>OY720119.1:3819821-5019821 GCA_963082685.1 Cyclophora albipunctata
GTGTGAACTAAGTTAGTCACCAATTAAAAAGTTATTTGGCAGACATAAACGTTTTCTACATATGTGCCCACTTCAAATAGACAGTGAGGTAAATAAAGCGGTTTTGATATACAGCAAATTTACAAGCTATCAAACCCGGGCTAACGCTGGTGTTGGAGTTTTTAGACCGCCTTAAGTCCTCCGACATGGCCTAACGATTGAAACAGCCGGGACCGACTACTTAACGTGCCCGGTTGTGAGCCGGCGCATTTAAAAGAATGTGAACGTTACATTTGTGTTTAAACTTTGACTTTAGAATTCGCAACTTGTAAATGAACATAGAACCGATGATATAATTATGTTTTAATTGAAAATATGACTACGCGTAATTGTTAGCACTACAGCTTGGTATAATGTGAGGACGTCATAGGTATATTTTGTCCTCTCGCCAATCTTGTGTGTTTTCCAATGAAATCATAAATTGGGGTATACAATATAATTTTACTTCTGACGTTAATAATGAGTAGTATACTATTTCCTTACTTAATTTTCCTGCATAGTCATTTGTTTATTTTGTTATGCGAGTCATAACAAACTGACTAACACACCATAGTGCAGTAAGTATGTGTACCAAACAGGGTTACAATATAATACACGATCCGGGCTTGTTCCTAATTTACGAATTCAAATCATACTATGATGTCCTATGATGAAAATAAATCAATGGCTTAAGGTATCGAGTTTCTAGATTAACATACAAAATTATGGACACCCTGCATCCAGGTAGCAATGTAGCCCTATATAGTGACTTCTAAAGGGGTAAAAAAGTAAGTACATATGTTCAAGTAGGTTAGTGGCCAACCCTGAAGAACCCCGGGGGTAAAGGTTGAGGTACATAATGTACTCCTTCAAGGACCCTAAGTCGAAATTGGGCTCTGCTTATGACTTTTTTTCGACAGCACCTTATGATCCAGAACCCAACAAGAACTCTAAAGATGTGATCATTTGACTCTGACGCAGATGAATGTCGCAAGTGAAACTAATTCGGGCACTTTGACGCTAGTTTTAATTGAGTATTGTTATATTTTGCTCTGTACGGGAGTAGGTACATGATGTGCTTATAATATTTCGAAACCATATCCCAGGTTATTTACGTCATTGAAGCGCTGTAACTTTTTATTGATCTTGCATTATCGCAGGTTGTACTCGAGTGTCAACGACGCTTATAAGAAACCACCTCATTTATTACGTTTGAAAAAAATTACTTCTAATTACTTACAACCTTTTCCGTCGTATATGTGAAATGCATATAAAACTTCGCGGTTTAAAAAATGCATATACGGTCGATTTGAGACACCACCTCCTTTTTTGAAGTCGGTTAATAAACTCATCTACGCCCGAACAAAAGCACTAACGCAATTACTTTTTAAAACATTTATAAAAATCCACATAATTAGGTAGTGCAGTAAAAATGCATATACGGTCGATTTGAGACACCACCTCCTTTTTTGAAGTCGGTTAATAAACTTATCTACGCCCGAACAAAAGCACTAACGCAATTACTTTTTAAAACATTTATAAAAATCTACATAATTAGGTAGTGCAGTAGTTTGTACGTTCATTAATTCGTTATAAACAATAGTCGGTTATTACTGGCAATTTGAGTCGCTCGACTATCATTATCTTATGACATTTATGTGTTCACTTAAAGATTTAGCATAACAAATAACAGACAATATGACATTCTTCCATAACAAACTGCGCGTGGAACGAGTGTAAACAAATTACAATGTGAATCCTTATTGAATTAGATGGTGCGAATTGCGAAGGATATTTCATGGTGAATTGTATTGCGTCTCTAATGGATAAGTATGACAATCATGGATAAACTTTGTAGAAATTAACTCATTCATCTGAAATTTTAAAAGACACCTCTATTAAAAACGAATGCCTTACCAACATCAGAGTCTTGAATCTTCCTTCTTACTCGTAATAATATACTAAGGAATATCGGTAGAACTTCGATGGTATTAAAAATGGTAGATATAACTACATGCGAAATGAAAGCAAGTAACTCAACATGTAACAACGACATTACACAAACCTGAATTTCTCGCAACATATCATGCGCAGCACTATCTCATTTATTGAACCATTTATCTGTTTGTAACAGGTGAATAATCACTCCGATTCGTATAGGCGAGCTACGAACCTATAATCAGGATCGATTAACTTCCCAAATCGATTGAAATCAGTGAAAATTTTGCCTTTCAATCACGTTTTCTGGGCTCAATTAAATCAGTGTACCACCTACGAGTACGATACCATTGCGTTTAATTGTGCTCAATTGTTATTTGTGGGCAGAAATTAAGACTCATTATTGTTGGGAGCAGCGGGAGGCTAATTGGTCAGTGTGGGATGTTTGCAAACAAACCAGACGAAATAATGCAGTTACGATCATGTACGTACGAGTCTCGACTACGTATCTGAACGAACGAACTTGCGACTTTTTACGACCGCATTAGTTGCGAATGTTAGACCATGTACGTAAACATTGCGAGCTACTTTATAGGTAAAATCCCATGATGTCTAAGATGTTGTTTTAGAATAACGTTCCAAACATACCATGATGGTATGTTATGCTATGTTATGCATATTCAGTATATGCATGCTGAATATGTGTGCAACTTTAATTTAAAAGTGGTCGTCCGTTATCGATTGTCCAGTGACGTCACGGTTAGATGAAAACTAAAATGTTTATCTTACCTTCAATACTACTATTACACTACACCTAAAATACTACTACTATTTCGATTCATATGAATCTAAAACAGTTTATACAGACATCCCTAGATATAAAAGCTAACGGTCATAAAGTCTCAAGTGATCTAATGCTTCTTCCTCATACGTAGACCTTCAGAAGCCAGAACATTTCACTATTATACATCATACTAAGGGCTCTCTCAATTAAGGCTTTAGTCGTCCTGCTATGTGCTACTGTAGCGCAAAGTCGTTTGCGCGCACAGATGTTCTTTTGTTATTCATACTATTCAAGCTATTTTATAAATGGAAGTTCTAACACTAAGTTGATCTTTTTTTAATTTCATTTCGATGGTTTGGTTTAATCGACAAACAAGACAGATTAACAGATTATTATCGAAAGACAGATTGTAAACTGGAATTTGGAGCATTAACTAAAAAGCAGAATGTGACATGTGAGTTGTAAGCATGGCATGCAATGTGTAAACGTATTTTAATGTAAAGGTATTTTTGTAACACTCAACTGTAAAGGTATTTTTGACTTCGACTGTACTATAGATATACTATAGTCTACTTTCTATAAAACTATAGTATACTTACTATAGTTTCGCAGTGAGATGCACTCGCTTCTGTATGATTATTTTACTACTCATCAGTCAGACGTCCGTCTAAATCTCGATAGTCAATAGTCGAGTAAACACTGACTCATACTCTCGAATGGATATATCGATATGGATGTACCATAATAACACTATTATTGGGGCCTGTTTCCGTTGTTTTACTACTAGGAATCGCTCTCGACTTCCTCTGTGCTTCAGTGGTGTAAAAGGAGATTGACAGTACTAATACACGGTACTAAATTCAATAAAATATAATTTTAATGAGAGTGGTAAACATAGCTCACTGAATAAACGCATTTTTATCATGGGACGATATTTTTTAGGTAGTAAGCAGTACATTCGTTGATTTTTATGAGCATAGTCCTTTGTTCCTTGATACGTATTTATGTATCTAAACTAAAACAATTCCTGACGAAGCAAACTATGTATCATCGTTTTTCGTATAAAGTAAGCTAATTTAACAGCTGAGAGCCGGCTCTCAATCAATAAAAAGTGTCACACACGTCTTCCACACTTGGTTTTCAGTATTGGCTGGCTCGCAACTTGAAAACTACCTCAATGTCAACGGCGGCGCTTTAAAATTTGTCTTTCCAAGAAATTACCAATCTTATCCTCATTATTTACTCTACGTCCGCTCTATAAATTACTTAAATACCTAGTTCAAATAAATAGGTAAGCATGGAATAACCCGCTGAAAATGTTCAGTACAAAACATCTCCAACCTTGAGTCTAAACCTCAGTTTTTCCAAGAATAATTTCAGTAAAATCTCTCCAGCCTTGAGTTGTGTACTTCATATTTTCTAAGAATCATTTCAGTACACCTCTTTGACCTTGGGTATAAGCCTCACATTTTCCAAGAGGCTTGTCAATGGAAACCGCCGCTGACGTCAGAATGCGCGCGTCAAGTTTGGCAGAAGAGGCGCTGTTATCAGCGCGCGTCGATACGATTTATTGCTCTACATTCGACTTGGAACACACCCCGTTTGCAAATTATACTGTGTTCGATAAACGACTAATCGAATCGAGTACATTTTTAAAGGAACATGAATTATTTTCAGTGATGCCCATACAGTTTTAATCAAACTGATATAGGTATGTTTTTTTCGTTTCTTTAATATGCACACTGTTAAAGAGGTCATTATTGCACTTTCTTCCAAAGTTTCAAAAATTCACACTGACATGTAAGTAGTTTTTGTACGAGTTTGAAAATGTTAAAGTACTAAGTGCAAATAATACCTAATATAATTCGCCGACTGTACGTTACATACATGTTTAGTAAAGTAACATGTATAACATTACGGTAACCTTCCTCGCAATGGTTTTTATGAATATTTTTTCAATTCACCACAAATAAGAATGATCTAATACACGTTATAGATTTGATTTAATTACCGATTATAGAAACGGTCCACTAAATTGATTAGCCGTGTGTCGTTCGGTTGATCGCGCGCTGAGCGGCGGCTGTGATCATTGGGACCAATGTTTTTGTGCAGTGAAGTCATTACTGGATATACTTAGGGACTAGAGTACACAAAGGGTAAAGTCCATCGCAACACTCTACCAAAACCCCTACTGAACATAGAGACGTCAACGTAATCTTTCATACAATACGTAACAAACATACGTTAGGAATTATTGGACGTCCCTGAGTACGGTGTTCAAAGCTTTGAAATTTAAACGTTATGAATAATTTAATATGAATAATTTTTATGAATAATTTAAATTAATGAAGAAGGTAAAGTAACTATTAATTTAGGTCTAAACTGAGAAAATTTGGTATTTTCCATTCATTTTTCATTCCATTCTTATTCCTGGTAAGTAAAGAGGAAGAGGAAGTCAAATGGACCCAAAATTGGGCTACGAGATATTTTGGATAATTCGAGTTCGAGTTTTCCGCCAATGACACCAAGTCTTTGTTATATTTTGGTCAGTCGCTGTCTGTCTGCTAGGGTATGGAAAGTCATGTAATGTATGAATACCTGGCAACCTAGAGTAATAATAATAGTCCTCCCTCATGGCTTCCGTAGCAGAATTTGTTGACGAAGGTACGCGCGCACTGGGGACGCGTTAAAGCACCGTCTCTTTGGTTGTGATGGAATGACTCTGGTGGTCAGCCTTTCAGATGATTCGTGGCCAAGCTAAAGTTAAAAGAGCCCGTCTGAAGGACTCAAGAAGGATATGAAACACCTTCAAAATGCTTGTAATTCATCCCGTTATTTCCCACGATTACTGCGCGTAATTTCGATCAAGATGACAAAGTAAATAAAGCCATACATTCCGCACCTGCGTAATCTGTCACCTCAATAACTTAATATTTTATGATAATTAAAAACAGGTCCACAATTACACATTCAGATTGACTAACTTATTTATAATCAATCAACTGAATGCCACTTGTTCGCAGATAAGTAAAGTGCGAATGTCACTCTGAGTAAAGTATGCAATACTTAATAGAGACAATTCAAAGGATTAATGGATATTTCGCCAAACATACTAATTTAGGTATTTTGTCTGACCTAACTTATAATAATAATATGAAGTACTTAAGTTAGATGCCAGCCTCCTCAATTTAGTATCTGCGAAGTAGTTATGAATCGTAAATTATTTCCCAGTAAAATGTTCTTATGAAATTGAAGATAATGAATCTTGAAAAACTTATATATTAAGCTCTGGAAACAATAATAGCATAAAGAAGAAAAAACTTGCTTCACTGTTTTTATAAATTTTACTAATTTGGCACATTTCGTCATTTTTGCTTAAAACATAACAACAAAACTCCATACACAATATACTCTCACAAACAAACCCAATGTACTTTTATCATATTACTTAGTAAGAGTAAAACAATGACGTCACCTCCCGAGACCCAGATTAAGTAAATCGTTACCGTAACACGAAGTAACTATCAATTGATCTGTGTCATAAAAACTATGATCTATAACATAATACGCATGATAAGGCTGTCATGACTTGTCCATCAGGAAACGTAGTGACCGTTCCGGCGGTGATATCACTACAGTTTTTCACCACAAAGGCTTTCATAGACGAAAGACATCGGTTGGGAGCCTTTTGTTCGTCAAATCATCTTTTGAAATGAATAGAAAAGTAATATTCTGTCTGTTGACAGTTTACAGACAGAAATCGCCGTATAGTAATGTGTAAGTCTCTGAAAATAATGAGACTTCTCTTTTTTACTATTAATTGAAACGTACGTTAATGTCATTATTATTTATTAAAACGGGAACTTACGTACGACGGAGGCTACTGTTGAGAGTTCCTCAACACGTTTCGGTCACATACTTCTCTTGTTCTAATTTAGAGACAGGATGCAAAAGAGCCTCTTTGCGATCAAAACTAAATAAACATTTTTAACTTTGACTTTGGAACTGTTTTCAAGTTTTGTCCGCCGCTGTCTAAAGTCCTCCGCGGACTAAACTCTCGTCTGCCCAAGCCTCAAATGACGGCATAACACGTGTGCTCGATTTAAAAGAGAGCACACACACTTTTTTACCCAATTTTTTACAAGAGGTACACTATTTTTTACTACAAAAAATACAGTCACATTGAGCTGTTATGATTCAGCGGTGAAGTTGGTCGAGTTTTTATATGTCGTGATGTAATAACGTATAAGAAATTAGTAGCACTTATTTTGTTTTTCCTTAGTGTGTCAAGTTGGGTTTTAGAGATGTTCTTGTTAGAAAATGTAATTACAAAATATGTCAGATAGTTTTAAGATCAATTTGGTTGAAAACACTTTAACACTATAAGCTCAACTAAAAATTATTATTATTATTAGTCTTAGATTGGATAAAGGTCCACTGCTGGGCAAAAGCCCCTTCTGCTCTCTTATTTCAACTTTAAGATCCACGATATACCTACATAAGTACAACATTAAATTCATATTTCAACTGTACTTTTTATAAGATTATTTTTGATACGTATTCGAAACTTCCCAAAATATGTTATACATTCAACACAAAAGCAGTAAAATCCATGAAATCATTATATAATAATTATGGAAGTAAACATAAATAAATGAGATTTATGTCTTTAGTTAACTCTGGAACGCCCAGACTGTGTTTTAGTATAACTTAGTGTTAAAGCGGACACACCTACTTTAAGACCTAGGTGTCTGGTCTAAGCTAGGCCCTAGGACAGTTGAAATGACGTGAGCCTAAGTGCTTTGTCATTCATATTTAATATTAACACTCGTGATCTGAATAGTGTTTAAATAACAATTAAGTAATTAAGCACAATTTATTGGTATACATATTTATGGTCGTGTATTACTTATGTATGATAGTTTATACCTGTTCTTCTGTTCAGTCATCTATTGAAATATACACTGTGAAGGGGCTTTAATCAACTGAGAATGTGTGGAAGTATCCTGCGGGAAATATTGACATATAGAACACGCACTAGCGTGTTTTGTTTTTGTTTTTAAATAATACTAACTAATAAAAAATAATCATTCACAGGACAAATTCACGCAGGGGTAAGCTTGTATAATCGAATCTAACTAACTGATACTATTACACATAGGTACATACATTAATGCCTTTTTTTTATATGTCGTCGCTAACAACTATGGCTGCTGCTCATATTGTTGACTCCGGGCGGAAGTGGAACCCGCAACCTCCGACACAGTAAGCGCTCTCACATACCACTGTACTATCGGGCTTTTCAAATTGTCTCCAACTGAGCTTAAATAATGGTCAAATAGGAAAATTTGGTTTAAAATTATGAACGTTAGGTTAATTAGGAAAATTGGTAGGAAAATCAAGGTTTTAAAAAATATAGGATACTTTTCATACTGATTTTCTTGAACGGTTACAAAGAGGGTGAAACCGGGACTTTCAAATAATTCGTTGATCATAATATGAATAGTCTGGATTATGTAAATAGAAGCTAAATAATAAACCAATCAACTGAATGCATCATAAAGTCTATTCGAAGTTCGAACGGACAATATGCCAAAATAGAATCAACATGAATGAACTATATCCAACGGAATGATCTCATGATCTTATCAGTGACGTTATCACAATGATAGACCAGACATTGTCGGATTCGGACATTCATTAAATGTAATCACAGCCGTTCAACGGATATCGGCTACTTTAATACCTACAGGGTAGGGTTCGCAAAATAGCAACATGTGTTTAAAATTTGTAAAGATACATGATTAATTATATAGGTACTGATAACTGCACTATAATACGTATGTTTTCTGATGGGGATATAAAAAATACTGGTGAGTTTTATGTGGTTTTTACTTTGTACCGAAGTTACAAGCAAGCTTGCGTTTCTGCCAAAAATAAGTTGTTTCGTAGTGCCAATGAGACCCCAACACATCAAAATTAACTACAAAAGTTACTGCATTTAATGCGCATACTTTAACGTTTAATGTGTCATTCATTTTTGAAGGACAAAAATAAAATGATTTACCCATATTTTTAAGATAGGCTGAAAACCTTGATCTGACCATTTATCAGAGAGTACTCAAGTAAAAACATTCTTCTGTAATTCTATTAATACTTAGTGACTTTCCAATGGCTTTAACTACGTTCCTTTTTTATTCAGATCGTTGAAATCTGAGCTTATTTATGGATTTTCGATTTTAAAAGTTATACATTAAATTACTTGTATTTTATTTGCTAACTCTACTATGCTAGACTTACGTCATCTTTAATAGATCAGAAGCACTAAATTTAAGTAACTTATATTATGCTGGTACCTGTCTACCTATAGGTCGATTAATTAGGTTACATTAGGTACTCATTTACTTATAATATTTTAAGTGGACATTTATTTTCATTTTTCCATTTTATCAAAAGCAATTCGAAGCAAAGAGGGATTCTGGGGCATTTCAAAATATTATAAAAAAAATCAAATAAAAACCTCCTTCTTTTTGAAATTAGAATAAAAAACAGATTATCTTAATGAACGTCAATAATGAAAGTAGACTCTTATAAACAATGTCATTTATGTTAGTCTGTAATTATCGGTATAATTTAGATCACAGTATAATTTATTGCGTCTCGTACCTTATAAATCAGAGTGTTTAGGTACCGCATGCAAAACTCAGTCCATTATTACGCTATGATTGATTTTATATCGAAAACGTGCGAAACGGATGCTGTTATCTGTTCGAAACTCGTGATTTACTTCATGTTCACTTACGAGGTGATAAAATGCCATGGCTATTAAATAATTGTGTTATTTTAACAAGGTATCGTAGGAACAACAGCGGTAGGTAACACGTTTGTTACCTACCGCTGTTGACGCAGAGTCGTTCTCTGCGTCATCAAAACGCATGAACGTACAAAATTCATTCTTAACTCATTTTACATTCAGTTACTTGACAAGTTAGTCTTCGAGTTAGTGATTCCAAGATTACTAGAGGCAAAACGCAGTAAGTACTTCACTCTTCAGTGGAGTCAAACATATCAGATTGTTTTCTTTATCAATTTACATTTGCCAACTCGCCTTATCCAAGCTAATCTAAGCGCCTAAATATGTTTAGTAAACAAATGACGTTCGTTATAAATAGTGTTCTATTTCGTGCAAAATAAAATTCAAAAAAAGAACAAACAGCTTTTATTTTCTAATATTTAAGTACTAAATAGACTTTTTGTTCAAGCCGTCCAAGTAATAGAAAAAGATTTTGTATTGGCAACGAACGAATGAACTCTGAAATCAATTGAAGCGTTTTTTACCTTAGTGGTGACTGCTAACGGTACTAATCGTACCTATTAAGCTAAGTTGATTGTTGCGATTGCATATGCACCTATTGCGTCATTTGGTTTAGTATTTTGATTATCAATTGAGTGCCCACTTTGCTGGGTTCGCATTACCTTTGATACAGTCTATGATTCATTTCGAAGTTTGGTTTAGTCAACCGACCGATAAAGAATAAGGGCGATAAAGGGCCGACAAAGATGTAGGTACATTGGGTTTGATAAAGAAATAAACATCATTACGACATTATAACATGGGTTGTTTTAAACGGTTTTTCATCCTAAGAGTACGATATTTTAACGCTGTTAAATTCCTATTACAAAACTCTGATCCATAACTTAAATAACAATTTGATAAAGTTACTAGAGTAGTCAGTAGAAAGACACTATTTTTCATTTTCTTACGTCTGCGGAAGCTGAAATTTTGCAACCCGCCTTTAGTCGTTCAAAACCAAACTTAAATCCACTTCGGTCACCGAATGTCGTCTTCACACTCACACTAGACTAGGAAGACCTAAAGTGACAACTACTGTCACTTGTCGAATGCGACCGGCTAAGCACTTTACAATGTTGCAGCTATCGCATGTTACGAGGACCGTTGTAAAAGTTTAGGTACCAGTTCAAGCTGAGTCCACCAATTGTCCTTAAAGCTTTTACGCTTACTTTTACTCGAGATATTACTATAATAATAAACAAATATTTGATTGTAATAAAATAATGCTCAAACGATTTGCCCGACTGCTCTCAACCAGCCGACTCGCTGCACTTTAATCGAAGCTGTCTATAGAACATTAATCTATGACACGTAAACAAATTGAACTTTGTTCTGTGTGTGAGGGGATTTCGTAAATCGTTTCAAATTGTTACACTTTACAAATAGTTGTTTACCAATAGCAATTCCACTGACACGGATATAAGGTGGGAACAGAACGTACATTCTAATGAAGTTAGGGGCCAGGCGCGGATTCAGACCCTGACACCCATGGCCATGATGAGAGTCGTAAAAAGTCGTATAAAAAGGTTTAGGAGTAAGTATTTTGACGAAAAAGTGATTTCCCAAATTTTTGTTTCATCTCTCCTCCTCCTCATCTATGACCGGCTAAAGACTAAGTTATTTTTTTTAATCTGCTATTTGTTGGTTGGTTTTGAATCATATTCATATTTCGAAAGCTTTGGCTATTGGCTATTACTTGCTGTGTGAGTGTGATTGCTGTCGATTTTAAGTATTTTAAGTATGTAGAGTGTAAATAAATATAATTAAGTGACTCTCTCTCTAGATTTGGCAGTAAGTACTTATAAGGTTTGTATGTAAATGTTTTAACGTGGTACAAGCAGGTATCAACTTATTGGCAGGTTCACATGGCATATTTATTACAGTTGGTTTTTCCGAATCCCTGACCTGGCGCATATGCGACTGTACATTAACGATGCTATAGGTAGACATGATTATTATAAACTGCCTAATTACAGATTTCTAAGTAAACAATGGCTATGATTTAACAATAAACAAACAACCGTGATCGCCCGCGGCTCCAACATCCATCAATAATTGCGATACACTGCATAATGTGAACGATCGACTGACTAACCGATACCTAAGAAAACATCTATGAAATTCCAAGAATTTAATCGATATCATCATCGGATCAGCAATAAAAGTGGCAATAAGAAATACGATAAATTAATATTAATTAATGGAAGACAAATCGAAGCAATTAAAACATAAGGAAGTTTAATTTATGGCCGACTTTTGAATTCATCGATTATTAATTGAAGTGGTATCATGTTCTCTCGGCTTGATGATACGGACTGACACGACTGTTCATTGAATGCCTGAATGTCTGAAAATTCTCCTGCAAATCAATAGGTAAGTATACTTCAATAAGAATAAGAATCGATGTAATCACTACTTATTTGCACACCTAAGCGATGCAATATAAGACAACGCACGTACCTTCAGGGCCTAGATAGATTGAATTTTTCAAGCTTTTTGTTTTGTTGAATATTAAGAACTTCTACAATTCAACCCCCAGAGATGTTGACTGAGAGATTATGCGCAACTGCGTAATAATCTGATAATAACATATTCTGCGTACAGAGAGAAGGTACGAGCGATTTGGTTAAGCACGAGGGGTTGGATCTCTCGGTGAGCGATGGAGCTAAGGCCGTCCAGGGCCAAGTTCTCCAGTTACAGAACAGTTAGGAGAACAAATATATAAGGAAATCAGGTAGCCTATGCTGGTCTTCCAACGCTTAAGCTCAAGACACACATAGTGCGGGAGCAGGCCCGGTACGGGCCGGGTGGAGGCAGGCTGCGGGTCGTGGGACATTGTTTTCCTTATATTTTTTAAAAGTTGTCAACCACGGAAGAGTGAAGTACACTTCTCTATTTCGTAGTGTCAAATAAATGTGTGTCTTACGCTTTATTGGAACCGGTCAGCGCTGGTCATCACACCGCCCGTGACAAGTTTCATTACATTGTTCCAAACCAGCATCGAACCAGTCGCCGATCGTCAAGGAACGTTAGCATGACGAAAAGACAGCCACATTCAAGTTACAGCACAGATTTACCATCGCTTAATGGCCGGTAAGCCAGCAAGAGCTTGGGATAAAGAACCTACAGGAAAGAGCGAAGTACTTACACCCATTCATCATTAGATTTCGTAGGTGCCTAGATTGTAGTGTTAATTAATGCAATATCACTGTCACAGTTGATCACATAACTCTTTGTTTGTCATATAGCTAATGTAATATAACCGTTATTAATAGCTATAAATCATAATTAACATTATTTAATTCTTAGTTTCCCTTCGCTGACTTGTAATTAAATTAATTATTATTTTAGCTGACGTCATTTATAATTTTATGAGTAGGGAAGTAGGTAAATTATCCTACCTATAATAAGTAAGTAATGTTGGCGAATAGGTGTCTACGTTAAGTCACTCGAAGCTCATAACGGTAAAATTGGGTAATAATCGTTATAAGTAATTGTGATTTTAATTAATTATTAAGAGCTTCCTGAACCAACAGGTTCATTCTTCCCTATATTCTGATGAACGAAGTAAGGTTCCCATAAGGTACCTTAAATAAGGAATGTATACTTTGAAGGCGTCAATGTATAATATCCGACAGATCGAGCCGAAAGGCAATTTATGTGCTGAAATTGTTGAAGGCTACTTCAAAAGTGATTATTGTCAAAAATATCAAATATGTAATCATTTGTACAACTGAAAGTTTTCGTGGGATTTTTAACACGCTTCAAAGTTTATACAACACCAGATAATGTAAAGTTAATATGTTTATACAAAACTAGTCAGAAATAATAAGAAACTTAAAACGACTGTAATTATAACAAAGTTTAATTGATTGATTACACGGTACTCTGTAATTACGCTGTTATAGTAAATACCTGAACTATGGAACGGGCCATAAGTCACGTGCCGATAATGATCTGAGGCAAATTTTAGACAGACAGCTTTATAAACGATCTATCTATGTTGGTAAATATTTAAACTAACAGTTAAAATAATATTCAAAAATGAGTATTCAAGGTAGTACTTATAAGTACGATTGTAGATTATTTATTTCTGTACTGCACGTTGTATTTGATATAACGAGTCATCAAAGCATTGCAACGAAAGCTCAACCTTCACTACCCCTCTTACTTAACCAACCTTTTGTTACTACAATTATAAGAACACCAACAAAACGCACCATACACACTACATGTAAACATCCAAAACCACGGCTGTGATTCAATTTTAATGCGAACCAATTTCAATTTCCATGACATCTCGCTAAAACGCACTGGGTTTACAGCTTATAGCATAACTTTACACCCAATGCATTCCCGAGACCTATTCCGACCGAAACACTAGGTCTCGCAACAAAGTGTCAACCAGAAATAGCATCAAAATGTAACGAATCAATAAAGAATACATAAATAACACGTTTCTCTTAATTATCAAGGCGAAACCGTTTGCTACATTACTTCACAACTAGACGAAGATAACAGCTATTCAGCTAATTATTGTATTTATTGAAATGAGCTAATAATAGTCCAGAGTTAGTATGATTGAGACTGGCGCCTGGTGATTTGTAAGATTCGTAGCATTAAAGTCAACAATATGAATTTACAGGCCACGGCTGGCGAGCTCTAATGAGCAGTATGCATATGACAATAAAGTTGATTCCAGATCGATTTTAAACCATATTCTGATGCATTATTTACTAACATCAGACGGATCTAATACACTCGATATCTTAAATATCATGGCAGATGTAGATTCGATAAATAGGGCGAAAGATTGTCCATCGGCGTGCCAAAACACCACTCGCCGATACCACAAAATGGCGATAATTATACACAATTTGAGCTAATCGTTTTAAAAATTATTCGGTACTGTTTATCGGCCTAGGACCTATCTATCACTTTTATTGCACAGGACAATCGTTCGAGTTTCAGTACTTATTTCCGTTTATAGGTATGCACATAAGTTTCTACTTTAAATGATATCTCTTATATAAACTGCAATATAATTAATACCAACCGAATCGAGCTTTATGAATTGGGTTCTAAATATAGGCGATTTTATAAACAGATCCGTAAATACAGTTTGATGAAAAAAAGCCTAAAAAAACCTCATAGTTCAAAAGATGTGCTTATCTATATATATAAAATTCAAAGTCCTGACTGACTGACTGACTGATAATCAACGCACAGCCTCAACCGCTCCACCTAGAAACATGAAATTTGGCAGGAAGGTTTTTCAAGTGACGTAAGTGCACACTAAGAAAGGATTTTCGAAAATTCTTACGGGAACGGGCTCAACGCGGGCAAAGCCGCGGGGCGCTGCTAGTGTATGTATAAGTCATGCAAGATAGCAATGAATGTCCATTACATTGTAAATCTCCGATTTAATTATTCTTCGTTCCTAATTGAATAATGATCGACATGAATTCCCCTCTCAATATAGTTATTATTTCATTATTCTGTTTTGCATATAACATGCATTTTTAAACTGTTATAAATTACTTTATCGGACACTAGAATAGCTACGAGTAATATGAAGTCAGGTAGGTATAGATAATCGGTGAGTCTAAAGATTATTTACAAAGTTAGGTTTAATAAGACTCTCCTTAATATTGTTATGTAAAAATTTCTAAGGAAAGCGTTGCGATCCAATGAAATAAAAACAAAGACACCAGCGTTATTTCAACATAATTATAATCAAATATATTTTCTTACCTCATAAAACCTTCTTCATAATATCAAAGACGTAATCACTTCACAATATTCGAATAACCTTAAAATCGGGAGCGAGTGAGATTCGACCGACCGCTGCGTTCAGCAGAGTTGTTATGCCCAAATAATCTGAAACATTCAGCTTTTCAGGTATTCGTTACATGCGAACAATAGATAAAATATACTATTGTTGAAGTTAACTGCAATGCAGTCCTGGTTTAATTAAGTAGGTTTACTTATTTATTAGGCCGCGGGGGAGGGTCTAGATTTAAAAGTTTGCTACTCCAATTAAAACGCAATAGATAAGTAAGACTAAAACGATTTAAATATGAAAACGTATGTCCAGTATTGCATAAACTGTATGTCCTTAGATACCTATGCAAGCAATAAAAAAAATCAACAAATTTCAATGAAAATCAGGTTATGGGATATAACTATTATTATATATAGTTATCCCCAAACAAATATTCAAATAGAAATACTTATCCCAATAGAGAATCCTGCCCTTGTTTAAAGTTAGTTAATAATATCAGATCTCCAATAAATAAAACTAAGTATATCATGACCTCACAAGGCCCCAAACACGCCATTAATTAAACGAAATCTCTTTACAATTCATTAGGAACACACAATGCGCACATTAACTAGTTAATAATGAGTATGAACTTGATTTATGTCACAATAACATTTTATAACAAATCGTCCGTAAAGTCGCGTTACGGCCTATTCTCACGGAGCGCCGGCGCCGAAACGAAATGTGTACACAATTATATCTCGAAGCTACTTGTGTGTTTAATTACATAACATGAAATAAATAGAGACCTATTCTGAACGCTTGTAACGCTGTTTCCACATAGAACGATTAAAAATATTTTTTTTATTAAGTAAATAAGCTTTTTGGTACAGTCTTTATTAAACTTCGGCACTATAGCAGGATACTTAATACTGCGTTATAAGTACTCAATCTAATAACTTTATGATGTCAAGACAAGGTCATTCATAATTGAATTTTGAAAAGTACCTTACCTGCCTAGGTGCCAAAACCCAAAAACGTTTAACCAGCCTACCAGTGAAATTTGATGAACGAGACACCAATATACAATGGGCCTTACAGACTGATACTATATTTTCATCTCGGTAGTAATCTGTAGTAATATTCGAACTTGTCTATTGAACGTTATAATAATAGCAATAAAATGTGTAAACCGCTTTAGGCGCAGTCGGCAGACGACGGCGCGCACACGTGGCCACTGGCGCCCGTTGTAAACAAATCATGTAATCCTAATTATTACCTAAACCTATCTGTTTTATTGTCCGTCAGTTTATAACGATTATCATATTATCAACGTAGAAGACATGGAATGGATTTTATATTACTACTTTAGGTACATTTGCATGTTATCTTAGTAGGTACCTTCCTTCTACCTGGGCTATGTTATATTCTAGTTATGCAGGTAACTTATCTAACTGTTTCCTAGCCTTAGTTCTTTGCCTACTTTTCTGGGTACCCTCTGCCCAGTAATTTGCTTCAAGAGGTAATATAAAAGCATGCTTTATATGAATTCTGGGGGCAGAATGATGATTTTAGAGACAAATAACTTGACTTCGTAATCCTAACTCTGCCACCCAAAGCTACCGAAATACTGTCCCAATTTTCTCTCGAGACGCGTAAACGTGGATGAAACGGAAAGGACAGCTATTCATGAATATAAACAAGAAAATTAGGGTAAACCATCATGAATTCGAGAGATGTTATGTGTTCGTATGTAAAGTATTACCAATATCGATACACATTGAGTTGAATGTTCGCACGGTGCTTTCTCTATTTTTACCCTGACCGCAAAATATCATCCTCGGCCGACAGTCTTCGCCGAGGACTGGTCATGTCGCAGTGAACCATTACTAAAATTAAAGCCTGGATTAAGTATAGATATCTAAGCAGAAAGGATCTGCCGAAGTAATCAATCTAAACTAATGTAATAAAGCTTAAGCTCTTTTAAATTTTCGTCTGAACGCGCTAATCTCAGAAGCTATCAATCCGAATTGAATAGCTTTTTGGAGTGGATAGCCACATTCAACGGGAAGGTTATTTTTCCCCAAATTAGGAACTTGACTTAAGATACTAGAGATAAGTTAATGAAATTCTATAGTAACTTTTCAAAATATGTAGTGTCTTTTTTCTCATTAGTTCTCATTTCTGCTGGCACGGAAAGCATGCCTACATACTTTACATGAAAATGTTTGAGTGGATTTCATTTATCTTATTTAACTCTATCTCGCATCTCACTATTCTGATTCCGACGAGTACTGTAGTTTGAAGGAACTGCAATAAAATGGTTTGTGGTGTGCAGAATGACGCATTCTCATCAAACGCGATGGGAATAATGTTCGTCGGTCTGTAGTATATAGGTAGTTCCAGTTACATAAATAGTAACATCTATCGTTTACGCTTTTACATAGGAATTATGAATAGTTAGAAACTCATAATTTACTATGAACTATAGATCTATCCCAAAAATCACTTTCTACCGGCAATCTATGATTGCAGATTAGGCTTTGAGATTGCTGGTAGTGACCAATTAATTATTGGCATTCCAATTTGCCTGAAAGATGAATTAGACCTTTTTAAGAGCTGATATATTCTGATGCCATTGCTGGGTAAAGACATAAGATCCCAAAATTATTTGAAAGGAATTGTTTACCATAAGATATATGAAAGGAGATACGGCGATATGAAAGGAATTAGGGGAAGTCAGTTCTAAATAATAATAGTCCTAATTCCATAGTGCAGTTTCCGCTGCCCATGTTAAACATTACACGGGCCATGTAATGTTTACCACCTAACAACAACTCACTTATGGCTGTCCCATACGACACATGAAAAAGTGAGACAAAAACATTCACCAAAAAACCAGGAAGCAACCCATCATACGAACACCTACCTACCAAATTGAAACGTCCAAATTATCATCATCTGCAGTTATTATGCAAAACCTTATCCGTGACATCGCAGACCGTGTTTGTGTGTCAACAATAGACCCATTTGTCAATGTCGGCGTCTGCGCATCTCGGTGTGACAACATTACGCCCACAGGTGGACGGTAAGACGTTGCCACCTTTACGGCGATTCGGAAAGTCTAAGATCCATCATTTTGGTTTGGTAGAGGCTTGACTTGACGGGATTGGTCGGCCCGGGAAAGGTGCGCTTGGAAGATGTTGAGGAAGACCTTTACCTGGAAATGGGATTGTATAGTTTGACTAAAATAAAGAGCTTGACTGTGGAGATGGTACGATTCAGGCAGGAATCATGAGAAACATTTGATAAATATCGTATAATATTAAGGATTATGTACTTACTTATGTATCTAGTTTCAACAAAACAAAATTAGAATGGGTACGTACTATTTGGTGTTATGGAAGGATTGTGCATTTTCCGCACCTTGGACAAGATAAATAATGAACACAATTAATTTAGAAGTTAGGTACTAACTATTAATAAAACGCTCGCATCATGACCACACCTCACTATGAACTGAATCATCAAAGTGCTTAAGCAAATTACTTTTCGATGGTCATAAAATTATCTTAATGTCAAAAACTCGTGTAAGGTGAAGGTTTTTAAAATTAATATACCTACCAACTGAACTGAGAATCTCCTGTATAGAAGTCTGTTCGAGTCAGTCTTTACTACTGAACTTAAGTACCTAATCAAGTGCGGTAATTACGGATGTTGATTCCTTACTCAGTTCGATACTACCGATGTTAGAAAGGAACTCGAAGAGCTTGATAAATATTGAAACATGATAGGTCATCGCCAATCGTTGATGTACAAGAGCAAGCCTCGTGGGCAAGAGCAAGCTATAGAGGCAATATATGTTGTTAAGGAGATCGGAACAAAGTATTGTGGGTCATAAGGGCTCTAGGGGGCAGCCTGTTCTCCCCTGGCGAGACCTTTGGAGCTAGCCTTTTTCCTATAGAGGGATCTTACAGTACATATACTTTATGTAATATACCTACCCTTTATATTTTATAATATTATCTATAAATTCAGTGAAAATTCGCAGTTTATGGCTTAACTTTTTTAATACTTAATTCATTCTTTAAGCAGGCAAAATTTTACTTTTGTTAACATAGAAAGAAACATTGTTATACCTAAATTACTTGATCTGATATTATGTGAGTTTGCCGGACCAGCCACAATGAAATAATGCAATATTTATTTGCCAAAAATATATAAGTAGTAAACAAGTAGAGATTGTTAAACAAAAACGCCTTGAATCCTAGTTTGTGTAAATAAATGTATATGTTTACAAATAGAAGGAATGCTAACGAAATCGTAGGCGATTGTAATAAATAGCCGGCGAGACGACGCCAGGTGAGGCGCCTCGCGTCGCGACGGTGTTAGACGCTATACTCTACACTTTACATACAGACGTGTCTACTAAATAGACGTAGTAAATGTATTCTGTATTGTGTGTAGTATACCTACTAATGGTTTTGAATTGAAACTACATACGTTTACGAATACACTTCGCTTTTATTTTACACTAGCAGCGCCCCGCGGTTTTACCCGCGTTGTACCCGTTCCCGTGGGAAATTCGGCATGAAAAATAGCCTATAACCTTTCCGTTGAATGTGGCTATCTATCACAAAAAGAATTATTCAAATCGGACTGATAATTCGTGAGATTACCCCGAACATACAAACAAACAAATTTACAAATTTTACCTGTTTATAATATTAGTATAGTTTTTTATCTGACGTGTCGGCCCCTTTACAGGAACCGTGGCTACAGAATACTTCTGAATAGAAATGAGTAGTGTTCGCTTACTTAAGAAACCACTACTAATGGTTTTAAGAAAGGGACTGCTATAACGTTAAAGGTTTGATGTCCATTGATGGCAATGCTAATGAAGGAATATCATCAAAAAGTATCGCGGATTACATTGCGAATACTACTTTATTGACGAGTCAGGAAATGCATGTTTTAAAAAAACTGTTGATTTTCCTAATACTAATAAGTATCTATATAACTCTGAAGAGCATGTTTTTTTGTTTGAGCGCACTAATCTCAGTGTAAATACCTGCCGAATCGTATAATTATTTATACTGGCAGCCTTCATTTTGTACAGGATAACATTAAACGAGAAATTTATAGGCTTCCCATGAAATAAGATTTCCATGGAAACAGGCACAACGCGGGTACAACCGCGGGGCGCTGTTAGTCAACCGCTATGTTCATTTATAGTTTAAACTTCGTTTCTCAAGTGGAATCGTTTTCATAAATAAAACAAACCATAGTGTACAAACATTAATAACTTATATTAAATATTACAACATGAGCGCCCCGTATATAGGCGCGGGTTCTCTCGGCTTATTCAGCCTATATTTAAACCTATGTAATAGTCCGCTGGCCACAATCACACCTTTCTTATGACTACTGAACAACTGCTGCGGGTTCCTCTTTATCCTATTATACACTTGAGTACTCCTACAGTTCTTTATTTTAATTTTGATACACATGTCGCAGGTGAACTTGGTGGGTTCGAATACTGTTTCTCTGTGCACGCCGTTACGTATCGGTGTGAGTGTGGGAATCAGTCGCAATTTGGGACGGCGACACACTTGTCTGAGAGGCGTGTAATTGTCGTCATCTGAAGTTTCTTGGTTCGTTTCGTCTGTGCTTATTTTTTCTGTAACAATAAATAAAATAAATAAATAAATATACCTGGACAATTTCACACACGGTTAATTAGACCCAAAGTAAGCTCTAAGCTTGTGTTATGGAATCTAATTAACTGGTACTACTACATATACATACACAAATACTTTATAAGAATATATAATATAATTGACACCCAGCCAGACGTTCGTCGCCAACAACTATGTCTGCACATATGATGTAGATATCTATTAGTTCAAAGTGTGATTTTCATACTAATATTACATTATGTATACAATAATATGAGAAGAGCTGTATATTAGGTTTTATTTAACTGCTGTACCGGTTCTCTTTTGCCATGGAGATAAATAAAGACATTAATCAGAATAAAGATTAGTTTGTTTAATAGTTCGGCCGCTAATAGCACCCGCAGGCCGTTTTTGGTGAACTTGGAATGTTTTAGGTAAAACAAATCTTAGAATTTCTGACGAGAATTCGTACAACGCGGGATAAACCACTGAATGCGTTTATCTGTTTGGTGCTATTTACACTTAAGGCGTGGTAAATTACATTTTAAAATAATACTTCTATACGTTTAAGTCATTGTCATTGTATACAGTTTTTTATCACTACATAGTAAACAAAGTCGCTACTTTTGTCTGTTTGTTTGTCTGTATGCTTAAATCTTTAAAATTACGCAACGGATTTTGATGCGGTTTTTTGTAATAGGTAGAGTGATTCAAGAGGAAGGTTTATATGTATAAAAATTCCCGAAATTCCCACGGGAACGGGTACAACGCGGGTAAAACCGCGGGGCGCTGCTAGTACAGTTATATAATAAAGCTGAACAATTTGTTTTCTGCTTGATCGCGCTAATCTCAGGCACTACCAATCAAATTTTAAATTTAATTTGTCTTTTTGTAATGGATAGCCACATTCAAAGGGAAGGTTACTTTTCATCCCGATATTCCCACGGGAACAGGCACAGAGCGGGTAAAGCCGTGGGGCGCTGCTAGTAATTAATTATTTATGAATCTCACCTGTGACTGGAAATATCGTCCGGCGAGGCATCACCGAGTCGCCCAACATCTCGTAGAGCGTGTAGTCGGTGATCACGTAGTCTTCCAGGAACGTGGTCGGTTCAGATCTAAGTAGACAACTTGATGCGTCCTGTAAATAAAGGCAATCTTAATTTAATTACTAATAATTATGATGTTACAATATCAAATATTGGTAATGAGGTGCAGTTATGATTTATATTTTATGCCTCGGTGGTCTAGTGGTATGTGCACTCGCCTGCCAAGACTGAGGTCCCGGCTTCAATTCCCGGGTCGTGCGAAGCATGTTTCCTACTTTTAAACATGGCTCGGATTTGAGATCACCATCCCGCATAATGGCAAGCGTGGTGATTAAACCCAATCCTCCTCACTGTACTGGCATATTCGGTGAGATGAGAGACCCTTGCCCAAGATTCAAGATGAATTAACATCGTTCAGTCAAACTAGGTCATTTTTTATTTATTATAAACTTAAACGCACCAATAAAGTTTCCCTAAGGTCAGTCTGCATGTGATTCCTGCGTGGCGCGTTCATACATTCGTCCAAATGCTCCAAATGTTCGCCCAAACACTCGACCAACGCTCGTCGACCGAGCGCCATCACACATTTGATCATTGGCGCTGTTAACCGCTCCTTCGTGCCTTGTGATAGATAGTCGAAGAGTATTCCTTTACCTGGGAAATTAAATTATTAAAATTATACAATACAAACTATGTAATTTTTATTCATAAATACAGAACAAATCCTATAAGACATGTCCTATCAGCAGACAGGGCACATAGAGCATTTACTTACGAAGACAAAATAAGAAAATCTAGTCATCCACGAGAGATATTTCGTTATGGACTACAAATGGACGACGGCTTCCTATTCCATTCAAATTTCATACAAACTGCATGGAAATAAAGTTCAATTAAAAATGCTCTGTCCGCGCCCGGTGCCATTATAATGTGGCATGAGCGAAGAACAGTACAGAGATATTATTGCTATCCTCTACCAAGAGAAGTACAGAGTGATGAGAACGTAATGTAAACCATAATATATCAGCGGACTCGGTGTATAGTGCGATTAAACTTCTCATAGATATCTCTAGGTATATTGCACATCACAATTTCACAATAAGTGCAAAAGAAATTGATAACCACAATGCACAATTGACTTTAATTAACATAAATCCTTTTTTAAGTCGTTTATATTAATCGTATTTCTCACCTATTGTGATGAATGAAGGCCAAGTCCGAGTGATTTTCGTTAATATAGCCACCATTTTCTCAGCGAGAGATCCGTTTCCGAGTATATTTGACACCATTACGGGGAACAGTCTTTGGAACTGTGAAAAATAATATACATACATTCATTGTAATCATTAAAAATCAATCTATCTGTTTCTCTATTAATAAATTTTCAAGAACTACCTTTTATATAATTTTACCTGTGGAATTTTGAAATGAAAAATAGCTAGAAACTTCATCGTAACTCATTCGTTCTACACTTCACTTCTTTCTTTTCTCAATAAGTAGCGTAGTTTTAAAGCTACTCAAAAAGTACAGTCGGTTTAAAGCTTTTCAAAAAGTATATTAATTTTTGAGTATCAATACATTGAGAATCAGACAAAAGATAGATAAGTCAAGATGGCGGAAGACTTTTGTTTATTGGAAAGACAATGAGAAAACTAAATGTTCCTAAAATAATAAAATATAAAACCCACCTGTTGCTGTATATTGGTATCTAAACTACACGGATTCGAACAGAGAGCATCGACCATATCCAATACATTGGACTGTAACGGTTTCTTAGCAGGTACATTGAGTGCATTCAGGTTGTCATCATTCAGTACTAGGACAGCCAAGTTGAATAGATTGGGGAATATTGGACCGATGCGCGTGTTTGTCGTCAAATCTTCTACAGCCAACTCTTTGGGTTTCTTTCGGAGGTTTAGTATTGCTGTAAATTAAACGATTTTTTATTAGTAGAAATAACTGTTTCTTTAACTGTCTGACCTTACTTTGGGATGGAAATCTGTAATGTCTAATGCTTGTGTCTGAAACGACCTGCTCCAGTTGATAGAGATCCTATATTGTGCATTCTTCATATTCCTATTTCTTTTTTTAACCTTTCATTTGACAGCAAGACCCCAGTGGCTTGAGTATATTATAATGTCTTCAGCATGTGCCTTATCTTAAGTAATTTAAAAATCATGTTAGTCATTGAGTCAAACTCTACTGAGTAGAGTGAATAGATAGCGGACTTGTTTCCCTTATTATTTTATCACAATTGAGGTCAGATTTACTTCCGTTTTAAGAGTATTAGATAGAGTCTACTATAATAACATACCTCTTGCTACTTTAGTATAATAATTCTGCAGCTGTACACTGATATTGCTATTGTTGTTCAAGCTCTTGTCGTCCATTATCCATTCTACTGATATAGTCGGCAGCGTCGAGTATACATAGGTCTGATTGGTTAGTGCGAAGTCTGCTACATTTATTAATTCTTCCTGAAATATAAATAATAAGGATTAGTGAAAAAATATATAATAATGTATGTTGAATAATTCATTACAATGTTATTAACATATTATTTATTTTCATGAATAATAACAGAGTTTGTTAATTTCAATTATTTTTATTTAAATTATATATTGGGCCATGAAAAGAGATAAATGGAAAGAATTGGGGGAGACCTTTGCCCAGCAATGGGACAGCGAGGTTACGTAAAAAAACAAATATTAATAATGGGCAAGCACTCGAATTCACCATTCAATAAAGTTTAAAATTATAGTTTTGAATGAATTTTATGATATATTATAAATATATGATTATTTTCTTCATAATCATCATTCAGAAGCCAGACATCCAAGGCCAGACATAGGCCTTCTTCATAAATCACCACACACCACCCAGAGTTAGTTACCATGAAAGAATACAAACATTCAACATTACATTCATTCATATGGAAAAGCACATTACAGACAGGATCATCTTACCAAAGGACAAACAATTTTTTCTTCACCAATTTGAGCATAATGAGTGGCTGTGGCCCCAACCATCGGACTGGTGTCCGCTAGAGTGAATGCCGTGTTCACATCCCAGCTGTCCACACGACATTTCTTCATCATTTCACTATGCAAAGCTATTGTCTGGAATAGATATTTTGTTTAAGTGTTGGATATGAGCCATAGTAACAGTAGTGTCTCTGAATTGAGTTGTGAATCTGGACTTCATACATAAAAAAAAAATATAATGACTGTTTTGAAAAGGTTATTAAGTTTTTAAGTGATTAAAATCTTGTAATGATCTTTTTACAAACGTGTTTAAATCAATATGTTTAAAGTACTACATACACTTATCATCTGCCTCAGTTTATAACTGACATCCTCAGCGAGGTTAGAAGCAGCTTCGGAGTTCATCTCAACTCCAACCTGTTCTGCCATACACAGCACTGAGTCGGAGCTGATGCCTGCATACCTTCCTTGTGATGGACCTCCATCCTGAAAAACAAACATTAAGGGTAATAAGTTAGAATGATACTGTGATATGTTATACTACTAAGTCAGTAATTTGAAGGTATTCTTATATAAAAAAGTCATGAAAGTCTTGGAAACAACCAACAGTCAGAACACAATCTATAGGACATGACTGTGTACAATTTATTTAGCCTTTAAAGCTTACAATATTGGACTTTGACAGCAGTTTTCCATTAAGTTCCAACAGTTGTATGATGTACCATACTGGACCATACAGTATTCAAGCTATAACGAGTTTTTGCCAGATAATGAACCACAATGAATAGTACTTACTTTCTCTATCAGCGGCGGTGTATCGCACTGACTTGAGCCTCCAGATTCAGAAGCAATTGACTTGTTCTTGTCCCTCTCTCTACTGCTGTCTTTTGACTTCCTCGAATGATTCTTAACACTTGATAACGAGTTAGACATCGTACAAAAACAATCTATTCCTTACAACCAACTTTTACACCAAACTACTACGTTATAAACATAATTTGTTGATGTTATTTACACAAAGACGCTAAAAGTAAAATAAGTTTTCACTGCTACCAAATGTTTTTGAAAAAAAGTTATAAGAGACAAAGGTACACCATTTTTAAACTTCAAAACTGTTTAATAAGATTATTTCTTTAAAATACCATAGAATAACGTTCTGTAGTTTTCGTATTATTAATTTTATTGCAAAATTTGCAAAAAATGCAACAATACACTGTCTCGTTTCTCAACTCCAGATTTGTATGAATGGAGTTGACATTGACATTTGACACTGACATTGGCGTTAAATTTTAACCTTTTGAATTTTGACAACAAAGTAGTATTTAGCTAAGCTCCTTTTACACTAAATATGGAGGGTAGAAGTTAAGGAGGACCGTCTCGTATGGGGGATTAGTCGAAAAAGTGTCCACTTGTAAACAGCAAATTATTGTTCGAACTCCACTTCGAACTCTCACCGAAATAGCGCTAGTGTAGCAAGTGGAAATGGTATGAACTTAGCAGTTATAAGCAGAGTGAAGTGTGCTGGGTTGAAAAATTTAATATTTCTCTTGACTTCTGTAGTTAAGAAATATGCAGTATTTAAAATCTCAACTATTTACGTAGTCAACTGTAATTTAGTAAATAATAACCTATGAAACTCCTGAAACCTTGTTTGTGGTTTGTGGCGCTCTATTTAAAATTCTTCCACTTGCTACTATAGCGCCACCTTAATTTGCTCCCTTTCAACGGACACTTTTTAATACACTGAGATGGTCCTCCTTAACTTCTACCCTCCATAACACTAAACCAGTACAGTACCTACTTTACAGGTTGTTTATAGTCTGCAAACCTGCAAACATCAATCAGCTCTCTCTCTTTGTACTTTGGAGTGATCACTCGTTACCACGAACTCACTAACAAATGGATGGTACCTAACAATATTAGATGGGTGGGGTGAATGACGATTCGTTACCAAAATTACCACTGTTTACGAGTGGGATTTTCCCAAACAAATACCCCTTCTACGTGCCCTTCAGTAACCAAAAACCATGGTCCCAGAAGACTAACATAGCCACAGTAACGTGCCTGTAAAGGTAGACCACAGTAACGTTTCGTTTAAAGGGGCCTAAACGATAGATTTTTTGAAAGAAAAGCAAAGTAACTATATCCTAAAACTTAATTTCAAACATAAGAGTTCTATTACGTTAATTTAATAGTAGTGTTCGTTTAAACTTTAGTCAGGTCAAGGACGAGGGTTAAGGACGACTGCAATATGAAAGTAACTGTAACAACAGATGTAAGTAAATTTTAAAAACACGCTATATTTACACAAAGCAACATTATTAAAAATGGTCTTCTTAATCTAGAAAAAGCATTAAGTATCTATATCCTATCCGAAGAAGAACTTGTAAGCAACGGTAAACAAAAGGTGCACATAAGGTAAACGCACATTTATGCTAGCCAAACCTTAGCCAAACGAAATGAATTTTATAATTCCGTGTATTAGTGGAGCGCCTTAATGCATAAAAATTGTAAAATCTCGGAATCCAGGGCAAGTCAATGAATCTTCATAAAAACTGTTCGATTGCATTGTTAAACGCTCAAATAAAAAAGTTGAAAAAAAAATCCCGATCTTGATTAGTTACAACAATTTACTGAAAAATAAGAGAGACAAGAGGAAAAAAAATTGCATAGTAACTTTGATGTTAATTTATTAATATTTAGCAATAAATAATGAGTTACAAAAAAAAATAATTATCTATCTATTTATATAAAATTCAAAATCCTGACTGACTGACTAACTGATAATCAACGCACAGCCTCAACCGCTGCACCTAGAAACATGACATTTGGCAGGAAGGTTCTTCAAGTGACGTAAGTGCACACTAAGAAAGGATTTTGATATTAAATTCTACTCCCAAGGGGAAATATGGGATGAAAGTTTGTATGAAACTTTGTCAATTTTAAACCGATCGGGCTGAGACTTTGCATGCATATAGCTACTATGACGTAGGCATCCCCTAAGAAAGGATTTTTATAAATTCTACCCCCAAGGGGATAAAATAGGGGATGAAAGTTTGTATGAAACTTCGTCAATTTTAAACCGATCGGGCTGAGACTTTGCATGCATATAGCTACTATGACATAGGCATTTTGATAAATTCCACCCCTAAGGGGATAAAATAGGGGATAAAAGTTTGTATACATCTTCTTAGATTTTCGACTGATTGAACTGTAATTAAAGATTGGAGCTACTATGATGAAGACGTCCGCATAAATAGGATTTTGATAAATTCAACTCCCATGGGGATAAAATAAGGGATGATGGAGGATGTAAATGTATTAGTTTGAACCTATCAGTACCTAATCAATACATAGTGATGTATCAACGCACAGCCCAAACCACTTCTCTTCCGAGCCATGTTTGAATTTGCAGATATACTCTTTTGAAGTGTTGAAAAGCGGCATCTGCAGTAGGTGGCAAAGACGGTAATTTAACGCAGGTATTCTTAGCAGTTGCTTTCAAAAAAGAGTTATATCTTAATATATTTAAATCTTTTATTTTTTGAGGGGCAGCGTATAAAGCAAGAGTACATGTTTCCACATAAAAACATCTACTTTTCCAAAGTCAGTTTAAGTGCCGTTCGAAGCTTTTTCTTAGGTGGAGAACATGCTGATGTGATCTTTCCTTTTTTTAAATGAGCATTTATATATCCTTTATTGATGTATTTTTGTCTGCACACTGAATGCACGTAGACGAATTCGCGATTATTTAAATACTGAGACAACCCATCCGCTCTTTCTGTAGAAGCAGCTTTCAGCATTGATATTCCTCTAGTTACCTTTACAATTTCTCCTAGTTCGGAGCTAAATTGAGATCTAGATCCGACTTTGTCGCAAATGAGGCAATCATAACTTTGATTATTATCACTATTCGATGGTTCGCTCATTTTGTTAAGAGGCTGTAACAACAAATATTAGTGATATTAATAACTGTTTATTTACTGATTAATGTATTAATGTTATTGAATTTTATTATAATATATACCTAAGTATAGTTCGTAATAATTCTCCTTTTCAAAATATAACTTTAAAATAATGAAAATAAAAGAAAACTCCGAAAAATTAATAATTATTTATTTTAATAATTAAAAAATTAAGATCGGGAAAAATATATTTTTTAACATTTTTCTATATGCTGTAAAAACACATTTCAAAAATTTATATGAAGATTCATTGACTGGTCCTGGATTCCGAGGTATAAATCTTTTTTTTTTTTTTTTTTTTTTTTTATTTAAATAATATAAAAAAGGGCTTTGTCGCTTAGCGACCACATCGCCCCATCGGTGAACAATTACATTTGTACTTATATTAGGGCAACAAGCAGTGCAGATCTGCAAGCTAGCTCTCAGATGTATTCAAACATTCGAAAGCCAGTCCACAGACCCGCACCGCTCCATGCGACTCAGCTAGCATACTGTTTATTTGTCCAACATTATAATTAGTATGGAAACTAAAGTTAATTAGTCTAAGGTATAAATCTTACAGCGCTCCACTATATGTAATGTATATAATCATGAAATCTCCGCCTTCATCGAATCGTCCGTATCCGAAAGATACCTCAGATATCCTAGACGAATTCGGATGACGTCATCAAATACAGCGCGGTCGATGTGGTCGCATTGGTCGAATCAATCACAATTTACATGTGAACAATGCGACAGGCGTGAAGGAATGGAAACTATTTTTGGCGCGTAAGATTCTTTCGGTGCGAATGGGAGCGAGGTTTTAATTCGTTTGACGTGTCGGATAAGTGTGCCTTCACTTTTATTTATATTTACATCATATTTCATGCACATACCTTTACACAAGTCGATCTTTATTTAAAAGATCATCTAATTCTTCAAAAACATTATTTTTAAAATATAATTCTATTTCTTGCAAAGTTCTTCCTTTAGTTTCCGGTAAAAATACCCAAAAATATAATAAACACAAGAAACCCAACAATGCATTAATTAGAAATACTCCGTGATATCCCATCGCTCCAAACATGGGAAGTGCGAACTTAATTGACAAAAATAGCAGCACTGTTCCGATAACACCAAAAAACACCATGCAGTAGCATTTGATTTCTAAAGGATATATTTCACCAAAAAGTGATTCTAATATAGGGTACGGTCCAGAATTCACAATGATTATAAATAGACCTAATAATATGCAATTTGTCCAGGGAAGATCGAAGTAATATAAAGAAATACTTAAAGCTATGAGAACTATGTTGGATGTCACTCCGCCGGCAAATAAAAGGGTTCTTGTATTCATTCTATCGATAAGGAAACACGATAACATGGATCCAAAGATGAGGCAGGCATCAGCAATTAGGGTGAACAGCAGGATATGTGACGATCCTGTCACATTCTCTAAAATTGTGACCGTAAGTGAACATATTAGCACTCTTCCTGTAGCTACCCTATAAAGATGAAGACTCACGCACAGAATTCCAATCTTCCTCATATACTTCTGTTTCATTGCGTTAGCTATTCTCTTCAGAACAACGCTGAACGATTCTGGTTCTCCCCCAATATGGTTTTGATTATCTGTTTCCACTTTAATTAACAACTGTAACTCAATATCAGATTGTTTACTGTTTCCGTGGATTTTCTTGAAGGCAGCTCTACACTCTTCAAATCTTCCCTTAGATGCTAACCAAGTGGGACTTTCAACCCAGAAGAATGGTACAATTGCTGATAAAGCTGCCGGGATTATTCCTATCCAGGCAACAGTTCTCCAATGCAGTAATATCCCGAGGGTGTTTGATATGGAGACACCCACAGCCGGGCCTACTGTGACGATCAAATTTAGATAAAATCCTCTTACATTGGGTGCGGTGTATTCTGCCGTAGAAATGACGCACAGAGATAGAACGCCTCCAAAACACAAGCCAAGAATAATCCTTGCTGCCATAAATATTATCATGCGATGTGCAAGATATATCGCGACCCAGCTACCTATTACAGGCAATGTTAGTATTGTGATTGCTTTCCTTCGGCCGAACTTTTCGGTAACCATTGCTGCTACGACCAATCCCAGTAAAGTGGAGATGTTGCTGGCTGACGCTAAAACAAGTTTTTAATAAATTGAATAATAGCGACTATTTGAAATTACTTAGTATTTTCGGTTTAACTTTAACTCCCTTCTCTTCTCTTCACATCATGAAGAGAGTCCCGTCTAAACTTATGCTGCGGAGCGACACATGGGATCATTTTTATTTACAACTAGCTATGCCCCGCCGTTTCACCCGCAGCGCCCCCGTTCCCGTGGGAATTTTGAGATTTTTATTTCTTATTTTTCATTTATAAAAACCTTGTCCTGACAATAAGGAACACATTAAAAAAAGAATCATACAATTTGGTGCAGTCGTTCTGAAGTTATGCGCTTAGCAACAGATTCAGCGATTCATTTTTATATTATAGATAACTACCTCCAATCTTCATAGGTATTCATAGATAGTTTAAAGAGACTCACCAATCCATGACATTTCATCATCATTAAGGCGCATGTCCTCATCATTCGACTGCTGCGCCGCCACCATGCCCGACATCTGACCAATAATGTACCCATCTGAAGTAGTGCAGATGAATAAACCCGTTATTATGAGGAGCTAGAAAAATATAAAAATCTATTGTTTTTTAAATATATATTCACCTAAGTACATTGGGGAAAAAATATCTTACGGGAAAATGCATTGTTTATAGCCACAAATTAAACAAAACACCGATATTATACAAAATGTGCATTTGAAGGGGAAAGTGGTACTAAATACATGAATGTGTGTTAACGACAATAAAAGGTTCACACTTGTTCAAACATAATATCGACATGATAAAGCTGAAAAGATTGTTGTATGTTTGTTTGAACGCGCTCATCTCAGAAACTACTAATCCGATTTTAATAATTATTTTTGTAATGGATAGCCACATTAAATGGAAAGGCTATAAGCTTTTCATCCCGAAATTCTCACGGGAGCTGCTATAATTATAATTATTTTGTTAATACAACATACCTTCTGAGCCCACGGTGTGTCATTCGTCATAGTTAGGTTAACCCTACAAGGCACCCAGTTCCACATGTGGAACACCTACTTTAATCGTTCCTACAGCCATAAAATTACAAGTAGCGACATCTCTTGACATTTTGATACAAGCTACAGACAATTAGCGATGTTGTAGTACGAATCTTTTCCTACAGATGCCCTTTTGGTCTTTGTTATTGTACACGAAGTGTGAAATTTGAATGAAAGTGAAACGTTTGTCATTTGAAAATTTTCAAAAATATTAAAAAAATAGATATCCATCAGTTTCGACTCGAAAAAAATTACTGTGTGCTGTAACGAAGTGTATATTTTGTAGAGGTAAGTTGTTTTTTATATAAATATAAGTAAATGTATTTGTAAATCATATTTTTATGTATGTTCCACATACGGTACGTTGAGCTTTAGTGTCCGTTTTCAGTTATACGTACTTAGGATAACTTTTCATATAAATACTTTGATTTTATTGCAGATAATGGCGCGAAGAAGATTGCGTGATGAAGATATTGAGGGTTTCTTGGAAATGCCTTCTGCGAGTGAAGACGGACAAGATTTTTCTGATGCTGAAAGTGATGATGATATCGAAAAGATTCAATCTATCTAAAACTTTTTATCCGAGCCACTTAGCGACGTGGAATCTGCCTTATCTTCGCCGAGGCATCAGTGTTCTCCGAGCAATGAGGTTATTGCGAATATCGAAGATTTTCAGCCAGAAATATTAGACCCTCAACCTAGTACATCAGGGACAACTACAGGTACCAATACACAATCTCGGACATCTCGAGCTCGGGGATCATCGACTTTGAGTACCACAATCAGTCATGGATCTAGAATCCCTGTAACTGTCACCCAAAGAAAAAAAAGAAGATTTATTTGGAAGAAAACCTCTTTTCAACCACCTCCTTTTACATTTACTGGAAACACAAATTTGAAGGGGAGTTTCAAAGTCTATAATCGGTGACAGTAAATTTGTGTTATCCTAAGTACGTATAACTGAAAACGGACACTAAAGCTCAACGTACCGCATGTGGAACTGAAATAAAAAGTATTTTTTTTCGTAAATAATGGTTTTATTTTTATTTCTATAACTTTTCCCTAACTTCTGATCACTTATTACAACCTATATATTTTTTTCGCGCACATAAAAAAAATTGAGCCTTGTAGGGTTAATAAAGTGATTTTTCTATACCATCAACCGCATTAAATACTTGTAACATTCAATTTAAAATTAAAATTTATTTAGAAATACATAAAAATGTCCCTAATTAATACTTTACAGCAGTAGATACATAAATAGTAGTCTACCTAACAAACTATTGTTGCCCTAAATATTCAAGATCCTTATTACTCAGATAGCAGGCACTTAATAAATACAGTATGCAGTCAATACGCAAAACCAACAAGGTACTCTAGGTAGGTACTGTACGATCGAGTATCCATTAAGAACTGACTCACAATAAGAACTGAACAATAAGCTTTAATTAAGAAAAAATATTATCTTAATTATCGCAGATACACAATACCTAAGACTACCACCTGCGGTCACTCGCATTTATTTATCGACTTAAACAGTATTCAGTAGTCACAACTGAAATATAGTCATTTATTGTATTACCTACTGAATATTATTATGACTTAACTAATCCATTTATTTAAAGAAGTGTTGCGCCCGCGGTTTTAACCACATTGAGTCCGTTACCGTGAGAATTTCGGGATGAATAATAGCCAAATACCTTCCCGTTGAATTTGGCCATCTATAACAAAAATAATTATTCATCTCGGATTGGTCATTGGTAGTGTCGAAATAAGCGCGTTTAATCAAAGTAATAAAACAAACTCTTCAGCTGTATCATATTAGTATAGATATAGTTTTTCTTCAGGATCGAACACTCATAATTCTCACACACAATAGAATATAATATTTAATTACAAAAAAAAACATTCATATGGTCACAGTACATGATAGTTGTACTGTGACATGGTGGCCTGCGTGTAGCCAGGGAGTAAGTCAGGCGGAGATTTAAGAAGTTCACACTTGCATAAACTATCTCGGTATACTAATATACCTACTTACTTAATTAAAATGAAGAGTTTGTTTTTGTTTGAACGAGCTTATCTCAGAGACTACTAGTTATGGATAGACACATTCAACGAGAAGGTTATAGGTATTTCAAGGCTATTTTTCATTCAGAAATTCCAATAGGAACGGGCACAATGCAGGTTAAACCGCGGGGCGCTTCAAGTTCTAAAAATTGACTCCCTAAACGAAATAAGTCTAGAACAAAAAAGTACCTGATTAAAAATATTAGTCTGTCATGTCCCACAGCTGGGCAAAGGTCTCTCATCTCAGATGAAAAGTAGGTACAGGTGAAAAGTTATGCTCTTGTACTACACAAATGAATTTTATTTTTCCCGCCATTATTACTATTCATTGTAACATATGTTAATGTCATTATTATTTGTTAAATCAGGAACTTACTTACGACGGCGGTTACTGTTGAGCATTCCTCAACACGTTTCGGTCACGTCCGGTGACCTTCATTAGGAGGTGGGTGAAGCGCTCGCAACAGCATCTCTCCCCGCAGTAAATATTGTCCTAAGTATATTACTTAACGGCAAAAAGGCATTTTCATTCGATTCGGATGTGCGAACGCTTATTTTATACCATACAAAAGTGCCTAATAATTACAATAATCAGTGATTTACTTACTTACATACATTTGTTGTGTTAAAACACAATTTATCCTTCAAAAAAACTTCACTTATTTAATTAAAATAGGTACTTATATTAAATGAATGGATTTATTTATTTAAGATATTCCTTTTAGGTTACACTTTTTCCACCAGGTAGGTACTTAAGTTAGGTAAGGAAGTCATGCATCACCAACCGGTTACGATAAGTGCAAATATCATGCAAATATCAACGAAGTGCGCACGTAGAAGTGCGTGCGCAACCTTCTACCTTTGTCCTTTATATATGTTAGAAGCAGCGCCCCGCGGTTTTACTTGCGTTGTGCCCGTTCCCGTCTAAATTTCTGGATGAAAAATTGGATTGGTAGTTTCAGAGCGCGGTTCAAACAAACTAAAAAATAAAACTCAAACTTTAACTTCAAATACCAACCAATTGTATATTAGCATACCAGTTGCTCGCAAGTACATACTTACTTACTGGCATGTTAACAATGCTAACTGGCATGCCTGTTAATGGTAAGTGTGCAACCTACGTTGGCATGCTGTCCACTAACATGCTAGTTAACTGCCAAGTTACCTCACACGTCTGGACACGAAGTTAAGTTATGAAACCAACATATCTTATATTGAATACACGGCTTCATATTATTAACCGTGACTTTGTTGAAGGTAAATAAAATATCCAAATATTTAAATTCGTATTTATATCGTTCATATGTAAAAAGAGCATATTGATATAATCGGTTATGGAATCTATTCAAGTACGTAGACAACAATCGTGTAAACTATTCAACTATGTATTATATTCGCGGAATCATAGAAGGCACACATTTCAGGTTTCTCCTTGTCTTAACATTACAATAACCTAGATATTTATCTCTTTATATTTACATATCGATTCACATTTATACAAGCACTAACTCAATACTAAACGTAATAACTAAATCCCATAAACTATTATCATTTATTACAATATTAATATTCTCGCTGTACAAAAAGATTATTGCAATCAACATTTTATATAAAAACTAAAATTAAATATGCATAATATAATGTAGTACTTACGTACCTTAACTACGTCTTACGTTATACAATAATGGTATTTATTATTATATGATAATAGGTGTTATATTTGTTTAACATCAGGCACGATAAACATCTCTATAACATATATATGTAAATCCTCTTTCACACAAAAGCCTTTGATAATAACATTTTGTCAATAATATAATATTGTACTCTATAATGTTCCTGAAACTTCTTAAAATATACGACACTAGATAATTAAGTCACTCGTTAGTATACACTTTAAATGAAACTTTACTTACAGGGTGTCCCATTAATACATTTTTTCGAATGCATATAAGTTATTGAAATTTATAGAAAATGGTTTATTGGTTTTTAATTCTCGAAAAATATTAACTATTTCATTATAATTTGCAAAAGAATGTCACATTAAAATCTATGGCCATATTTATTGATACACAGAAATATTATGTCAATAATATAATATTTTTTATTATTATTGCTATATGTTTTTTCGGGATACGCTGTATGTAAAATTAACAAAAATGTTGCATATAAATTATATTATCAAACACTGATAAGGCAATAATATTGTTTTTTTATGTACCATTTAAGTATTAAATTAAAAGTATAAATAGAGATGGCAAGTAGTCGTGTGAATGTGAATTAGATAATTAATTTAGAGAAAACATTATATCAAAGAAAACAATTCGAAGTTAAGTGGAACTATTTTTTCAACCTATTCAAGGATTGTATTATACTTAATGTAAGAGGAGCAATTGTAAGGAAAAATAAAGATTATAGCTAAATTAAAATGTGATTAATGATGGCCGAAAAGTTAAAATTAACAATAAGATATTAATTAAAATGAGTAATGTGGCTTGATATAATATTTTATCACTTCAAACTTCATACTTAAATTATTTTATTCATTTTTGACACAAAGAGGCTCTTTGAACGTTGCGAGTTTTAAAAAGGCAATTTGTATTCATTAACTCCTTCAATGAATCTATATCAATGAACTTTGGATTCCCCTGTACGATTAACACAGTGTTCGTGTAAATAATTTAAATTAAACTATATTTAATTTCATTTAAGAGTTTCGACCGTCCAGCCGCAGCCCAATAAATATTCACTTACATTTTGGCCAATGATAATATTATGGATTCCATTCCCTTCACAAATGTACGTACACAAAGAAAAAGTGGCGATCGAATACATAGAGATGACGCGGTCCGGTTAGCCGTAATACGGTTGCCCGTCCGGCTGGAGGCAGCCATTTTTTGTTTCAAATCGTATATGTACGTCATAAAATAGTAAACTTCGTAAAAAAGTCAAAATCTGAACAAATGGGACCAATTTTTCAAATTTGGAATTTTCCCAGACAATATTTCTATTGTAAAAATATTTAGTGATTTCATTCGATTCATTTAACATATTTCTTCAATAGAGAAGGAATTGTCTTTGGATGAAAAATCGCTGTTATGCACTTAAATATTTTTTTATTCAGTTTTGGCCCCATAGAGGCTCTTTTGAACGTACTTAGATTTTTTAAGTAGGTAAATTATACTGTACAATTTTACATAAACGATGCGCATCGCGCAACGTGCGGCGTCTCCCTGAACCATACCTTCTAGTACTCAACCGCCACCTTAACCGACTACACGATAATAAAAAATGAGAATAACGAATTAACAATGTTAATATTATAATATATTAAAATATTTGACTCAAATAATATTAAATAATAACAAACAATTACGTTGGCAGTTAGAGAAATGTACGGTCGGCAACCAAAGTTGCGAATCTGTTTAAAATATTTATAACTATGTATTGCAAAACTTGTTACAACAATAGTTTATTTGAATATTAAGTATGTAATATATAAACAAGTTTTTGTTAAATAATTGAACACATTTTAAGGAAGTGAAGTTATTTAGAATTTTATACGTATATTTTTGGAAAATTTATAAATATAAACTCGAGCTATACTCCCTTTTGTATAGACCAACTTTCGTTGCTGACCGTACCAGGTAATTTGTGATTAAAACAATGCCAGTCTCTCGGCAACCAATTAGATAATTATCTTAAATAATTGGTTGTTACGAAGTTAAGACACATTATTATAATATTATACCTAATTAATAAGTTTGATGACGCTTATATTTCTAAATAACCTTTAGGGTGCATTACCCCTCAAGCGGCGAAGTGCGAAGCTTAATTGACTAATCACAACACGTTGAAATAGTCAAAATCTCTACAATGCGTTATGATTAGTGGATTGAGGTCTGCAACGCTCAGCTTGAATGGAACTGCACTCTTAATCCGGTCAAAGAGAGATTGTGAAGTTTACATGAATTCATAAACGGTTCAAATTGATGTTTTATTGAAATTCCCTTAAAACGAAAGTCGTGCGTTTGTCGATTGCAGAACAATACTCAAAGATATCCGTTTTTCAATTCCTTCAACGTCAGTTTGCGATTAGAAATGGAGGATTGATCTTTTGAACTTCGACTTTAACATATTGTTTTAATAGTATACCTATAGCTCCTACAAATTTTTATTCGTATGTATGTGTAATGTAGCTTTACTATATTTAGTTGACTGTCTCATTATCACGAGAAAAAAATATCACGTTAAAAAGCCTAATTACATTACACACTTCAATTGCTTATATTTTTTGTAACGCTGGTACACGTATTAAATAATTATTTAACAACACCTCAAGAAAGAGGTCATTATAAACACAATAATTCTTGTTAATTGTCCATTTTCCGCAGTATCAATAATTTACGTCCTCCAAAGTCGTTACTTTAGTTCTATACAAAGTCTAGTAACTGACTACAAGATTCCATTACAGAGCAAAGGCCTTTATGGTTAGGCGAAATCACTCTGCTAAGGTCTATATAGTTTACATTAGTAGAATTAAGCAGTAGAGTTGTTAGGTAGTTCTTCAACCTTCTTACTTCACCTACTAATGATACCTTGGCTTGCAAATACGGAAATATACCCTTAAATAAAAACGTAACGTTATATAAAAATGTAACGTTAACTAAAAACGTAAGCGTCATCAAACGGTAAGTAATATTTGACACACATAGTGTTAGATATGAGGTGATAATGTAAACGATATATACCCAAAACCGGAACATATAAAGTGTGACGTGTGGTCAGTCTGAATCGCTGCCCGACTCAGACAAACAGAGATCATCGTTGAGGACGTCGCTCGGCAGCGGCGGGTTACTGCTCGCGGTACCTGTGCAAATAAATTACGTAAGGCTATCTCTAGATAAGTATAACATTGAGCAGCGGGGCCAGGATTTTGATTTGGAAAAGGCTTTATTTTAGTCGAACCTTAGGAAAAATATAACGTTTACATAAAAATCAATGTCAAGCTTTATCTGCAGGAGGTCGTGTCGACAAGTGGTTAGTGGTTACCGTTGGTGGTGGGCGGCGGCGGCGGGCGCTCGTCGTCGGAGTCGCTGCCGCTGTCGGAGTCGGAGCCGCTGTCGCTCGACGAGCTCGACGAGCTGTCCGCGCCCGCCGGCGGCTGCGCGGGCTGCGGGGGCTGCGGGCACACGCGTTACGACCACCAATACTACTTCAACATCTTCATACTGGTTTCTTAAGTTAAAGCGAACACTACTCAATTACTTAAACATGTAGATTTATTGCTCTCAACGCTTTATGCGTTATGAACTGAGTCGTCGGGCCATAAAACATCTGACTATTGCTATCTCGCTTATACTGGCGCTCTGAACAGTACCGAACAATAAGTGAAAACACAGCTTTACAGAGACGTAATTTTAAGCAAAATATATTGAAATTGGAATGGTTTATAACAACTGTTATGCTAGGTGGCGCTAGTGGCGTAGTTTGACTAAGCTATTTCAAGTCAACGCGTTTGTTAAGCAACGTGCAGTTCGGCCAATAGGGGGCTTTGTTGGTCTCGGTTCTTTCAGTAATCCAGCCTTTAAACTGGTCGAAAAACTCTGATACCAAGGTTACAAACTAACTCAAACATACTTTACCAACCATGCTAAAATAGAAAGATGTTATAAAATAGATATGCGTGGTAAACAAAGTATAATACTGACGTGGTTGACAGGCGGTTGGTGTGTATTGTGTGTGTTGTGTGCGTTGTGTGCGGTGTGTGCGGTGTGTGCGGTGTGTGCGGTGTGTGCGGTGTGTGCGTTGTGTGCGGAGTGGTGCTGCCTCTCGGCCGGCCGCTCGGGGTACGCGGGCCGCTCGGGCTGGCGCGGCGCTGAGTAACCTGCAACGACCAACACAAATCATAGATAATTGATATATCGACAACTCATACCATCCTCTATGGTAAATCAACGAAATAGAATACATCTATTTGTTGTCGTTTTTAACCATTTGCTAGGGAAAACCGACCGATGGTACACATAGAGAAAATAGAATACATCGTGACGCCATTTTGAAAAACAATATGGTGGTCAGGTACTACACAAGTCAAATACAAATTATCAAACGTCTTCCGGTGTAATCGTAGGTAGTAATTTTCTTATGAAGCCGATTTATAATGGTAGCCTGAAGCATATTCTCACATGCCATGCAGGCTATGCTATTCTTAAAAACAGACGCGTGATAACTGGTTATTCGTCGAAAATATCTACTAATTAGTTTAACACCTTTCGAAACTAGTATAGAGCGCAGTTCGTGGTTCACCTTGTTTCGTATTCATTATTTCGTATGGGTAACACTTTTTTATACTGACCGTTGTGTGTAGGTGGAGCGTGCGCGGGCGCGTGGGCGGGCGCGGGGGCGGGAGCGGGCGCGGGCGCGGGAGCGGGGGCGGGCGCGGGGGCGGGCCCGGCGAGCGCGTCATCCAGCCCGATCATGGGGAGAGACGCCAGCGTGCTGTTACCGCCACCCGACCAGCTGGAACAACGGGAATAGGCTTACATTTACCACAAGCAATCTTTCACTAGCATGTACGGTAATTTTGACCTTTGACTTCAACTTTGACGTGATCTCCCTTTGAAGTATTTTATTGGCAATAATATATGGCATATTGATATAAATGGCACAATTAGGAGAAAGAAGTATTTTGAGCCTATCATTTAATCCAGTTTCCACTTTGGCTCATCGTCCTTTTTGTCGTTAAAGAATAATCTGGGAATTTCATATTTGTTTTGTTATTTGTTAATCAAAATGTGGAATGGATGTCACAATTAGATACATTTAGGGATTTGAAAGCTTAATATTTCATTTTAAAACTTTCCGCTTAGTATCTCTTCTTATTATAAGTCTATTACGACATCATTCCCTTTCGAAGCTCATTTATATTAATACAGTTGTTATAATAATGTGGTATACTAACGGCGCGGCTTGCGGCGGCGAGGTCTTGTTCCTCGGCGGAGACCGCACCATGCTCTGCGGCGGCTTCGGCCCGCTCGGGAACCGCGCGCCCGGCATCGACCCGCCCGCGGCTGTGGACACAACATCAGCTCGTAAGCAAACGATACAGTACAGATACATAACGATACAGTAGTTGTATTTCAACAACAACGATATACATCAACGATACAGTTCCTATATATAACGATACAGCAATTGTGAAAACATTCAGGATAATATGAAGAAAAGCAGACTATAAAGTTTGCCAATGAGATTTAACTAAACCAGCAGAGAAACAGAACTAGTTCAGAACATTGGTGTACAATCACTGAACAAACAGTTATTGACAATGCCTTTGCTTATTTTCCACATGTATTTCACCATCAAAACCTTTTCGAAACGTTAAATGAAACATACTGTTAGCACTGGCCGGCGCGGCTCTCCTGTTGGTAGCGACCCTGGTTCGGGAGGTGGATCTCTGCGTGGTGTTGGTCAACTCGGAGGTCACGGGGGTCAGCGGCCTGGGCTTTTGAGCCGTCTCCTGTCTGCAATAGAACATCAAAATATATACAGGATGACTGTTTTAAAACGGTTAGTATGGGCTAAACGTCTAAAAACCACAAGAGATACGGAGATTTTTGATAGGAACCATATTAGCAAGTTCTGTCTCGAATGTGTTGACGCTACAACCTACGCAGTTTGTGGAGGATCAAGTCAAGACACATTGTTAAATAGACCTCTAGATGGAAACTAAACGACCGCACCAGTGAAATATAGAAGTTATTGTGGATCCTCACAGCATCTGCTACAGCTGCCAACCCAATTGGATGGTTTAGTGTGAAACACCTGAGGATTTCGTAGTCACACTTTCTAGCACCATTTACCGGTAGAGCCACCTTGGACTGTGGGGGCTCACCATCAAGTGTATCACTTTACAGTCGTTAAATTGTTAAATTGGGCTTTTGAAAAAAAAAAATTTTTGTGATAAATGGAAAGATTATATAATTAGTTTTATAACAAAACTATTTTTATTTTATTTTTTTCGCAATAATTCAAAAGTTATTTCAAAATAAAAATTAATTTTTGAATCCAGTACCGAAAACACTCGGGACAACTCCCGAACAAACCCGAGTGCGTGTGACGTCATAATTTATAGCCCCATTCGGTTACACGTGTAATAGCCGTAAACGCTGTACGTACTTATGGTTAAATAGCTATACATTATCACGTCACAACCACGGTGACCAATTATGGCGCGTTTATAGTCACGTGATTTTTATTCAATTTTTAATTGTTTATAATTAATTGAAAAAATATTTTTTTAAGTTTTTTGCATTAAATATCAATATTATTAATAATAAAGTTTTAAAATACATAAAAAAAATCAATTTTTTTTTTCAAAAGCCCAATTGTCAGTCCCGGTTGTTCCAATCCTCAAACACGGTCTGGCGATTGGATCAGAAACTCCGACAACAGGGTTGGTGACTAACCTACTCGAACTTCCATTTTTTTTAACACAAATATAGTGTCTCAACGGCAAGTGCTATTACTAAACCAATCTTAAAACATACCTTGTTTTCTTAACTTGTATATTACTAGAGAGCTTTTCCAGAGTAATTTCGCCGGTAACTCTATCTATGATGAGGACGCATTCCTTGGTGTACGGCCGCTGGCTCCCTTTGAACACCGTTTGAGGAACGGACGTGCCATCTGCAAGAATATATGTGTGAGAATTACTATAATATGAAGCACAACATGAGATACCAATATTGAAACTACATTCCAATGTGATCTCTCTCCATCTCTCCCTCTCCCTCTTTCCCTCTCTCTCTCTCTCTCTCTCTCTCTCTCTCTCTCTCTCTCTCTCTCTCTCCCTCTCTCTCTCTCTCTCTCACTCTCACTCTCTCTCTCTGATGCAAAAGATACATATCTGTAAGTTTTGTAGAATCGCAAAAATCGAGTTTACCGAGAATAGAATCCTAGTTCTGATACAAAAGTATAGTAAAGTAATAAAGTGTAGTAAAAGTTAAAAAACATCGGTTCCGTTTGTACCAATCATCAGACCATGTCGAAGGCTCGAACTTACTCAATTTTTAACGCATATTCATTCGCAATATTTCTATAGGAAAAGAACCCTTCGCTCTGTAGTGAAATCTAAAATAACATTTTCGTTCTACTAAATTGCATTGAATATAATGTAATTAAGCATTACTGGAAAGAGTAACAACTAACCTATATTGTGACACGTATATTTGCTAATGAGTGTACTCACCTAAATGAGGCACAGTGACTGTCACTTGGTTATTGGTGCCGACGTCTACTGTGGCCATTTTGTTGACATCTACTGAAGCTGGTTTGAAATCATCTGGAAATAATGTATATAATGTATGTATTAGCCTGAAATGTCCCAGGACTGGGCAAAGGTCTCTTGTCTTTATTTTATTTTTATTTTTATTCATAGGAAAACAAACAGTCATATTATTAACCTTAAATCTAAACTTATGTAAAGACAACACCATTTACATGTTTTCACATAATATATAGTCTTACCAAACATATCACTACTGATATTAAATAATACTGGTAAACATTCTCAATGGTGGTAGAATATAACTATTTTTCACTTTGTTTAACAAGGAATATACTTATGATATTATATATAGCTATGAACTGATCAAATTAGTCCCCAATATCATCGAAATCTGTTCAGTCATTTGAATGCCTCGAAACTTGACCAGAAACTTTCGTGTCCAAATTATGGAAATTATACAATATAATTATTGATTAAATTAAAAAGCTTCCCATTCATCAATAATAAAATTAATTTTAATAACAATTTGTAACAATATTTATAAAATATTAATTTTTAATTAAATCTCCTTTATTTACTACTGAATACTTTTTTATGAATGGAAATATGTATACCTACTAAAGTTTAGGTCAATACGAGTACGAGTATACAATGTAATTAAGTATAATGTTGCACAAAACAGCTGAATCGGTAATAAGCTAATGAATATCATTATAGATGAAATACAAAGTAGTGAATTGAGGATTTATGTATGGAAAGATTTTACTGTCATAGTATATTCTACTTTAGGTAAGTTTGATAGCAAGGTTAGGGGTATAGTTATTTTATTAGACTGCTCAATGAATGCATTTGCATCAAAGTGTAGCAACTAAATTCTATCTATCTACATATACTAATCAAATAAAAGGTATTTTTTCCTGCTCACAATTTTTTTTGAGTGCGACCACATAAAATCTGAGAAAATAATGAGATTTACAAAATTTTCACACTAGCGCCATCTATTGGATCGCAAGTGGAACCACCGAGGACCTGTTATAAGGATTATACAGACCTCTAACATGATGGTACTGCTCAATCAAAGAGAAATGTTTTAGATAACATTCTGAATCACAATTGCTGTCAAACCACAAGGGCTACCTATCAGATTAGACGATTACCCAAAAAAGTATATAAACACTGTAATAAATAATTGTGATTTTATCAAAAACGCGTAATCTTATTAAACACCAGCTGTTATAAATGTTATCTGTTAGTATTTGTTTGTGGTTATGTAAACATTATACCTACATAGTATATTGGTTAAAGAAGCCATTATTGCATTTTGTTATACAGTATTTGTAGATAGTGATCATTAGTTTTGATTCAGTTGATGAACATAGGTTTTTAAACACTTTCATTTTTACTTTTTATAATTATCTTTGGGGAACCTCTATCTTTCTATCTTTGATATTTGGGGTATGTACATAAATGTAAAGCTTTATATTATGCTATTTTATTCTGTAATAATCTTAAACTGTGTTAATTATGTTATTTTTGGGAGTTTCCTTTTCATTTATTTCTCAATTTTATTTATATTGTCCCTGCAGGGTAAAGATCTCCCACAAAAGTTGCCATTCTATCTTTAGCTTTCTCCAGGTGTTGTTAGTGCATATAAAAAAATACCATTATTCTACTCTACACCTTTAAAATACACAAAGTTTGTATGCCCAAGCCATATGGAACTTGGTCCCTACTTGGATGAGCAACTGATAATGGCATTTCTGAGCACTATGAAGTTCGGAGGCAAATAAAATTGTCAGTCTCGGTGGTTTTAATTGTCACACCATGATGGAGGCCTTGATATTATTACCACACCGATATAGGTATAACTATCATACTATCGACATGATATTTAAGATTATTGGCTTTGTTGAAGGTTACCTTTAAGGTTCAACCTTTGTATCAACAGGTGAACATATTTACCCTCAAGCAAGGGTTCTTAGAGTAGTTTATTAGAAATAGAAAGGGTGCCAACTGACCTAAAGAATATATTTATATAAACTTTTGAGACAGTACTTTATGAATAAAAAATTACACAATTTAAGTACTGAATAAACCAAGAGCAAATAAGTTAAAGGCAATATCAGGTGTAGAAGAATTTTTAGAACAAAATTTTCTTAGACTTCACTCGTGATTGAAACTACCTAGTAAAGTATGTATTAGCCTGTAATGTCCCAATTGTTGGGCAAAGGCCTCTCGTCTCACTGAAGATATCAGTACAGTGAGGAGGTTTCAGGCGTAATCACCACGCTTGCCTAATGCGGGTTGGTGATCTCAAACCCGAGCCATGTTTGAAAAGTAGGAAACATGTTTTCGCTCGACCTGGGAATTGAACCCGGGACCTCAGTCTTGGCAGGCGAGTGCACATACCACTAGACCACCGAGGCGTCGAGTATGCTAAATAAACTTACATTTAATAGTATGGTATTGGGACGCCTTGTTGTTAGTGAAGCTCGCTCCCAGTTTCAACTCCCGGACTTCATAGTTGAGACTCTGATTGTCAGCCATCCTGACTCAACACTTATGCCATAAAGTGGTTATCTATCGAAAAATACATAAAAATAATTATAATAAAGTAAAAAATGCTGTAAATATGTACTTAAAAAAATAATATAGTAGGTAATTATCTATGAAAATAGATATGAAAATAGTGAAAAAAATAATTCACACTTAATAAAATTAATTCACTTTCCTTCGTTGTGATTTTGTTTTTCACAATTATCATGATTTTTTATGATGCTGTGTGAGATAACTTGTACTGGACATTATACAATGTACTTTTAATTAGTAAGGCTGCAGAATTTTATCAACAGAAAGATTGGAAGATATTTCTTCTATGGCTATTTAGTAATATGAGCTTCATATTTCTTAATAATCCAAAAAAATGTTTCAAAATTTTGTCATTAAAAAATCATTTTATTACTTAATGGTGTAAGGATAAACTAATAACTTTTGTGTTTTTGTAACAAGTAATCATAGTACATAACTGTTGTATTTACTTCAGATAATGATAACAGGCCAAATGCCCACTCAATCTGAGTTTACTCCTAAAAAATCTATCATAATGTAACTTGATACTTGTAAGATATAAGCATCAATCTTACCATTTGAAGCCAGTGTAGTGATGAAAATGTTTAAATCCCGATAGTAATAATTATAAGTGATTGCTGACACTATCCATTCAGATTTAATTAGGTAATAATGGGGAGCACTTTCACATTAAATATCTCGACATTGTATGCTTCTCAGTATGATAATTTTATCAGGTCAAACATATTATAATCACCCATTTCATGTTACAAATTAAAGAAGTAGTAAAATATAATTATGCATACGTACTATCTTTACGTTCACTAACTCAGCTGACAATCTAGGCCTAATTTTTTTGCCACAACAGAAATGCATAGAATTATCGAGATTACAAACAAGAAAACCACATGAACTATACGCTTCTGTATGAAGGTGAAAATAATGTAGTTAAAATAAATAAAATATGGAAAAAGAAAGTTCAATTGATTAAAATATGGCAAACAAATGGAAAGACGTAAAGATATTCTTACCTTAGCTTCGTTTTTTTATCCGAGGTTATAAAAAGCTTATTTACGTTACGAAAATATTCATCTTATATAAAGTGTTTAGAAAGAGCAATTAATGTATTAGAATTTTGTGTTAAATTACTCAATATAGAAAGAAATAAGTCTAATATCGTTAGACATGGATTATTTCTTCGACCTAGTTCTCATGACGTTTCGTTTTGTGTAGGGTTGGGAAGATATTTAATATTGACTAATAATAATAAAATATATCGGTATTTTTAATAATACTATGACAAATTGAATAGATGATTAATAATTATAGTTTTAATAATTGAAGTACATTTTTAGTTTTGAGTCAATAAAGGAGCATTTATCACTATAATACTTGATGTTTCAATCAACTATTTCAAATGTTTGCCGTCCAATGCAATCCATCAGAACATCTTGAGGAACCTCCGCATCAACAACTGCAACGAAGCAAGAATATGTGTACCTCACACATGCAGTAGCTGAATAATTCTACACTTACCAATGATCCATGCGTAAATATTTCTGTGGTTCAATCAAGTCAGTGATAAAATAAAACGTGCAATGTAAGCACAGCTTTAATGTATGTCATTTTGAAACCTCATTATATTTATATTTTCAGAATTCCAATAATACCACTTCAGTGATATAGCAATAAACGATTATACCCGCAGCAGCAACGCAGTTTTTATCGATAGAAAATCGTGTCTGTTTCCTGCCCTGTTTTTGCTCATTCGATAGAAGTGTTGTCATTGTCAAATTAAAAACATGGAATACAATGTTGCCCGCTTAATTTACAAAACCGAATTCGAACTCAAGATTTGGAATATAAATGGCTTTTACGCTTTTTCGCTAGTGATATTAATGAAAAAATAAAATACAGCTATCCTTACTATATTAATAAATATTAAATATTTAATTTGGAAGTTACTGAATATTTCTGGATAATTCTAGAATCCGTCAAAGTTATGCTTAGCTCAAAGTCAAAGTCAATTCCAGTAACTGCATTAATTACTGTCAATGGTTAACAATGACAATGTCAAACAAAATTAGTATGAATTTGATTATGACAAGTTTACGGAGATTGATTTTTCAACTCTGTGGTTTGAAACGTTAAACACGTTTGTTTGTTTGTTTGTTGTTTTCAATCCGGTGCAGACTGCAGTGTCCATGTCCAATATTATATTTTCATTGATTTCCATAGAAACCCAATAAATAATCAATATGTCAAAAAACGCCATTACATTGGACGTAGACCCTTCTATCATGGAGAAAAATATGAGATTCGTAAAGGTATGTAACTCATTTATCCAACATTCACCTTTTCAAAACATTATTTAAAATTGCTTGGTCACTGGAGCAAACTCAAATAACTATGTATTTGAGACAAAATAGTACGTTAAGAAGAGAAGACTGTAGTAAAGCCATAAGTTCCCCGAAGTCCATAAGTTCAGTAAGGAAAATATAGATACACATTTCTCGAATACTTCTATTTTAATTTATAAAAATGATAATACTTTTAAGCCAACCCACAGTAATAGCACAGGAAAGAGCTGACTTTCAGTCTGATAAATATTTACAGTACCCACTAATACCTATATATAAAATTGGATTTGCCCTTTTTTCGTAGGATGACCCTGTGAGTGATGAAATCAATAAACTCTTGGCAACAGTGGACCCTGTCCCATCAAAACTTGTTAAGCCAACACCAGGTAAGCAAATTTACGAGCCCTACCCTAGTTTAGCCATGAGTTTAAAACCTTTCTCATTTCTCTGACCATCACATATAAATTATTTTCTAAATCGATGTGTTAGTGTGTTGTACAAAAAGGCCAGACCTATGCTTTTTATACTAGTGTAGAATTGTAGAATTGTAGTGTATTGTAGTAAGTTCATTAATCATATATCTTTTCAGGTTTTTGTGTGAAGACATTCACAAAGCCTGACAACAAGAAAGTATTTGTCAACATCTGTCTCACTGATGCCATACCATGTCCACGAGACATTACAAATGCAGAACTCATGCAAATTCTGAGTTCGGTAGACCCTTCCAGCTACAGGGTCCCCATGAGCATTGGTGAAGGGAGAACAGAACAGGACAAATCTGGAGCCCCAGCCACAGCTTATGATGTAGCCATAAACCCTGAATTCTTCAAAAAAATTGAAAAAGATGATCTGTTCCAAACATTCTTCTTAACTGTAGTCTTTGAAGGTTTGCAAGATAAATACCAATTTGAGATTGATAGCCAGAAATACACTGTATTGAAACATAGGAAATCTATTGGTACTCTGCAATCTCATAGAATACAGATTAGAGATATAAAAACAACTGAGAATCAAATGAAACCTCCTCTGATTGAGGAGATTGGAGATAAAGTGTCTGAAAAGAAACTGAGCACTAAGAAACCAGAAATTATTTACAGACTGAGACGAGAACCTCCTACTGGTGAAATAGAATTTTTGTTGGCTGAATTTAAAATACCTGCATCTGTGAGTTTTTATTTTCGCCAGCTGGATTATTTTATGCCTTATACTTGTTTAGCTTTTATACTTGTTTATCTGCTGTGAAAATTCCACACACTATTTTCTATTTCATAATCATTAAGCAGACAGTTACTGCTAATGAACTTACCATTTAGATTGGACCTCTTTTCTGACTACTAGCTCTACTAACTACTTCTAATCCTAAACATATCATTCTTTCCTCCACAGATAGAACTAAAAGATTTGAATTTGGAAGTTGGTGAGGACAGGCTGGTGCTGGATTCAAAGGGCATGTTTGATTTGGTTGATTTCTTCCTGCCTTGCAGTGTTGACCAGGAGGTTATTGATGCCCAGCTGAACAGGAACAATGATGTAAGTTGATGTCACATTTTCATCCTAGCATTTTTCTTGAGTGACTGACATTCTACAATATACTCACTATCAAAAAACCCTTAAAGCTGACTATAATAAGGACTGAGTAGTAGTATATCCAAGATGTGGGGGCTCTACTGTACTGAAGACAGTGAAAAGAGGGCCCTCACTTGCTGATATCTTACATCTAAAGTATATCTTAATGCCCCACAGATTCTCATGTGTAGAAGAATCTATTATAGGGATTTTGGAATAAAAAGAACACTCTGTCTTTAATTCTAACTATTTTATTTGCAAATTAGTCACATAAGTGACACCTCCCAAGGGTGTTTTCAAAAACAATAGGAAATTATGAAAGATGACGAATGTCTGAGTCGCCATTATATTTGAGCTTATTTTGGGTCTAACTGTGTGAATTTGCCCTATTAATATTTATTTTATATATGTTTTCAGATGCTGTCTGTGAAGATGCCAGTTATTCATTAAACAATTAGTCATTCTTTATTATCTTAATTACCTATTATGTTTAAAAATATTAAAAAATATAACGATGTATCTACTAATAAATATGTTTTTCATTATTTATGTGATTATAGAAGAAATAATACAATAGTTTAAAAAAAATAGTATTTATTATCAGAAAGGTAATTGCAGGTATTGGAATGAAATAAATTAAAAAGCAAATAAAAATATTGCTATTGTAAAAACACTTAGATATCATATTATTTATTAAAACTAATTTCACTTAAATTACTAGTCCTCTTTTGTTAAATATCACATAATTATTAATCAATCACACAATTATTTTAACTGGCTAGGAAACTATATAATTATTAAAATAGGGCTCAATAAAGCAGCATAGCCTTAGCTACAATTTTAAAAATAATTTATTTTGTGATGTTTCATGTACATATACAGCGAGTTCATTTAGGACGCATTGAAGGAGGTGAATATGCATTCGATTCTCATTCCAAATATGTCATAAAAATAGTACCTTAATTTTTGACCAATATTATGAAATAAATCCACAAAAATATGAAATAATTGTTACTACGCGCCAGCTGATTACGTGGCGATGTTTTGTTGTGCCGCGCGCCTCTTTGACAATGCCGACAAGGTCAGTGCCTACTATCACAGAATAATAAGTACAAGTACTACTACCCCTTCCGCACCTCGCCCGCCGATCGTCCTCGCTCCACCCGCCCGCCACTGCGCCACCCGCCCGCTGTCTAATTAGTCTATGCGTGAGCGCTGACCCTTGCGCATCGATTTACTTCCGGTTTGCAGTTTGAACTCGTTTCGCGTTAAGTTTACTGTGATAATGTCGTCATATGTAAACATTTTGAATAGTGTGGTAGAGGATATGTTGGACAATGTGCCGTTGAGTGATATCACGAACTTATTTCACCAGCACGATGGAGCGCCCGCGCAATATCAGCTGCGAGTACGTGAGTACCTAAATGCTCATTTTAGTGATAGGTCGCGGAGGGCCAGTGCCGTGGCCGGCTCGCTCCCCAGATCCTCATGGACTTTTATTTGTGGGGTGAAGTAAAAAGACAAGTGTACGCTACAGATTACTCAAAACTAAAAGTGCGTATAACAACCGCTTTTGATAAAATTAGGAGTGATGGTTTTGTTTTAAATCGCGTAAAAATAGTAGGTACCTACCTATGCAAAAGCGTGCAGAATTGTGTACTTATTTTGCGTGATGGTGCTCATTTTGAACAATTTTTAAGATTACTTTAGGTAGTATGGATGTGTAAATAGTTAAATTATTAATTTAAATGTGAAATTATTGTAAATAGGTATGATTCCATTTTTTGTTTTTGCCAGTCCTAAGCCAGGTTTGAAGTATGAAGGGAAAAAGGTTCATACCTACCAAGTTCACTCACGTAAATGTGATTAGGTATTCGCTTACTTTCGCCACTAGGGTGTCCATAAGTTGGGATTTATTTCATAAAACATTTGTCAGGGTTTTCTCGGCGATGCGTGATTATTTTTTCAAATTAATATTTTTATTAGGTACGTGAAATCATGTTTTATCATAGGGTGAAACACGTCCGTCGTTCAAATGAACTCGCTGTATAATAATAAAAACTAAATTATTCTTTATTCGAGTTACTTGCGTGAGATTAGTTGAGAATGTTAATTGATCAAAAAGCATATTGAGTACAATATAAAAGGCGAGATTTTTTAACAGATCTATCTAACCAAACTAATATTGTTATATTTAACATTTCCAAGTATGTATAACAATTCTGCCATAGCAGTTATACCTACACAGCACTTTAGTTCGTTTTTGTTCGTCTAGGAATTTCGACCCTACAAATAGAAGTACATATACTTATTGTAATCATTCAATGGGTTTAGAGCAAAGGAAAAAATCCTTATAAAACTTTGCGTTATTATGTACGACTGCAATATAAAAATATTAGCCGTACTCTACCCGTTCCCGTGGTAATTACAGGATGAAAAATAGCCTATAACCTTCCCCTTGAATGTGGATATCCATTACAATAAGAATTATTCAAATAGTATTATTAGTTTCTGAGATTAGCGCGCTCAAACAAACAAACAAAAATCTTTGTAACAAACTAAAAAAATAACCTATGGCAGTAATTAAGAAGTAAGAAGAATTAACGAAATCTTACCCTATCTATCAGGTATTCATTATAACTCGTCATGTTTCATCACTTTCACCCCAATACCAATCCCTCTGTTACCGTTATACCTTTTCAAATGCGGTCTGATTTCATCTAACATTTTGTTGTAACTCCTCACTGGTATATTTATAACACTACTGAAATGCTGATGTTGGTTTCTGTTCAGGTAAAGCCTTAGTGAAGGATAGCTTGAGATCTGCTCGTGTTGGCACAGCCCTCGCTCGGTTATACAGTTAACTTTGCTTAGATGGACTGCGTTGTTAAGAAGCTGAAATAATAATAAATATTTGAATAACAGTCAATACTTGCAGTGTCTTTCGGTTTGACCGTTCTTGTAGGAATTATGGTATGAAAAGTAGTCACACTCTGTATGTTAGTGATAACCGCATTAAAATCCGTCGGGTATTTTTTTAAGAAAATCGATCACATACAGACAGACGACAGAGCTTTTTTTAATACTTATGTATGGAAATTAACACGTTAGTGGGGTGTCTTGTAAAATCGAAATACACCAGAATCAGGTAACTTTGTTTCCCTAACCATCTCACTTCACTCGTCTACTCGAAAATATTTCGAATATTATAGGCAGATCAAAAATTACACTTACAATTCCCGCCACAACGAAATCCGCATACATCTCGTAACAACGATAGCATCTCGGTGAATGGAAGTAAATTAACCACGGTTTGGTCCCACTGGAAGTAAACAAATAAATATTGATTTCCTAATATAAAGCTTGTTCAAATATAAAGAACAAACAAACGAAGAAATAAAGAAAACAAAATAAATCGTTTTAATGTCAAGAGAATATAAGAATGAGACGGCACGCTTTCATTCTCTCTTTTTCACAAATACATACCTGCTTGGATTCAACTCCTCGACAAGAACTTGTTTCCTGAAGGTGTGCCAGCTGTGTTTCTGTACTAGCGAGTCGTCCATGTGTTCTAACGCCCACTCCAGGATATACGGCGCCTCCGACACTTGTTGGAGATTTATACTGTGGAAAATAATATTATAAGTTAGGATAATGGTCGTTCAATTAGGTTGTTAGTTATTGTAAAGAATACTTCGTACATATGGAATAGTAATGGTGACCTTAGGAGGCGTTTCCAGTGAAGCGGAGCGGAGCTGTGCAGAGCTCAACTAACCAACGCATTGCGGTTAGGAAAAGATTTTGACAATGTCAATGTGCGTTTTTGACACTGACCTCTATTATACACACACTGGACTGGCTGTTACCATACAAATGACAGCTAATTTTGTGTGGCAATTTGAAGCGCCCCTGCGAGTGTCCCGAGAACTAATTTTGACGTTCACTGCAAGCAAATAGTACCCCTATTTGCTAATGCCTATGGTCGTATAATTAATTTCGACGTTCACTGCAAGCAAATAGGGGTACTATTTGCTTGCAGTGAACGTCGAAATTAATTTTAGTCACAGTTGACTTATGTCATAACCAATTTAGTTCCATGGACTTTCGTATCTGCCTATAGTGGCCTACAGCGCCATAATGGCGACACTCAAATAGGCACAAAATTACTGCAGCCTGTCCAGTGTATATAATAGAGGTCAGTGGTTTTTGACAATCCTAATGCGCTGTGATTGGCGAATCGGCCTCCGCAGCGCTCCGCTCCACTTCTACCTAAAATCACCCTTAGTGGTGGGATTTATTCAAGATATGCATGATACTCATGGTCGATACATACCTAAAATGCTGTCCAGAGGCGTAAGGGTACAATCTGGCTGTAGGAATCCGTATGTTTGTGCAGAATCCACCGCCGCTGATCTTATCACAATTCAATACGCCAACACGGACAAACGTTAGAGGACGAAGCTGAAATTACAATGGATACAAATTAAAATATTTTCATTCATGTCAATATCCTTACTGTTTCGAAATTGTAATCGTTATTTTTTGTTTGATCATTACGCAAAAGTACTATAGTACTCTGTGATATAGATGAGCGACTTTATCCCTATTAAAAGCTTTAAGTTCCGAATTTCAAAATATCTACACTCCTGTGTAAGTCAGAAACATACGAGCAATGGTTTTATTGAAAGGCACCGCGGGTATAACCACGGGATGTGGCGTGTAACAACAATTTTCTATTTCCTTCACCTTTTGATAGACCTTCATCCACTCTGCCTCTAGTTGTTCGCAGTAGCGTCCGCATCGCGCCGGGAAATGAGCAACGAGCCACGTGTGGCTGCGGCCCGACGCGTCCAGAATATTCTCTAGGACTTGCTCTTCAGTCAACTCCATGCCTGAAAGTTAGCACCGATTAGAATGATCCACATTGTATGATCAATTACCTATTTACTAGGATAAGTACTGAAGAAATCTTTGTTGAATGTATGATTTAGGCTGACATGATATGAGTATTCTCTGCGCTAAGACGTGCCTTTAGATCACACAAGAAAAAGTTACAAAGTTACGTCAACTAGTATGAACTAGGATATTTTTTAGCTGGATAATGATACGAGTGTGTTTCGCCGTTATATTGAGAACAGACTGTTTCTCGAGATTCTCTCGACAAATATTGAGAAGGAAAAAGAGGTGGAATTGGTTTCAAATCGGCAAAAAAGTCTATAGCGTTTCCCCTTCTTTCCTATAAATTCCCCTATGTCAAGCTATATATGCCAGAATCTCAAGTAAACTTCATGTCTCATACCTGAAGTATCTCTAAGCAGTTGAACAAAATCGATGATCTCTGCATCGCTGTGATGTCCGGAGTAGTAACTCCTCTTAGTTCCGTTCTGTACCAATATCGCGGGCGTGTTGAACGCCACTTTGCGGCAGTTCTGGTCCGTTTGGGCCGTACATTCCATTATGCCGAACTGTGAAAACAGAATACAACAGGGTTGATACAAAATAAATAGAATACAGTGGATTAGAGAATGGTAAGTAAAGGACTGTATTTTAAATTATCGAACTAAATTTTTAGTTTTTTTTAAAGCTATGGAATCAGCGCGGGCTTAAGATACACACTAAAGATATTATCTCTTCTATCTTTTATCTCTTTTCTTTATATAGAGATTGAACGAGAGATATGATTTTAGGAAGAGCAAAATGAAGTCAACACCTTTGTCTTGGCTTGTCTTGGCCCTGCAGCAGCATAGATCTGGTAGAAAGCCACCCTAAGACTCCTACTTCGGGTGTCTCGACTTGCTACTATACGTACGTTTGGTGCCGAACCTTCAATCATATCAAAATGTATGTAGCATACATTTCATAAGATACATGGCATAGTTCAAGTGGAAGAAAAATCCTTCTGATTATGTATATAGAAGTAAGAGTAAGAATGAAAAATTACTATTGGAATGGATACTAATATTGTATTAGATTATAACCCAACAGTAATTTAAGAATTTAAGGACTGATCATCTTGATGACTACTTACATGTATATGATCATCGATGAAGTGATGGCTGGCGCGAGTGAATGGCTCCGAAAGATGATCCCAGGACAATTTGTATGGCGCGACTAATAACACCCATACGCCCATTTCTGTGAAAAAAGCAATATTTCTTTTAAAAATAACAGTTTGAGCTCTGAGGCATTAGATACATCAAAGATGTGTTTGGTTTTATATTGAGCCAATGTTATCATAAATATGGAGGAAGACTTATCTACCATGATATGACTGTAATGGAAGGCGTTATGTTAGGCTAACTAACGTTTAGTATTTATCAATTATTGCTGTGTTGGAAAGGCACTCAACCGTCAACTCGGTTAGCCTCGATGGAAACTAAGGGGAACGTCGGAAAATACTTGTCAAAAAATTAAGTTAACAAGTTTGTACTATTTTACCTATAAAGTACCTATAAAAAAAATGTATGAAATTAAATTACTTAAAGATCGTACCAACCTTGATCCAACACCTTCAAAAACTCGGCAGCTGACAGCGAGTGCAAGTTGACCGCCTTCGCTGACGTCTCCAAATTCTGTCTCTTCACTCGCTGGTACCCGCCGCCTTCCTTCATCACGCCCCACGCGGGGTATGACTCCACTTGTAAAGACGCGCATAGACCGCTGTAGACGTCGCAGTCGATTTCACCTGATAAATAGGTAAAGTATAATCCTTGGTATGTCCAAGACTTTGACTTATGCTTGACCATGCTGAGATTTTGGGTTGAGAGGAACTTGGCTCTGGTAGGTTATCATGGAAAATATTTTTATAGGAGTACTCAAATGATTTCGAGAGACTAACCTAAGAACTAAGAACTAAGACCCCCTTGCTCTTGGGGTTGATCCCGGGGTTGATTGTGCTATTAGTGAAAGTAAAGTAAATTCGAGTAGATAAGTGGCAAGCCTACAAGGGTGCAGGGCTAACACGCCAAGACAAAGGTTTTGTCTCATTTTTCAGTTCTCTAAAGACATCTCTCTCTTTCTAATTTACAAAAAGCAAAATACAAAAACTGTAGAATACATACCAAAATGCATATCGGGTAGCGATATTCTAGCTTGATGGAGCTCCAATCTGTCCGTCTCTTTGGTTGAAAAGTACAGCACCCACGGAATGCTAGAGCCGCGGCGCAGATCGTCCCTTATTTCCTGTTCAAACAAAACCACCGTTATGGTCGTAGGCATAGTTTGGACAAGGACAATGTATTCCGTAATATGGTCGTTCGCCGAGATATTTAAGGAGCGTAATGATCGAATTACGCTCCTTAAATATACCGAATTCAGTCAACCTAGAAATGCAAACCATCCAACTCAGTTAAGCATAGTTAAAACGAGCCATTCATTATAATGCATACACAACAATACATAAGTGATTTTAAATTGTAACTTTTACGGACTACACTTACAAGAAACGTGGTCACTGAAGACGTCTCTACTTTCTGACCACTTCTTACACGGTTCCTAAGTATCCGTAGACATAGTTTCAATTCATAATAAGTAGTGGTCGCTGAAACCTAAGAAACCACTTAAAACATAAGTGAGTGAAAAATACCTTTAATTTGTTCGGATCAACGGGTTCAATCTTGGGTAGTTGCGCCACTATTGCCTTCAGCACTTCACCTTCCTCCGTAGTCTCAATTTCTTTGGTACTGTCCCTGTATCTAAACACGACGGTGGCGGCATCGTTAGTCGTCAGCTCTTCCCGAAGGCTGTCGTCTTCAACCACCGCTAATGTAACTAGGCCGAGCTGAATATAAAATATGTAGTATGTTATAGAACAAATATAGTTCAAGTTTGGTATTAAGATTTGATTGATCAAAGAGTTTAGGGGAATATAGATCTAACTACCTTTAGAAATGTTGTAATGAATTAAAAGTTGTATTTTCCTACTAATATTATAAATGCGAAAGTTTGTGAGGATGGATGTATGTTTGTTACTCTTTCACGTAGTTTAGGGAGTGTGCGTGGTAATATTGGTTGAATTAAACCACAAAGATGAATTGCCAAAGTTTATTAGCCACACACAACACACACTATTTTAGTTTTTAGAAGGATAGCAAGACAGGATCAATGTAGCACATAATACATATCATGTAATTAATCAAAGTAGTAAGTGAACAGTTCACGCGTGGGCAAAACGCGAGTGCGCGTGAGAACGAGTTGTATGTGTCTCTCGTAGCATACGCTGTGATCGACTGCGCGCGCGCGATGCGCCTCCGCGTGGCTTCACATTCCACAATTAACTTAAATGCAAGATTTGCACAAATTCGGAACAACGCATATCGCGCGGGTTTGCTTGCCGAATTATTGTTTGTTTACATTTGGTTAGAAATTATTTATTTGTGTTATGAATGTTATGTTACTGGGATATGAATGTGTGATGTATGTAAGTGGTTTTTAATATATTATTGTGTGTAAATAAAATATAATTATAATGTATGTTTAAGTGGAGGTCACCTACATCATCCCCCTCCAGAGACCGACTAAGGGCGATAAAAGTCAGGGAACCGTACTGTACGACCTGAACGCGTAGTTGTTAGCGCGGTCTTTTCCTGCGGTGGATGAACAGGGACACGTTCTGGAGTTGCAGTGTAGGATCGAGGAACGGGTACACGAACGTCTAGTATATAGGCTGGCTTAAGGCGGTCTATAGTTACTGTGAGATCTTTGTTCCTAACGCGAATAATAAATGTTTTACTCCTTCTTTTGAGCACTTCGTATGGACCAGTGTAAGCAGGCTGGAATGAGCCACGCATCACTTCTTCCCTAAGGAATACGTGACTGCATGTAGCTAGATCTTGGAATACGAAAGCTCTGCGATTTGAGTGGTGTTGGGAGGGAACCGGACGAATATTTTCCGCAAAGGACTTCAACCGAGCCGCGAAATCGGTGATGTCGGTGGTGTAGTACGCAATATCGTGACCGAAGAATTCGCCAGGGAGACGAAGTGGTTCACCGTACACCAACTCAGCTGATGAAGTCTGGAGGTCTTCCTTAAAGGCACTCCTAATGCCTAGCAACACAAGTGGAAGTGATTCGGTCCACTTGGTGTCTGCATGACAGGTAATTGCAGCTTTTAGTTGCCTGTGAAAACGCTCCACCAATCCGTTGCATTGCGGATGATAACTCGTTGTCCTACGGTGATCGTAACCGATGGACTGAGAAAGCTGTTGAAACAGTGCCGATTGGAATTGTCCGCCTCGATCGGTTACGATCTCGGTAGGACAACCATATCGTGCCACCCAACAGGAAATAAACGTTTTGGCCACTGTTTCCGCGGAAATATCGGTAATAGGCACAGCTTCCGGCCATCGCGTAAAGCGATCGACGGCTGTGAGGCAGTACCGATAATTATTGGATGATGGTAGTGGGCCGATTAGGTCTAGATGTACATGTTTGAACCGTGCTGAAGGTAAATCGTGCGTACCTAAAGGTGAGGCAACGTGTCTCGTTACCTTCGAGCGCTGGCATGCCAAACATGACTTAGCCCATTCTCGGCAGTCCCTTCGCATCAGTGGCCAAACAAAACGTTGTGCAACGAGTTTGGCGGTAGCATTTGCACCGGGGTGGCTGAGGGAGTGGAGACTGTTGTAAACTTGCATTCGAAGTTGTTTAGGGACGAAAGGTCTGGGTGTCGGTGTACTGACGTCGCAGTACAGAACGGTACGACTCCCAGGTATATTCGTCTGTGTAAGGCGAAGTGAAGTGTCACCTTTGAGGTGTTCCGCAAGGTCTGGATCTGAACCTTGGAGCTCAGCCATCACTTCAAGGTCAACTGGTACCTGCAGTTCATCGACGCGTGATAGTGTGTCGGCAACCACGTTGTCCTTACCAGCAATAAAAACGATATCGGTGGTGAACTGCGAGATGAAATTAAGGTGTCTATACTGACGTGGTGAGCAGTTACTTTTACGTTCACTGAATGCGTAACAAAGAGGTTTGTGGTCAGTATAGATAGTGAAGTGAGTAGCTTCCAGCATATGGCGGAAGTATTTTATACTCTCGTAAATGGCAAGGAGCTCACGGTCATACGGAGAGTATTTCGTTTGTGACGGGCTTAACTTGCGAGAGAAAAATGCTAATGGCTGCCAGTCTCCATCCTTGAGCTGTTGCAGGACACCACCTATCGCCGTGTCTGAGGCGTCAGTGGCCAATCCTAATTTAGCTTGCGAATCAGGATGAGCTAAAAGTGCTGCATTGCACAGACTCTTCTTGCAGTTTTCGAACGCTTGCGATGATTCTTTAGTCATAACAATAGGATCGGATGCCTTAACCGATCCGGACAGTAAGGCATTCAGGGGTGCTTGAATCTGAGCGGCGTTGGGTAAAAATCGCCTGTAAAAATTTACCATGCCCAAAAATCGTCTGAGTTCTCGGACGGTTTTTGGTAGAGGGAAATCAGACATTGCCTTTACCTTGCTGTCCAGAGGTTTGGTGCCGCTTTCAGAGATTTCGTAGCCGAGAAATTGAATATTAGACACACCGAAGACACACTTGGCCGGATTGATTAATATACCGAATTCTCTCATTCGCGTAAAAAGTTGACGCAAGTGTTCTTCGTGCTCACGTGGCGTGCGGCTGAACACAAGAAAATCGTCCTGGTAAGGCCAGCAAAAGTCTAAGCCACGAGTAAGCTCATCAACAAATCTCTGAAAGGTTTTACTTGCGTTACGAAGTCCAAATGTCATGACTAAAAATTCAAACAATCCGAAGGGTGTTGTTATTGCAGTTTTCGGAATATCTGCCCTATTAACACTAATCTGATTATATGCTTTCACTAAATCGATACTCGAGTATACAGTACAACCCGACAGGTTTTGCGAAAAATCCTGTATATGACGAATCGGATACTGATCTGGTATAGTACGAGCGTTTAATTGGCGGTAATCGCCGCATGGACGCCACCCATTATCTTTTTTAGTCACGAGATGAAGAGGTGATGCCCAAGGGCTGTCAGAAGGACGTGCGATACCGCTAGCAATCATAGCGTCAAATTCTTGACGAGCTACCTTCAATTTATCAGGCGCGAGACGGCGAGGAGAACATGATACAGGTGGACCTGGTGTGGTGCGAATGTGGTGTTGTGTATTGTGTTTTGCGATTTGAGGAGTTCCAAAAGGACGTGTAATTTCCGGGAAATTAGACAAAATTTTATGATATACAGTATCACCATTAAAACTAGCTACCTTAACACTTAAAACAGCATTGTCGCTTAAATCTAAACAAGCTACAGTGCTAACATTGGTTAGACTATCGATAAGCTTCTGTTGGCCAACATCAACAACCAAACGATAGTGAGAAAGGAAATCTACGCCTATGATTGCTTTTGTGACGTCAGCAACAACAAAACGCCACGGAAAATCACGCCGCAGACCCAAATTCAAATTTAATTGCATGTAGCCGTAAGTGTCGATAGTCGAACCATTGGCAGCACTGAGCTGATATGTTGATTTACAAAGTTGCCTTTTAAGGGCTGAAACCGGGTACACACAAATGTCACTTCCAGTGTCTATTAGAAACTGTATCTGTGAACCACGATCCGTGATGAAGAGGCGACCTGAGCTGGGGTTGTGGCAATCATCAGTCGCCATCACTGACTGCCTCTCTCGTTTCCCTGGTTGTAGTCGCACGGCTGGATACACCGACGAGCTTTGGAACCATGCCGTGAGTGGTACCAACAAACTGGGTACTTGCGGTAGTTCGACGCTGAACGTCGTGACGTCGATCGGCTGCGTTGCGCATCTCTGCGGCGCTCGGTGGGTCGAGGTCGATGTCGCGATTGGATAGTTAAAGCGCTCACCTGGCGCGTCAGCTGAGCTACCTGGCGTGTGAGCTCCTCAACAGCTATTGATGATGACGGTACCGTTGAGGTTGCAGCAACTTGATGAGATGGCACTGCGATGTCATGGACGCGGTCAGCGAGTTCAGCGAGTGCGTCAAGACCCAGGGTAGGCTGTGACGCAACGATAGGCTGAAGTGAAACGGGTAGTCGGCTCGTCCAGATTGTTTGGAGAAATTCTTGAGGGATATCTGGACCGGCGAGATGTTGAAGATGCCGAAGGAATTGTGACGGCTTGCGATCACCTAGCTGCTCGTAGGTCAAAAGTTGTTTGACTTTATTTTCTCTCGACGCAGACAACCTTTTGATTAACTCCTCTTTGAGGCGTTGGTAATTGGGAGGACCAGTGAGGATGTCCTCTATTTCAGCAGCATACTGACGGTCGAGCGAAACCAAAATGTGGTAGAATTTGGCTGCTTCGTCTGTCACGCGCATGATTGCAAACTGTCCTTCTACTTGTGCGAACCAAATTGCTGGTTTTTCAGGCCAAAAAGGTGGTATTCTTATGCTCACTGGATTACTTGCAACTGTTAAAGCGGGCACGACGGGAGACGCCATCTTGATTTTGGAGTGGCGTCGTGGACGCGTGTCCACGTTACCGGTGGTATCTGAACCACTCGACGCCGACATCCAGGCTGCGAATTGCTCCTTGTCTTCCGTGTTCCTCAGTTTGTTCCGGGGTCACCAGTTTTAGGGAGTGTGCGTGGTAATATTGGTTGAATTAAACCACAAAGATGAATTGCCAAAGTTTATTAGCCACACACAACACACACTATTTTAGTTTTTAGAAGGATAGCAAGACAGGATCAATGTAGCACATAATACATATCATGTAATTAATCAAAGTAGTAAGTGAACAGTTCACGCGTGGGCAAAACGCGAGTGCGCGTGAGAACGAGTTGTATGTGTCTCTCGTAGCATACGCTGTGATCGACTGCGCGCGCGCGATGCGCCTCCGCGTGGCTTCACATTCCACAATTAACTTAAATGCAAGATTTGCACAAATTCGGAACAACGCATATCGCGCGGGTTTGCTTGCCGAATTATTGTTTGTTTACATTTGGTTAGAAATTATTTATTTGTGTTATGAATGTTATGTTACTGGGATATGAATGTGTGATGTATGTAAGTGGTTTTTAATATATTATTGTGTGTAAATAAAATATAATTATAATGTATGTTTAAGTGGAGGTCACCTACACGTAGAAACTACAGAACGGATTTGGATGAAGTTTTACAGTAATGTAGGATAAACATCAGAATGACATATGGGATACATTTTATCCCGAAATTCTCGCGGGAACGGGTACAACGCGGGTGAAACCGTGGGGCGCGACTAGTCTAGTAATAACAAAGTCATTTTATTAACCTATTATGTCCCACCGCTGGGAAAATATAGGATCTATGTATTTAAGATTAATCCATTTAAAACATAGTTAAATTCGTTCTACATAATATGTTAATGTTAATAATGTTATTGTTTCTCAAATAGAAACCAATTGAGAGACAATAAGATTGTTAAAAAGATTATTTCATTCGTAAATCATCCTTTGTCCATCTAAACAAAGGCTCACATAAAAATATTTGAAAGAATAAAATTGAGAATTGATACAACGCGATACTCCAAATTAGTATCAATAAAAGTGTCACTCCCGAATACGCCACACATTTTGAGTAGATCCTTATAGTTCCTTAGATCCTTAGTAGAGCGGCTAATATCAGCGATATTTAGTATTGGGCATCAGAAACTTAATAGTACTTTTACGTCCATACTCAAAGACATCAATTATTGCTTCCTTAGTAGAAATTAAATGTGTGATTTTGACATGAAATGTATGAAAAATTATGTCATTGTGTCGATTTAATGGATGTTTCTAAGAGTGGCAGTTAGTGTTGGGTATCAGAAACTCAAGTAATACTTTTACATACCAATTTATAAGCAATCCTTGTTAGAACATTTCTTTCTATCCTGTTCTCTCCCAGGACATACGCCATAGGTCTATCCCTGCTTCGAATCTGTGCGACTGTGGGTACATGAACTTGGCTGCTAATGAACTTCATCACAAACTCGTCTAGAGACTCGAATGTTCTGTCTCCGCGGTAGTAGATGTAGTTACCGTTTTTACCCTGAAAAATAGATTTTTACCAAATAATGAACTGTCAGCCCTGATAGTTATGCGTGAAAAAATCATTAGTCAGTTTACAAAATTTGAAAATTCAATGTTCTCATTGATAGATTAACACTTTATTGTCCACCACATGTTAGATACAAATAGGCAATATGAAAACTTGGAATATTCTAAGTAAACTGAATCATTTCTGTGGAATCTTTCTCTTTGCTGGTGAAAGAAAAAAGAATGGCAATAGAATGAAAATAGACATGATAGGAACAAACTTCTTCCTTTAAATCCTGCATTTAATCCTTTACTCAGACTAGACCATCCAGCATGATTTCTGATCTTATATAATTGAAGATGAAGATATTTATAAAAAATACTTACATTAGGATAAAACAGCAAAGATGGATAACTTCCTATTCTCATAGAATTGTAGCAAAATGAGTTATGGTATTTGCAGTTCACTGCACCTATTCTCACCTGAAAAATAATACAATAAGATACAAGCTATTTTTAGAAACAGCTCTGGACTAGTCAAATTAATCTTCTACATATATCAGACAAGGGCTCCCCTTGGCTGTTGACAGTGGATCTTTGGCGTGAAGTAAGATTGTAAGCTTGTGCTTAGCTAAATTTTGTCTTATGCTGAAAACAATATATAATGTACACTTACTATGCCTTTATATACTTCAGCTAACTTCTTCCAATGATCCGCAACATTCTGACATGGAGGACAGAATGGGGAATAGAAGTTTATGAAATAGAAGCCTTCTTTTAAGAAATTATCTGAAAAAGAAAACAAATTTACGGTATGCACTGGTTGCTATCATGAAGCTTTGGATTGACATGATACATATATGAAGAAACCTTTGCTTCAACATTTAACAAATCTATCAGTTATTTGTTTTTTGAAATAAAAAAAAAATATAAGAAAAACATTGGACACTTACAAAATGTCTTCCCTGACAATGTTTCCACAAATGGATCATTATGATACAGTCCGTTATAGAACAGATTATCATATTCAGACTGTGATCTATAGTCATACTTCCTTGAGTATGAAGGATATGAGCCATACAGGTCGTACTTCTGCCTCTTATCAGGGTCCTTGAGGGTCTCATATGCTTCGGTTATTTTAAGGAATTTCTCTTGCTCAGCCTCTGTCGCATCCTGTGATGATACAAATAATAATTAAGCATTCTTTTAACTATTACTTGTAATTTGTATAGGTATGATAGCCATAACTATTATTGAGGTAATGTATGGTTTACTTTTGTTCCCGAAATTCATATGATAATCGGATTAACAGAGGGGCCTTGCTTTTACCTAAAACAGATGTTTTAAATGATAGAAACATCCATAATTTTACCAATGCAACAAGTTAATGGTTACTTACCGGATTTTTATCAGGATGTAATTTTACAGCAAGTTTCTTATAAGCTTGTCGAATTTCTTGAGAGGTAGCTTGTTTTGTTAGACCTAATATTTCGTAATAGCTAACATCACTTAGATTAGCGGCGCCGAATAATGTTACACAAATCAAAACAAACTTTAACCTGTAATTAAAAATAACTAGTTAAATATGCTGTTTCTCAGTATTTATCAACTAAAACTATAAAAGGCTAATATCTATTGACTTCTAAAAGAAATATATTTATTTAAATAATGTAAACTGACATAAAAACATGATTTTTTTACCAAAATAAAAATCGTACTTACATGGTAAAATGTATATGGTTCAGCTTAAATTTTTTGTTCAAGAGGAAGTGAACGGCTTTTGAAATAATTAGGGACTGTTTAGATAACACAGTTAATACATATTTGAGATAAAATATTTACTTTTAGCGTAGGCGTTATCTTGCTTGCTCTGCATAGAGTTTAGATCGGTCCTGGGGATCGGTCTGGATCGGTCGGTTTGGTTGGCACTTGGCTGGCTGGCTCACTGGCTGGCTGATAAAAATTGACAATGACAACAGACAGCCCACAGCTGAGCTGACAATAACTACTGTACGTGACATTAAATTGACAGTTACAACGAAGACAAAAAGTATACTTAGCTTGTTTAGTGTGTACGAACGTAACTAGATATTCAGCATTATCTGTTGTGGTTGCATAATCTGTGGAAAAAAAATAGTGATGTGCACAATCGAGATAAGATCGAGTTGTATACTCGAGTTATTCGAGTTATGGAACCCGAATTAACTAGATAAAACTGTTGATTTCTGGTTTACAAGATTCAGCATCAGTATTTAGTACAATTGAATCGCTCCAAAAAATGCGTAATAAAGATATTATGTATGTATGGTATGTATACTAACTCCAGACATTGAAAATTCAAGACGAATTAATTCGAGAAATACACCCCAACTCGAGGTGACACAAGCATACACACACAACACTAAAAAAGCGGCCAAGTGCGAGTCGGACTCGCCCATGAAGGGTTCCGTAGCAGCGAGTAACATAATAAAGAAGTTCTTGAAATAAATGTTTTTTTATTTACATTTGAGTTATTGAATGAATAATCAGTATTTTTTTGCGGTTTACGATTTATGTCGTAAAAAAAAAAACTACTAACTAGACCTCGTTCAAACCAATTTTCGGTGTTAGATTACATTGTTATGTACATCATATATTTTTTTTAGTTTTATCATTCTCTTATTTTAGAAGTTACAGGGGGGGGGGACACACATTTTACCACTTTGGAAGAGTCTCTCGCGCAAACTATTCAGTTTAGAAAAAAATTATATTAGAAACCTCAATACCATTTTTGAAGACCTATCCATAGATACCCCACACGTATGGGTTTGATGAAAAAAAAAATATTTTTTTCATTTCTAAGTATGGGAGACCCCCCTAAAATTTTATTTTTTTTCTATTTTAGTGTGAAAATATTAATGCGGTTCACAGAATACATCTACACACTAAGTTTCAACAACATAGCTCTTATAGTTTCGGAGAAAAAAGGCTGTGACATACGGACAGACAGACAGACAGACGGACGGACAGACAGACAGACAGACAGACATGACGAATCTATAAGGGTTCCGTTTTTGCCATTTGGCTACGGAACCCTAAAAATTGCTCAGTCTTTGTTTGCTGGTCTCATGGACTTATTATTATAATCTGGACTGAGCTCTAGCAGCCGAAAAACGAGCCGAGCGAGATGTTGAGAGCCGATGCTGTTTGTCACTTTCTAATAGGATGACCACACTTTTTCGTTAGGTGGGACAAATATTATAATGAAATAATATTTGTTTTAAAAAATACAATGAGGAACTTTCCAATTAATTTAATGCTCTGCAGTTACGTTCAAGTTTTAGCGCCATCTATTTTATAAGTGCATGTAAGAAAATCTCCCGTAGGGGCGTTTTCTTGAAGAAAATTTTGTTCTATAAAGCTTACTAGCGGCGCCCCGCGGTTTTACCCGCGTTGTGCCTGTCCCGTGGGAATTTCGGGAATTTTTTACATATAAACCTTCCTCTTGAATCACTCTACCTATTACAAAAAACCGCATCAAAATCCGTTGCGTAATTTTAAAGATTTAAGCATACAGACAAACAAACAGACAAACAGACAGACAAAAATAGCGACTTTATTTTATACTATGTAGTGAATAGATGGTGCTTTGTGAATTTGAAATTGAACTATCTACTGAGGTGAAACTAAAAAAAGATAGTCCGATTTTACTTATAAAAGCATAATGTTTAAATAAAATAAATTGTTGTAATTTAAATAAATTTTTATTAACACTTAAAAAATATTACTTATAAATATATAGTAGGTAACCCATTTTTAATCCTCATAAATCATTCGAGGAGTGATTGCTTGCACTTATGGTCACCCTACATAACAAATTTTCAATTTTTCCCTTATTTGGCTTACCTGTGAAAGGATATCCCGCAACCACCATAGGATTCAGTTTAACAGAAACGAATACAGCACTTTTTAACCATTTCAATAAGCTAATCTCCCAAAATTGCATAAAATAAAACAAATAGGTAGATATTCACGAGAAGACGAGAATTCAAAGTCGCTCGCCATGACAAATTCAAAGGGTTACTAGAGAAATTATTAATAATTTTACCAAATAGTTCTAAATAATTATGGCTCTGCAGGTATTTCAGAATATTAAGTCAATGGAAGTATTATATAGCTAAGTAAGTAATTAATAAATTTTATCTAATTCAATATTTACTTTATATGTAATATAAGGATAAGCTTAAAGTCAGCGTTGTGAAATAATTTTCTACCAACATGCTACCAACTACCACTTTTCGATCGAATGGCAAGTGTTAGAAAGGGATAAACGGCCTCGGTACTAGCTATCTCTCTTGGCTCGTTTGTCCTCTGTCTATGTTGGTAACCCAAATTGAATCATAATGTAAAGGTGTAAGGTGTGCTTTCGTATTTTTCATTTTTAACAGTCCTCAGTCCAGATTATGCTGGTCTGCTGTGCTGTCTGTCGTCTCTGTTGTCTGTGCTGTGTTCTGAGATTGTATTTGTGTAATTTGTATTCCAGATTGTAATTTCGAGATTGAATTGTTTTCTTTTGTTTGGGGCCAGCCAATAATAAATACTCATGAATATGAATATGCAACAGCGGGAAGAAAAACAGCTAGAAGCTACAATACAAGCTATATTAAACAGAGTAAACGACATCAAATCTGCTATTCATTCCTTGATCACAAAACTCGAAACCGAGTACGAAACAATTAATTGGCCCACTTTTCTTGATAATTATGCTATTTTGTCTGGACATGTAAGTATTTATCATATAAAATATTATCTTATATATAAAATTCTCGTGTCACAGTGTTCGTTCGCGTACTCCTCCGAAACGGCTCGACCGATTCTCATGAAATTTTGTGAGCATATTGAGTAGGTCTGAGAATCGGCCAACGTCTATTTTTCATCCCGAAATTCCCGCGGGAACGGGTACAACGCGGGTGAAACCGCGGGGCGCAGCTAGTACTACTATAAATAAGCATTCTTGCTTGGATTAACATCATGATATCCCTAGATATATGGAAGTAAGAAAACTACCTATCTTCTTATATATTTTTTTCCAGCTCACAGGTCTAAGTAAAATATTGCAAGCTGAGTTAGCATCATCACTGAGATCGCGAATAGTTTTACCCCTTCAACTAGGTTGTGAGCGTGATGAAGCTCTTGCCCGACTCACAGAGGGTAGAGTCCCAGCCTGCACCCATGATCTGGTGCCTGATCTACTGAGAACCAAACCGGAGCCACAGGCAGAACAACGTCTTCAACAATTTAACCATAAAGCTAGCACCCTTAATTATGATACAGCTCAGGTATGTTGGTAACTTTTGACATGTATATCTCAAATATGCTTTCAGATTTCTAATATTACTATAAACATGTTGTAATAATATATTTACTTTCAGAAACAAGTGGCTCAATTCACTAAAGTAGTAACTCATGTGTGGGAGATAATATCTAAAGGTCGGGAGGATTGGGAGGGAGAATCAATGCGATCTTCAGGTGAGCAACATGTGGCAATTAATGGCTTTTCAATTTTCACCTTTCTTATGAACCATCCAGCTGGATTTGTTCAGTATTTTTTGTTCATCATAAAACAGACAATAACTAACATGGAAATGTTAGTGTCTGTTAGAAGTCTGGAAAGACTAATTTTTACTGCCACATGATTTATTTTCGTTTTCAGGAATTCAATCAACCCACAGTATTTCCGATACTCATGCCTTGGTGACAGCTGTAGGGACGGGTAAAGGTCTGCGTCCAGGCATGCCTGCTATTGTACCACAAGGTGTGGGAGCACCAGGCATGGGCCCAGCCCGAGGACAGACACCACAGCTTGGACCTTCTGCACCTACCTTGCCTAAAGCACCCTCAGCTATCAAAACGAACATCAAGGCTGCCAATCAAATCCACCCATACCAGCGATAAGAAATAAAACTAGTATTGTGTTATTGTAATGTTTTATTTTAAAATTATATCATGTCTCCGACAGAGTTGACAATAGTAAAGCTATAATTAATTCAGATTATCTACCAAATGCACAGTAGTTAGAAATATGTATAAATAACAAAATAGCATTGACAGATATTGAGAAAATTATAAGTAGCACAGAAAATGCATTTTAAATACACCTCAGATTATATAATAATATAGAATACTGCATAGTACCAACAATTTTAGAAGCAAAATTAACTTATCTTAGCTTTGAGTGAAAGTTAATTATTAAAATGTGTGACAAACTAAGTGGTTCCTCCTATTACCGAAATATCAGTCCATATTCACCAATTGGTACTAACATCTTAGTTCATTGTGTTGACCTGAAATAAACAAGAGAATTATAGCAACTTTTGGGTGACATACAAAAGAATTATTATAAGATAATTATTGTATTAGATAGAGAAATTAACAATACTTAACAATACTATTTGCATTTATAATATGTACTAGTAATATTGGTTTAAACAATCCTTTCTCCAGTGATGATTGGTTTGCAAGGCGAAATCTAACTATCAATACCAATACTTACAATATCATCAATCTTGAGTATAGCGCGCACTGTCTCTGTAGCCAGCCCGAGCGCAGAGGTGGTGACGTGCAGCGGCTGTAACACGTTCTCCTGACGCATGTCGGTGACGCGGCCGCGGCGCACGTTGACGCCCGCGCCGCACCCGCCGCCGCTCTCGGCGCTGCGAACGTGGGCCGCGCGCAGCTCGGTTACGGTCTCGATTGGGTTTAGACCTGGTGTGATTGAGTTAGGAACATTTGTTAATTTTATTGTAGTGTAAATGAAATGTAAGTGATTGCGATCCAAGATCGATTGTGATACAAAATTTTATGTCGTTCCATTAAGAAAGCGCCGTTCTTTGGATCACAACCATCTGCATCTGAATAAAGAAGGATAACCCACCGGCATTCTCAGCAAGCGTAGAAGGCACGACTTCCAGAGCATCAGCGTACGCGCGGAGGCAATAGTGATCAGCTCCCGGCGCGGCAATAGCCGCACGGGCGAGTGCTGCAGCCGCCGCCGCCTCCGGCGCGCCTCCGCCCGGTAGCAGCGCGGGGCGGCGCGCCACGCAACGGACAGCGCACAGCGCGTCGTGCAGCGACCGCGCGGCTTCAGCCACCACCGCGCCTGATGTGCCACGAACGCACACGGATACTGTGCGTCCGCCTTGATTGCAACCTGTCATCTGGAACACAATACATACAATACACTGTATAACACTGAAGTTATTGTACCAGTCATTTGACCATTACACTACCTACTATACTATGGTCTAAAACTGATGAGTTTTGTTGCAGGGGTATTCATTCATGGAAATTATAGACATAAAAATGTATCCAAATAACACCTAGCATCGCAATAAACCCTTGGGTGGTAACAGAGTCACGATAATTTATGTTTACAAAAGAATTTAGTTGTTTGTAACTTACCTTGAGGTATTTGCCAGATGGTTCGCTGACTTCTTCAACAAGGTCGACACTGACGAGGTTTTCAGCAGTGAAGTGGTCCAGTGAAGCGATGGGGCGGCATCCGAGGGTTTTGCACACAAATTCGATGTCCTCACGCTCAATGTCTTTGATAACCATTGTCTTGATTTTGTCCAAGAAGTGGACAGCCAGGTCGCTGAGTGCATCTCTATATTGATAAATTAGAGTATTAGCATGTAGTGTCCTGCAGCGGGGCAAAGGCCTGCGCCTTATACTTAATAAGGTTATTGTGAACTAATTAATGCAAGAAGAGATGACACACACTACCTCAATGGTCATTTCTATAAGAATTTTCACTGACCTAAGAATAGACTTCTGCACTAAAAGCACATTGCATCCCGCCTTCTTGATCTGCTTGACAATGTTGAGGATGTACTGGCGCTCTTCTTTGAGAACTCTGTCCATGGCGGCGTAGTCGGAGACAATCACATTGTGGTCCATCTGGAATAGAATTTACATTAGTTAGTTTTGTATTTCGGAGGAAGAAGTGGGCCATGTTTATCTCCTAGTGTATGCCATCCATCACTTAAAAAAACCATAAAAATTTATTTCAGGAGAATGGGGCCTTAAAATTGTAAAAAATATTGTTGAACCCTTCTCCTTCCTGAACACCTTCTTAAACTTACAAGAGCTGTCAATTCTTGCAAATTTTCTTTCAATTACAAACTAAACAATGTTATTCACTCACATCTGTCTTGGGTGGTGAAATGCAGAACTGGATGAGTCCAACTTTAGCTTTCTCCACACGATGGGGTCCATTGACGTTGGCGGCACGGTGCGGGATCACGAGTCCTTGAATCAGCTCCGTGTCTTCCACGGTTCCTCCGATTCTTTCAATCACTTTCACATCGCGAAGATCTACTCGAGCGCCAATACCGTTGGGGATTGGTTCCATTACTGAAATACATTTTGTAAGGATATCAATTTTTTCACACATGTTTTACCATAATTGTTCTCTTCACTGTACTGATATCTTCAGTGAGATTGACGCCTTTGCCCAGAACTTGCACAAGTTTCAGTCACCATTATATAATTTAGGGGCATATATTGCAACTTCCGTCTATGTATTCACATGCCTACAAAGGTTTTATGAAACCTCAATAGTCCATCGAAAAGTTACATTTGGGGTTGCGTTTTTTAGAGGACGCAATTTTATTTTTTTGATGTGTAGGGGGGGTCAGTGTAAAGTTAAAAACAAGTTTGTGGGGTCGCCACCCTTGTCCCACGGCCGCCATTTTGAAAATAGGGGTTGAAATGGTTTTTACGATATATCTCTTAAACTATTAATTTTATTTAAAAAAATTGTTAACAGTTTTGTTGCAAATTAAATTCTCTACAACTTTGGTCCACTAACTTTTTGTCGTAGAACTATAAATAAAAAGTTATAAGCGAAAATGTTCAGAAATTCGAGAAAAAAAATTATATTTTTCGATGTAACTTTTTTTTAAAACATTTTACGAGAAAATGATATCAGACTATTTTTGTAGATCGTTTTTTGAGGAACAACTTTTATGAACAATTTTTTTTCATTAAGTCAATAGCTAAGGTTTTACAGCGCTCCGAAGTGAGTACAACTATACCTTTATTATACAAGCCCGTTGGCACAGTGGCAGTGAGAGCGCTTACTGTGTCGGGGGTTGTGGGTTCGATTCCCGCCCGGAGTCAAAAATATGTGCAGACATAGTTGTTGGCGACGATGTCTGGGTGTTAATTATATATATTACTAGCTGCGCCCCGCGGTTTCACCCGCGTTGTACCCGTTCCCGCAGGAATTTCGGGATGAAAAATAGACGTTGGCCGATTCTCAGACATACTCAATATGCTCACAAAATTTCATGAGAATCGGTCGAGCCGTTTCGGAGGAGTACGCGAACGAACACTGTGACACGAGAATTTTATATATAAGAAGATATTCTTATAAAATATTTGTGTATGTATAAGTAGTGTAATTAGATTCCATAATACAAGCTTGGAGCTTACTTTGGGTCTAATTAACCGTGTGTGAATCTGTCCAGGTATATTTATTTATTATTATTTATTTATACGTGTGTACTAATAATGTGTCATCAGTTATTGTTTTTTTTAATTTATTTTGTTTTTTAAATTTTTTTAATTATAAATTTTACAATATTATTAATAATTAATTATATACTCTTTTCCCCACCACCCACGAGCTAGAGTCTGGAGGCGCGTTTCGTGGTATCCCCAATAGGCATAATCCACGGTGATTTTCTAAATTAGAACTACTCCGTCCTCAGTCTTTTCGATGGACCAGGCTGCGGCTCAGCATCTGATCGGCTTTCTGAATTAAATATCAGTGGGAGAACTGGAGAAGGAAAGGGTGTTAATGTCGGCGGTTCATCATCAAAGTCATTTTCATTTATTAATTCTGAGAGTTCCATTACGTTGCTGCAAGTCTCTCCAGAACAATGGAAGCACACTGCAGAACATTTCAGCCCTGCTTTTCGACATCCACACATTGCTCCACAGTTTCCTTTGCATTTGCAAAAGATCAATTTTAGAAGCTCAGGGGGTGCTGGAGGTTTAGAGTTCTGCACTGGCATTAATAATTTTCCACATTTTTTCCAGCCCCAGTCTTCAAGATCATTATAATTACTAAGCCACGACTGGACCTGATGGTAGACTCGGAAAGTATGAAAACGAGCTGTGTATATAAAAAACTATTACACCCCGACGCCGACATGAACACCCCTTCCTTCTCCAGTTCTCCCACTGATATTTAATTCAGAAAGCCGATCAGATGCTGAGCCGCAGCCTGGTCCATCGAAAAGACTGAGGACGGAGTAGTTCTAATTTAGAAAATCACCGTGGATTATGCCTATTGGGGATACCACGTAAAAAAAACGCGCCTCCAGACTCTAGCTCGTGGGTGGTGGGGAAAAGAGTATATAATTAATTATTAATAATATTGTAAAATTTATAATTAAAAAAATTCAAAAAACAAAATAAATTTAAAAAAACAATAACTGATGACACATTATTAGTACACACGTATAAATAAATAATAATAAATAAATATACCTGGACAGATTCACACACGGTTAATTAGACCCAAAGTAAGCTCCAAGCTTGTATTATGGAATCTAATTACACTACTTATACATACACAAATATTTTATAAGAATATAATATATATAATTAACACCCAGACATCGTCGCCAACAACTATGTCTGCACATATTTTTGACTCCGGGCGGGAATCGAACCCACAACCCCCGACACAGTAAGCGCTCTCACTGCCACTGTGCCAACGGGCTTGTATAATAAAGGTATAGTTGTACTCACTTCGGAGCGCTGTAAAACCTTGGCTATTGACTTAATGAAAAAAATTTGTTCATAAAAGTTGTTCCTCAAAAAACGATCTACAAAAATAGTCTGATATCATTTTCTCGTAAAATGTTTAAAAAAAAAGTTACATCGAAAAATATAATTTTTTTTCTCGAATTTCTGAACATTTTCGCTTATAACTTTTTATTTATAGTTCTACGACAAAAAGTTAGTGGACCAAAGTTGTAGAGAATTTAATTTGCAACAAAACTGTTAACAATTTTTTTAAATAAAATTAATAGTTTAAGAGATATATTGTAAAAACCATTTCAACCCCTATTTTCAAGATGGCGGCCGTGGGACAAGGGTGGCGACCCCACAAACTTGTTTTTAGCTTTACACTGACCCCCCCTACACATCAAAAAAATAAAATTGCGTCCTCTAAAAAACGCAAGGTTAGACCTAAAAAATGTAACATTTCGATGGACTACAATCAGCACAACAAAATTATCGGCTTACCAGCCCTGATAGCTTGTACAGCGATGGGAGCCAAGATGGTTGAGTGCTGTGACACTACTTTGGAGTTGAGGGAAGTGGCAGCAGCCTTCAGCAAAGCATCTTCGTTGGACAGGTCCACAGGAATGGCCATGCCTTCAACAACCTGAAAATTATACAGTTTCCAGTGCTGTTTGTGTAAATAAATTTTAATAAAGTGTTTTAAACAATCAAATAGATTTTTATGACATTAGTATGCATTAATTATTAGGAATATTAAATGTGAACACTATAATAAATGAACACTAGGTTACCTGTAGTGCCATCTGCAAAGCCTTCTGGAAACCATCCGAGATGACTGTAGGATGGATGCCTTTCTGCAGCAGCTTCTCGGAAGCATCAAGGAGAGCTCCAGCAATCACTACTACTGATGTGGTGCCATCTCCAGCCTCAATGTCTTGGGCTCTAGAGAGTTCCACCAGCTATGGAATTAACATAATTTAAGATGTGTGTTGACAATGTTGATAATGTGTTGCAGTGGAGGTAATTTAATATAAAGAACATTTGAGGGGGTTAAATTGTCTTAGCAAAATGATATTTGTAACTAAAATCATTAAGTTGTGTCATAAATGGTAAAATATATTTTTCAACTTTTGAAAGCACTAAGATTTCCATAAATCAATTAATTCCTATGATGCAGTGTTACAATTTCCATGTGACGTGTGTCATATAGATATGAATCATAAAAAGTAACAAGTAATACCTGTAAAATAGTGGAACACAAAGGTATCAGGACTCACTGAAGTTATCAGTCAGTAAATTTTGTATTCGGCATTTTATGAACAATGATAATAAATTAACATTACCATTTTAGCAGCAGGATGAATAACACTCATTTGCTTCAAGATTGTTGCACCATCATTGGTAATAGTCACTTCACCATTTGCAGCTTGGATCTGCAATATTATTATTGTAACTTAGGTTTCTAATTCTTTCAACTATTATGAATTAAAATAGTATTTTGAAGGTAAATGTACCATTTTATCCATTCCCCTGGGGCCCAAACTCGTACGAATAGCATCGGATACAGCTGAAACATAAATCTTAAAATTATAAACAATTCCTCAAAATTTCAAGCAAATTACTTGATTGACTTATCAAAATAAACAAATACTATAATAAATGAGAATGAAAATTGTTTATTACTGTTAGTTTATAGATTATATTCATCTTTTAGACAATTATTTCACTTTTAATCTTCGCCTGACTAATCATGTGATCCGAGACTTTACTTTGTAAACATTATTTACAAATTCATCGAATATGACTACTTTGAGATGGCATTATAATAGTTTCACAGTAAGGTATAATATTACGTGCTAATTATACAATTACAGAGCGTATTTACAAAGAAATAGCCATTTCAGTTCACAGATGTTGTTTTGAATAGTTACCTTTTGCGGCATTTATATTGCTGAGCCGAATATCGGTGGGCTTGCTTTTATCTTTGTACACTGCAGAATTAACTTTAGCGGAATCACCTCCAGCTTTCGGAGCCATATTTGTGATAGTAAAATGTAGCTTTTATTGGGCAAAATTAGAGATTTTTTGGGATTAAAAATCTCTAAATCCTAAGAATTATTTCAAATTCTTTTACAATGACAGAAGATTTGATTTCGATTCGACTTTGGCAACAAATGAGTCATACGTTGACAGTGACAATTGATCAAAACTGATGTTGATTTGATAACATTGTGACTCTGACTAGTCCAGTTTACATTAAGTAAGTTCATAGCCATTGAAAAAGTACTAATTCCTAATTCTACTAAGCTCTTTTATAAAATACTAGCAGCGCCCCGCGGTTTTACCCGCGTTGTGCCCGTTCCCGTGGGAATTTCGGGATTTTTTTTACATAAAAACCTTCCTCTTGAATCACTATTTACATAAAAATCCGTTGCGTAATTTTAAAGATTTAAGCATACAGACAAACAGACAAAACTTTGTTTTATACTATGTAGTGATAAAACTATGCCATTGCCCATTTCGTTAGGGTTTTCGTACCCAGAGTGTAAAAACCGAACTTCATGACAAAAGACTCCGCTGTTTCCCTCCGTGCGTACTCCGTCCGTCCATCTGTCTCTTCTCCTATTCGCACTTGGCGACAGACTAGAAGTTGCTGTTGCTATATCAAGGTTGCTTGCTACTGCTTCTCATGGTATGATTATTCTACTCTTTGGACCCAACACACCCTTCCCCTCGAAGTTGTGGGATCTCTCCTAACAGATTCAGGCTTTCACTTTTTTATTATATCAGCGATGTTGGGATATGTATTTTAATCCCCTATTCCATCCTACTTGATAAATTGACTTTTGACCCGTATTCCATCCTTCTTGAAGGTTGGATAGATGGTTATTTACTAATTTGACCATCATTCCCCAACTCTCTGCTTTGAAGGCAAAGAAATAAAAATTATATATTAGTTAGTATATTTATAATATCATATAACATAACAATCTTAATAAATAATCTAGTAGAACAATTGAAAACATTTATCCAATAAGTAATTACATTTTTCCCTTTACTTTACATTTTTACAATTTTCGACGAACCAGTAATTGACATGTTTCGATAATAATTTCGGCAAGTTTAATATTTTGTAGGTCTTCTCGGTTCTTTTCCTTCTTCGCCATTTGTTGTAGTACATTATCAAGCACTATAATAGTCGACTCTAGGCTAGGATGAGCTGGTATCGATACATCCAAAGTCTGAAAAAAAAATGCACGAAGTAACTAGTTATCTGATTTTTTAATATCTTTAATACCACTGTACCAAGACCTCACGCCCAGGGACATAACAGGTTAATAACATTGAGTTTTATGTACTGTACATATACATATACTTAACTCAACTGTTAATCATTTATTCTAATTCGTCATAATATAAGAAAATGTATTTGAATATGAATTTACTGATATATCGTTAACTATCTTTTAAACTATAAGTATTTTACAAGTTAGCTTTGTAATTACCGTAATCTGTAGTCGTTTAAACAGCTGCGGTGGCACAGACACGATCCATTCGGGTTGGTCGGGGGAATGTTCTAGACTCCGTTTCAATCTTTGAATGGTGATCGCTAATATTGGTGCCAAAATTAGATCAGGTTTCTCGATCAAACAAATGATGTCAGGAGTTAGAATATCGAAACCGAGGTGGTAGAGAGCTATTACCTGGAACATTGAAAAATAAAATACTTATACTAATCATATTAACTACCTTTGGTTATTATTTTCTTTGCTACTCTCTCGTCGTACCACCAAGTGACTGTGAGGCAAACATTTTTCAATAATATCACTCTGCCTTGATATTTTCGTAAATAAGTTGATTTAAAAAAAATACATTATGACCACACGAGGAAAGTATAAAACTCACCTGCTGATGTTTGATAAAGTCATTATCCACATTCCATAGTTCAGAAAGTACAGTAATCCTCTCAATCCAGTACGAACATTCTTCGTTATCATAACTCCTTTGTAAATCGTCGCAGTCTGATATCGAAGTGATGGTCTCGATTGCCAACCGTATAAGTTTGGTCAGGAACTTCATACGAGGGTTCCTCAACTTGTCAGAAGCTTTCATATTGATTTCTCTCTTCACAACATTACCTGTTAAAGCTTCAAATATGTACTGATAATCGATATCGAATAGAGTTTCTAGAGGCTTCGAGAATTTCATATTGAAATGGCACTGGTAGTAAATAGTACAAGCTACCTGATAGTTGAGGTTTAGGATATCGTGGTCAACGCGCTGTGTATTTTGAGCAACCTCAACTAAAGATGGAAGACTCTCATCCCAAATCCTTTCAAACTCTATCTTAGATTTCTCTTTGTTATCCGTCAGAATATTGCATTGAGTAAAACAGTCCAAGTATTTAGTTACAATTTCTAAAAACTTCATCATAGACGCACTGTCGCTTCCTAACTCTTGTAAGGTAAAGGAATCCTTAGGTAACCTACCGATTTTATTGACCAACCGACAACTGACTTCAAAGTTATGTTTGATATAAGTTGACCAAAGTATTGAGAATAGACCCAACTTGATATGGACATCCGATATGTTTGTGAGGCATTGTAGGACTGCGTCAAAGTAATCTGTAGAGTACACCGACTTCTGCCAAGCGATAGCATATTCCCAGCACATGTTAGCGATGATATAATCAGCTGAAGTGCTCAAAGGGAATTGGCGGCGCAGCAACGAAAGCCACTTGAATATCTTCGGGTTTTGATCGACGTAAAAACGGTTATTCTGTTCAAAGATATACGTCGGATCTTCGTCGTTTTCCTGTGATCCCTCGGCTTGACTTGAATGGATTTCCATCAGCTCATTAGCTACTATCGCTTCTGGTCTTACTCCCATACCGCAAAGCCATTTAGATATAAGTTCCGTAACAGATCCCTTGCCCCGCGTATAAACATATTTCAGATTTATATTCCATTCGCTCGTTTGTAGTTTCGGTAATCCATCACCAGTGAAAGTGTCTTGAAACATTAACACAATACTCAGAATCGATATATCTTCAAGCTTGCCGATCAATATGCCCCATTTGGCATTTTCTTTAGAAACAGATTCCCAAATATCTGTGTCGTCTTCTTTGTCCAGAGAATTACATTCAAATATTTTCCCTACAGCTTTACAAGCCATTGCGACTATCATACTTCTTAGAGGACAAGGCATTTCGACTAGAACATCTCGAATGCTCTGCCACCACGGCGATATTTCGTTGTACGAGATAGTATTAGCTTCCTCCGTAACATTGGCAATGCAATATACAATCTTTATCAATTTTTCTATTAGATCAATGTTTATATCATCGATAGGCATATTCATGAGTTGAGTTATTATTAGTTTGATGATCTCCCTAGGATCGACGCGGCAAGTTCTGACGAATTGGCTGAGAGAATTCAAGCTGCTCATGTGGACAATACATTTAAAAATAAAGGATGATAAGTTGCTCATTTTTTCCGGAGATATTTCTGATTTCAATGTGATGTACTGATATGTTTTATCCAAAAGGAAGCAGGATAGGAAGTCTTTGTATGAATTTGAGCTGTTTTCAGCGAACGTGACTTTTGCGTGTTGTTGATCTCTGTAATCCTTCTCTTGGGCGAGAGTCAGCAATCTTTCTAGTATACAATTATCATCTTCCAGTAAATGGTACATATCCTCATGATTTTCAGATGCTTTTTCATCTTTTTCAGTTTGTAGAAACTCGTGTATTTTTTCAATTAGCTCATCCATATCCCCAGTAGAGTCATTATTGATATGTCTAAAGAATAATGTCAGTAAACCTACATTAGCGAAGTAGTATTTTGCCTTCAGTTCATTTTCGTCCTCTCCATCGCAACTGTCCCAAAATACGGCAATACAAGACGCCACAAACTTCGGTGGCACATCAAACTTCTTAACTAACAAATCAAGGCAATGTTTCTTTATATCCAAAGTTTTCAATTCAGTTATAATATCAAGCAAATCCTCCGCATTATCACTATTTACGTTCGTTGTTTTAATAACGTCGCGGAATTCTCTTAATTTCTGCAGATCCTTTGATTTCTGCGAATGTTCTCCTTCTAAAGCGAAGAAGAATGGTATGTGTATCTTCTTTAATTTGCCGTCTGGGTCAATGAGAACACACTGGTGTTCCGGAAGGTTCAGTTTCTTGTGAGTGTGGTTTCTATCTGCGCCAACTAGTCCACAGTTATTGTACAATAACAGACCGTTTTTGGTAGCCGTAAACACTGCCACCCTGTTACCACGTTGCATTAACCTAATATCAATCAATCCTTTCTTGGGGTTGTAAATGATTAGGAACATGGCTCTCTTTATTTCCTTGATGGTGGAAAGTTGCAATTTTTTGTCATCGTTTTCGAAAATCTGAAATTTGAATATCGGATTATTTATTGGACATTAGGCATCCTTTAGTCATGTGTGGCATATCCCAATTAAATAATTTCAATGGTATAGTAAAATTAATATTAAAGAAATCATAGCAAATCTTGGGCTAAAAGAAAATCGCTGCAAACTTTTGGCAAAAAAAAGAGTGGTAGCAAAACTTGACCTATTTTCCTTCTTACGTTGTAAGATATCCAAGCAAGAAACAAATTACTATAGTCTTGTAAGGGCTTTAGGTAATATAATAACCACCCACAATTACCTGCACAAATGCACACTGGGCTTCTCTGCATCCTTTGATAAGCCTGATGAGATGTCCTCTATTTATATCCAGTACGGCCACTCGTCCGTAATTGTCAACGATCGCCGCTAGTCGCCTGTCCGGTGAGACGACTACTTTGTTTCCGTGGCGTTGCTTGTCGTAGACACCGCAGCGCATTGAAAGGGTCTCCGAACGAATGGTTGGTTCATTTGCTGATATACTTTTTTCGGTAGAACTTCCGCTTAGCCAGCCTCTGTAAAGATAAATATACAATTGACTTTGACATTGAATCATACTCATTTTATGGATAGAGTGTTACTGCCACCATCTCGTGGTGGAATGGTTTCATAGATGTATATCGACGCTTGACTTGTATATAATTTTGGATATGGAAGGGCTTCAACAAGAAACCCTGATGAACAAAGCACAAAGTCTTCACAGTTCACAATACAATGAGTATCACTTGCAGCAAAAAGCTGCGACTTGCGACTTGTATGACAAGTCAGATTAGAATACCCGTTGACCCAATCACTGTCATGATACGCCGAAGTCTTCCAAATAATTATCAACTCACGGTAAAGCCGATTTAATCTTATGCGCCACGACTCTGGCGACATCTTGTAAGGGCGGCGCGTTGCCCCCTTCCAGTGCGTAATGGAACCCGAGGTACGGGTGCACTCCAGCGCTTAGGATCAACGTGTTCACTGGCGGGACTGAGCGGTACCTGTCCAAATAAAAATGAAAATAGAACTCTAGCTGTTCCCCTCGGTTATACGTTCATTGTACTCGTTTCTGTGGGAATTTCTGGTAAAAAAGAATTATTCAAATATAACTTCCAGAGACTAGCACGTTAAAACAAAGAAAAGAGAAGAAAAACTTTTAAAACTTATTATATCTGCTTATGATTTTCACCTGGGAATAGGTAATTTGTTGGTGGTATATAATTTGGAATGGCTAATAATTCATATAGTTGATAGCTGTTTTATCTAGTTTTTGGGGCTTGGGGCTGTTAGTCAGCAAAATATTCACCATATATCATATCCTCCGTAAGTGGAAGCAGCCAGTATATGATCGTATGTGTTCTTCAGCTCGAGTCCAACCACTGTCGCGTCGTTGACGACGTCCTGCTCAGTGAACGTCCATTTACGAATGTTTATGTTTTTACCGTCGGCTGGTGACCCTTCGTGAAGGCCTGCTTGGACTGGAAGAATAAATAAAAAAAAAGGTCTTATCTATCATGAAGCCGAAACGTAAAGATGTGTGGATGAATCCATCTTTGTTGCGCATTCAATCTTGAGTGGCTAGATTTTGATTCAATAGGCACAGATAATTTGGAATATTAAAAGGGCTCATGGGCTCTTGTCGGGAAACTGATGAAGACTTTTCAATTCGTTTCTATTATTAGCATGTTCCTTACAGAGATGTACACCTCCGAAATTGTTGAAAAACTTTCAAAGTTTAAGAAACATAGCTGAAATGTTTATGGCTAGTAAAGTGCTGAGCTTGGGCCAAATCTAGTAAAACAAAGGAGACACTTACCTTTAGCCAACTGAGCTTTTATATTCCTTAAAGTCGGAAATAAACTGGACCCAGTAATGACACATTCACAGTTTGAGAACAGTATGTGTACATCATCGGGAAGTGTCCCAAATGTGCCCATGTGACAAGTGATGCTGAGTACTGGTCTCTCATCTAGTTTTTCTAGTAGTAACAGATGACCTGTGTTGGTGTAAAAACCAACATGGCCATTTCTAAACCCAACCACTATACAGAACCAGTCTGGGCCATTCTGTAAAGAGATAAATGGTTATAGTTAAATTGAAAATGTTCCTGTGTCCTTAATAAAAAGAGAGACCTATGAGTGAAAAGGAATATCTGTTGAAAAACAATAGTTATAATAAAAATATGTTGTAAGCCATCTTATCACATAAACACAGGTTACAAAAATTGAGGAATAACAACATAATAAACTTTTAGTTCTGAGTGTTGCATCAAATACAGAACTTTTGTATAGGATCTCAGATAATAATAAGACTTTGTCTAAAATATAAATTACCTGAGAAGAATGTTGTGAAGGATATATCGACAATGCCAAAAGAGTAGTCACATCCGCGGGCACTGTCCCACTCCAAGATATCAGGAATGTGTTGTTATCTGTGGAGCTGATCCATTGAGAGGTGAGGATGCAGAGCCTATTCTTGTAGGCAATCCCAAGCAGGTTTCCGCAAGACGACAGTGATATATTGCACTGGGCCAACCATGTTGTATCTAAACAAAAAAGGCAGGAATTAGACACATGTTCTTTTTACAATTATTTCATACAAAATGACAAGTATGTGTTGTTATGTTTGTCGAAGTAATACATTATTTTAATGAATTAACTGATAATAAACGGTGTCCTACCTTCCTTCTCGGGTATGAATAGAGCTCTTGCTAAGCTTAAAATGTCTCCACAATCAGCAATTTGTTCCACTTGACAAGACATATTGAAATAGCTATCTTTTACATTATCTTCAAAATTATTAATTTAATTATAACGCCGTTTGAAAGCTTAAAAGTAGATGTTCAAATTAAATGTAAACAAACAGTAATCATTGGTTTAGTAATACACAAAGGACAAAAAAGAGATCATCTACGAGATTGATACTGTAAGCATGTAATTTACAAACTTAATTATAAGTATGAAATACATAATATTGCTACAAAAGTATCGAATAATATTATATTAGTACCTAAATAATTATTTTATATACACTTAGCACAATTTTTAATGTAACAATCATTAATTAAATCTGAATAAACTTCCATCCATTTGTTTTTACCTAACAGCTGGCTAGCTGGATGACAGACAGAATACAGATGAATGACAATAGCATGGGGCACAACTGTCATTAAACTTATGTTAAAATGACAATACTTTGCTAACTTTGCTCGTCTAAACATCCCTTAGCGTATTCCAAAGATATTTCTATCACTGTCAAGCAAGTGTCACATAATAATTTGACATTTATTTATTCATTCATTCATTGTTGCTTTTTCTTCTCTTGTCCGGTCTTGCTAGATAGAATTCTTGAAAACTATTTATTCATGCAATTCCTAATTAATTATAAGGAAATTGATTAAAACTTCTCCAATACAATGTTTTTACTTTTAATGTTGACTTAAATTTTAATAATTCATCAAAGTGCTATCAATACATGTCAATGGGGTGCCTACATAGTAAAAAGGAAACACTGGATTTACATCCGAATGTATTTCGTGTTATCAACATTGATGAGAGGGGTGCAGATCTTTGTTCGGGCCAGCTTGAGATAACAGAGTCTGATATAGTGCTGTACAGAGAAGGAAGGGATTCGACAGTATGGCCCTTGCATTCCCTCAGGAGATATGGATTTGAATCAGAGATATTTAGTTTCGAGTCAGGTTCGGAAATATTTTTAATATTTTAGTATATTTATTAGTCTTGTAATTTTAATTAAAAAAATAAGAATATAATATTCAAAATTAAAAATATTTTATTTACAATTTTTATATCTTTATCTAATAAGAATATCTTTGTTGGTTCAGGAAGAAGATGTGAAACAGGTGAGGGTATATACGCATTTCGATGTAGAAGAGCTCCTGTGCTATTTCGGACACTCCAACAACAAATCCAACTTCGAAATGTCATACATGACTCTGTGCCATATCCTGTGTCCCGGATGACCCCATCTCCTCAAGGCAGGCAGACTTTGCAGGCAAGTGTTATTCACCGTTCCTCAGTAGACAGTGGCCAGCCAGACAACGTAAGGCCAGTAATCAATAATAATCTATCTAATGCTGTACCAAACCCTGTTCTACCTAGAAATGCAAATCAATCCCCAAGATCACCATCTAGTGCTGATATATTGGAAGTAATGCCTCTATATCCAAGACCACAAAATAACTCAAACCATGCAACCAATGTCTATCAGTTGAGAGAGTTCAAAAGAGAGCATAACAATAACAATCAGGGAGAATCAGTCACTGATGCACAGCCACAACATGTTTATTCTAATGACTTGAGTCGAGATTTAGCTATTTTGAGAAATACTTTAAAACAAGAAACTGCTTTGAACACAATGAGGGATATAGAAGACGAAAGTAGGTTTTTGGAGAGTCGGTATGTGAATGATAACCATTGTAGTAATCAGTCAAAGAGTCCTTTGTCCCCTACTTTGAGCACTTGTAGTGAGCATTATGCTCAGCTGAGCTTAGAACAACAGGAATCAGCCAGAATGTACATGAACATTGGCCCTAATGAGAAAAACCATGAAATAAATAGAAATGAATTGCCACCTACTACTCCACCTACTCCCAAACAAGTGGAATACTGCAACTTAGCCATTGGAATAAAACCAGAACCGAATACATATGCCAATCTATCACTTGGAGAGTTGGGGGACAGTGCTAGGAACATAAAACAAGGTTTCAGTTTTTCTACAATCTCTGAGCACAATCACAAATTTTCAGAATCTGATACTTTTACTTCAATGTCTCCTGTTGAGGAATTGGAGGTTAATTATGCAGTGTTAGACATTGAATCCAACAAGGAGCTGATGAAAATGACAAGGGAGTTGATATCGCCAGAGAGTCAGTCGTACAACAGTTCAAAGAATGAAAGCATCACCTCTTGCTCCTCACAGACAAGAAGCCGTCTGGTTTCTCAATGTAGTGTGGAGAAAACTAACACTAATAGCCCTAATATTCAATCAGCTAACATAGGGTATACAACCATAGACTTTGATAAAACTGTAGCTCTGACTTCTGTGGCTTCTGGAGCAGACGGGGATGTAGATACATCTCGCAAGACAAGACACAACTCAGTTGTCTGTGGCAGTCCTACTACTGGAGACAAGAACAAAACTCTCAATTAATGTACAAAGACATTTATTTTTTCCATGTACCAATAATCTTGGCTTACCTTATATTACATCCAAAGAATATGAGCCAAAAGAAAAAGCCATTTTTTTCTATAAATGGGCATTCATGAACAAAAATACCAAAGTATATATGATTTTTTGTTATCTTTATGTGATTTGATAATGACATTAAGCATTTTTTATAAGTTCTTATTTTATATCATAATTCAAGCATAATATGTTGAATATAAGTAAATGTTGTACAGACCCCACCTAGTGGGATGAAGGTGATGATGATGAGTGCAAGTACATAATCACAATTATATTGCTATTTATAAGTATAAACATACGTATTTCATAGTGCCAAAGATACTTTACCGGTGTCATTGTAATCTTTAAGTTATTTAGAACAAAGTCCTAAATCCATTTAAGTATAAGGAAGTTAGACAAAAAAGCATAATTTTATCTTATTGTGTGTAGGTTAATATTTATATGTTAGTGAAATTAAAATCGGCCTACAAGTGAGCTATTTGATGTAATAAATAGATGTTAATTGTATTGATATCATGGTCCTAAATATGTACATATGCCATGATAAAATTAACTGAGATTATAATAAATGTTAATTAGTACATTATTAGAATATTTATTTGAGAATTAGTCTGATGATGTTTGTATCCTGTTAACATGACAAGGAACAACAAAACTTGAGAATAAGTTTACCCCAGGATGCTGTGGTTTCACTTGCCATATCGAATTACAAAAAGGGGTTGAAGTAGTTATTCTGTTAACATTATTAGGTTGTTACATTGAGAATATGCCATTAAAATATGTGTTATAATTGATGTAAAATATTAATTTACGCAACTGCACAACAGCTTAAAGAGGGTTATGATTTAGCTTTAAGTTTATTATATATTTATGTACAGGATTTATTATTTTTAACATTTGGAGGCTTTTTGTGCTAATAAATGTATTTTTATATTATATGGCGGCCATTAGGGTAAGTTTATGTCTGTTCCAGATTGGTAAAGTTTGTATCGGTCGGTCGAAACGATCTATCGAACTCTGAAAGGCATTATGTGTTCGTAGACTATACAAACACATATTCGATGTAGTAGACTGTTTAAAAGCAAAAGTAGATATATAAGTGTAACTATTAATGTAATGACGTACTGCTTTTGTGCGAGTCCATGTTTTCCGGTCTATGGGTTCCGTTTTCTATTAAATTGGTGCTTGATTGCATCGAATGCGTTTGCTATAGGTATATAAAGTAAGTTGTATATAATACTAATACTGTAATAAAAAAGATCGGATTTGAGCTAAAGAGTAGCGAGTGTTATCATTATCGTAATTTAAGGGACTTCTCCACAATAATTCGATTAGTTAATCGCTTTTGGGAGGAGCGGTTACCCATCAACTTTACCAAAAAAATTAAGAAGGCGTTTTGTAAAAAGTATTTTTTCCATAAGTCCCCTTGAGTTGGCTATTACACACTCCAAACATTGATAGTGAATGTTTTGTTCGATAAAATTAATCATGCATCGATTTACTTCGACAATGAAGATATTATAAGCATAGATTACAAGCGCTCTGATAACTGGCCCAAGGCCTTTGCATTATGTGGAGAAGCACCTTTACAAATTGCCAATTTCCATCGTGTGTGTATCATGCTGTGTGTCATCCGGGCTTCCGTTTGGGCGAGGCATCCCGACCGATGACATGATCGTGCGATCTTAGAAACGTATATAATCATTCGATGAATAATGAATGTTAAATCTCCGAATAATAATACCATTCTTAATTCAACTCGACTATTATTTTTTTCAAATAATTAACAACCAATTTGAATTTAGAAACGTTTCAGTTAAGAATGGTATGAATATAAGGGGCTTTATGACTCTTATTTGTTAAATTCATTGGAGAATAATATCCCCTAGCGTAAAATTGACGTTGACGAGGCCTTTGCCTGACAATGGCACAGTAATGGCTAATAATATTAATCTATGACATCATAACATCCTATTTACAAAATGTTTACAATTGAAGATAATTTATTAGAACTAAGTTAGTAGATATCCATGTTTTACATTATGTAGTTTGATGAAAGGAGAGCATTTTATAATATTAAGTTGTAATGTCGTGTGAATTAAAGATGTTGGATCACGGCTTTGTTGTTTATCGACTTGTTAATCATAAATGTATGTTAGATATAAATAAATGTTGAAAAGAACATGTTTAATGCCAAAGACTGTAGATTAAATACATTTCCTATGTGAATAGTTTATTTGGATGTAGGATAAATAAATCAATATTTTACCAATGCAGTGGTTTTATTCTGTCCTCAATAATATTCGTTATTTAGTTATCTATCATGTCCAAACTATTATTACAAATTCGTTTATTTATTACGTTTTCACGCCAATACTTTTGATGTAATTTCGCATAAAGCTAGGGCGTAACTTTAGAGATGTCTAGTTGATGATGAAGGAAGGTGTATACCTACCCATTTTCTATTTATACTTAACAAAATTTGCATGAAAAACTCAGGGCGATCTTAGTACCTAATCGCTGGGTAGGTACTAAGTATCATCTATCACTTAGGGCCCGAGAAAATTATAAAGTGCATCCTACGCTTGGTTGAATAGCCGGTAAAGAACACTTTGATTTGCCGGTAAGGAACGCTCGTCTTTGCGTGTGTAAATACCAGTCTATGAAAGTGTGGCAGACAAGCAAAACGTGTCACGGACCTCGGTAAACGGACCGAAAGATGTGAATTGTGGTTTTCTATAAAACGTCTATCTATTTAAAGCTTAAACATGAGTTCTGCTAATATTGGAGGATTAGCGAACAGGTTAATGCTTTTGGCCAGTAAGTAAATTATTTAAATATTTTTCTGTATTTGCGAACAAAAATAATTTTTAAATTGACTATATTCACGGATACACTTTATTTTACGCGTTATTTTAAAATGTTTATGTGTTTCAGTATTTTAAGTAAAAACCGTATTTTTTATATATACCTAACTAGCAGCGCCCCGCGGTTTTACCCGCGTTGTGCCCGTTCCCGTGGGAATTTCGGGATAAAATGTAGCCTATAGCCTTCCTCGATAAATAGACTATCTAACAGTGAAAGAATTATTCAAATCGGTTCAGTAGTTTCTGAGATTAGCGCGTTTAAACAAACAAACAAACAAACAAAACAAACTCTTCAGCTTTATAATATTAGTATAGATGATCAGTAACTAACACGCTACTACTCTTCTTTCTTTTACGTAGATGGGTTCTGTGGTATATTATGTAGGCTACTTAGATAATTATGGGTAATTGTGTAGGTTTATCTGAGGTAGATCAAATAAACCAGTGTTAAACTTATTTGAGAGTGTTCCACTATATTGCGCTAGCGGTGTTACTTATTATCTACATACATTGAAGTACCCTGCATATTATACTACAGGTTCAAATCAATTATTTAGTTTTTTTTTATATACTCACCACTTGAACGTGTAGTTCCAAAACACTACTACCGTTTCCTTTTCCAGATATACTCAACACCGTAAAGATCGAAAAGATAACTGTCCCTGAAACGTTATCCGAAGAGAGTGCCGACGCGGTGCTCAACTGTATGTACTCGGGCTCTGAAGACAGTGTGCTGAGGTGGTTCCTCAACGGAGCGCAGGTGGGCGAGTGGAGTCCACAGCGAGGACTGGTGGTAGGGGACTTGCTGGAGGGACGCCTTGATCTCACGTATAGAGGGGCACGTAAGTTTATGATTTATTTTATTTTTAGAGTAACGAACTGGACTAAATTAACATAAAACCTCAATTAAAATAGTGTATTGTTATAGCGTAAATAGTGTATTGTTATAGCGTAAATAGTGTATTGTTATAGCGTAAATAGTGTATTGTTATAGCGTAAATAGTGTATTGTTATAGCGTAAATAGTGTATTGTTATAGCGTAAATAGTGTATTGTTATAGCGTAAATAGTGTACTATTATAGCGTTATTGTTATAACTGTTATTATGACATTATTAAGTAAAGCATATTATAAGTTTTAGTCATTAACGTCTGTAATAAAAACTCTTACAGACATACTACCAACATACCATCAAGCGCCACTAAAAATAATGAAGATAACTTCTGAATTGAGTGGCGACTACACTTGTGTAGTTCAGAGCAACGGCCAAGAAGACAGTCTGACGAAAACTATGATTGTTTATAGTAAGTGTTAATAGTTAAAGCTTAGTTTACAATAGTTATAGTAGGCGGTGGCGAATAGTTAGTGCTGTACCGCGTTGTTCTACAAATCTATAGGCTTATTTACCTACATTAGTAGAGCAAATATAGAAAACAACTGAACTCTACTAATGTAAACTAAGCTTAAAGCACTTATCATATTCTTTCCTATTGAACCCTAATTATAATGTCTTCAATAAAACACCAAATAATGTTATTTGTGTATTTAACTTTGTAGTTAGACCAACAAGTGTTTTTTTTTTTTTTTTTTTTTTTTTTTTTTTTTTGTATATTTGTTTACAATGAACTGTTCGTCGTGTGGAATGAATTTCAACGATGGTGTCCAATGTGGAACTTGTAAAAAACATTTTGATTTTGGTTGCGCCCAAATAACCGAGTCAGGATGGCGTAAATTGGGGACTGATCGAAGAGCGTCTTGGAGGTGTGCATCATGCAAGTCAAGGGGACTATCACCTTCACCATCCCCTTCCTTAGAAGATATAATGCGAGAACTTCAGGATGTGAGGCGTCATCTGCAAGGTCTTCCCGACTTGATCTCCAATATCAGCGCAATGAAAACCGATCTCGCTGAAATCAAATCAAGCTGCGATTTCCTTGGTGGCAGGCTCGATGATTTTTCCACCAAAATGACGGAAATGGATCACAGGATTTGTACGCTGGAAAGTACTACTGTTGTCGTGGGCACCTTGGAGGCCGAAGTTATGAAGCTGAAAACGCAACTCATGGACGAGGATCGGAGATCGCGACTCAATAATGTCGAAATTAAGGGAGTTCCATCCAGAAACCAGGAAAATTTATTTGAGATTGTGGAATCCATTGGGAAGGCTCTAAAGTTCGACATTCCTAAGGCTCAGATTAACTATCTGTTCAGAATGCCCTCAAAAACCAAAGAAAAACCCATTGTAATTAGCTTTTTAAACAGATACTTTAAGGAAGACCTTTTGGCTACTGCTCGTTCGTTAAAGACGCTTTCAGCAGCAGATATTGGGTTTGCAGGCTCTTCACAACGAATTTTTGTAAACGATCATTTGAGCGCTGATATGAAAATTCTCCTTAATAAAGCTAAGTCACTGGCAACTGATGCTAATTACAAATACACTTGGGTTAAATATGGAAAAATCCACCTAAGAAAAAATGACGTGTCTCCTGTTATCACAATCCAGAATTGCTTAGATTTAAACAAGATCAAATAATCAGCTACCGCATTATCAAAACTCCTTCATCTTATGTGTTTTCTCCGTTTTTGTATTTAATGTCACGATATATATACTCTGTCTGCTTCATGCACTTCCAAATCAGCTCATCCGATATTGTTAATAATCTGTTGTCTTGCTCGCCGCACCTTCTTTTAATACACTTATTTATTTCCATTACGTGTTATGTCAATCTCAATCTATTACCACATTTTCAGTATATTTACAAGTCTCTCTCGTTTTTATATAGGTCGTTCTCTGATATGGTTAGCACTGGAAAGTTCCATCTATTTCAAATAAATATTTTATTAATCAGTAAAATTATTTTCTTCCAAACTGAATAATCTCACCAACAAATTAACAATATATTACCAGAATGTACGGGGTCTGCGATCGAAGACTCAAACATTCTATAGAAGTTTATGCCTTAGTTCTTACGACGTCATTATATTGACAGAAACCTGGCTCCTGAAGGGAGTTGCAAACTGTGAGTTGTTCGATAGCAGGTACATTGTGTGGCGTCGTGACCGCGACTATGAGCATACTGGTCAAAACCGTGGAGGGGGAGTTCTTATAGCTGTACTCAAAAGTATTTCAGCGGCATGTTCTATGAAGTGGTGCTCTTCGGCTGAGGACCTATGGGTATCACTTTCAGTCAATATGGCGAAAGAAACTATCAATCTCCACTTATGTGCTCTCTATCTATGCAATCAAAAGCAAGGCCACTCTTTTTCGCAACAATTAGTTAATTTCATTGATAATCTCAACGATATTCGTTTCCAAAATCCAGAAGATAAGTTTATTGTAGCAGGCGATTTCAATCTTAGTGGCATAGAATGGATAGCCAATAACCAATTTTTTTCACCCACCAATATTCACAGTGGTGACGAATATTTCTTGACGGATGAACTGCTAACTCTGGGCCTCTCTCAATATAATGGGGTCCATAATATTTATGGTAAGATACTTGACCTAATTTTGTCTAATGATAACGTTTCTGTATCCGAATGTGTTGACCCATTAGTCCCTATTGATCCCTACCACAAAGCTTTACTTGTTGAGGTTGATTTTATACAAACTCCAAACATAAAGCCCCTGTCCCAAGTTAAATATTTATATCACAAAGGTAATTATAGTGGTATCAACAAAGAATTATCTTTAATTGATTGGAACACGGAGTTCTCATCACGATCACTGGACGAGTCTGTGGACTTCTTTTATAATAAGTTGGATAATCTTCGGGATCGCTTTATACCACGCAAAGTTAGTTGCACTAACTCGTACCCAATTTGGTATTCGGCTGCTTTAAAGAAGATTCTCAAAGAAAAATATAACAACTTAATAAAATATAAAACTTATGGTAACATGAGTCATCTACAAAGCTTTAAAATGTTACGCGATAGGGCCAAATTAGCTGAGGAGCATTGCTACAAGCATTATATCCAATCGGTTGAATCGTCAATCGAGAGTAATAGTAAGTTCTTCTGGAGATATTTTAATTCTAGATCTAAATCATCTTCATTACCCAATAATTTTAATCTCAATGGTCAGACTTTCTCTGGTGGTGATTCAATTTGTGGCGCATTCTCAAATTATTTTTATTCCACCTTTCTCGACCATGGTGACCGGGTTTCGGAAAAGGATATTGCCGATATTGAATCGCAGCCGTGTTCGTCTGCGTATGACCTATCCAAAATTGAAGTTAAACGCGATGAGGTGTCTCTTCTTTTGACAAAATTGGATCAGTCAAAATCAGCGGGTCCAGACGGTATCAGCCCAGTGTTTTTGATTAATTGTGCTGAATCATTAGCAGTTCCTATCACGTACTTATTTCAACTGTCTATCTCAAAAAACGAATTCCCTACTAAATGGAAACGAGCATATGTGACACCCATATATAAAAGTGGTGATAAATCCGAATTGTCTAATTACCGGCCTATAAGCAAGTTATGTATAATAGCTAAAGTTTTTGAAAAAGTCGTCTACAATCAGGTGTATGCTGCTCTAAAAAATAGCTTGATGTCATCCCAGCACGGTTTTCTTAAAGGGCGTTCAACTACGACGAATCTGGTTTTATTTAATGAATTTTTGACAAATGCCATGGAGTCCGGTTTCCAAGTAGATGTAATCTATACTGATTACAGTAAGTGCTTCGATCGCATTGATCACAAACAGCTGATTTTGAAACTTTATAAGATGGGTATTAGAGGGGATCTATTACGTTGGTTCGCATCATATATAAGTAACAGGTCTCAAGCAGTTGTAATAAGTAACTACATATCTGGTTGGGTTTCGATTCCTAGCGGTGTACCACAGGGGTCTTTACTTGGTCCTCTATTATTTCTATTATTTGTGAATGACATTTCGGATTGTTTTGTTAATAGTGAGCTTCTTTGTTTTGCTGATGATATGAAAGTATTCAAGAAAATTTCTAGCATTGATGATGTTATAAGTCTACAAGAAGATCTCACTCGACTCGATCAGTTCTGTTATCAAAACAAACTGGACTTAAATCCTTCTAAATGCAAGACTGTAACCTTTAGTCGGAAAAAAACAAACATCCCTTCTATTTATCGTCTTAAAAACGTTGTCATTGCTAAAGCTGACTCCATGCGTGATCTCGGTGTCATTCACGACTCTAAATTGATGTTTGACATGCATATTGACTCTATTATTAGAAAGGCCTCGAAGTCATTGGGATTCATAATGAGAAGTACTGCGGCGTTCAAGAGAGCTAAGACTTTTAAAATCTTATATTGTGCTATGGTTCGGAGCATCCTCGAATATGCGTCCCAAATTTGGAATCCAATTTACATGACTTACATTGCACGAATTGAAAGGATTCAAATTAAATTTATGAAATATCTTTGTTATAAACTTAAAATACCCTATTCTTCATCTTCATATCTATCCTTGTGCAAAAAGTTTCACATCTTGCCTTTGTCGAACCGCCGTGATATTGCGGACGTTTCCCTTCTCTTTGCAATTGCCAATAATAAGATTGACTGTCCTGAGTTATTGTCAAAACTACTTCTAGTTGGTCCAACTAAACGCTTCCGTAAACCCCCTACTTTATTTGTTCCTTCCGCTAACACTAATTACCGTGCTAATTCTTTTTTGTGGCGTGCAAGCAATCGGTTTAATATAATTAATAAACATGCTGATTTGGATCTGTTTAACGATAGTGTAAACTTGGTGAGACGAGTACTGAGCAGAGAGTTTTTTGATTGACTTTAATTTGTTATTACTTCACATAGTTCTTTTATATTGTGCATTGTGTTTTATCTACGGGTTTTCTTCTTTCTTTATTTTTGTTAATTTTGTTCTTATGTGTTAATTGATTTCTTTATCTATTCGTGGGAATCTGTAATTGGCTGACTGTTTTCTATTATGTGTGTATATTGTTATGTATAGCTGTTGTTTCCCCAAAAATAAATAAATAAATAAATAAATAAGTGAGTATAATAATAAATAGTAGGGTAGGAGTAAATCTTACGTAGGTTAGACTGAATGACAAATGCTTATAACTAGAAACACGCGGGTAGTAAGTAGGTAGCATAATAATATACAACAAACCACTTCTTGTTATTCATTTCAGGCCCGGAACGTGACTTAAGTTTAGACTTAAACAGTACTCATATTAGATGTTCCGCCAAACGGGTCTTTCCACAACCAGAACTGAATATTGAATACAATATGTACCTAAGTAATCTCACATAATTAGTTTTACTGAATTTAATAAGTTCAATGTTTGGGCTTAGCGATTAGTGGTTCTTGTTGTGACATGGACCAGTGTTCACATTTCGAAATTTTAGTAGTTTCTGATTTCAACTTACTTGTTTAAAAGTACTAGTTATTAGTGTTTATTGGTAGATATTATTTTCCTTGCTTCTATTTATAAATGCTACCACTTACGATCTCTTCTTCTGTTAACTTACCATTCTATACAACATTTTGTTAGATTTGAAGACTTACAAGCAAGAATAATATCAATGTATTATGTTAGCCATGTCAGAGGCCTTTGGCGGCTCAATAACTCTGACACGAGGATTGGTCAGGTTGACCATCCACTCGATGAAGAAGAAGAAGAGATCAATGTATTGTTAAATAAAGTTCCTGTAATTTCTTCATTCCAGGTTCCCAATAGCCCAGCAGCAACGTATCTGGCGAAACGGTTCCTACTTCGACGCAGAGTGCATTGCTCTGACGCCCCAAGACATTAGCGCACGCGCTGAAGTCGCGTGTCGCCTGCTGATACCACAAGTCGCGTATACGGCGATCACTAAGAAGTATATTAGTGGTGGTAAGAATAAAATAATAATGAATTTTATTCTTAGGCTTTTTAGGAGAGCGTTAGCTCATTAGGATGGTTCAGTCCGGAGTCAACTAGAAAGTCTTCCATTCCGTATTTTACTAATGGAAACTGTGTTTAGTATCCCCGAAACTTAAAGAGACATCTCGATTTACATCGTCGATTTTCAACAAAACTGGCTATAAAGTCGTAGAGCAGAGTCGCAGTAGAAACCTGACTTTTATATGTGCCTGTTTACTGGAAGTTGTTGAGCAATGGTGCTCACTAGAGTTAACGATATGTTTGATATGATTGTGGGATTCCTAATGTAGCAACTCTGGAGAAAATGCATCATTAACCAGTATTTGTCTATTTACAGGTAAAGAAACGAATACGGCTAAAACCACCAACATAACCTTGAGGCTATTATTTGTATCTCTTGTAAGTTATATCGTATTGTAGTAGATACTCGTAAGTATAAGAGCTTATATATTATGTATCTTCATAAACTTATTTTGTGTCCCAGAATTGTCTCATGAATGAGGGTTTTCTGAAATGACACCCACTAGGCGGCAGCACTGAGACGTGAGGTCCAGAAATCTGTCAAAAGTGTCATTTTCGTGAAAACCCTCATTCAAAACTGTTTAAAATATTTCTGAATAAAATGTCTGTATACAAGTGAATCGTTCTCATCTGTTCTATTTTGCTTTCTTTTGACCTTTAAAGAGATAGTTCTGGTACACATTGTATATTGCAAAAGTTAGAGTGGTACTCTGCTCTACTTATAACATTAGCAGCGCAGCGCAGGCAGTTTGGTAAACTACCTACATAAATAAAGCAAAATATAATTGTTAATATAAAAACATAACTTTATTATAATAACCAGAAGCTTAGACAGAATCAACACATGTAGATAGAGATATATTTGAATTGACTACTAAAATCAGGTATGTTATCACATCGAGCGGCGCAACTTTAACCTACAACATTAATAAACTTGTTAATACTCCTACGCCGAATAGAAGCGTCCATGAGCTTTTAATCTGGCTTCCGTAGTCGCCTGAAAAATAAACACTAGTTAGATATTTTGTTTATAGTTAGATGTACACGTAACAAAGATGCCTGTCGACCACTTTTAATTAATACCGCTTTATACATGGGTATTGGGTCATATATCTGCTGTATTTTTGTATTTATGTGAATGAGTATTATTTTTTAAAGATTAATTAATTTTTTTTTTCATTTAAAACAAGTGTTTTTGGTAGTGGAGAAAAGAGGAGAGAGTTCGAAATACTCGACACGTATTAATTGGGCAAAAGGGGACCTAAAATGTAACGTGATAATAGACGACCTAATGTTTGAACATGCAGGATTTTCCGCTCCGAACACACCCAAGTGAATTGCATGCTTATAGCGAATATCAGTTGAAAGTGGTCAATCACAAACTTTGCTAATTGTACGTTTTAGTCATTAATGAAATTAAGTGAATAAGATAATTTCCCAAGCTTACTTGCATACTCTTAATAATAAAATATACTTACACGAAACAGAAACTAATTATGAAAATACGTACATATATAAACATGTGTGATGTATTAAGTCTAAGGCACACGTGAAACTATAATTATGTATATTGCAATGTAAACAATTTGTAGGTTGTAAATAATTAGTTGGTATACTATAAAAGATAGGTGTGATATCATACTTCAGTAAATTAATCCTAATTGTCTTTTGATAAATCTACATTGCACTTATTTCAATGTTACATTTATTAATTAGATTTTTTGTTATATATAGTTTAGTCTAAATGGAGCCATCTCTGGGTTTATAGAGGCATTTACTTTACATGTCATGACGGTTGGCATTTCGACTAAACACTACGTTTTAACGAGTAAGCACCTGACTATGTAATATATGGTTATATGGTAATAATACTTGATAATAATCACATTGAAAGAGTTAGTTGTTACAGGAAATTTCACACACATCAACTGCCGGACTCAGAAAAGTCAATTTAATCGACAGTTAAATTGACAAAATGTTTCATAATTTAATTAAGTATATACATGATAACAATCACTCATTTACCTCTCCTTAGGAATCATTTGACGTCTCAGAGTCAGACGGTTAATTCATTCACACAAACCTTTGTTAGTAAAATGTAAGTAAGTGTTAGGTGTATGTTAGTAATCCGAGGTGTTGTTAGTAATTTGACTACAATAAAAAGCTTACTGTTTATTACAGATTTATTAACTAACAACATGTTATGGTAATCATTAGAACAATAAGAATATTGAATTGGTAATACATAGCACATTTGATCAATGTCTAGCTGTCTATAATAATTGACTAAGTTGCACCCAATTGCGTAGTACTTAACTATCATATTAATATGTGTCATTGTGTAGATAGATTGATGTAAAAGTTGAATATTGGTTTGATATATTAAATAGAAAATGTTACCAAGTTAAAACACCAATACATAAAAAGAATATTGAAATGTTATGATCCGTGTCTCAAACGGACTTTAGAGTGTAATGAAATGTATTTAAGGTCCGGTTTTCTGATCTGTAGATTAGTTAAAAGTTTAGAATAGTTTTTATTGCAATAATGATTGAATGCAATAAATACTATTCGTGCTCATTTTAATTATACATTCAATTAACGAACAAAAAACCGGGCCGAAAGCTCACTTGCATAACATTTTATTTCGTGCCTAAATACATAAGAAAAATAAATGACTTCGTTTTTAAATTGTATTCCATTTGGTAATTTTTACACAGAATTTCAAAGTTTTGTTTGGAATAATAAAATAATATTGTTATGCAAGCAGTTCCAAATAAAGAGTATTTATATAGGCAGAATCGATGTTCTGAAATCGTGAATCGGTGACGTTTGGGGTTGTTTCCAAATCACTTACTGGCGTTTAACGATTGTGGCGGCGCGTCGGTTTCGGGGTCCTCGGGCGCCACGGTGGTGGTGAGCGCGCCTGCGCCGCACAAACAACACGCGGTTATAGATACTTCAACTCATGTTTACCCGCGGCACTATGTGTGTGTACGTTTGCAGTTACTTATACTATAGTCTACGGTATTTTATGATATTGTTTTTTGTTTCACCCTTCACTAAGTGACTTTATAAGAGCCGTAAGTGTAAGCGAGGTTTGCATAGAAAATGATTTAAGGTACGACGACTCAGTAACAACACATGGTTTTATCACATTTTGACGAAGAAAGTTTGACCCACACATAGAGCCGCGTGCAAAGACGAGTTGAACTACCTATAGTACACACTACACGGACTGACAAGTGACACATTCACTACGACACATACCCGTCATAGAGGGCGGTACTGCTACAAGACATCTTTTGAGAAGATATTGTGCTCTGCTATTTATATTGAGATTTGTTTATCTATATAACTTACGAAGGGCACAGCTAAAATCCACCCATTTTACATTAATTTTTAAAGTAAGTAGGTACCCATGCATTCTATTTAGAAACAGATCTAGTTCCCTTTTTTGTCACAACCGATAGACTACTTCATTAAACCATTCATAGAGAAAATACAACTAGATATTTACATCATTCGGCACAAGATTTACAAAATTTTGAATTAACAACTAATTACTAGCAATTTTTATTTCACTACATTGTAAACGGTCGATCAGCGGGCGATTATGATTCTATTGTATTATATTCATAACCGCTATATAAGGTACTTCATAACGTCTATTTCGAAAGATATAATTATGTTTATTCACGAGTTAATCTAGCTCTTGCTTATTAGGAAAGCAATTCATACTCTTCTACGCATAACATACGGTTTCCTTTACAAACACGGTGCATTTCAAGTGTAGAATTATTTCACATGCATTTAGCGAACGTGTGCGTTTCAGGTTTTGTAAAGAATAATGTTTAAACTCCAAACCGAAACGCACACTGCACGATGCAATTAAAAGACACACCAAGCGATATTTCTTTAGCGATCATTTTAAAAGTATAACAGAAAATTACGACCTATACAACGGTTCCCTATGAATACCATTTTTTTCACAAGACTAATAAAAGCTTTACCGTATCCGTCAATAATAATAATCATTTATCAGTTAACTAAAACATGTAGTTAAAATATTGTTAAACACATGTCTAAATGCACTAAGTATATAACAGACAACATTTAGACATAAACATTCCTACATATAATTACGAATCCCTAAATCATATAAAAAATCGTATGCGGATTATTTTAAGCCTATATACTAACTTGACCGATACTTTCATTCGAATCCCCTACCAATGTATCTCGTACCTGATGGGTCGAATGTTTCGACGGCGACGTACGGTGGGTGCGAGATGTTTGGGTTTATGAAGATGAGCTCGCAGCGAACGTCGGCACCTTCGACATTGTCCTTGGTAAGGGTCAAGTTACCGAAGATGCCATAAAGACCATTCGCGTCCGGGCCGGTCACTGTTTTGTCGACCTCGATCTCTTGGCTGTTGAAAATTGTTTTACTGTATCATTTTTTTTGTTAAAATCCAGTAGCACTATTGGAATATATAGTAGCCCAAAACCGTCCTCGTGAATGACTCTGTCTACCAATACGGTTCGAATAGTTATTTCTGTATTGGATGACCACATTCAAGAGGAAGGTTAAAAGTAAGAAAGGGCTACTTTCACACTAAGTATGAACGGGCACAACGCGTGTAAAATCGTAAGGTGCTGCTGGCCCAATACCAATTGGGTACATTCAAAAGAGCCTTTTAGGACGAAAAAGGACTTCTTATAAGCGAAAATCTTTAGCGTAGAGGCATGTGTCGATCGGTCATTTTTAAAGATCGGATCAATATTGATCGATTACGACAAAAGACCTGGTTATTTTAACCCAATCAATGGATTGACTCGATGGATGGATTGATTGATACAATTTCATATCACCATTTTTTACGATTTTTTTTACCCGATTCGGTCAATCGCGATTGACACATCTTTTTTTGACATCCTAGTACGTACTTGTTTACAGTGATTATGAAGTCGGGCAGCGGCGCGACGTCGCTCGCCTCGCACTGGATGAGCACGTCCTCTTCCGTGTCGGCGTCCGGCCCGTCCGACACCGTCGACACGTTCAGTAGCGGACCCGAGCCTTCCGCTGGAATAGTACAACAACACTGGTCAAGTAACGGGTATACTACTTATAGTCACACGGGAATATAAAAATAAATTGAAATTAAAACAGCTATACTTTCAGCCTTGATTACTACTAATATGGTTAACAGTATATATTATCGTTTTTCATTCTGTGGCGTGATTATATTTTAATTACAGTTTTGAGCATGCCGGGACAAAGTGCTCCGGACTTAGTTCTGGTGACTGGGCCCTATAATTATGATAAATTTAAATAATGATATTACCAATTAGTCACCGCAACACTTACATGTGGAAAGTCTTTATTTTTCCTCCACAAGAATACGGTTTCCAATATTTATCCAACAAAGGTTTAGTAGGTACTAAATTGTGTTTTTTTCTTACATTAGTTAGGTATTTGTAAATATCTTTGTGACGCGCAATGCTTCAGAGTGATTGTGTAATTGAACGAACATGTTCGCTTACAAGTGTTTTAAATTGCCGCAAGGATTATTTGGAACACTCAAGTGAAAACGCGGCTTCAAACGAATACATGCTGTTAGGCTATCAGTAGCTTTCGTAGGTGTAGATGTTAACTCATCATGATTATTCAGCAACGCATCTTGCATCTTGACTACACTACATAGGTGGCCGATAGTGGCATTTCTTTCTGCCAGCTACCATGCTTTGGCATTAAGTTGTCGGTCCCGGTTGTTACAATCATTACACCATGTCGGAGGCCTTTGGGCAGCCTTAAAACTCCTAAAACAGGGTTCGCCATTGTCAATAAACAACACGAACTAAGTCATTACGTATCTACTGAAATAGTGTATGTAGTGTAAACTACTTACTGTAGACGATCAGCTCCTGATGTTTCCTCACTTCATCGATGTTGGAGACCTCACACTCGTACGTGCCCGAGTAGGCGGGGGTCACGTTATCGAGCACTATTGTGTCATTGTCCTTTATTACTGACGACAATCAAGCAAAAATACTAACATTAATAAATAATACTAGTTACGTTAAGATTCACGAAGTCTTGACCAAAGGATAATACGTTGCCGTGTGTGGCCCCACTCTGAATGGTACTTTTGCACAGAAATATTTGATGTTACACTAGTGAAGGAGTAGCATATACAAAACAAACCATATTGCATAATATGTCAAACCGTGGCAGTATGAGAGGTAAAGACGTAAAGGATGTACGGCAAAATGTCCCTTGTTTGTTTCATCCGACTGCAACTAGTACAAAAACTCTTCAAACCTTAGATTCAAAATAACCGAAGAAACATTACTAAAGGATATAAAGAATACTGAAGCGATTTTTCAGGAATATACTTTAACTAAATAACATAAAATTATGCAATTGTATAACACTATTAGCACCCCGCGGTTGTTTCCGCGTTGGGTCCGTTCCCGTGAGAATTTCGGGATGAAATATAACCTTTTGAAACTTTATCTCTTTTTAATATTAGTATAGATACATATAAGCTAATTTTTATATCCAAATCAGCACTCGAACAGGTACAAAGTGGGAAACAGAGAGAGGAACAGCTAGTTTGATATACTCACGTATATTAAATTTGTTGTGCTTCAACGCCTTGCCGGGCTGGTTGGCCCTCTGCTGGTATAGCTGCGTCCGGTCTCCATTGGAGTCGGCGGCGGTGAACCACCACTTGATGAAGATTTCGCTTTCCGCCTCGCCAAGCTCCAGCTCGTAGCCACACGTCAGCTCGGCATCCTCTCCCGCTTTCACCACGGCAGGCACTTCAAACTCGGTGATCCAGAACTGGTGACTCACTGGAAATGCTGATATAAGGTGGTAATATGAGATTTTGCAATGCGAAAGAAACGAGCTCAAAGTTATGTATGACCCGCCTGAGCAATACCATACCAAAATGAAACACATATGCATTGCATTTTCGTGACCGATTCCTGTTTGGATAAGTAAGTAGTACCAAATATCAGTCAAAAATCAATAAATATGCGGAATCGGGAACCTCTTCTTTAATCATTTGATAAAAAACTATTGCTACGGTTGTAAAGTAACAATTTATTTACCGACTCGAGATGCTGAGATTTATTCGTGCACCATCAACGATAAAAAGAAAATTAACTCGTAGCTCCCCAAGTTTTCCTCTTTACATTTCTACCTACCTAAAATTCGTAAAATCAGTTCAAGCATGAATGAAAACGTCATACAGAGACAGCATTAGTTTGGTTCGTACATACACGAGTATGTGTTGTACCTAGTGCTGAGCTGAGATGCTTCAGATCAAAATTAACTGAATATCTCATGAAATCAGTATCTAGGCTGGGTACTATTAGCACATAAGTTATTAGGTATTCTGAGTACACTAAGCTATAAACAATTTTATAGTGTTTCTGTTACGAAGTGTTTGTGGCGTCAAATTTAATTTCAAATTCCATTAAACGATAATTAAAGTAGGTTTCAGGTAATGAATTAATCACGCGGGCACAAAAAGTATACAAAACGTAATTAATTGTTATCGATGCGATTTCCAACATTGCATTTAGGTAACCGTTCGTACAACCTATTGGTAGGTTGTTATCAATGTTTTATCAACATTGATAACGAGTGGGCAGTACAATTCAGTACATGCCTACAGCTAGTAAACAAACCAAAGGTTTGGGTAATAAATCTAAATATGCACGGCCATTAACGTGTCACGGTTAACAAACTATATTCATAGCATTTGTTTAATTCCGTAACACCCACGCTTATTTTTATATGGACTATAAAATATTTTAAAATCATTGTTGGATGTTACGTACATATATAGGTTTCAGAGATTCTGTGGTGCGTAGTACAAGCCTATTCATAATTATTAGTAAATTTGATGAAACTTCACCGTTAAGTGCCTACCTACTAAAATAAAAACAGTCTTCTTCTTCATCGAGCGGATGGCCAACCTGACCAATCCTGGTATCAGAGTTATTGAGCCACCAAAGGCCTCTGACATGGCTCAAGTAACGACTACTATCCGTAGAAAGTAACCGGGACCGACGGCTTAACGTGCCCTCCGAAGCACGGGATCATCTTACTTTTCGAGCAATCAGGTGATTCAGCCTGCAATGCCCTAACCAAACTGAGGAAAGTCTCACAAAGAGATTTTTGTGAGATATCCGGGAATCGAACCCGGAACCTCCGGGTCGTGAGCCAGGCGCTCAAACCACAAGACCACGGAGGCTGTTGAATAAAAACAGTAATAAATAATTTAATATCCAAACATACCTAAATCCGAAAATTAGTAAATACTGTGATCGATGATCTCAGTTTTATATGATAAAATGGCAAAGTTGTTGGGATTATATTTTTATCCAGAAATTGTATAAGATCGGGTTCGGCGCGGCTGATCTCCTAAGATAGATTTAGATTTAAACTATACTGCTAGTTTAGGTACCTACCTAACTAAACACTGCTCCGCTTCAGATTCAAGAATTGTGACATCCCGGCCGATTTCAGTCGCGTCATCTCTGTTATTATTTTCTAGGTCGTGTCCCCTTATATTCTTTAAGCAATTTAAATTTCTGGTGGTAATTACAGAAACATCTATCTAGATATGTATATACTGTTATTTACCACCTGAACATACTCACAACCTGTTTTGCTTTTGACAAATAAAATTATTTTTATTCTTATTCTAGGTTCGAATCCGCGACCTTGTGTCGGACCTTAACCGCTAGGCCACGGCTGTAAACACTGTGAGCATCAGCGTGTCAAAAGTTGTTTTGTTTACATGTTGTTACGTCTTCATGGGAGTCAAAAAAGTACTAAATAGTTGTTTATAGAGAATTAGGTCATATCGGTGAATAAGCGACTGTCTTGGCTAACCTTGAGGCGGTCCGGGAATGTTAAAAATACCAACGCGGTCGGGGCGGGCGCGATGCCGGCGGTTTCGCCGACACCGTACCACTACGTACTATCCCAACTATTCCGTACCATTCAAATTAGTATTTTTAAAATCTTGTATATTTGTTTACGTCGTAATGGACTGTTTGACCTTTTCACACGTCATTTGGGAACATTTCCCCGATCTTTCCATTGCCTCAACGAAAACGGATGATATCTCAACAATGTAATTTGTTATAATATTCCCTCCATATCTATTCTATGTATCTCCGCTTTGACTGTTCATTGAGTGTCCGGGCCGGCACCGAACGCCCGCTGAATCAAATAAACAGCAATATCCGCTGTCATTATTTTATATTTGTGCAAGTGACTAGTCATCTCAGACACAAGAATCTGAACCGAGAAATTATAACTGATATTAGTAGAGTAAAAATAACCATGATTTGTACGAATGTGTATTAATATTTGTAGATATGGTACAGTCTGGTTTCAATAGGGTTTTATGTAGCACAAAGGGCCAATAAATTGACTCATAGGAGTTAAAAATATGAAGAAGCGCGCACTGATTGTTGTATGAAGGATTGAAAGCATGCTAAATCAAACAAACGGGCGAAACATATTGAAATAGCTACAAGTTTTATTTATTATAGTAATTATAATTACTTAATTATTAAGTTAAGAACTATCTATACCCATCTTAGCCCAACAACAACTCATAAAAAAAATTGATACCAACCAAATTAAAAGAAATCACTTCAAAAACTGAAACACAGGAACCGTGGGCAGGCATTACCTGTTTAAGCCTATGCGAATAGACAACATTTAGACTCACCGGTAAAATTCACAGGAATGCTATGGGACTCCTAGGAAACCTAGATCAATTGGGCTTCAAGTAACAAGTATATAATGTAAACAGCTCACCTGCGACAGCGCACAGCAATATCGCGGTTGTGAACATCGCGACGGCTGCGCGGGAGTGAGCGCGCCGGTCGACTCGACTCGAACGCCCTTCGTATGTGGCCTTCCGTCATATGTAGCGGCTATATTGTGTACTAATGTTGTCAAGAAGTTTGGGCATATTGTACCGAAGAAAATATTATCACTATGTTAGTGTAGCTTTTACTTTAGTACTTAATACTGGGACCTAAACTAATGCTTAGTTAACTAAACAAGCTAAAAACTCTAAGCAAAGCTCTCATGAAAAGTTTATAGAAATATGTAGGTACATTAGGTTTTGTTTTTAGAAAAGCTTTGTTATTACTATATCATCACGCTAATGTAAAGTGTGTGCCAAATTTGATTAGGTTTATCGAGTACTGGGAAATATTCTAGTCTAGGTCAGGAAAAACTAATTAAAAACTTGTAAACAACTTTTTTGAAGAGGTTTTTTCATCTACTTTTCACTATATTTTGGAATACTGAAATGCACATTATTCTATGCGATGTAAGGGCGATTAATTAGTTTTTAAACAACGATTATTATAGACCGATTTAAAATTCACCCTGTACACTGAAAACATCTGTTTCTAATACAAATTATACCAATTATGGCTTACCTACTCGGACGAAAATAAACACATTTTTGCGAACTTACGAGAACTTCTATATATCAAAACAAAGCGGGAGCGGCTCGTAAGTAGGTAAATAATAAATATGTATAAATGTGTGAAGTAGTCCGAACCACTTCACCTAATTATGGTTGTTGGGCCACTATACGTCCTACTATAGGTACTTAACTTATGTGGTATATTTAAGTTTAAAAAAAAACTATATTGTCCCACAGCTGGGCAAAGGTATCCCCTAGGTCTATTTAAGTATTAAAGATAAATATGTTTTATGTTCTATTAAAGGTTGAGCTATAAAATTTAAGTTATTATATAAAAAATATTTTAATGATATAATAAATAAACATTGTTATACGTACTAGCTAATACTATGAATTAATTCATTTAAAATTAATAAAATATGATTAATATATTGTTCGCCACATAATTTATACAGAAATCCACACAATTCTCTTGATAACCAAAACATATACGAATTTCATTCGATCCATATCGTAAAGCACCACTTCGGTGAAAACTTATCGCTTACTACGCTAATCGTTACTGTTATATAATTGTTTCTTTACGAGTTTTAAAGGTTAAACTGCGACAACAATCGATCCTTAAACGTGATATTAGTGAACAAATCAACATGTCCAGGCGCGGCGCGTTTTTGCACGCGCGACGACAACGCAATCGACACGGTGTCGCGACAAGTCGCTCGCGACACGTCACCACGAAGCGACAAAAGTCGCCATAGTTGCTCTTCAGACATTGTTGGGCATTTTGATACTACGCCGTGCAAATCAAGTGATAACATCTCGATGTCTGGACAGCGGATTACCTGAGGACAATATGATATTGCATTATTTTTCATTTTGTTTCGTTAAGTCAATTGTCTTTTAAATCTGGTTGTTTTAGCAAGTGATTTTTACACACCATCGTCGCGTCGATCAGCTCAGATTTTAGTACGATCACACTTTTTTTAAGGGTTTTATAACGCAATTGACGAGCTTACTATTAGTTAAGAGATTCATTACTCTACCTATAGCTTGTCTGATAAGAAACACCAATCGAATGTGTTGTTCAAATAACGCTTTCTTATTGGCTCGTTCCGAGTTTAACTTAGGTTTATTTATTTAAATAAATTCTAAAAAAGTTGAGTGCTACTTCACACTCCTAGTTAAAGAAATCTTAAAAAGATATATCTCACCTCAGCCAGCATGCTAATAACTTCGAACGGCCAATCCACATTAACTCCTTCAGGCGCGATCTTCCTAAAGAACATTCTGATCTGATTCGCTTCCTTCACTATTTTAGTGGCTGCTTGTTGAGCTTCCTCTACCGTTTTGAAAGTCATTTTCTTTGAAAGCATCGCTGTGATATACTTCTTGTAAACTAAGTTTTGTGCTTCATTGATAACATATTCAAAGTTTTTGTCCCTCAAATGGTTGTAGTCTTGGAAGTAATCGTCCAGTGTGATGCAAATGGTGTCGACTGGTATACTCGAAGTCATCCATTTTGGGGTGAATAAATCGTCGAAATGCACCTCTAAGTCTAGGAAAGCTTCTTCTAGTAGGAACTGGGCCGCTTCGTCTCTTAATTTCTGAAATGTTGATTGGAGTAAGCAATCGGGCTTTTGAAAAAAAAAATTGATTTTTTTTATGTATTTTAAAACTTTATTATTAATAATATTAGTATTTAATGCAAAAAACTTAAAAAAAAAATGTTTTTCAATTAATTATAAACAATTAAAAATTGAAGAAATTTAAATAAAAATCACGTGACTATAAACGCGCCAAGATTGGTCACCGTAGTTGTGACGTCATAATGTTATAGCTATTTAACCATAAGTACGTACAGCGTTTACAATCAAGATTCCCGCCCTTTTATTCTCTTTCCCTCCAAAAGTTTGCGATGTAACCGAACCTCTTTTCATAAACATATAAAAAGTTTGCGATGTAACCGAACCTCTTTTCATTAACATTAACTAACATTATGACGTCACACGCGCTCGGGTTTGTTCGGGAGCTGTCGGCGTGTCTTCGGTACTGGATTCAAAAATTAATTTTTATTTTGAAATAACTTTTGAATTATTGCGAAAAAAATAAAATAAAAATAGTTTTGTTATAAAACGAATATAATCTTTCCATTTATCACAAATTTTTTTTTTTTTCAAAAGCCCAATTATGTGATATCGTACTATATTATTAGGTGCGTAGTGTAACTGTTGATGTGATGTTTTGTTCTTGTAGTAGTAGTAGTTGAAAATAAGGATACTAGACAGACTAGTTCCTCAACATCAATACATAATTATTATCACCAGGATTGATTTTAAAAAAACCAACAACCATTACGCAGTTTTAGTTTTTATCGAAATTGGTCTCTTTGAATTCCTTTGAATATCTGTCATATAATGAAGGGTATTAAAACACGAGTGTGAGTTTATAAAACGAGCGCAGCGAGTTTCATAATAGTAACGAGTGTTTTAATACCCGTGTTACTTTATCTTCACTAATGCAATTAATCAAACAACAAGAGTAAAAGCTGACAATAGTTTTTCACGCGTACGTGTATTGTCACAGTGAACTTGCCGCCATTAAAGCGCGCGATGTTATAATGAGATTTTACGATATCGATGTGGATATTATACCATCATGTGAAATTGCTTAAATTGAGTGTTTTGTTGTCTGCGCTATAACAGTAGTAATTATAAGTCAAGTATTGGAAACATAAGTAGAATGTTACAACATTAGTGTAGATAAAGGTTTATATAGAGCCATCCATGTAAAAATAAAGTAAAGAACAGTAGAAGACAAAAATAAAGAGTACATCCAAAGAGCCGTAAGTATAAGGTTTACCCGAAAACTCATTATCCAGAATAGTCCTGGAAAGTCATAAGTATCATGAGTATGAGTACCTGAAACGTATTGAGCATGGTGTCGAACTTGTCGCGTGCGGCGGCGTCGTCCCTGGCGGGCGGCCAGTGGCGCGCCTGCGTCTGGTGCGCGAGGCGCGCCATCTGCTCCGAGTTGTTGACGATGGTGATCATGTGGTGCGTGAAGTACGCCACGCGCGACCGGTCCGAGAAGTGCCCGTTCTAGACAAATCAGATGATAAAGTTATGCTCCTAGATGACGGGGCAATACCAACTGTTGAAATATATGTTGCCCGCCATCCCTTCGCTTCGGTCAATCAAGACTTTATGTGGTGATATACATCGCTCGTATATCCCCCTGCGCCCGACCTGCATGATACAGTAGGTATAACAGCCTACCCGCGATCGAGCACTACTGTTTAGTATATTGTATACCCACAGCGGGGTATAGGCTTGACTAAAGCCTGAATATGAGTACAGTAAGGAGGATTAAGCATTTTTACTAAATTAAGACTATGTTTTATTACAGTTATTACTAACCTTAAACTGAATGACTCCATCTCTGTACATATTCCCGTAGCGCGTCACTTGTTCAATGCTCAATAACAAAGCCTTGAATGTGATGTCCTTGCTGATGGTTTCTGTCACCTGGTAACATGTAAATAGCTGCTATTACGCTGCTTAGTAAGTATAGCTTAGCCTGGTCTTAAGGCAAGAAGGGTTGGACATCTTCAATAGTTTTAAACATCACTGTTTCTAGCGCCCATAACATTTCAGGTTCTGATTCAAATTATATGATTATTTTTTCTTTTTGTCACGACACTTGTTTATGGAATTTTAAGTGTCGAGGTGTTTTATAATATTGTATTTGCTTATCAACTTTTGTAGGTGAGTGTACCTGCAGGTTCTGGTCGATCATCTGGTAGATGATGACGGGCGCGTGCGTGTGGAACGCGTTGGTGTGCGGCTCCACGTCGGGCGCGCGCTGCCCGCCCCACTCCGCGCGCTCCGACTCCAGCGTTTTGTCCATCCACTCTTTGTAGTTGCACTCCATTTTCTGTATCAAACGTTTTTACATTTTAAATTAAGCTTCGGATCGGATTGGATTTAAACCGTCAATAATATGTAAATAATAATCTTCTTTTAAAAACATAAACAAATGAGTTTTACGTGTAAATATTCAGTTTCCAATTTCTTCATAACTTCGCTACTCAGTAGAGGAGGTAGCGTCGACACGTCTATGTTCAGCTCGGGGCTGTTCATCAACTCTTGGCCTGGGTAAGTGTTGAGAGTCCATGATAACAGAGTGACATACTCATTGCCTTCGATACCGGTTTGGACTATATCTTGAAGCTGAAATTTGATAACATAATTGAAATTAAAGTGAAAAGAAAATAATTAATATGACTAAGAAATTCTTTGAAGACTTTCAGTGTTAAATTTTACACCAAGAATTCCATGTAAAAAAGTTTTGGACATGTAATATGATAAAAAGGTAATTCTCATAGTTATGATGAACAAAACTTACACTAGCCGACAAACACGTATGATACATGTTCACGTATTTATTAACAATATCGTAGTGTGGCGGGAAGCACGGAACGCATAGCGTTTTGACCACCCTCAAGTCTTCCAGTATGAGTTGTCTGGTCAGCTCCAAGTATCTGATGAGCCAGAGCTTGTTGTCCTCTCGCTCGTCCACGCGGGTTCCCTCTACTCTCTGAGCGACGGCACATTCTAGAACTTCAAATGATTTTGAACGCCAGTTCTTAGGTCGACCAGGTGGCATGAAGCCGGTTTGACTTTGTTGCTGAAATGAGTAAGAAGCGAATGTTTAGTGATGGTAAAGGATAGTTATTAACTTTTAGTGGAAAGCAAAGGTCATCAACAGGACAAAACAGGCCCAACGACGTAGGCGTAGGAATGGGGGACGAGAAAAATGCCCATAACCTTGCCAAGCCACTAACTAACTTTAGTGTCTAGAATTAGCAGTGTTAAATATAAATCTCTGCCAAGTAACATGGTCAATTTCATTAATAGTTGACAGTCAATATTTACATTTAATTAAAGCAAATAATTTCAAACCTGTAAAGCAATCTCGTCTCTTTTCTCCTCCCTTTCAATGATCCTCAAAGCTGTCACAATGACCGTAGGTTCCTTTCTAACAGTATTTAGTGTCCGAGCTAAGATCAATTTGATCTGTTTCTCCAGTAAATTGGAAACCATTTCAACATCTTCAAAGTATGCTTTCAACATGATCTTGTCATGTGACGATTGGTTTGGGAGGCGGTGGAGTTCATATAGGAGATCATCCCTTGAGTTTTCTAAGTCATTAAGACACTGGAACAAATTTTTGAGATGAAAAAGTTAGAATATAAAAAAAGCATGAATACTGCCCAAGGCATTTTATTTTTTATTATCCATGTTTCAGTCAACTTTGTCCCATAATTTAATTTAAAAAAAAATATTATTTGCCCTCTATGTCAGAAATTATGAAGTTAAAAGTTTTAATAAAACAAATACAATATAGGTATACAAATATTTTATACCTAATTTGCCTGGCGACACAAGCAGCATTACAAATAGTAAAGAATTGTAAGAACAAAGATACCTGATGGGCATGTAATAGTTTGCCTTCTCCAATCCATTGTTTAGTCTTAGCCACACTCTCAGGCACAGTGAAAATGTGTTTCAAACTATCCATAGCTGTGACATACTGAGAGTGTCGAGAATCCTCCTCACGGACTGCTTGTAAGGAACCCACAAGAGGGGGAACTCCTTTCAGCAACTCTTCAATGTTATCCATTCTGTAGATGAAGATAAAGAATAATTAATTATAGACAAGTATAATGTTAACTTTTACTTATTTATACTGTACTATCCTAAGCTAAGGCATGGTATTTGTTTGACAAATTTAATTCTATGGATCTCTTAGTAAAACATGCTATCATAGTATTATTTATTTACTTTATAAAGAAAAGAATGGGAAGAAGAATGTGTATTTCACATGTCCGTTGTATAATATGTTTGCTGAATTTGTATCATGTCTTAAGAGTTGGTGCATTGCATGGCAAATTCCGGTATATTGATGCTGTTCTACATTATCTGATAGTTAGGTAGTAGATAAGAAAACAGCTAATGTTCTGACTACTTACATTTTATCAATTTGTTGCACATCCTCAATACATTCCTGTAGTTGTTTGAGACCCACACTTACTCCGTCCAGTTTACCCTGAACTGCGGACTTCAACTGGGCTTCAATTGAAGCTTTCTTGTGTGTGATTCTTTTCTTATATTGTTCTACCTAGAAATTAAAATAAATAGAGTCAATCTTTCAAAAATAATAAGTACATATTTGTGTTATTGTTTCCATTTGATGAAAATGTACCTTCTCTAATTGACCCGGTCTTTGCATCATATTCATCACCATCTTTTCAGCTGCAATTTTAGCTTCTTGTTCTATTTCATCCATTGTGCTCATTTTGTAAAAATTGTATACTTCTAATTGGTACTGAATTTAATCTCTTTTTGTTCAATTGTTGTTGTTGATGTAATACTAATATTGATGATTTCAAGCACATTTCAAGGGGTGGTACTCATAACTCATATCGACTCATACACAGACCAGGAAACAAGAGACTCATAATTATGTTGTGTTTTGCCCGTGTTTTTATTGACTTGACATGAACATGACTGACAGACAGTGGCAACTGAGTACTGACTGTCAAAATGACATGCAATTTTGTCATTGAAAAATTGCCAAATCAGCCAAATGCCAAAGTCATGTGAATGTCATATTGAAATAATTTGTGCTAATTTGTACACACACACACATCAAGTGATTTATGAAAATTGAATATAATGTAATTCGAGTAATTACTTTAATACCTTTGTTTTCTCCTTTTATTTGTCGTCGACGTTAAACAATATGAAGAATACAATATTACTGGATTTATAAAGTAGTCAAATTATAACAGCAGGGAAAAAGACATACAAAGACGAGCGATTATTATTTCCTCGAAGTTGTTTCAGGATAATATTTCGCTATCGGATGACGAAGGACTCTTACATTGAATAGCACAATGTGGTCTTTAGTTATATTAATAGTACTCTCAGCGATAGCCTATTTGATAACTGATGAACTGATACCAAAGTTTAGTGAATTATTTAAAAACGCCGGTTTGTTCGGTATTGACCTCTGTAAGACGAGCAAAAACAAAATGTAAGTATACTTAGAGAAACTATTTCATAAACGAAGTAATCAATATTTTACTAGCTGTTTCCAGCGATTTCGCACGTATCCTAAATTACTATCAAGAACTTTTAGGAATTTCAGGTTTTAAAGTCTGTCTTCCAAGTTCCAATCAAGCAATGCAAAGATTCGTCATAATCTGCTCAGAAGAATAGGCATGAAAGTGCATTAGGGGGACAGGCTGAGCTTACTTTTGCATTCATAATTAATTACCTAGGGAGAGTTGTTCATTGTTTTTGTGACTATTTAAATATTTTTATTTACTTACAGCCCTGAAGCTATTGGTGTTGTAACAGGATGTGTGTTTTTAGTCACAAGTTTTTTATTTATACCCATCAACTTTGGCTCTGGACTTATGGATAGAGAACATTTTCCTCACAATGAGGTAGGTAACTAATTAAGCATCTTTTATCTCCAGTGTATGTTTTGCCCCATACAGTGGACAATGATTACCCAATAATATTTTCCTAATGGTCTTTATTAGTTATTCATTTACTACACTTTTGGCCTACATTCTGGTTCATTAGTTTTAAGATAAACTAATGCAATAATGCACTTTTTATCTTAAGTTGCTTTGATTGTTCAATTCGGACAAATAATATTATTATTGTCAGTTTGCAGAGTTCCTAGCTGCATTACTATCAATATGCTGTATGCTCCTCCTCGGCTTTGCTGATGATGTCCTAGACCTTCGCTGGAGATACAAACTGTTACTTCCAACTGTTGCCTCATTACCACTACTAGTGGTCTATTATGTTAATTTTAATTCTACAACATTTGTAGTGCCTTTACCACTGAGGTATTGGTTAGGTAGTTCAATTAATATAGGTAAGAGAATAATTAATTATGCAATTTTTTATTAGATTCCTTTTTTGATTTTTTTGTGGAACTCGACTGCCTACATCCATAATACATTTAACTTACCATTTTATTAAATGTCCCATTTTTGAAACATCTTCTAGATCTCCTAATTAATTATACTATAAGCTGGAGGCAGTTTAGACATAAAATTCTATATATAATTTAGTTTTAACGGGATTATCTTTATTTAATTGGCTTAGGGTTAGGTAGTATGCATTGTTCTTTTCTTGTGTTTTATTTAACCTGTGTATGTTCATTCCAGGATTCCTCTACTATGTGTACATGGGAATGTTGGCTGTATTCTGTACAAATGCAATCAACATCTTAGCTGGTATCAATGGGTTAGAAGTGGGCCAGTCCGTAGTGATTGCTCTTTCTATTATAGTGTTCAATGTGGTTGAGCTTACTGGTGATCAATACAAGGCTCATAGTTTCTCCTTGAGTATAATGATACCTTACTTAGCAACTACTTTGGCATTGATGAAACATAACTGGTGAGTTTTACTCATAATTAAATTACTGATAAGGCTTAACTAAATGGATTGTTTACTTTTTTATGTTATAGCTAAATGCAAATGAAAGTATTTCTTGTTTTCAGGTATCCTTCAAGAGTTTTTGTTGGAGACACTTTTTGTTATGTCTCTGGAATGACATTTGCTGTAGTTGGCATTCTGAGTCATTTTGGCAAAACCATTTTATTGTTTTTCCTGCCACAAATTATCAACTTTGTGTACTCAGTGCCGCAGTTGTTCCATTTTGTACCATGTCCCCGGCATCGCTTGCCGAAGTACAGCGCTGAAACAGACTTGCTTCACGCTAGTAGGACAGTCATAGACAAAGAAACTATGAACAGTTTGACCAAATTAATAGTTTACGTTTTCTCAAAATTAAGATTAATTGACAACAACGATGATAAAAATAGTATAAATATAAATAATTTTACGTTAATTAATTTTTTCCTAATTAAATTCGGTCCAATGCCAGAAGTTGTTTTAACGAAAAGGCTTTTAATTTTTCAACTGACATGTAGTGTTGTAGCTTTTCTAATTAGATATCCGATGGCGTCTTACTTTTATGATACGTAACATTATATTTTGTTTTTTCTTTCATTAAATTTAAAAAAGAATGTTAATATTTTTCTTAGTTTGTATAAATAAGTAAATAGTATATTATTATCAATAACAACTAGTTCTTTGTACTTTTTATATACCTTGTCCTTGGAAAGTGGTGTTACATTTTTTTAAAACAGAGAAGGCAATTATTTTCAACTCATATATTTCAATTTCATATACTTATTTAAATATAATTATACAACAACATAAATAATTATCAAGCTACAATTTTCAAAATGCTGTACAACTGAGAGTTTACATTGGAATGAGAGAAACAATGAAGTCAATTTAACCAAATATCATATAATATATTGTCCTCATTATCAGTTTCGCTTATCACTCTGAGAGTCTTTAGGGTTTGCAAATAAAACGTTAATTCCGATGTCACCACACCGTGCTGTGGACTGCCATTTGCTACAATGTTCATTTTCACTAATTGTTCTCTTAATTTATCTTTAAAATTATCATGTACTCTTTTATAAATAGTCCTTATTTGATCAGTGGGTAAGATATCTATTAAAGCTTCGTGTAATTTTACTAAATGTTTGGAAATGTTTCGGAATGTTTGAGATGGTACTGGGGGCTTGGCATCCCACCCTGACAGTTGAGAACTCAACATATTACTCACAATCAAACATATTTTATTTTCTATTTCCTTTTTATGGCTGACAATATCAGTTTCTATGTTATTAAAACCATTGAGGGATAATTCTTTAAACTGTTGTTTATCAAGCATTACTTTTATAAGTGGAAGGAACCATAGAATGACTTGGAGTGATCTAGAAACTAATGCTAAGTTGGATGTGGATATCGTCTTCAAGCCGGCGCTCTGGATAGCACCTGCGCCTAGCACCAGCTGACAACATCTTGAATTGAACAATCTAATAAGCTCCATCATGCAGTGAACCAAGTACTGGACTATAATAGATGACTGTTTGGTAGCCTCACAATATTCCAGTAATATTTTTATTAAAAGTTGTACAGTGGCAACCACAGCATAGTTCTCCTTGTTGATAACAAGATACTTTCCATCTGACTTGCCTGACTCATAAGTTATTTTATCAGGTATCTCATTATTCTCACAGATTTTATCTATAGCACTTTGTAGTTCACTGGGCACCTCTGCTGGTTTCCATCGTTCATTGTTGAGTGTTGAAGTCAGATGGCTTCTACGCTCAGTATGTAGATTTTGTATAAACTTCATAGCAAAACTCCTTAAAGCCAAAGTCATAGCATTACTATAACAACCAGATATTTTCTCATTCTCCTCACTGAAATATTCCACTAAAGTAGACAGTTTCGAAAGATGAGTCAAGTCTGAGAATTCAAAATCTTTGTCTGATTTAGTCATAATTAAATTAGCACATCTTTCATTACAGTAGTCTGAGAGGAGAACTATATTTTTCTTGATTTTCTCTTCTATGGATAAAATTTCTTCATTAGTCCATGCTTCTTCACTTTCAGTACCAGTAATATCATCACTTTGACTAATTTCTATTATCAAATCTGATAAATTTATTAGTCTTCTGAATAAATTCAATAGATTTGGAGTAACTTTCTGAAGAAATGTTATGCCTTCATTACTAATTAAGTATGTATTGTCCGCATTAGAGCCCCGTAAGACCAACTCTGTACTACCGTCTCTTTCTGAGATGATTTCAATGACACATTGTTTGATTGTAGCTTGGACAGAAGTCATTGCTTCAGTTTTCAGTGTATCTATAAAGTCAAATTCTTTTAGTCTAATAATTCCTGACACTATTGATACTATTTTGTCTCTCTCAGGTATATCAGTCATATCTGTAGGAGCTCTATTTAAATCGGAAACAATAAATCTAAGGAATTCATTGCTCAACATTTTGTGAATGAGTCTTTTCATTTCAGTAAGTTGTGGTGATAAGTGGCGGAATGCTTGTACTCCTGACAGACGACTTGTCAACACCTTCTGGGTAGAACTGATCAAATCAAGGGCAGCAACATAGTCTGAAGTGCTAAGTAACAGCTGAATCATAGGCTGTGTCTGTTGAACAGTACCCATTAACTTCAGAAGCTCATGAACATTACTTAAATTTTTATTGATTCGAGTCAAACTGACTAGCTTCAGCGGACAAACAGTTAGATTTTCTTTTGTTACCTTTATATTTTGTCGTGTGTTTCGGACAGTATTGACAGCTTTAGCCATTTGTTCCATTATTGTATCATGTGACAGCATTGCATGGAAGAATGCATCAGACTTCTGAGCCACTTGCTTAGATATTTTCATTTCAATGACATCAAGGTAAGTACTTAATGTTTCTTGTAAGGATCTTATAGCTGAATTGGTATCTTGGGAATAACACAAGTTTGGAAACACTTTACTAAATACATTGGCATTATTCAATGGCAGGTTTTGTTCAAAGAATATCTCTGGTACTTCACACACATTTTCAACTGTTTGTATTTTTGTTTTGGCTGGTAAGTTCTCTTTAAGTCTACAGTGCTTCCGATATTTTCTAGCAACTCTTTTACAGTATGATTCAAAATGTGCTAGGGTTATTTCAGGCAGATAAGGACTAGGGAAAACTTCAACCTTATCAACAAAATGATCACCCCATGTTTTTGTAAAAAAATTGCTTTGTTTACCTCTGTTAGGGTCATTTAATACTGCAGGTAGATTTTGTGATGATGAATAAAATGTCCAGTCACTATTTTCATTCTTGGAGTATAGATGATATTCTCTCACATGATACTTGAACCCTGCTTTACGTAGATCCCCAAACTGCAATGCAGAACACATTCCATTCTGCCCATATTGACAAAGGATGATTGTGCCTTCTTTGATGCTGTGTTTTTCATACACATGTCTGGAAAATACACATTTCTTTAGTAAGTTCACCACCCAATTATATATTATTATCCAAATAGTGAAATAATATGTCCATATAGAAGGACTTACCTTTCGAATTCCGAGGTTGTAGAAAACAAAAGTCTAGGACAGTGGACGCAGTTTTGCCAAATTGGTTTTTTACATGAATCTGATTCGTCCTCCATAACATTTTCGTCAAATAAATATAATGTTTGGAAGGTCTTGATAATAGTTGAACAGTCACTATATTGCAAGACAAATACTGCTGAACAATGGAGTCATAAATTAATATCATATAATATATTGCAGGAATCCTTAAAAACGTAATTAATTAATTAATAAGTTCATTTTCTGGCTCGTTCTGAAATTCCCGAAACCAAATTTATTTCGTTCGTCAACCATCCATTTCATCCACGTCTTCAGTGACATTGACAAAGACAAATATGGCGAGTGAGTATTGACATTGACAAACATATTTCGCTTAAGTATTTTGTAACTAAACAAGTCTGTACACAACTTAGCTTTGTTCATGTAGAAATGGTAACACTTCAGGCATTTTTATATAAAGTAACATTGCTGCTATTCTTTCATCGTTGCCAACATTCAGCATATAAATTAAATCTCAAGAAATAATACTAAAAATCATGGCTACCAACACTGCAAAAGCGCGTCTTTTAAAATTTTAAACATAGTTAGGACCAAAGAGTATAATAATTAATATTAATATATACGTGAGAGTAGCTAGTAGGTACTACTAGACTAGCACTAGCAGCGCCCTTCTTTTTTTTTTAACACGCTTTTATTAGCTTGGCCTGTATGTATGTATGTACGTATGTAATGAAATCTTTGAACATCATTTTCACCAACTTCCAGAAGTCTGATTAATTTGAAACTTTGCATATGTATCAAGGACCGATGACAATGCAATAATTTAATAACAGTTTCCCGTTATCCTTAATGGATTTGCCAGATTTACTAAAAAATTATTACTTCATATAAAAGACATCAACGGGCGCTCGCTGTGGGACGGAACGGGAGTTCTGTTTTATTTTACTAAATGGTACTAGACACTAACAGCGTCCCGTGGTTTTCCCGTGATGGGCCCGTTCCCGTGGGAATTACGGGATGAAAAGTTGCATAATAATGTTATGCTTACTAAAAAATAAAATTATAGATTAAAAAAACTAAAAAAACACGCTTTTATTGCAAATTGAACTAAAAACTAGAAAATATTTTTTCTCCTCGAATCAAAATTTAAGTTGTAACACAATGATTCAATTCAGAGTAAAAAGCGTGGGGTGCTTAATATTTTTAAATATTACAATCATCATTGGTAACTATCTATGAGAGGATAGTTATGAACTAAGTACAGTAAAATGCACCCCACGCTTTTTACTCTGAATTGAATCATTGTGTTACAACTTAAATTTTATTATAATTTTGATTTGAGGAGAAAAATTATTTTCTAGTTTTTAGTTCAATTTGCAATAAAAGCGTGTTTTTTAGTTTTTTTTATTTCAATCTAAAATAATTTTGTAGGTACTTATTTCTAAAATACTTTAAAGATTGTAGGCATTTTATCAGTGGGTACTTGGGTATTTAGGAAATAAAATAAATTATTGGTTTCTTTTGACACATTTTATTATTTTACAAGTTACACGATATCCTAGCTTGATCCAGTCACTACCTAAGGTAGGTAAGTTACATTACATTATTTAATTGTTTTAGTAGGTAAGGGTAAGGTATATGTTTTAAAATACTTAGACAGATATGTACAATATCATTGTGTGTGCCATAAGATCATATTTGGGAAATAGGTAGAAGTTTTGTTATTCCTTTTGGCAATGATAGCATGCGCACGAAATTGCAGATTTAAAAACGAGATTTCTTTCACCATCTAAACAAAGTACTTTGACTGGGACCTGAAAAAAATAAGTAGAACATATAAGTTAAATGCCTTCGTTCAAATCTATATACTCGATGCATGATACAGGTGTACTTAAATAGGTACCTACCTATTTACTTAATTACATAAAAATACAATAAATAAGAACTATTACCTATGAAATAATACAGCAAGGTAAGGAAACGTCTCCAAATTTCCATTCATGTCCATTATACTTAGTCATTAAAGTCTACATCCTACATCCGTAATTAACATAACTCTTAATTAAAAAAATATCCCAACACAACCCGTATAGCTCCAACTCACATCCTCGGACTCCATGATGTTGCAGCATTGGCCCAGCGAGGTGACGGGGTGCCTCTTGAAGCCCAACATGATGCTGGGCAGCGACCACGACTCGCAGTAGCCGCGGCACGCGTTCGTCGTGATCTTGAACTCCACGCAGTCTGGTATGCTGATGTTACGGGTGTGACCTGCCAGTATAAGAATTACGATTTACGAATGACGAATATGTATACCTTTGACCTAACGCACGTTTAGGTGGTCTGGTAGTTACATGCTTTTTAGGGTTCCGTAGCCAAATGGCAAAAACGGAACCCTTATAGATTCGTCATGTCTGTCTGTCTGTCTGTCCGTCCGTCTGTCCGTATGTCACAGCCTTTTTTCTCCGAAACTATAAGAGCTATGTTGTTGAAACTTAGTGTGTAGATGTATTCTGTGAACCGCATTAATATTTTCACACTAAAATAGAAAAAAAATAAAATTTTAGGGGGGTCTCCCATACTTAGAAATGAAAAAAATTTTTTTTTTTTTCATCAAACCCATACGTGTGGGGTATCTATGGATAGGTCTTCAAAAATGGTATTGAGGTTTCTAATATCATTTTTTTCTAAACTGAATAGTTTGCGCCAGAGACTCTTCCAAAGTGGTAAAATGTGTGTCCCCCCCCCTGTAACTTCTAAAATAAGAGAATGATAAAACTAAAAAAAATATATGATGTACATAACAATGTAATCTAACACCGAAAATTGGTTTGAACGAGGTCTAGTCAGTAGTTTTTTTTTACGACATAAATCGTAAACCGCAAAAAAATACTGATTATTCATTCAATAACTCAAATGTAAATAAAAAAACATTTATTTTAATAAACATTAATCTTATGCATAAACCCTGAACCATTATTTTCTTATAATAAATCTGTAATCTGTAATACTTATACACCATGAGTAGAAATTATAAGTCGCGCCAGGGTTTGTGAGGTCGTTAATCGATCACAACCCACACGCTAAGTAAGTAAGTAGTAGTAAGTACAACGAACTTCAAGAACTTCTTTATTATGTTACTCGCTGCTACGGAACCCTTCATGGGCGAGTCCGACTCGCACTTGGCCGCTTTTATTGTCTTTAATGTAATGGAATCTTACAGAGTGAGTACCTAAGTGGTATTCTTTGTCTAATCTGGGGTATGGTCAAGTTAAAATATGTATAATGTTTCTTGGTTTAATACTATCCTGATAATAAATTAGGTATACGTACCAATTCTATGGCATCCAGGTTTTCTCCATGTTTCTGAAGCTAAGGCGCTGGTAATGGATATTATGAAAATAAATATTCTCCAAAGCATTTTAAAAGTGTGACTCGAATTCGGAGCAGATGATACAATGGAAATAATTGTACTTACAGCTGTTTATATCCAGAAAAAACTGCAGACGTTGTCAACCTTTCTAGACTAAGTGAGAAGTTTGTGAAAAGTTAAAGGGACGAGTGTTTACGAAGGAAAGGTATTAGCTTCTTCTTCTTAACTCTGTACACAGATACAGGTTACACACAGTAACTAGATTCTGTTTATTTACTTAATCTTAGTTCAGATTAATATATATTTTATTATTGATCGCCATGAATATAACAAATACCTACCGATAACGTTAGTAATGAAAGAGGCCTGTCGATCTTCTGCTGTTTTGTTTACCAGATAGACTTGTAATTTAAAACATAGTTACAAATATTTTTGTTCGAATTATTTGTAGTTACTTAGGACAAACAATATTACCCTCCCTTAAAATGTTGACAATATCTGATAATTACAGCAAACAACGCAAGGGGAGTTTTAGTAATACTTCATTAACATGGAAGGACTGCAATAAAGTGTTATGAGATGAAAGTCGGTAACTAGCGTTTTATGTAAATTAGGTATGTTGAACAATCTGTGACGCTTGTGTCCGGCCGGCCAGAACTCTCTGGTGTTTATAATTTGAAAATTATCAATTTTATTAGAAACAATATTTTGTTTTCGCACAGGTCAATAAATATTTACAAGACATAAAAAAACAATATTTAAATGGATATAACATAGTATAATAGTAACATAGTATTAAATGAAAAAATAGTTTACGCAACATACTTCGTAGCCGTGTAAATAATTCGTAGCCGGCGGCGTAGTCCTCTTTTTTTCTAGAGATAAGAGGAACCTCATATTTGTAACCGACTACGTAGTGTGCTGTGCGAACGTCGACGTAGTGCTTTCTCCTAGCTCCTAGAAGATGGTTCGTAGCTTATTTTGGAATTTGTACCAAATATTAATAACGTACGCCGCGTGCTGTCTATCTGTTCGGTAGTTTACTTTTGTTATAGTTGTTGCCAAGCAACCAACTTACTACATACAAACCGAAAATAAATGAAAGTAGGTTACCTGTTAATTTGCTATTAATTGCGTCTATATCTTAAAATTTGTTTTTGGGACAATCCATCGAATTTAATGATAATTAGTAAGATAAAGAAATGGATATATCCTACCGAATATTAAATCTGTACAAAACAAAACAATACGACGAGTGTTTGAAGTTATGCGCTACCGCTTTGGAGGAAAAAGACGATCGAGTGTTGGAGTTCATTCGGATGCGGGCGATGACGATCCAGGCTAAGGTGGCGGGCAACGGGTACGAGGAGGTGGAGTACTTCCCTCAGCAGGACATGATGTCCACGGCGGTGGCCAAAACACCGCGGCCCGGCACTTCTTTTCAGAGAGCCACCAGAGGGACTTCGCAGAGTATTGAGAAAAAGGTGAATATCAGCTTTAAACGTCCTTAGTTCTTACTTACCTATATTTTATGTAATTTTTTGCTACATACCGGAGACTTAATTCGTTTATTTTCCAGAGGTACACGGCTACAGCCACAGCACGATCCCACACAGGCTCCAGAACAGCTTACTCCCGGCATGGTACCAGGACCGCCTTGCACTCAGCCTCCCGCGCCTCCAGAGCGGCAACAGCGATCGCTGGTGGGGCGGCAACAGCGCTGTCTGGCGGGGCGGCGTTCACCCCCGGGGTGCCACTCTCACTGAGGTTCCAGACGAAGGATGATAAGTTGTTTACACCAGTGGCCAAGACCTTGTTTGAATACGTGTTTTATTGTGAAGGGGATGTACGAAAGGTTAGTGGTGTTGATAAATGCTTAAAAGGTTTTAGTTGGAGGGTTGAAGTTTAGCACTTTAACCAGGGTGAGATAAATTCATTCCAAACACTCCCTGATATATAGGAACGTTTTTCTCGAAATTCATTTCAGGCAATGGAAATAGCATTCCAAGCGCAAAAACTTGAGGATTCCATTGGAGACTGGTGGTGGGGCTTCTCGTTAGCCCGATGTTATTACGCGCTGGGCATGTACAGGAATACTGAGGACTGCTTGCGACAGGCGTTGAAGCAGAACAAGCACATCGCCATCTACCTTCGCTTGGTGGCCATGTACGTTGGACTGAACCAGCCGCTTTCAGCATTAGAAGTATGCAAGCAAGGTCTCTCAGTGTTCCATGAATATACTCCTTTACTATTGGAACAGGCGAGGATTCACGAACAAATGGGAAGCTCCACTTTAGCCGTGAAGGAGTACAGGACGGTGGCTTTAGAAGATCCGTCCAGTGTTGAAGCGATTGCCAACATTGCTCTGTATAACTTTTATAATGATCAGCCCGAAATTGCTTTGAGGTATTACAGGTAGGTTTGTGTTTTCTCTTAATAACGATATCTACTTAATATGTACCTAAAGATAGTTCTACGTTACAAGCAGGATGAGTAAAAGGTGTCAAATTTTCAGACGCTTACTAGCTACGAACGCGCCAGGCCCTGAGATATACAACAACCTAGGACTGTGTTGTCTATACTGCAACCAATGGGACCTAATCTTGCCCTGCTTCAAGCAAGCTCTGTACCTCTCCATCGACTCTGATACTAGGTCCAATATATGGTTTAATCTCGCACATGTGGCACTTGTAAGTATTATTTTATTACGTGACAGAATAAAAAAGTAGATAACCTTTACTGAGCTATAAAACTCTAAGCATACTTAGTAACGTATTAGTATTATTCTAAGATATATCAACTATAAATGATACACTCATAGTGGTATTAAGTATTTACCCTATTGAAGTTATATTATAAGTTTTTTTTACTGATTCCAGTCCACAGGCGACATAAACCTAGCCCGACGGTGTTTACAAGTGAGTATTGCGACAGATTCCGAGAACGAAGCCGCCAGGGACGCGATGCGGGTCTTAAACGCCAGGTTGATGGCTCGGAAGTTAGGATAATAGTAGTTTATGCAACGTCATATAAAGAAGGGTATTAAAACACGAGTGTGAGTTTATGAAACGAGCGCAGCGAGTTTCATAATAGTAACGAGTGTTTTAACTTTTAATACCCGTGTTATATGCAGTTGCATACACTACTTTATCTTCACTATTTAATGCAATTAATCAAACAAAATTTTAAAAACAAAACACATTGCGAAACATTAAATTCACGCGTAGGTACGTGTATTGTCACAGTGAACTTGCCGCCATTAAAATCTAACCAATGAGAGCGCAGCTGCGCGTAGGGCCAATCAGGAGCGAGCGAGATCTTACCAAAGAGTTTTGTGTATGTAGTTTCGACGAAGTTTTCACGTATAACCCAACTATTTTAAAAAGCCAGCCTAATATCAAAATTTTATACAACTAGTATGAGGATTTTGACATAAGGCTCGCCAGGTTAATTGGTCGCGTTATAATGATGTTATAATGTTAAATTATAATGATATTATAACATCATGTGCAATTGCTTAAATTGAGTGTTTTAGTTGTCTGCGCTATAACAGTAGTAATTTTAAGTCAAGTATTGGAAACATAAGTAGAATGTTACAACATTAGTGTAGATAAACATACTTATCTATGTAGTCATTTACCTACGTAAATAATCACGTACAGTTATTTATCTAAGTATCTATCAATAAATATTGCAAAAAGTGATACATTTTAGGCTTAACTGTGATTAAATACTTACAAGATTAAGTACCTTTGCTACTTTCTGTCTTTAAAAAGCCTCTTAAAATTACACAATAATTAAGAATTTGATAAAGATCGAGTATACACCACACTCTAGAGTTCTAGACTCTAGTAGGTACGTACTTTTAAAACAATATAAACCGAGTATAAGTATAATATAGATAGGCTATACTAGCTATGCAGTATAGCTAGTATAGCCTATCTATATTATACCAAATAAATTTATTGACTCAAATAAAATAATACTTTGCTATAACTTGCCTTTATTATAAACCAATCAGTTCCTTATAGCAACTAAATAGTCATCCAGCGCCATGTCGATGGTCTCCGAAGCTCTTAGCTGTTCGTATTTGTGCGCCGCTAGCTTGTCGATTATAGGCTCCGGATGTGCTTGGACTAAGTTCTGATGTGTTTTATCAGTTGGTATTGAGGAGTCCACTGGTTCAGGAGGAATGCGGGATAGATGGCGGACTTTGAGCTACAATATAAATATCAATCGTTAGATATTATTAAACGATTAACTCAATTAACTTTACACTACTATACAACAAGCATAGCAGTTCCATCTTTAGTAGAGTGATTCGCGAGGAAGGGTGCAGTGCAGGCTAGTTCATCCGAAATTCTCACGCGAAAGGATACAACGCATAGAAAAACGCTGCGTCTTAGATATAAGTAACAAACCTTTTCCAATGTAAGTGGGGAGATTCCAATACTTTCCCACGTATCGTTATCTTTAGGAATTAATAAAGGTTTCGTAGAGTTGGTGTTTTTCTCTTTAAATACAGCCTCGTTTCCAAACCCGACGCTCTGAAGTAATTCCTTAGCTCTTTTCGCTAGGTTCGGCTCTTGAGACGAATAGAATATCAGATGAGCTTTGAATAGTAACGCCAAACATCGAAGAGTAACACAGATAAACTTTTTTAATTCGCTATCTGAAAAGTACAAAATTACAAGTTAATTACCCTACATTTCATATCAGCATAAGATGATTTAGTCGAGCACGCACTACTCTAGTCATATAACTTTCAACATTTTTATTCTAGTGTTTCTCCTTATGAGCATGGGAGGGGATACAAGTCCAACTCGTGGAGGCCCTTTGGAGATATGTATTTAATGTAATGGATTACAACTGTAGAGACACTATTATTATATACTATAAGTACCTATGTACTTTAAATACGTTTACCATAATTCTTGAAAACATCATATTTACTCCCAACCATAATGATCTCCGGCATTGTTTCGGGAGCATAGCTAGCCATCATTATTTGGATGCAAGTCTCGAGAGTATCCCATATCCTTTTGATCTTGGACAAGTCGACAACGACACAGTAATAAAATCTTCCTTTTACTGGTATAAACGAAATAACGTCTTTCAAAGCTTCTAACTTGCCCCCATACTCCCATAAGTGGCAAATTGTCTTCTCTATGCCTTGGGTTTGGTTTGATTTTCTTCCGAAACAGTATTCCAGTACTAACGTTGGACGGGGTGTATCAGTTTTGTCTAAAACTGCATTAAGTAGAGTCGATTTTCCCTGTAGAGTTAGATAAAGATAAAGAAACGAAGTACCTACAGATTTATATTTGGCAGTCGGTGTATGAAAGCTGCTTGTAATTCGATCAATAGGTACATAAATATATGTTTACTAGCTGTGCCCTGCGGTTTCACCCGCATTTATTCAGTCAATGCTTAACTTTTAAACCTTCCCTGGACTTTCATGAATATTTCAAGACCAAAATTAGCCAAATCGGTTCAGCCGTTCTCGAGTTTTAAGCAGACTAACGAACAGCAATTCATTTTTATTTATATAGATATAGATAGATAACTTACACATTGTTTACTACCAACAACAAATATTGTCCTTGCATTATCAGTATCTTTTTGGGAGAGAATCAAATCTATTTTACTGGCAGCTATTTCTGGTATAGACATTGCAATTACAACAAATATCTGGAAATTCTTTCACGATTTATCTCAAATCTTGGTATTTACTTATAAATAATAACCACACTGTGGTTTTTATTTCCCGTTATTTCAACATAAACCACACATAAACTGGACAGAATGTAGAAACGACGATAACAATGAGTATGATGCGAATTTAACAAAGTACTCTGTGATACGGACGGATTGCTTGGTTATGGTTGCTATGGTAACAAAATGAGGATTATAGGAAATTGTCTATTAAACCTCTTTCATGTCAAAAATAGGTGGAGAACCTCTATTCTCCGTCTACGGTGGAGAAGGTTTTCAATTCGAGTGTAGGTTTTTAACAGTTTTAAACAAAATCATTCTAAATCGCTTATTGCCTAATTTCTAACAATAGCACTTAATATGTATAAAATAAACATTTTTAAATGGATTATTTATTTTATTATTTATATCACATATATCAAACAATTACAATAAAGAATTGCATTTTATAAATACCACACAATTTGATAAATGCATTTGAGTGACCAGGAATAACAATCTCAGTGATTTTGTATACTAGCTCTTACTGCCCATGCCCATGACTTTTCCTTTGTAGAAGTTAAAAATGTTGATTTTGAATTGTTTTTCTGAACTTATAATTTCAATTAAAGACGTCCTCTATAAATTCTGTTGAAGAATATATATGGAAAATTTGAAGCAGATTTAACCAAGGAACCATAATGTCGGAAAATCCTTTCTTGTCAGATGCCTACATCATACAAAGAACATACCCTCTCAGTTTCAGGTCTCTATAATCGGCGGTCATACAGAAAAAAATTATTTTATAATATAGATATATATTGACTATGCAAATGCTAGCAATATATTTCAAATATTCTAACACTTACAATAAATGTTGATTAATACTGAATAAATGCCCTTTTACTTGACTATTCATTCACATATAAGTCTAAGGAAACTAGTTTCGATAGGTAATTAAATAAATCACAAAATACCTACTCTGTTATAACAACACAAAGTTATGTTAATGATACTGCTGCTCTTGTAAGCTGGTGCCTCCAGATGGCTCATTATTATTTATCTATTATTTAGAGTTCATCAACTTTTGATATTCTATTTCTTTAAATGCAATATCCTTGTTGATATTCTGCAATATCTCTTGGAACCTCTGCCTGAGTGTCATATTCTCCATTCCTGCTATTTCATGTTGAGTCCTCTGTTTCCTCTGCTTCAACTCTTCAAGATCAGCAACTAATTGTTGTATTTTGAAATCAACTTCAGCTGATTGTGAGAAGCTAGGGTTGTAAGAGTCTGATGTAGACGTGGATGGTATCTCCTGCTTACTCTTACTCTTTGATGTACCCTTACCTTTGGACTGTTGCGGGTAATAGAACATGTCAGAACTGAACTCTGTTGCATAAGGTTTCTTTTGCAGCTCTGCATTGACTGATGTCTCTGAGAATGTATCATCAAAGGCTGAGAGTCTACTGTCTTCAATATCAATGTTAACATTTTCATCTTCCAAGTCACTGTCACTCAATGTACCACCGAATATATCTTCAACTTTAGATGAAGACTGATTGGCAGCTTCGGCTTTCATTGCCTCTTTCTTTGCTTTGCCCTTCTCAGGCTTGACAGGTTTAGTGGCTTCAGTCTTAGGATTTGGCTCATCTTCCTTCAACACCTCATCAATCACCTCCCACGTAAAACTCACAGCCTCATTGTCAGCTCTCAGCAGTCTTTTGACTTCCTTTTCGATCTCAGGTGCTTCCACACTCTTTTTCTTAAGTGTTTTCCTAAACCTTCTTTTCCTTACGTTTTTAGTGGGTGGCGTGATACCATGAGGCCATAAGAATTTCTTATCTACTTTGAATGGATCTTTCTTTTTGTTTTTGGTAGGAGATTCTTCCTCAGTTGATGATGGATCCAGTTCATCTTTACATATCATCATTTGACAGATATCAGCTGATTTGTAGACACTCTTTCTGTCTATTGTTTTCATAGATTCTACAATGGTCGGCAGGTCAACTATCTTGGCATGTAGGAGCCAGTCATCGAAGCGGACTTCGCCATGTCGCATGTCATTTTCAATTTGTATTGTGAGGCGATTTTTAAAGTTTTCTCCAGAACGAATAACTTCTCTCAATGTTTTAGCTGGTTCTTCAGGCAGCCTCAGAATAAACTGAGATTCTAGTTCCACTGGATATTCAATCTCTCTCTTATCTTTGTTTGCACCCATTTTGTGTTGGGGTTTTCAATTTCGGTTCAACCTGAAACATAGGAAATTAAAAATTTCAATATTATTTTTCGACATCAGAAGCTCAGATCAGAATCATAGTTTTCCTTTGTATGGAACATGATAATAAGTTTCACATTTTACTATTATTTCAGCTCGTCATGCAGATGTTAGAGATGCAAAAACATGTTTACTTACGTTTTACACAATTATCTTGTATTCCATGTATTTTGTATATTTCTGTCTGCATTGATAAAGTCATTTAGATTTCCTTATCCATCTAATAGGTAATATTATAAAGCCAAAGCCAAGCTTATCAATATTTTATATTCTCAAAACCGGCTACCGGCTGCTTGTTGCTAGGATCACAGACCAAGAAACTAAAGGCTAGGATTTTATTTCTCCCTTCCTTCCTTGATTGCTATTTGCTTGTGCTGAGTGCTCCCACTTTTATTTTTTAAAGCAACTTTTCAATTACTTGACAGTTGGTTGATAATGACAATAACACTGACATTTGGTTCGTGGTCTGTGGATGACAAATAAAGCTCCACTTGCATTAGTCTAGTCGAAAGGATTATTATGCTTGCGACGAAAATATTATAGTCTGTAGCCAGATCACACGGACGGACGGACATGAAGATTGATGTAGAGAAGAGTATGAAGTATTAGTAATTCATTCATCAAAAAATCATTGTGAAATTGCGTTTTACTAATAATAATTGTGTCTAAATATTTAATTTTTGTTTATTATTGATTATCAAACGTTGTTTGTGAGAATTATAGATGATTCTACTCAACTAATCATCAGTGGTAAGCTAATATCACCTTCACCGTTGCCCTCAACTTGTATTTGTTTGATTTCAAAGAATTCATTTCGATAATACTCCCGTGCAAGGTACTTTTTATTTGCAATAAATGTATAATTCTAATGATTCATATCTAACGCTACCTATTACAATCTTTAAGAATACGGTTATATGGGTAAATATTTTGTTCATTTACGAGGTAGGCAGGCATTGTTAGTTAGAACCATTGTGTAAAGATGTGAAGAGAAAGGTGCACTGTTCCATTTTTAATGTTTTCCTATGCGTCGTAACCTACTTACTTACGATTTCATCTAATAATTACTTCCTAGTTGTTGATATTATTATATTAAAACGTGATGGATAGTAAAAGAAATTCTTATCCTTAGGGTATGATCAATATTTATCATGTACCCACAAATTCAGAACAACTGTTTTTATAGTAGTTGTATAATAAATGGTTTTTTATACCCAAAATTAGTCACAGTATATTTATGGAAAATTATCTTCAAAGTAATAGAAACAATAAGGTCTTGCTTACATACATTTTTATTTTAGTATACTGTTTCTACAGTGATTATTTTAACCGGTTCATGACATACTTACCTAATAATATTATCATTTTTGGTTTAGTAATTCAGTGAAAGTTGAAGGTGATACTTATGTAATGTCTAATATTAACATAATATTATTTATTTTAGGTGTGCTGGGCACAGATCATAGAAGGTATGTTTTCATTTATTTTTCTTAAACAGTCTTGCTTGGTTTCACTTCATAGAAGTCACTTTAGCTTGAATTGTATTAATGGGATAAGCAATCTTCCAAATTGAACTAATTTTATGCTATTGTTTAAACATTTTCATGTTGAATAAACCGAAATCCATCTAACATTTGTCAATGTTATACTAGAACACCCAAGTTATAAATTAGTGTCTGTGCGCTCATTTGGCTACAAACAAGCGGTTTATTTACATGCAGCCAAGGCCACAGAACTAATCAATGTGCAATTTAGTACAGGGGTAGTTTATAGGTCATAATAATTCCATTATAATTTAACATTATTTGGCACATCCATTATAGCTGCGAATTGTAACTTGCTAATAAATTCGACGTAAGTCTTGAGTAAGGATTAGACCATTGTTTATTATTACTGTAAAGAGAAGGCCTTTACTATGTTTATTTGTAGATGGCAGAAGTGGACCCAGAGACCCTTCTGGAATGGCTGCTGACGGGCCAGGGGGACGAGCGGGACATGCAGCTTATTGCCCTTGAACAACTATGTATGTTGCTACTCATGTCCGACAATGTTGATCGGTGCTTCGAAAGGTAATTATACACTTATGGAATTACCACCTTATTCATACAACAACACTCTTTAACTAAAACACTGTTTAAAAGTGTTTTGTCTCTTTCGCTCTTTAGCAAATAGCGTATCGGAAAGGGACAAACCATATGTTAGAAAAAGGGTTGTTAATAAGCATTTATGAATGAGACCCTTGCACTATATTCTTAAAATACAAACATTGTTTCTCACCCCAATTGTAAAAATGTATTAAATGTTGATTCACTATGAAATAGGTAATGTTTATTTCTCGATTAGCTTTTATTGTGCCTATTTATTTAACATTTTGGCCCCTTTACCCATTAACATAATTAATTACTTTACTTCAATATGTGTAATGTTTGCATTTTTTAAAGTCTTCTCCGAATTCCAAAATAAATAGTGTTGTCTAAATGTAGATTCTAATGGAATTCCCAGACAAATGTCATTGTTATGAAATTTTATCCTCATTGTAAATAATGTATCAGAACAGTTTCATAATGAGAATTTACTGAACACATTAAATAAGTAAGAGATCACATGACTCATTTTTATTTTATTTCATAATGTTATGCACTTGAAGGTTAAAGTTTAAGATAATTTTAATGTTTACTGCCGTGGAAGTAGGTAACTACTGCAGTATTTTTTGTTGGGTTTAAATTAAATTCTATTTTCCTTGCAGTTGTCCTCCAAGAACATTTCTTCCTGCTCTTTGCAAAATATTCTTGGATGAATGTGCACCTGACAATGTGTTGGAAGTTACTGCACGAGCTATCACTTATTACTTGGATGTGTCAGGTTTGTTGGCCTTTTGTTATAAGAACTTAGAACTATGTCATGATGTTTTATTCATAAATACATTGACAAATGACGATTTTCGATTATGAAAATAACTAGTCATATTAGATCTAGAAGTCATATGGATACAACTGAATAGACTAAAAAACATAATGTTAGAAGTTTGTTGTGTCCCTTCCAAATATATTTCTGACTTTTCAAAGTCCATAGCTTGGACCATAATCAATACGAATATTTAAAACATAGCCATTAACTAATACACAGGCTATTAAACTTACAAAATGATATCAAGCATAATTTATAAATCCTTGTATTTATTTGTAACTTGTTATAGCTGAATGCACACGGCGCATTGTTGCGATAGAGGGAGCAGTAAAGGCGATATGCAGCAGGTTGCTAACGGTGGATCCTAACAACCGAACCAGCAAGGACCTTGCCGAACAATGTATCAAGGTCAGCCTTTTATTTTACTTCTATGACTAACACAACTATTGTTTCTTTTGACTTTCGAGAAGACTTATTTTTCTTGTGTATATTTTGTTTCATTTGCCGTCACTATTAACCCAATTTTTTATAAAATATGTTGTTATCATTATCAATATTATCACTGTAGCTATGTTTATTTATTTTTATGTTTGATAAGTGAATAATACAAGAGAATTCTCACCTATTCCTTCCTATTCATACGAAAGTTTATCTGGTATGTCTAAACCACTTAACCGATTTTAATGAATTTTAACATAGTTATGAACTACATAACATATTAGAATATGAACATATCTGACAAATGAATTTATTTAAATGTAGTGTAAAAAACATTATATTGTAGGTCCTCGAGTTGGTGTGCACTCGGGAAGCAGGCGCCGTGTGGGAGGGCGGAGGCCTGCCGTCGGTGCTGCACTTCATCACGCACCACGGCACGTCGGTGCACAAAGACACGCTGCACTCCGCGATGGCTGTTGTGTCCAGGTTTGTTACTATTTGGATGAGCTTATTGTATAAGTATTACTTTTATTTCATTCCGTCTATAACACCTAGTTTAAAGTTAAGAAGACGGCGCATACAAAAATACATTACAGATCTATAAGGGGTCCGTTTTTAACTATGGAACAGTGAACAGTCTGTTCTGCGTTGTGTACGAATACGAATAAAGTAGTACGAATTGTGTATCCATTTAAAGGTACATAATTTACATTAATTATACAATCGAAACGACAATAAAGCGTACATAAAAAAATAATATGTATATTAGGTACCTGTCACACGACGTTACAATCGGCTATAAATGCTTAATTACACTATTAGTATAAAGATCAGATAGTGGTCGCGAATATTTTAGTATTATGTCTTAATTATTAATATGTACCTATTTCATTGCTCTTTCCTCCTCACTATACATACTAATTAAAAATAAGGAAGTTTGAGAAGTCTAGGGGTCAATCCTGTCGTTGGAGTTGTTGGACATCCTAGAGGTTTCCGAAATGTTTGACATGACATGTTCTCTAAGAAGAGAGACATTACGAGCTAAAACTTGGATCTTGTTTACAGAGTGTGCGGCAAAATGGAGCCGGGCGACGCTCGCGTGGGCGACGCGGTGTCGTCGCTGTCGTCGCTGCTGCGGCACGCCGACGCGCGCGTGGCGGACGCGGCGCTGCGCTGCTTCGCCTCGCTGGCCGACCGGTTCGCCCGGGCGCACGCAGACCCCGCGCCGTTGGCTGAACATGGTACATTCATATTTCCATTTTGTAAGCTTTAGTACTTAGACGCAACATACTTGTCGACAGTTACAGGCGGGTACTGTGCATCTATAGATAAAATATTTATAATACAATAAGATACACTATTGTAATGTAATCCACTTTACTATCTTGTGCAAAAAGATCCCATTGGGTCAAAGTGTCCAGACCGTAGTACATGAGTACCATCGCTACATAGTATAAAATAAAGTCGTCTCTTTTTCGTGTCTGTCACACTGTTTGTCTGTCGGTATGCTTAAATCTTTAAAATTACGCAACGGATTTTAATGCGGTTTTTTGTAATAGGTAGAGTGATTCAAGAGGAAGGTTTTTATGTAAAAAAATTCCCGAAATTCCCACGGGAACGGGCACAACGCGGGTAAAACCGCGGGGCGCTGCTAGTGTTAACTAAAACTAATTGACTTAATAATGCGATGCCTTTACTTAACTAATATTATAAATAAACAATAAAAATACATGAAGTATTGAGTTGTGAGTCTGAAACAGTTTAAATGGTCCGATTTGGATGCGATTTTGATGTAATACCGAAACAAATGTCGCGCCAGTGAATATTGATGTTATTAATTTGAATGGATTTATTTTCTTTATAGGTTTAATAGAAGAGCTGGTTCGTCGTCTAGGCAGCACAGAGAGTGGCGATGATAAGTGCTTAGCCCCTTCGGTATCTACTACAGTCAGTTTGCTTTCTACGCTATGTCGAGGATCCGCGCAAATTACCCACGTAAGTCAACTTGTACAATAATATTCTATATATACATTTATCTTGAGCATTATTTTTGTAATAAGAAGCGGGTGGTTTACTGCAAGAACATTACTTACTACAGCGTTTCTTTTTTCCATGGATCATAGGTATTCGTTTAGTTTATCGAGAACAAATAACCACAAAGAAGATACATTATGTATTAATATTATAGTATGTTTGAAGCTGATGACTTGCATTGTTTTATTTCCTTTTTAACTTCCGGTTTTATATGCGATAATTATTTGTAATTTGTGCGGACATTTTTGCAGGAACGGGTATAATGTTAATGTTTGTAAGATGATCCCGGTTACTTGTATGTGATGTGTATGTGGTGTGCAGGACCTGGTGCGGCTGGAGCTGTGCGCGGCGGTGGAGGCGGCGGTGCAGGCGGACGAGCGCTGGTGCCTGGAGTGCATGCGGCTCGTCGACCTGCTGCTCGTGCTGCTGTGCGAGGGCCGCCACGCCATACAGATGTCAGTGCGCTCGGTTTCTCTTACTACTAGGTTCACTTTAACTTACCTGTAGGACTGAGATGCTACAAGGTTTTCCCCAGTCGATTGCTTACATAAGCAATTACCCTTTTACACCCTTATCCTACACAACCATTATTTTCATCCATCTTTATTGACCATTTAAAAGATTATCATACTCATTCCATATGAATTGATCACCTCACATATATAATTATTGTGTCATTGTCGTGTTCCAGTGGTACAGTTCGTAACGGCACGTCAGCCGCGGGCACCAGCAGCGGCGCTGGCGGAGAGGGCTCCAGCAGCGGCCCGCGCGGTGACAAGTCGCATCGACAGCTTATAGGTACGTGGAAGCTATTGTTGCCATGGTAGTATATTATAAATACTTGTCTATCTAACTTTTAAACGGAGAAGTAACAAAAATCGGCAAGAAGTCATAAAAATTTCAATTCAATACAAAATCAAGTTTTCACTGTCACGCGAGTTGCCCTCTATTTTACGGATGTTTCTATTCATATTAATGCGATTTTGTCTGTCAGTGTGCATTATGTACCTAACATACAACAACAATACATGAAATAAACGGGCCCCATGCTAATGGAAGCTATTCGTACACCATAGATTGTATCCGCGGCAAGGACACGGACGCGTTACTGTCCGCCGTATCGAGCGGCGCGGTGGACGTCAACTTCACGGACGACGTCGGGCAGACGCTGCTCAACTGGGCCGCCGCCTTCGGCACCAAGGAGATGGTCGAGTTCTTGTGCGAGAAAGGTAAACTCACATATTATTTGTTAACAAACTTGAAAGTTATGAAAATATAGGTAAGGAGCAAGGCTATTTAGCTTAACCTCACATGTCTACATAGGCGGTTACTTTACTTACCTTAGTTTAGTTAAAATGCTCATTTTGCTATCTTTCTTCGGATTTACACGATGGCGTTTTCGATCACAGTCTAATGCTTAGTTATATTTATTTATCAGGTGCCGACGTAAACCGCGGGCAGCGCAGCTCGTCGCTCCACTACGCCGCGTGTTTCGGAAGGCCGGCGATTGCCAAAGTGCTGCTACGTTACGGTGCTAACGCGGATTTGCGCGACGAGGACGGGAAGACGCCGTTAGATAAGGCTAGAGAGAGGCATGATCAGGGTATGTGGACTTTATAAGATAATGAAAACATATTTCTTATCTTAATTTAGAAAGAATTGAAACTAAATGTCAACATGCTACGAGCCGTCACCACAGTTTTGGCAGCTGAGTGTATACTTTCTATAATAATGTAATATGTGTTTACGCCTTACCCTTTATGTGCATCGCAGGTCACCGTGAGGTGGCGGCGATCCTGCAGTGCCCGGGCGAGTGGCTGGTGGTGGGCACGCACGACTCGCCCTCGCCCAGCAACGACGACGACTTCCCCGACACCGGCGACAAGGAAATGGCTGCTATCTATTTAGAGTAAGATTTACAAGCTTGACATTAATAATGCTGTTGTGCGAGTTACGGATATATTTATCTGAAAGCTATAGTTTATTGCCTGACAATGGCAGATGAGTTGAAAGCTAAGAAAAAAGCACGCACCGGTCACCGTCATACCGCACCAGAGTTTTGTTTTATGTGGTCCCCGAAATACTGCCAGTGATGAGCTTGAGCACCGGAGAGCGTGGCAGTTCGAACATCGCGTTCTTACTAGTTCGCGCGAGCCTGTGTTTGAATGGTTTGAGCGCGTATGGTTTCGCGCGTAGTTTGTCTCGATATACTTCGATCTCCAGACCTCCAATAACCGGGCATCATTGTTGTTCTCAGACGTCTAGTGCCGTGCTTCTGCGCGCGTTATCTAGGCGCGGGCGGCGCGGGCGTGCGGCGCGCCTGTCTGTCGCTCGTGCGCAAGATGGTGCACTACGCGCCCGCGCGCCTGCTGCGCCGCGCCCGCGCGCCCGCGCCCGCGCTGCTCACGCAGCTCGTCGCCGCCAACCTCAACAACCTGGTACGTGAACAATACATACTATACGTATACTATACAAGATGGTGCACTACGCGCCCGCGCGCCTGCTGCGCCGCGCCCGCGCGCCCGCGCCCGCGCTGCTCACGCAGCTCGTCGCCGCCAACCTCAACAACCTGGTACGTGAACAATACATACTATACGTATACTATACAAGATGGTGCACTACGCGCCCGCGCGCCTGCTGCGCCGCGCCCGCGCGCCCGCGCCCGCGCTGCTCACGCAGCTCGTCGCCGCCAACCTCAACAACCTGGTACGTGAACAATACATACTATACGTATACTATACAAGATGGTGCACTACGCGCCCGCGCGCCTGCTGCGCCGCGCCCGCGCGCCCGCGCCCGCGCTGCTCACGCAGCTCGTCGCCGCCAACCTCAACAACCTGGTACGTGAACAATACATACTATACGTATACTATACAAGATGGTGCACTACGCGCCCGCGCGCCTGCTGCGCCGCGCCCGCGCGCCCGCGCCCGCGCTGCTCACGCAGCTCGTCGCCGCCAACCTCAACAACCTGGTACGTGAACAATACATACTATACGTATACTATACAAGATGGTGCACTACGCGCCCGCGCGCCTGCTGCGCCGCGCCCGCGCGCCCGCGCCCGCGCTGCTCACGCAGCTCGTCGCCGCCAACCTCAACAACCTGGTACGTGAACAATACATACTATACGTATACTATACAAGATGGTGCACTACGCGCCCGCGCGCCTGCTGCGCCGCGCCCGCGCGCCCGCGCCCGCGCTGCTCACGCAGCTCGTCGCCGCCAACCTCAACAACCTGGTACGTGAACAATACATACTATACGTATACTATACAAGATGGTGCACTACGCGCCCGCGCGCCTGCTGCGCCGCGCCCGCGCGCCCGCGCCCGCGCTGCTCACGCAGCTCGTCGCCGCCAACCTCAACAACCTGGTACGTGAACAATACATACTATACGTATACTATACAAGATGGTGCACTACGCGCCCGCGCGCCTGCTGCGCCGCGCCCGCGCGCCCGCGCCCGCGCTGCTCACGCAGCTCGTCGCCGCCAACCTCAACAACCTGGTACGTGAACAATACATACTATACGTATACTATACAAGATGGTGCACTACGCGCCCGCGCGCCTGCTGCGCCGCGCCCGCGCGCCCGCGCCCGCGCTGCTCACGCAGCTCGTCGCCGCCAACCTCAACAACCTGGTACGTGAACAATACATACTATACGTATACTATACAAGATGGTGCACTACGCGCCCGCGCGCCTGCTGCGCCGCGCCCGCGCGCCCGCGCCCGCGCTGCTCACGCAGCTCGTCGCCGCCAACCTCAACAACCTGGTACGTGAACAATACATACTATACGTATACTATACAAGATGGTGCACTACGCGCCCGCGCGGCTGCTGCGCCGCGCCCGCGCGCCCGCGCCCGCGCTGCTCACGCAGCTCGTCGCCGCCAACCTCAACAACCTGGTACGTGAACAATACATACTATACGTATACTATACAAGATGGTGCACTACGCGCCCGCGCGCCTGCTGCGCCGCGCCCGCGCGCCCGCGCCCGCGCTGCTCACGCAGCTCGTCGCCGCCAACCTCAACAACCTGGTACGTGAACAATACATACTATACGTATACTATACAAGATGGTGCACTACGCGCCCGCGCGCCTGCTGCGCCGCGCCCGCGCGCCCGCGCCCGCGCTGCTCACGCAGCTCGTCGCCGCCAACCTCAACAACCTGGTACGTGAACAATACATACTATACGTATACTATACAAGATGGTGCACTACGCGCCCGCGCGCCTGCTGCGCCGCGCCCGCGCGCCCGCGCCCGCGCTGCTCACGCAGCTCGTCGCCGCCAACCTCAACAACCTGGTACGTGAACAATACATACTATACGTATACTATACAAGATGGTGCACTACGCGCCCGCGCGCCTGCTGCGCCGCGCCCGCGCGCCCGCGCCCGCGCTGCTCACGCAGCTCGTCGCCGCCAACCTCAACAACCTGGTACGTGAACAATACATACTATACGTATACTATACAAGATGGTGCACTACGCGCCCGCGCGGCTGCTGCGCCGCGCCCGCGCGCCCGCGCCCGCGCTGCTCACGCAGCTCGTCGCCGCCAACCTCAACAACCTGGTACGTGAACAATACATACTATACGTATACTATACAAGATGATGCACTACGCGCCCGCGCGGCTGCTGCGCCCCCCGCACGCCGCCGCTGCCCGCACTGTTCGTTGACGTTGAAAACTCGCAAAGAAAGCAATTTAATTAGTCCCTAAGTCACGTTCATTTTTAAACTGAAATATTTATACTCATACATTGCACTGTGTCTATAATAAGAATTACGTCTGATTCCTGATGTTATAACCCCCCATACTCTTAATACAGTAATAAATTGTTGATAAAACTGGGTGTAATGTTAATGAATCAGGGTGAAGTGGTGTCTCGCCGGTCGCAGCCGCGTCTCCTGCGCAGCCGCTATATACTCCCGCCCGGGGTAAAGTTCCGATGGTGTGATCACTCCCGCACTATACTCGAATCAACGTAACAACACGCAAATCACTACTGTCTAATACAAGTCAAACAAGTCATATTTGTACTGAAATGACGGTGGTTATTTTCGAGATGTTACAGCAATTCAAGTATAATCACATACATTATGTAGTTTAAATATACATTCATTAATTTGTCTCTCTAATTCCGCGACCCATTTACGCACGCACGATCATACCGTTATCGTACTTCAAGTGCGTTATACCTTTTTGATGTCTTTAAGTAAATGTTCTTTGTTTCAAACATGATATTAATATTCCATTAATATTTACTATACTTTACATCCATTCTTGTAGCTCTTCTAGGCCCTGTTAAAATCACTGCAGTTAAAAATACTATTTCATTATGCCATGTAAAATAATTCCATTATGTAAATGACATAATCACACCATCGAAACTTACTTCCATTAGTTTATATTTTTTAAAGTTTTGACTTGATTTGGTTTCTGTGCTGGTTATGTGACTAAATTGCTTTGTGATGTACTTTGGAATGTCAAACACTTTAGTATGTCTTTTAATACCACGTAAACGTACTCGTATATTATAAATCTTTCAGTGAAGTAATAAACATATGTTTATCCATAGGATGACGACGACGGTCACCTCACAGTACTGGGCATCGCTGAAGAGTTGATGGTGAAAGCGTCAGACGTGTACTTGGAGCAATTTGCTCGTCTCGGCGTGTTCAGTAAAGTGGAAGCGCTGGCGTCGGCCGCGCCGCCTACTGCAGAGGCTGAAGCGGAACCTTCTACTGCCGGTAAGTGTCTCGTTAGTGACGAATTAATAGCACTGTAACGAATGTGTAATCGCTATTCCATTAAAATAGGATAGAAACTAGCCAGTGGCCTACAAATATTTTAGTAAGGGCTGCCGGCTCTTGTATCCCATTACAAATACTTAGATTAACACTGGTTGATTCAATTTGCAATAATTTGCAATAATGAATGAATGCGTAATCCTTTTTTTTGTACCTCAATGATGAGATAATGAAAGCTCGATTGTGTTGTGTCGTCTACTGCAGACTCGGGGGTGGCGGGCGGCGCGGAGGCGGCGGGGGCGGCGGGGGCGGCGGGCGGCGCGGCGGACGCGGGCGCGGTGCTGAGCGGCGCGGCGTACGTGTGGGCCGAGTGGTGCGTGTGCCGCGGCCGCGACGCGCTGTACGTGTGGAGCGACGCGGCCGCGCTCGAGCTCAGCACGGGCTCCAACGGCTGGTTCCGCTTCCTGCTCGACGGCAAGCTCGCCACCATGTACTCCAGCGGCAGCCCCGAGCACCAGACCGACAACACTGGTCTGTACACCGATACATAAACGCATAATCATATACTTTACCTATTCCACCCGTTTTAAATGTACATATTTTAAGTATGTATGTATTGCAATCCACCGTCGTACGGACAGTAGCACTAACAAGTAAAAAGCTAATGAAATTATCCCGTACTCCAATCATTACAATGTCGAGATCGATCTGATGTAGTTGTATTTTCAGAAAACCGTGGAGAGTTTATAGATAAGCTACAGAGAGCTAGAGCTTCAGTGAAAAATATGGTGCCACAGCCTATTTTATCTAAACCAGGGCCTACGAAACTTATTGTTGGAAATTGGGCATTGTCTTGCAAGAAGTAAGTTTATTTATCACAGTTATATAAATTTGGATTTTATGATATTTGATATAATATTATATCGAATCTTCTTTTAGGGAAAAAGAACTACACATTCACAACACTGACGGACAACAACAGACTACAATTCTGAGAGAAGAACTAGCGGGTTTTATATTTGAGTCAAACAGAGGAACTAAACATTCGTTTACAGCAGAAACATTCTTAGGTACGTATTTCTTATCGTATGACATATGTATCTAGATTTGGATGTGGAGTGTCTATGGTCTTAATTGCTTCCAATATTAAATACATTTCTTCAACTGATAATGTGTTTATAGGACCAGAACTTGCAAGTGGTTGGGCAGATAGAAGGCCGGTGCCGTCGACCGCTGCGGCGTCGAATCAGTCACGGTCCAGATTTTCAGCTAAGACTGAGGCTGTGAAAGCACAGGTATGTGTGAGATTTCGTTTTAAACGATCGATTTTAAATTACTTAAAAGTATATAAGTTATACGACCCAATTAAGAAACCTCCTGCCCTTTTGGATTCGGTTACAAAAAATCGGAATTCATCTGAGTACTATCAATGCGTTCGTCTGCTTTAAAACATTGCTTGCTCGCTCATTTATCAAAAGAGCGAGCGAGTACCTGTTCTGATGCGTTCAGAACACTTAAGAGAACGCAGCTTTTGTGAGCGAGGCGTTTGAAGTAGGAAGAGTGGTGTGTCGCAGGTGTGGTCGCGCGCGCGCACGCTGTACGCGCGGCACCTGGCGAGCGCCGCCACGCGCCAGCCGCGCCCGCCCGTGGCGCGCCTGCGCGCGCTGCTGGCGCGCCTGCAGCGGATAGCCACGCAGCCCGCAGGTAACCGGTCACACCGTCGGCGTGGCCTAGCGCTCGTGCCGGACTTTAAATAAGCGATCTTACATGATTGCGATTGTTAAACAACGTGAAAGCTCGACCCCTGTTTGGATGCCGATAGTGGCATTTCTATCTGACCGCTACCGTGCTTCGGAGGGCACGTTAAATTGTCAGTCCCGGTAGTTTCGATCGTTAGACGAAGTCGGAGGCCTTAAGGCGATTTAAAAACTCCGACACCAGGGATGGCCACTAACCTACTCGAACTTGCTCTACTCATCCAGGCCATCCCGGTGTATGTCTGTAATAAAACCTTGGTTTGCAAGTTTTGTTTGCAAGTGAGTAAGATGAGGTGAAATTTTACATACATTTAATTAAGAACACAGCGTTCAATAGTGATTATACATAAAACAAATCTTTGGGTTAATTTTTAAAGACCCGAGGATGTAAAATACTCGTTTCATTTTTCAACTCAATCCCATTCAATTATCAGGAGACTGGGAGAACGAACTTACGGAATCATTGGACCAGCTAACGGAACTGTTGTGCGGCGAGGAGCATCTCTCAGCTTATGAATTGCAGTCTTCTGGGCTGGCGCCGGCTCTTTTACAAGTTTTATCGCCTCAAGCCAACGGTATGTGTACTGCTTAATAATATTTTTTATCTGCACTAATGTTGTAACATTCTACTTATGTTTCCAATACTTGACTTATAATTACTACTGTTATAGCGCAGACAACTAAAACACTCAATTTAAGCAATTGCACATGATGTTATAATATCCACATCGATATCGTAAAATCTCATTATAACATCATTATAACGCGACCAATTAACCTGGCGAGCCTTATGTCAAAATCCTCATACTAGTTGTATAAAATTTTGATATTAGGCTGGCTTTTGAAAACAGTTGGGTTATACGTGAAAACTTCGTCGAAACTACTAAACTTACATACACAAAACTCTTTGGTAAGATCTCGCTCGCTCCTGATTGGCCCTACGCGCAGCTGCGCTCTCATTGGTTAGATTTTAATGGCGGCAAATTCACTGTGACAATACACGTACGCGTGAAAAACTATTGTCAGCTTTTACTCTTGTTGTTTGATTAATTGCATTAGTGAAGATAAAGTAGTGTATGCAACTGCATATAACACGGGTATTAAAACACTCGTTACTATTATGAAACTGGCTGCGCTCGTTTCATAAACTCACACTCGTGTTTTAATACCCTTCCTTATATGACAGTTGCATAAACTACTATTATCTTTATCACGTGTATTACAGTTGATATTATAAATGCGAAAATAAGTGAATTTGGATGTGATGTCAGTGTATCGTACAGTGGTTTTAACTAACATTTATCATAAAGTTAGTTTATTCCATTATTAACCTATTTTGTCCTACTCTGTGCTTCGTGGTCTCCCGCCACTTTATGTCGTAGAAGACAAGATCGACCCGCCAGCGATCACTCGTCCGACATCGCGCTCATGCCGGGACTTACAGAGTTAGTCAATTAACCTTTTTTGAGGGCAAATATGTACGTTTATATATTTCTGGGTATTTGGGTACACGACTGGGGTAAATTATGTATTTTGTATGTTCGTATGAACACAAAGCGGTAGTTTGTGTCTTCTTGGGGCTGGGGCGACATCTATTAGGGCTCAACTTTAGAGGGGGAAGTCAGTAAGTGTACTTTAGTTGTGGAAGAAAGAATGTTCAAGTTTCTCAGACCTATGCCTTTCGGCTTGGATAAAAAATGCTTTTATCTGCGCTACAATAGTGGTATCAGTTAACCTGTATTTGAAGCGAGTGTATGTTCGTTGCGTGTGTCAGACGCGCGGGGGCAGGCGGAGGCGCGCGCGCGGCTGGCGGGCGCGTGGGCGGAGCGCGGCGGCGGCGCGGCGGCCGCGCGCCTCGTGGCCGTGCTGGAGAGCGTGGAGCGCCTGCCCGTCTCCGCGCCCGGCGCCGACCTGCCGCCGCCCGCCACGCACCACCACCTGCACCACCTCACCAAGCGGATACGGTACACATACACACTAACCATCGCTCTGTCTTCATCAATTTCTATCACATTATATAGGTATTCATTAATTGTACCCGGTTTCCAATGTGTTGCAATGTAAGTAATCACACCGTACAGTACAACACACTCAAAGTAATACAACTGATGGATACCAGAGACTACACCTTACGTACTAACTGCGTACTTTACAACGTGCACTAGCAAAATTAATTCAACCTACGCAAAGCATTTTTATAATCCAAACTTCTACCGGTTGTTTCAAGACTGCAAACACTCTTACCCCAACATACCCTAACCCTAATATTCCAGACTTCGAATAGAACGTGCCAGCGACGATACTGTCGAAGACTCCAACGCGAACTCCATCGGGAACAACAACGGACGCAACTTGAAGGTCGAGGCGTTGACGACCGTGAGGCAACTCGAGCGGTTCCTCGCCAAGTCCGTCGCCCGCCAGTGGTACGACATGGAGCGCTCCACTTTTAATTACATACAGAAGATTAAGGCGGAAGCACCTCTTACTTTCACTTATGATGTAAGTATAGATTTTCGTAGCATGTTTTTTCAGAACGTTTGAAAGTCGATTTTGTAAATATGCGATGCGTATCCTTTAGACACAGGACGTAATTTTGTATGTTTCGCAGCGTTGTCCTGAAATTCTTATATCGCCTGACAATCTTTTGTAATATACATTTCTTGATATTAATAAAAACATTTGTACTACAGCACGATTTCGACGAGAACGGCGTGCTGTACTTCATCGGCAGCAACGGCGGCACGACGCCGTGGGTGAACCCGGGCGCGCACGGGCTGGTGTGCGTGTGGTCGTCGGACGGGCGCGCGCTGCCCTACGGCCGCGCCGAGGACGCGCTGTCGCGCTCGCCCGACCCGCTCAACGTGCACACCAACGACGACCGCCGCGCCTTCATCGCGCTCGACCTGGGCCTGCTGCTCGTGCCGACCGCCTACACGCTGCGCCACGCGCGCGGCTACGGCCGCTCCGCCTTGAGGAACTGGCTCTTCCAGGTGTGATAGCCAACTTTAATTTTAATCGGAAACTCTAACGTCATAGAAACATAATATCGCAAAACATTTATCGGTCGACATTTACCTTGTCCACATTTCCAGCTCGCTATTTATTTAAAGCTTACATCCCGTAGATTTCCCTAGCGACGACGTCGCGAGACATATATAAAGACATCTTAATCTATATATATAAAATTCAAAGTCCTGACTGACTGACTGACTGATAATCAACGCACAGCCTCAACCGCTATACTTAGAAACATGAAATTTGGCAGTGACGTAAGTGCACACTAAGAAAGGATAAATTCCTACGGGAACGGGCTCAACGCGGGCAAAGCCGCGAGGCGCTGCTAGTTCCTAAATTGGCAAACATTGTTAATGATTGAAAACACGATGGTTGTACAGATGTCAGTGGACGGGTCGGCGTGGACGACGCTGCTGGTGCACAGCGACGAGCAGGCGCTGCAGGAGCCGGGCAGCACGGCCACGTGGCGCGTGCGCACCGACACGCCGTACCGCTACGTGCGCGTGCAGCAGAACGGGAAGAACGCCAGCGGCCAGAGCCACTACCTGTCGCTGTCGGGGCTGGAGCTGTACGGCCGCGTGCTGGCCGCCGTCGACGCGCCGCCGCGCCACGTCGGCGCCGTCGCGCCTCCCGGTAACCCCCGACTATATCTAATCAATTGTGGTTAAGACAATAAAACTGACACTCCACAACTTGACTTATGACACTAACATACTTTTTAAACTCACACGATTTGCATTCATTATAATAAATGAAACGGGTCTTATCGCGTTAGATATTTTAACGTATTTTACTAAAATACGTACCCGACGTTTCGAGTGGATTACACCGCTCGTGGTCACGGGATGACTGGCTGGAGAGGCGAATATTCACTGCGTACACAATATTGTTTTTTCCAATTACCCGCACAAAAGTCGGGTACGTATTTTAGTAAAATACGTTAAAATATCTAACGCGATAAGACCCGTTTCATTTATTATTATGACACTAAGTTGTGGAGTAAGTTTAAAATTTTCATTGCAAATCATTGAAACTGTCTTAACACAATAATAAAATGTTATTTGTTCCGTAGGTGCGGCTGCGGGCCGCGGGCGTCGCTTCACGCGCGGGGGCCGCGCGGCCGCCGCCGGCGCGCGCGTGGTTCGTGGCGCGGACTGGAAGTGGCGTGAGCAGGTATGTAAACATTATGCCTATTGTTATTCCATATTGTCATCCACCGGAACTGGTTCCTTGTCAGCGACACTATCGTATGGTACTATAATACCGTTTATTTTCTTCTTAGTGAAAGAAGTTTGTGTTTTTGTGAACTGGTTCACCGGTTCGCCAGTATGTTAATTCAAATGTCGCGACAAACTTAAAACTGAGCGGATTTGCATGTGGGTTCTACAATAGACAAAGAGTTACAAGTTTTTGGGTTCATTTTCATCTCAAAAAACCATGGGGAACGGGTACAATGCGGGTAAAACTGCGGGTCGCTGGTAGTTATTGTGCAATATAATATTGGATGCGCCCGGCGGTGTGCAGGACGGGCCGCACCCGGCGCTGGGCACGCTGACGTCGGACAACCACAACGGATGGGTGGACGTGCGCTGGGACCACGGCGGGCGCAACTCGTACCGCATGGGCGCCGAGGGCAAGTTCGACCTCAAGGTACGGCGACGGCCGGCCGCGACGGGGTGGGTCGTGTCGAGTCGTGTGTCTGACGAGTGGTGTGTGCAGGTGGTGGCGGGCGCGGGCGCGGGCGCGGCGGAGGCGCGCGCGGGCCAGAAGAGCCACTCCACGCCCAGCCTGCCCGACGCCGCGCGCGACGCGCAGGTATGCACGCGCACGATTGTATTGTCTCGTCAACAGATTCATTTAAATTTCATAAAACCACTACTTCAACATCCATATTGTGAGCAAAGCGACACATCGGAACACTTTGTCCCTGGCCAACTGCCCTGTCAATTTAGTTTCCAGTGGAAGTTCGCGCATGAGCTACAAAAAAGATACTGACAAGTCGGATGTGGGGTTTTGGAACGAAGTTCCTTATCGCGCGTTGCGAAAGGGGGCTAGACGGAAAAAATGGTAACGACATTTTTTAGGCCAGAGAGGGACAGACAGAGAAACTTGCGCACGCCAGAGAGAGACAGACAGAGAAACATGCGCGAGAGAGACAGACAGAGAAACTTGCGCATGCCAGAGAGAGACAGACATGCTCTCTGTTTATCTCTTTCTGGCGTGCACATGTTTCTCTGTCTGTCTGTCTCTCTCTCTCTTATAGAAAGCAAGCTAGATATTTTCGTTTCGTTTTGTTTCGTTCGTTACACGCATTGAACAGTGTGGTGTCGCGACGATTAGTTTTGTTGATTATAAATAAACTTCGTTCCATCCGGGTGTCCCTTGACACCTCTCAAGTTTTTTTATTTCTGTCGCTCCTGTGTTCTCAGCCCTTGAAATTCTCGTCGAGAAGACTGGGACAAAATGGTCGACAAGAAATTAAGTTGCCCATAGGTTTGCAACTTCATTACTTCCTCACACATAACATGTTTGTTGTACCCAGGTGTCGGTCGCGTCGACGGAGCAAGCGTCCTCGGCCGACAACATATCGGGCGAGGAGATGGCCAGCAACATGTCGCGGCCGCGCACGCACGCCACCGACCTGTCCGCCATCAATAACTCCACTCATCATATTAATACAGGTATATACATGTTTGAGCCTTTATTAGGTATCACACATATCATATTACGTACGAGTATTCTAAATAAGTATGCAATGAATGAAAGTTTTACAAGCCTTAGTTATTGGTGCCCGTCTATAATCAAATCATGCATGCAATCATGAATGACAATTCAACATAGACGGCGATAGTTTTTGTCACAAAGTTAGTGACAAAAAATAAAAGCATAGGTAAAATACTTTTATGATTATAACGACTATTTTGTCTCCAGATCTCGCCACAATCGTCGAATCACTAACGCTAGGCGCTGAAAGCAACAACTGTATGACTGATCTCGGCAACGCGTCGTACACAACCAATATGGAAATGGGTCCTACCAGTATTACCGATATTACGAAACCATACCCCGCCAAAGAACCGGTCCCGGAAACTAGTCAAGAGGTAAGGTTCTACGTTTGAAAACACATTTTTGCAACTATGTTTCTAAAGCTTGTTGTTTGATTTTGAAGGTGCTTGTTCATTTGTTTTTAACCGACTTCACAACAGGAAGATGTTGGCTGATTTCTCAATTTGAACTCTGGCATTTGTGGTACAGATATGAAAATTATTTTATTGTGCGTGATGGTTGAATCCGAAATGGTCCCATATAAGCTGGTTGCCGCTTTTTTCGGAGTGCTTGTAATTTTTATATTCGAATTTACCTATGTACCAAAGCACAGTTTGGTTCGACTTTAAAAATGCTTGTTTATTTGTTTTTCATGAGAGGTGTGTACTTTGTGTGTGGTAGGATGGCGAAGCTCGCAATAGCGACGGCGATGCAGTCCGTAACAGTGCTAACGCTTTGCTCTCTAGCGAATTGCTGGCGTTGCCCGCTTCGCTTCTACACACGCTCAGGAACAATGCAAATCGCATACAGATACAGGTAAAATTGCAATGCTGTGATGTAATAAAATCTGTGCTAACTCAGACAAACTGAATTCATGACCGAGCGCTGTGAAACATATAATGAAGCATTAAATCATGTACCCTATACACAAATTACACCGCATTGACAGCACACATATTTACAATACTGGCTTCTCTTTAATGTTAATAATAGTGTCCTGATTCCATGTGTCCTGAGTTTTATTAAGTACTAGCAGCGCCCCGCGGCTTTGCCCGCGTTGAGCCCGTTCCCGTAGGAATTTTCGAAAATCCTTTCTTAGTGTGCACTTACGTCACTTGAAGAACCTTCCTGCCAAATTTCATGTTTCTAGGTGTAGCGGTGTAGGCTGTGCGTTGATTATCAGTCAGTCAGTCAGTCAGGACTTTGAATTTTATATATTTAGACTACTGTTAGTACTACAACTTAGTTATGTATTTTCATAAAATAGAATTCAACAAGGCGATTTTTTTTGCAGTGTTTGGAAAATGAAAGAGCTGAAGGCCAATATGGAGATCACAAGAAAGACAGTCAATCCAGTACTGGGTCGGGCACTATGAGTGCAAGCGAACCGGATTTGACTCAACAGGTAAAGCCACTTTAACTGTGACGCGACATTAACAATAAAAAGATCGGAATTCGTGTGTATTATTTGTTTACGATTGCGAAAATTATTTCGGTATATCGGAACGTATCCGACGGTATATTAAAGGGTATGGATACTAATGGTATAATTTTAACCATAATATCAAGACAGTTTTCTGGTTATAAATCGATATGATATCACTTTGTTTTTTACAATAAAGATTAGACTATATCGTGTGTTTGTTAATAGGGTGCAGCTCGCCTACTGGAGTCGCTGGGCATGGGCCGCGGCTCGGGCGCCGGCCGCGGCAACAACCCGCAGCGGGCCAACCGCTCCAGCAACTCGTCCAGCTTGTTCCCCAGGTACGATGCCTTTCTTCACTTTAGCAATGAGATATAAGTACGTAAGTAAGTATTAGCCGGTAATGTCCCACTGCTGGGCAAAGGCCTCGCTTTTCATTGAAGATATCAGTACAGAGAGGAGGATAAGCATAATCACCACGTTTACCAAATGCGGGATGAACAAAAAGGAATTATTTTAATAAGACAAGGAACCTATGGACAAGAAAGAGGCTACATTTACGCCCAGTTGTGGCTTTTACGAAGTATTTCTTTTTTTTCAATGAGGCTTTGATAAGAATCGAGATGCAGAGATAATGTCGCAATGTCCTTATATTCTCTCAAAGCAAAACGAACGAATATTCGATTTTGAATTAAAATCATATTGAACATAAAAAATATCGGTTGGGGGCTACAAACATTTATCACACAAACAGCTACAGTTATGTTCTTTCTATTCATAGTTATACAGAGTGTTATAAAGTTATATTTATTTGATATTGATAATATTATTTCTATTACAGTTTGGTCCGCCTAGCTCTATCCAGTAACTTCCCCGGCGGCCTACTATCCGCTGCGCAGAGCTACCCTTCACTCGCGCCTAACGCTCAGAACGCATTGACGCTATCACTTACTTCCACATCGAGCGAAAGCGAACAAGTATGAATTATTATGTTGTATACCTTGCAAAATTACATCCTGTACCGCGTACAGTTTGTTAACTAATTTTTTTGTGTAGCTTCTCTCTTATATTGACAGAACTCTGTCTTGTGTTTTTATTTGGTCTGAGATTATATGTTAAACTCTACGAAATCTTTGGTGGAAATGCAGCTCAAAGATGATAATTATGTATTAAATGTATTCAATAGGTGTCACTAGAAGACTTCCTGGAATCGTGTCGCGCCCCGGCGCTGCTTACAGAGCTGGAGGACGACGACGAGGGAGACGACGCGCTCGACAGCGACAAGGAAAACGAGCCCACTTACCAGGAAGTTGTGAGTTCACTAGGCGATATCTTACTAAAGCATAGTTCTATGATCTGTTAGTGAATTTGTTACTGAGTGTTGATGGTGACGGCGGCAGGTGTCGCGCAACCTGTTGTCCCTGATGGAGGAGGAGGCGCTGGAGGCGGTCCGCGGCGGCGCGGGCGCGCGCGCGCGCCGGCCCTGGGACGACGACTTCGTGCTCAAGAGGCAGTTCAGCGCGCTCATCCCCGCCTTCGACCCGCGCCCCGGCCGGACCAACCTCAACCAGACCGTCGGTCAGTACTCCTGTCACTCCACATACTTCAACAACGTCTTAAACCGGATCTTAATCTGGATGAACGTTTCCCACATTAATCCAAGCGTATAGGATCAAGCGCTGATCCAAAATGGTTCATTCAATCTAATCACGTCAATCATAATTTAATAAATTATTTTTAGATTTGGAGATACCATTGAACGAGAACTCGGACGAAGAGGAAGTAGAGGCTCAAGGGTCGGAGGGCACCAGCGGGCCGGGCGGCGCCGGCGCCGCGGCGCTGCGGCCGCGGCTGCCGGCGCTGCGCCTGGTGCTGAGCGCGGGCGGCGCGGGCGGTGCGGGCGGCGCGTCGCTCGTGCTGGAGAAGCCTTCCTGGACGCTGTACCGCGCCGTGCTCGCGCTCAACGCGCGCCTGCCGCACGACACGCACCGCGACACCACTTACACGTGCGTACTTATATTATGCGCAAGCCGAAATGGTTTATTATTGTTGGTGTTTTTTTACAACCATGCTGTGGTAAACTACATAATTTGATTTCCCGACGTTTCTAGTGATATTCATTCAAAAACATGTATAAAACGTGTTTATATATTCGTATGTTAAAAACATATAATCACCATTGTTCTCAGGGTGACATACAAAGAGATCGAAGGCGTGGAGTGGTCCGGGTCTAGCTCCGGCAGCGACAGCGAGGACGAGGAGACGTTAGACCCGGAGCTCGGCGTAGCGGACGCGGGCGCGGGCGCGGGCGCGGGCGCGGGCGCGGGCGCGGGCGCGGGCGCGGACGCGGCGGGCGTGTGCGTGCGCGTGCTGCGGCGGCTGCGCGCCGCGGCGCCGCGCGCGCCGCCCGAAGCCTTCCTGTCCACCAAGCTCACCAACAAGCTGCACCAGCAGCTGCAGGAGCCGCTCACCTTGGCCGCCGGCGCCACGCCCTCGTGGTAAGACTCGCTGCATACGAACTATCATTTAATAGATACCACACAATGGATACACGGAGTATGCTAATGATGCTCTTATAGATGCTACCGCGCAAGCCGATGGGTTCGCCATGTGTTATTTGAATGAGGACTTTACGAACAATTAGTTTGCATCCAGTGCTTGACATATCAATATAGTTCGTTTGAGAACTAGTCAAATTCTTACGAAAACGCATACGTTATGAGAGGTCTAGCTATAGTAATACTCTATGAAGTGTTATCTAACAATACAATTTTCCCACAGGTGTCAACAACTGAACGATTTCTGTCCCTTCCTTTTCCCGCTGGAGACCCGTCAAATGTTCTTCGCTTGCACTGCGTTCGGTACTTCGCGGACAATTGTGTGGTTGCAGGCGCAACGGGATCGCGCGCTCGACAGACAGAGGTAAAATATATTTTAACTGTCACATTTACGGCCGGTCACAATATCTGTATTGTGTCTGCCCATTGGTGTTTACTCTGCTCTTGTATTGGGTGGGACTCACATTAAAACATTATGTTTTACAGGTCTGGTAACACAGTGTCGCCGCGTCGCGCTGATCTAGAGGCTACAGAGTTCCGAATGGGACGTTTACGTCACGAGCGAGTGCGTATTCCTAGAGAGCCGGATTTGCTTCGGTCTGCAATGCAGGTAAAGTCAAGTAAAGTTATCTTAAAGCGAACACTACTTATTATGAATTGAAAGTACGAATACGGATACGCTTCGCTTTTATTATGCATTTTTATCTGATGTTTCGGCCCCTTTACAGGAACCGTGGTCACATAAGATGGTTCCGAAACGTCAGATAAAATTGTTAACGTTATATTATTCAAATTTAGTTATTTGTAATTAATCAGTTGAATAAGTGGGAATGGACGTGTTGTCACTGTGTCGAGAGTGTGTATATGTAATGTGTGTGCAGGTGATGCGCGTGCACGCGCGGCGCAAGTCGGTGCTGGAGGTGGAGTTCGCGGGCGAGGAGGGCACGGGGCTGGGCCCCACGCTGGAGTTCTACGCGCTCGCGGCGGCCGAGCTGCAGCGCGTCGAGCTGCACATGTGGCTGCACGACGCGCCCGCCGCGCCCGCCGCGCCCGCCGCGCCCGACCACGCGCCGCACCTGCCCACCGTCGCCGGTACGCCCGCCGCGCCCCGCCACCACGAGACACCACGCAAAACACTAAGCGTTCATACTTTCAACGCGGCTAACCTTATCTAGCGTGATAGCCGCACGCTATGTCGACGTTGTAGCGTACGGCGATCGAACGTTGCCGCGTTCGACCGTACTGCAGGGTCAATCAGTTTAACTCGAACGACGTTAGTGGGTTTGTTGCGCCTTATGGGAACACGCAAGGGGTGTCCATCCATATCAATGTTCATATATTTTTTGCGTCATGTTCACAATTTAACGTATTTATTTCAGAAAAACCGCCTGGCTACTACGTGACCCGCGCTGGCGGCCTATTCCCGGCACCTCTGCCACAAGACTCACCCATCTGTGATAAAGTTTGCAAATACTTCTGGTTCCTCGGAGTATTTTTAGCTAAGGTAAAGTTGACTATTGAATTCATCCTTTTTTTTTAAACAAATATACATAGTTTTAATTTTAGTCGCTGGCTATACGTTTCATCAGCGTGATACACATTCCCATAGGAATAGCACTAAGAATGTTGATTTTGCTTTTACCAGGTACTTCAAGACGGCCGACTCGTCGATTTACCACTATCAGAACCTTTCCTCCGTATAATGTGCGGCGAAGAGCTTTCAAACGAATGCTTGGAAGAAATCGATCCGATCAGGCATCGATTCCTTGGCAACGTTACTGCTGCGGCCAACGAATACGACACTATTATGAAAGACCCGACTCTAAGTGAAGAACAAAAGGCAGAGCTTGCGTCGCGACTTACAGTGGAGGGAGCAACTTTCGAGCAACTTTCATTGACTATGACGCATGTGGCGCCGCATACAGATCCTGCCGTTGCCGTACAGCCGCTCTGTGATAATGGAGATAACATCGAGGTAATATAATTAAGTAATATTGAAACAATGAAGTAATATTGAATCATTTCGTTGTGACATTGAATAATATTTGTATCATAAAATTAAATGTTATTTTCTGTCAGTTTGTTTTTGTCAATTTAATTAGAGGAAAAAATCGTTTCATGCAATTAAACTATTAATATTTTTGTCACGAACGACGATGCACACTATGATGTGCAGGACAGCACACAAAAAATATGAGTTATATTGAATACGTATGCATGATCAGGTGGGTGGTCACAACGGGCGCGCGTACGCGGAGGCGAGCGCGCGCTGGATGGTGCGCGGCGGCATCCGGCGCCAGTGCGGCGTGTTCTGGGCCGGGTTCGCGCACGTGTTCCCGCCGCGCCGCCTGCGCGCCTTCAGCGCCGCCGAGCTGCGCCTGCTGCTGTGCGGCGAGCGCGGGCCCGCCTGGACGCGCGACCACCTGCTCGCCTACACCGAGCCCAAGCTGGGCTACACCCGCGACAGGTAACACTATCTATTACACTATTTTTCATTATATATAGTGACTTTTCAAATTCTGGTTCGAACACAAACGATAACTATCCTCAACCATGCCTGTCCAAGATCTTCTTCTTGGAAACTGCAAGTGGGCATAGTAATCTGAAACTGTGAGAAATGGCAAGATACTCAAGGGAGGTTTGGACTGATTTGGATGACAACTAACACTGCATTACATAATAATTTTGAATATCAATCATTCTAGATTTTTAACCTATCATTTCTTCACAAAGCTTTAAATATCTCAAACTTTTAAAAAATGGAATAATGCCAATGTTCGTGACGTTGCCAGCCCCGGCTTCCTGCGCCTGGTGGACGTGCTGGTGGAGATGTCGATGCGCGAGCGCAAGGCGTTCCTGCAGTTCGCCACCGGCTGCAGCAGCCTGCCGCCCGGCGGGCTCGCCAACCTGCACCCCCGACTCACCGTCGTGCGGAAGGTAAACAAACACCGCTTTATAACACTACAATACAGTCATGATACATTTATATTCAGAAGGTCTATTTCCTTTAGAATAAATATCTTATTTCGCAAACAGCTAATAGTTCATTTCCATTTTAAACGTAATTCATAATCACATGATACATGATGTCTAACTATTATACCATTACTTGTATAATAACTTATACAATTTTTTTTTAAATAATGTAAATAATGTGCAATAAGGAAGTTGCAAATTCTATAGTACACTGCATTTATTTGACGATATGTTACACCTATGTTAGTTACTACCATATTATAATGGCATGGCACTGGTCAAGTTGCAAAATATATATTTATACCGACAAAAAAGGGCACGTTTCTAATCTATTTTGAAATGTTCGTCAACAGGTAGACGCGGGCGACGGCTCTTATCCGTCAGTCAACACTTGCGTGCACTATCTAAAGTTGCCCGAATACTCGTGCAAAGAGGTGTTACGCGAACGACTGCTCGCCGCGACCAACGAACGAGGCTTCCATCTTAACTAGATACCGTAACCGTGGTTATATTAGGAGACGATGTACGCCGTCTTGAGGGTAACTTAACGTATCTCAATTTATCTAAAAGGTTTATACACAACTTTCATTAGATGAATATATCGATAGTTCTATTATCTGCTGCTATTAATGCGCATTCTCGTCTAGTCGTGATTGGCTTTTGCCTCGCAATTTACGACTGTATATAGCTTCCTGTGAATTGGTCGGGGAAGTAATTTGAACGGAGGTGCTGCGAACACGATATAGTCACGACGAGGTAGGAAGTGCTCACAAATTAACACCAATTGTGCATAGTCGACTACTTTCTCAGTAACGATTTTATATTAGTATATTGATCGTTTGTATTAACGTGTTTTGGTTTCATATAATACAATACAGTATCATTTTTATTAATGAGAATTGTTTTACTAATATCTTACTTAATAAATAACAAAGACATAATATGAGACTTCTGAGAGAACTGTTGCAACTTTCCATGTAATACATAGTAGTCATCTTGCCTATTCATAAATATATATTTTATCGTATAGAAGTACTAAACCGTTACTTCTTAGATAATAACAAGTATTGAAATTTAAACTTTGGGCACGGGATGACTATGTGTGTGATAATACAATATGATACACGATATTTATAAAGTATGTAATAGATTAGATTCATTGTAAATGCGTGATCGTATATATTTTGAGATATTTTGAAATATATAATATTTTTTTTAATTATGCCTACAGTGGTTTTTAAATACAAAATGCTAGGTTAGATGTTTGCCCTGCTGTCGAGTGTGGCATGCGTTAAATTATATTAGGCTACACTAACTTGATGAACCATACTGTACTTGATACACGTACTAGATTTGGTAAATGATTTGTATGCACGCACGTACCTTTTGTTGAAATTATAACAGTTCGCGCCGTTGTAAATGGTTTAGATTTGGGAAATCTTTTGGTTTGAGTGATGTGTTTTGAAATATTATGCCTATTCGATTTATTATTTGTTGAAATGAATTTATGATCGTGAATTTATTATATTTTGTGAGTAGAAGATTTTGTTTAAACATTTTTTTTTGTATTAGGACTGATATTTATAAAGAAATTAAATTGAATTCAGGGTGTGAAACACTAATTTGTGCGTTTCAAAGATAATATTATTGTGTATTTTTAGCTATGTTCCTTTATTTCAGTAATTTTGTCAACTGAAAGTTGGTGAATTGTGATTTATTATAAAATTGAAATTAAATTACTTACTAATATATTAGTTTAAATTCTTTAGACATAGATTAAAAATATAATATCTCATCTCGTAGTCTCTTGTAATTTGTTGTTGATGATTATATCAATAAAGTAAGAAAAATGTGTGATTATTTTATTTCTTGACTCACCAATATTTATGTATTGTATTTCTAGCTAATAGCTATAAGTTTTTGTGGTAACATATACACTGCGACTTTAAGGCTGTAGTCTTGTTTGTCGCTATATGGAGTCTCATGACGCGACAACATACATCACGGTTTTGTTTACATGTGGCGGCGTCCTATTAAGCCGAAGTATCGAACAGCTTCACAAAATCACCAGCCCAACATACTCCATTCCACATATCATCCACATTATTTTACTACGCACATCATCCAAATGAGCCCGCTACATGGTTTGTATTCCATAGCGCGCGAGTCCCATGTCACCCAGCAGGGTTGTTTATGTAACTTTTACAACATTCACCGATTAGTTATGGGTTCTTTACTCCTTTTGTGGTTAGACAAGTAGTTATTTGTTCTTGTTATGTGCTACTGATTTTCATGTTGACACACCAAGTTCCGCAACGCTCCACCACAGCACAGCCCGGCTTTAGAGAATAACCTTGAAGCTTTACACAATTTTCATACGACATCAACAAATCGAAATATCAGTATAAATACTTGTCAGTGATTGTCGGTGTTATCAGTCAGCTTCGATAGTTGTGATCCATCAGAAGTATGAGGGTTCTTGTGATAAGTTGTGTGGTGCTGGCGGCGGTCGCCTCCGTCAGCTGCCGAGCCGCCCGAGAGAAGCGCGAGGCGGACTCCGACACCGCGGCCACCCACCACGGGGGCAAGTGGGACAAGGGCGGTGGGCACGAGCACCACGCGCACCACCACCACGACCACGGGGACAAGGGCCACAAGGGGTACAAGGGACACCACCACCACGAGCACGGCAAGAAGGGACATCACCACCACGAGGGGCACAAGGGCCACCACGACGAGCACGGTGGACACAAGAAGCACCACCACCACGACGACGGACACCACCACGAGCATCACCATGGTGAGAAGGGAGAGAAGGGACACGGACACCATGAGGAGGGTCACTACCACAAGGGACACTCCACTAAGGGACATCACGGTGTTCACAAACATGACGAATTTAAGAAGGAGAAACATTTCCATGACAAACACCACGAGGGCGGCCACCACGAGCACCACGGCGGACACCACGAGGAGCACGGACACAAGAAGGGCGGAGAGTTCCACAAGGGACACAAACACGGAGGACACCACGAGCACCACCACGGGAAGAAGGGACACCACGAGAAGGGCGGCCACCACCACGACCACAAGGGACACCACGGCGAGGGCGGCCACCACGAGCACCACCACCATCACCATGACCACGGCAAAAAGGGCGGCCATGAGGACCACAAGCACTGGGGCTTCAAAAAAGGGCACTAATCATATATTAGTACTCCTGATAATTCTTGTCAACTACCATACTAAACCTAAGTTTAACAATTTAATCTATAAGGTTTCTTGTTAAGTTTTGACTGTGATTGTTTTGTTATTAATAAAATTGATGAATATAAATTGGTGATTTATTATTACAAACAAAATATTGTTATGCTTACTTATTCCAGCCATCAATGAACTATTAAGACAAAAGCACACATAGCAACCCGTATTATCTAGAAGTAAAAGCTCCGTATAACTAAACTCATACCATAGCTGATATGAACGCTCAGCTGTGTTTGCAGTATACTACAAAAATGAAAAATGTTCAAAAGTGTTCAAACAATTAAAATCAAGTACAAAACAAACTTATCAATTTCACAGCACGTTTCGACAACAAAGTTACATAAAATAGTTGGCTGTGGATTGTTGGCAACGACTCCCGGCTAGATAAGTAACTCTGAGCGTTGAGAAACTAGAGCGGTGCCCGAGATTGGCCTACATAGTGGCCAACGAATTAGTCGTGGCTGCAATCAACTATTTCCTATAGAAAATCACTATGCATTTCTCAATTGTCACGGCACAAATCACATTCTCAAAGAAATTATTCTATCAATCAAAATAATTTGTTTTAGAAACAAAGTCGCATTAACGTACTGATTTCAGTTCATATGAACCTAAATTTAGATGACGTAGGACCCTTGATACGGTGAATCTATGTATCTATGCCAATCTATACTAATATATATAAACAGGTAACATTTGTAATTTTGTTTGTATGTTCGGGCTTATCTCGGGAATTACCAGTCGGAATCGAATATTTTTTTTTGTAATAGATAGCCACATTCAACGGAAAGGCAATTTTTATCCAGAAATTCCCACGGGAAAGGGAACAACGCGGGTAAAACCACGTGAAGCTGCTGGTAGGTATAACAAAACGGACAGTTTGTTTTTTTTGTCTGTTTGATCGCGCTCATCTCAGAAACTACTAATCCGATTTGAATAATATTTTTGTAATGGATAGCCACATTATACGGGAAGGCTTTCATAGTGAATTTCTCACGGGAACAGGCACAACGCGGGGCGCTGCTAGTTACCTAATATAAGCGAACGTAGGTGTATCGGTGTATGATCTGTGGTATAAATATACTGTCTTTGTATATAGGGATTATGAATAGGTATAGGCCGATGAGGTATTTTTAAGGTAACTGAATTAAATATGAAAAATGTTTGAAAACAGGATTGAAACGATGGTAATTTAGTTTACCAAATTAGTAATTTAATAAAGGATAATTAAATTACTTACGTATTGTTGGCCTTCACTCTGTTCGATAATAATTTTTTTAGCAACTACTTATTAAGCAGGTTATGTACCTTACGTAACTATCTATTTCTGTAGTACCTATTTTTATAATACTTAATATAACAGATAGGTAATACTTAAATATGAATGGGTACTTTTGCATATTAGGTATACATTTACAGAAGCTAAATTATAACAGTAAATATACTTAACTCACTGTACATAACTCTTTTTAGCAGATACCTGATAGAATTAACTTTCTATTACCAGACGAATTTGGATAGATGCATAAAGTTGGAGTCAGTTGATACCTAGTAGATAGGTAGTAAGTAGTGTGAAGTGCATTGAACGGAGCTCTTGGCGCTATGCCACATGGACATGACCCTAATGATAGAGATTTAGTTTTATCTCAACGCGTTTTTATGTCTGCACCAGTTAATAAATGTATCATAACTGCTTACCTCGTCATGTTAAATAGGTATTTATGTCATTTGCGTGAATGTGAATGTAACTAAGTGACCCAAATGTGGTTCGGGCGCATTCCCGAGCAACAAGTGGGTAAGTCTTGAGGCTGTGCGGTGAACCACAGGATCCTATAATAAGGCACATGATATCGGGAAATTGTATATTGTGTTTACATACTATTGTGGCCGTGAATAATTACTTATTATAAATGTGGTAGCCATGAGTGGTCCAAGGTTAAGTTCACCGGCAAGAGCACTGATAGAAGCGGTTTATTTTTGGTTTAATAGGTTGTAACACTACAGTACCCGGTCAGTCATAAACTTTAATTAATATTATTGTTTCTGGGTTTGAGTAATATGCTGCAATGAGCCAAAACTGCCGTTTTGTAGCGTCCGTTCTCGAAGCATGACTATTACCACACCTTACACAACTATTTATATAAAACTGCTGCACCATCATCGCAGTGGTCAATTTTAGGACAAGAGCACACTAAACCACCTCTCTCCGTATTTACAAGTGCATTTATAATGAGGGCGATCGTACTGCTCGTGGTTTTAACCTTCATTGTAATAGTTGAAGCTCGTCGGCTACCTCGCGCTCGACATGATAAGGAGAATCTTGAAGTAGGTGATCAAGAAATAGCCGCTACCGACCACAAGAAAGAGAAACATCACAACGAAGAACATAAAAAAGGTGGCGGTAAAGAGCATCACGCCCATCATCATCACGAGCACGGTGAGAAAGGACACAAAGGATACAAGGGCCATCATCACCACGAGAAGGGCGAGAAGGGACACCACGATAAGGAACACCACAAGGGAGAGTACGACGACCACGGCGGCCACAAGAAGGACCATCACCACGAAGACGGTCACTACGACGAACACCACAAGGGTGAGAAGGGAGAGAAAGGGCACAAGTACGCGGAAAAGGGACATTACAACAAAGGACATTCCACTAAAGGTCATCATGAGATTCACAAACTGGACGAGTTTAAGAAAGATAAGACCTTCTTCGATGAGGAAGGTGATTCGGGTCACGAAGAGAAGCATGGCGGGTTCCATGAGGAGCATGGGCATAAGAAGGGAGGCCACTTCAAGAAGGGTCACCACCATGGACAGCACCACGAACACGAGCACGGCGAGAAGGGACATCACGAGAAGGGAGGTCACCACCACGAGCACAAAGGCCACAAGGAGTCCGGCGGACACGAGCACCACCACAAGCATCACCACGACCACGGCAAGAAGGGCGAACACGCGCACCACAAGAAATACGGATATAAAAAAGGACACTAGAATATTAATCGAGCATTATGTTGTCGACGTATTATCGCTAAACGAGTCAATGATAGTCGTGTTGTTATTATTTATTCGCGTAAAATAAATTATTTTCAAAATATTATTAAATAATAAAAATTGTTGAATTTATTTTAAGTATTTTATTGAATTCTGTAGCTTGGCATAATAATGAGAATTTAAATCCGATCCACCTGCTTTTGTAAGCCAATGATATACTTATTGTTTAAGCCAATCTCCAACAGAAAACAAAACTTCACAATCTTAGTACAGAAGAAACTTAACACGGCTTCCTGAAAGTTTAATTGATGACGTTTATATCCTCTGTTGTTACACAAAATGTTGCCAAGTTCAGAGTGGAAACTTTAATTGTCCTTCCTTACTACATAATAAAGTTATTAAATTAATCGCATGATTTATGGTCTACGCTATTATGTTGATTGCTTTTATACAGCGTAAAGTTAGCTAACTGAAATTGCAGTTGTTAAATTAGCGGTTTAGTTGCAAAGGGCACAGGTGCAATATAAGACCATTCTCACCTACTAAACTACAATTTATAGCTGGTATCTTTTTCGAAAATCACGCTATTTATATTTTATTTTCACAACATTAAAAATGAGAGCACTCAAGTGTTCTCTTATGTATTTTAGTAGCACACTAAATTCTAAAGATAACTACAAAACGTAACGTTTGACGTGTTTTATAAAATATGATTATTTGAGGCGGAGCAGACGGGTTATTGGATCCGCCCATATCTATCGTGCATCGTACATTGTGTTTCCGTGTAACGAACATGGTGTAAGCACTCGCAGTATGCGGTCGGAGGTATCTACTCGGAAATCTATTGGTTCAATCCATATTGAGCTTGTAGTAGCCGGCACATATCTGCTCCCACCGAGGGAGCACTGGTTGCTACACAATACGGAATACCTGCTGTGACACACTCCCAACTCTACAATGAACTTGAAGTGCTTTATTTCAGTTTAAAGCACAATGAAAATCTATGGCGACAGAGCTGGATTTAAGCTTTATCTTCCGCTCTTTCTTGGTGTTCAAATTGGAAAGGAAATCTCTTCGTAATCCAGGGCTATCAGGTAATAGTGGAGTCGGAAGTAGTTAACTGCTTTCGGTAGTCCCGGATATCACTTTGTGAGAATTAACTTGTCTTTTACTTATTGATTAATTTATTAATAGAACAGAATACTTTTTAAATATAACATTACTTCCTATAGATACAAATCACAGAAGATTATGGTATTTTAGAAATAAACACTTACTTATACAGGCTCCTACTGTTATCAACTGAAGGCAAAACCGGACTACTCATAAATGCCTATTAACAGCATTTTATCTTTCAAATAGTTCGTCCCGTTCCCCACACACCTACGTTATTATCCGTAAAGCATAACAGTATATAACAGTGTGTTAGTTATAGTTTGTTTATGAATAAGGCGGTAGTTATCAATAAATCTCATTTGTATTTCGTAGAATTGATCAGTAGAAGGTAGGACTGATTTGACTGCTGTAGATATTCCGATATCAATTTATTGAAGTTATAGAAACTGACAAAAATTGTACCTATTATAGATATGGATTTTGCTAGTACCCAATTATATTTCTATGAATAACCTACCTACTTAATTAATCTTTTGTTAGGGCTTGTTAATATAACAAATATTAGTCCAGAATTGAGTGTACATATAATTCAATGGCAGACTTTATCGGCATTGTAAGTTTATAACTAAAGTAAAAGTATTCTTAGTTTATGTGTTATTTAAAGATGCTGTGTGTGCCAAATTTCTTCTCAATCTGTCAAACCTTTCATGATTTATAAACGGCGCGGCGTGCAGTAACTATCTTGATTATGCTTTAAATATATCTACCTATATCTTCGTATTGTAGCCAATTAATTGTCCTTAATTGATTCAATTTAGATCCCTCGTCAAATGTTCTTAGGCACTTTAACTTGTCTGAACTAAGTATTTCGAATTGTCTACTGTAAACTTAGACATAACAAAAGCTTGCTGTGTTATTTTTCATATAAAATGTGCCTGCATTTTGAACTACGGTTTAGGACTAGAGGGGAGTGATTTCGAGTGTTAAACTTTGATGGGTGGTATGGTAGGTTGTGTGTCTCGTGAACGCATCTGAACAAAGGGTGGATGCAACTGGTTGTGACCACAACATTGGAGTTAATTTATTCATAGACTCATGAACTCATAGACCTTTGTTTGACTGAATTTTGTTTTTACGATGGAAAATAATTGACGCGGAACGCCTGACGCGATGCCAAGGCACGCCACCGCCGCGGGCCGTCGGCCGCGCGGACGATGCAAAATATTTGTAGGCGACACTAAATGAATACCAAACCGCGCCACTTACCTAACTATTTTAGATTCGGAATTATATTTAAATTAAATAATTTGGGCTCTGCATCATACATTATGTGAAATCAGTCTCCAGTACTAATTTCAATAAGTACTCATTTAAACCAAGCATTTGAATAATGATAGTAACTAGGTACAAAAACCAAGTAAATTTTTGAAATATCGCGAATAAAAAATAAATTAGTTCGGAATCTATCTCCTCCGTTAATTCACTGTGTAATTAGTTAGGTACTTGCGTTAAGAACTATCTGCTTGCAAAATGCAGTTCACAGTTTCCTTGCTCTTAGTGTGATTACAAAAACTTGGCTGGCTGCTGTCGGGATCTTTGGAGTTTGCTAATATTGTAAATTTAACAAGTTATTCCTGCTTTGTTTGTTTATAAAATCGATAAGAAATAAGGTTTAGGTATTTTTATCATTTCCGTCTAAAATAGGGCACTAAATCACTACATAGTATAAAATAAAGTCGTCTCTTTTTCGTGTCTGTCTGTATGCTTAAATCTTTAAAATTACGCAATGGATTTTGATGCGGTTTTTTGTAATAGGTAGAGTGATTCAAGAGGAAGGTTTTTATGTAAAAAAAATCCCGAAATTCCCACGGGAACGGGCACAACGCGGGTAAAACCGCGGGGCGCTGCTAGTTATGAATAAAATAATCAAATCATGTACGAAAATATTAGATAAGAGTTCTTAGAAATAAAATTAATCGATATATGTAGGTACCCCTGCAAGTTAGGCTCCAACACACGGTTAATTAGGCTCCAACTAAGCTTTAAGCTTGAATCATGGAATCTAACTAACTGATATTTCTACATATTCATACAGATATACTTAGGTACTGGATTATCTTATATATAAAATTCTCGTGCACAGTGTTCGTTCGCGTACTCCTCCGAAACGGCTCGACCGATTCTCATGAAATTTTGTGAGCATATTGAGTAGGTCTGAGAATCGGCCAACATCTATTTTTTATCCCGAAATTCCCGCGGGAATGGGTACAACGCGGGTGAAACCGCGGGGCGCAGCTAGTAAGAATATATAATTGACCCCCAAATGTTATTGCCAACAACTACGTATGCGTCATATTGTTGACTCCGGGCGGGAATCGAACCCTTAGCCCCCAACCATCCCCCAAACACAGTAAGCAATCTCACATGCTATTTTTTAAAGCACGTGTAAAATGTCCATTGTAAGAACATGCAATAAGTTTCAATACTTATAGGTTTCATTTCATCAGCACACAGTATTATTCACTATCTAATCGTGTTATGGTAAGTAGTTAATGGGTTAGTATAATACAGGTCACAGGAAGATCGATCAGTATCAAATAATATTGTTAAAGTAAGTTTCGTTATTATAAGTGTACCGTGTATAGCAAACATTGCATCTTAGAAAATCGCATCCAATATCCAGTAGTAAAAATACACTTTTTGATTATCTAAAATACCTATAGTTCATAGAGCACGTTGTTGTTGCTCTACGTGTAATCTTTAAAAAACTTTCATTAAATATTTTTATAGTTTTCTTTTAGTGAGATCTGTTATTTTATACAAGACACGTAGACGCGAACAAACAGTACATAGATATAATATATGTACGTATATGGATATGTGCGCACTTTGTTTCTGTAGCGATTGTAGCACTTCGTGGCTACGTTGCTACGTGCTACACTCATGTGTGTGCTACGCCGCTACGTATGTAGTACATGTATCGCTACATCGCGCTCTACTAAGTACTTTAGCTTTTTTTAAGACATTGTGAATTCCCAGTGGATAACGTTTAAAATGTTTTATTGCAAGCTTAAATAAATAGAAACAGTTTTGTATCTTTAATGTTGTAGATATCTAGTAACGAGTTAAAGTTAAAAGGCTTGTATGTTTTTACTATACTGATCACATAACTATGTTTGCTTAACTTTGCGTGAAATATTAAAAGTCCATCAGGCAAATAATATTATAATTAGTTTTAATAAAATAACCACTATAATACTTAAACGATGTTTATTTACATATTAGCAAGTAGTTAACAAAAATGGCGTAACAAAAAAAAACCTTATTTATGATTAGTGGCCTTTCTTGAAGCCCCAGTGCTTGTGGTCCTCATGGCCACCCTTTTTGCCATGACCATGGTGATGGTGGTGGTGCTCGTGGTGGCCGCCTTCGTCGTGGTGTCCTTTATGGTCGTGGTGGTGGCCGCCCTTCTCATGGTGTCCCTTCTTCCCGTGGTGGTGCTCGTGGTGTCCTCCGTGTTTGTGTCCTTTGTGGAAGTGTCCTCCCTTCTTGTGTCCGTGCTCCTCGTGGTGTCCGCCATGACCTTCTTCGTATCCAGACTCACCATGTTTGTCATGGAAGTGCTTGTTCTTCTTGAACTCGTCTACTTTATGTACTCCATGGTGCCCCTTAGTCGAGTGTCCTTTATGGTAGTGTCCCTTCTCTTCGAAACCGTGTCCCTTTTCTCCCTTCTCACCATGGTGATGCTCGTGGTGGTGTCCGTCGTCGTGGTGGTGGTGCTTCTTGTGTCCACCGTGCTCGTCGTGGTGGCCCTTGTGCCCCTCGTGGTGGTGATGACCCTTCTTGCCATGTTCGTGGTGGTGATGGCCTTTGTAGCCCTTCTCGCCCTTTCCCCCGTGCTCGTGGTGGTGGTGCGCGTGGTGCTCCTTGCCGCCGCCCTTGTCCCACCCGTGGTGAGTGGCCGCCGTCTCTAAGTCCGCATCTCGTTTCTCCCTCAACCCTCGAGCATCAGATAAAGTCACGAAGACAACCGCTACCAGCAGAAGTGCCACCTTCATGTTGCTTGCCGCGGCACACGACTACTTGTTGCGAAGGTATATTTTGTTATGGTAATATTCATGTGCTGGACAACTTTTTATAGATACGAGCTTAGGTTTTCTCGCCGCCGCGATTGAGAAACTATTGCGACCGACACAGAGAACTGTCAAGGTCAAACTCTCGTACTTCCATTAACGAATTGATTTATACTTTGAGTTGTAATTAATTTTCTGTTCAACATTTCTTGTGTCGCGTTATACTCCCATAACATATTTTATCCGATGATAATATTTTATCCGTTGCTCAATAGAAACGGTACAGAGAAGATGGTTCATCATTATTTGGTATATTTTCGGCTATTTTTATGCTTGTACAGCCTCTTGTCAAAACAAACAATATTTTCCCATATTTAATTACGTTCGCGCAACTGATAATATATGATTGTAGAGTGTTTACGGTCTCGCTATATGAAGTTGTCACATAACGTGTACATAGTCGTATTAAATATCAATGAAGACTGTATTATTATTGTTTGTAGGTACTTTCTTACGTGCCGGCGACAGTCAGAATGTAACCTGTTATTATGTTTTGGGTGATGTTAGGTGATGGTGTATTTTTGTGTCCGTGACTTCAGTGTTAACTTCCAGGGGTGGTCGATAAATCTATCGCGTTGTGCCTGTTCTCGTGGGAATTTCGGGATGAAAAATAGCCTATAACCCGTTGAATGTGGCTATCTATAGCAAAAATAATTATTCAAATCGGACTGATAATTCCTGAGATTGCCTCGAACATACAAACAAACTTACAAATATTACCTCTTTATAATCTTATATATAAAATTCTCGTGTCACAGTGTTCGTTCGCGTACTCCTCCGAAACGGCTCGACCGATTCTCATGAAATTTTGTGAGCATATTGAGTAGGTCTGAGAATCGGCCAACGTCTATTTTTCATCCCGAAATTCCCGCGGGAACGGGTACAACGCGGGTGAAACCGCGGGGCGCAGCTAGTATTAGTATAGAAAATAGAAAAGGAATGATAAAACCTCATTTGAGTTTATACATATAGGTATACCAATAAAACTATTTCAATTTCCCCTTTGTCTTAAAAATCCCTGAAACATTCGTGGAATATTCTGAATACATTTGAACACACCCGTAGAGGTGCATTACGACAAGTTCCCGAGTAAAGTTTTAAGGGCTATCTGTTATGACAGCCGGTATTAAAGGACCGCACTGTTTTACTACGCCCGTAGACAATGCCTATTGAATTTGAATTTTATGGACCCCAAAACAATAGTAGGCAGTTGAGTATTATCGGAATCGGACATTATTTCATATCTTTACGGATAGGAATCAATAAATTGTTCCTTTATAGAAATTACTAGTTGCGTCCAATGTTTGTTTCTGTATTGATGGTTATTCTTCGGGAAAATAGGAAGAACTAAAGTTTATTATGTAATTTCTTCTATCAGGGACTTTTATTGGTTTATTCATATAATATGGTACCGTGGACCATAGTATATCTCAAACCGAGTAGACAGACGGTCCCATTCCATTACAATATTACTCGTAGTAGGGATTAGCTGACTGAACACGACATTGTTCACGAGAGCTTAGCCATTACAGATTGTAAGCCCTAAGAGTAATAATTTTATATTATTTATCTACTTATTGCATCTGAAGAATAGTAGCACATACTGTAGATCTGAAATATTATAATCTATTAGGTTGATCCGTTCAGTTACAACAGACCATGGAATTTGTTTTATTATCAGGCTAATGGTTTCTCTTACATACGAGTATGTTTGATTATTACTAGCAGCACCCGCGATTGCACCCACTTGTACCCGTTGGAATCCTGTGGGAATATCCAGGATAAAAGTAGCCGGTGTTATTTCAGACACTCACTTTATGCTAATTTTCATTTAGCTTCAATTATTACTTTATTCGTGGCAGGACATACATCCAAACATTCATGAATAAACCGATGTTGAAAATAAGAGTATTGTTTGATATTTTTTGCTTGGATGATTAATTAATGCAAATTCAATTTCAGTTTTATTGTTCAGGATAGGTAAAACAGACAAAATTTAGAGCATTATTTAAGAAAATGTATTAAAAAAGTATAAAAACATAACAAAGAGTATTTTTAACAATATAACAATTATCACATTTGGTTTGAATCATTGTTTAGTGTCCCTTCTTGTGTCCCCATGACTTGTGGTCCTCATGGCCGCCCTTCTTGCCGTGGTCGTGGTGGTGGTGCCAGTGCTCGTGGTGGCCGCCCTCGCCGTGGTGTCCCTTGTGGTCGTGGTGGTGGCCGCCTTCCTCATGGTGTCCCTTCTTCCCGTGGTGGTGCTCGTGGTGGCCGCCATGTTTGTGTCCCTTGTGGAAGTGGCCGCCCTTCTTGTATCCGCCCTCGTGGTGGTGGCCGCCGTGGTGCTCTTTGAATCCCTTGTCGCCATGGTGGTCGTGGAAGTGTTTGTCCTTCTTGAACTCGTCGTGTTTCTCAATACCGTGGTGTCCCTTGGTGTCGTGTCCCTTGTGCCAGTGGCCGTGCTCATCGTGTCCGTGTCCGTGCTCTCCCTTCTCCCCGTGATGGTGATGGTGGTGGTAGCCGTCGTCATGGTGGTGGTGCTTCTTGTGTCCGCCGTGCTCACCATGGTGGCCCTTGTGCCCCTCGTGGTGGCTGTGTCCATGTTTCCCGTGGTGGTGCTCGTGGTGGCCCTTGTGCCCCTTGTGGCCCTTGTCCCCGTGCTCGTGGTGGTGGTGCCCGTGGTGCTCGTGGCCGCCGCCCTTGTCCCAGTGGTGGCCGCTGGCCGCGGTCTCCAGATCGGCTTCCCGCTTCTCCCGGAGTTCCCTGCCACACGCCAGGGCCGCGAGGGCCACAAGCCCGAAAGCCACAAGAAGGCTGTTTCTCATTGTTGATCGAGCTAGTTTCAGTTGTGAATGATAATTGCATCGCTGCCAATGATTTTATATACCAAATTCAACTACGGTTAGGTAAGTTCACGTCGCGCTGATAGTGTCAAGGTTCCATATCTAGATAACAGCTACGGTTTCAACTTCCTTCCTTTATGTCATTCCGAAACGATTATCTTTAGGTTCTGTTATTGATTTGAAAATTTTCTTCTCCTTTTCTCAAGTTAAAATAACATTTTCGTCGCCATTGTTACAAACATCGTAAAAGTTTTCCAGACAGTTATTAAATTTTACTAGATATTTGAAGACGTGCCTAAATTGCTGAGATGTTATCGAAAATATTTTGATTTTTGAAGATATTTGTGGAATGAAAAACTTGATTTATCTGATTTTAGGGTTTGAGTATATTTTTTTTTGTAAAGTGTGATTTTGCGAGAGGCGTCTGATAACAAAGAATAAAAGGAATAAGCGTGTACGAAAACATGGCAAATTATTGTATTTATATATGTTCAAAGTAGGTATACAAACACATACGAAGGTGGCTCCCAACGCTGATAGGTTCGTATTCTCTGGTGGGTCGCGGTTTGACCCTTTTCTAAACTCTAGGCAGTAATGGACAGCCTTTGTAAATTATGGTCGTGAGATTTTCAAAGTACATACCTAGTGTCGTTATCGGCTTAATGATAATTCACCATTTGTTGAAACAAACAAATGGACATACTGATACTTATTACTCTTTGGTGAGCCTTTGGTTAAGAACCTATTTGTTCTCAAGATGCATGTTCAATAAGTTTTTTCGGGATATTAATGGTTAGGATATTAGTCGAGGTTTTCCTCGGGTCTGTTTCAAGTTTAACCCTGTAAACTAAGAACAGCAAATACATTTTCTCTTTTGAAGGTTTAACTGGTAATTCAATTAAATAACTGCATTCAATTGTAATTTAAAGTTATTCAGTTATTTTAAATAAGTTTCGATCATGTGGATACTATATTTAGCTGAACTAGTAAATTAGAAATGTGTCTCTCATTTCCAAAAACTAAATTTAATGAGAGTCTTTTAATTCAAAACGTGTCTAAAACTTTTTGAATTAAAATATTTTCTCTTATTTTTTATTCGGTGTTTTTGGCACCAACTTTTTTATTTTATGTTATGGCCGATGCATGCTGGACATTATATTTACCTCTGAAGTTTAATTAATTTTAAATCTCAAAATATTACTAAAATAAGGGAGTTAATTAGGATAATAAAGGAGCATTAGGGAGTTAATGAATAATGAGGACTTATTATAATATGATAACAGGTTATGATATTAGATATGACTTTCAGAAAACGGCTTTGTAACTCAAAGTATTTTGAGATGTTTTCTTCCACCTATCAGCTTTGACTTAATATTACGACTCGAAAATATATACTTACAAACGAAAGTATTAAAAAAAATGGAACTAAAAGGCCTATGTTTTCCTGTTTCTATTCCGATCTATATACTGGATGGTAGAAACAGGTCGGATATTTTAAACTCCATATTTTTATCTGGTAGCAGTTAGATGAAATGAGAGAAGTGCTGCCCTATTAGATACTGTCATGTTCTTATATTCTGGAGGCCAGGTTCGGTAACATCGTGTATGCGCTATTAATATTACGTGTGTCTTGCGGTGATAAAAAGTATGGCTGAGAATTTCTCAGCTTTAACTTTGAAAAGGGTTTCTCAGTGAGAAATTATTTTTAAAGGCAATTTGTTTTCTAATTGAGAACTTTTATTAATTAAGATTGTTTTAAGTAGTTACTAACATTTCATAAACTTCATTTAATAATAAAATGTAACGTTAAGTAATTTATTTTAGTATTCACCTAGGTTTCAGCGCTGGCACTTTGAGTAATTAAATATCAAAGTTAAGATGCGCTTTATAAGAACAATAAGAGTAGAAAGTTTAAAAAGTGTCTTGGAGCTAACCCAACAATTATAATTCCTGCTTTCTTAATTAATTCCTACATTACATTTTATGTTGAAGAAAACAGAAATGATAAACGGTGCTCATTATTAACGCAGTTAGTCTCCAGCACCGGCTATATGTTTATGTCATTTACTTCTGCCACAAACCTTAGAATTTCATGACTTTACAAATGGAAAAATACCAAATTCATTTTATCTAATTTTTGTGAGCGCCCATAAAACATGAAGCATCGTACAATGAAACGCAAACGTATATTTGGTAAATGTTTAATGCGGTTAAAAAAGTTTAACAAAAATTCAAAAACGTGTTATAAATTATTTAACATGAGGATCATTTGTGTCCCTTGTCCCAGCCCCAGTGCTTGTGTTGGTCGTGGCCCGCCTTGTTGCCGTGGTCGGCGTGGTGGTGCCAGTGCTCGTCGTCTCCCGCCTCCTCGTGGAATCCTTTGTCATCATGGTGATGTCCTCCTTCTTCGTGATGTCCCTTCTCGCCCTTCTCGTGCTCATAGAACTCTCCTTCCTTATGTCCCTTGTGGAAGTCTCCACCCTTTTTGAATCCTCCTTCATCATGGAAGCCGCCGTAGCCCTCTTCGAAGCCTGATTCACCATGTTTGTCGTGGAAGTGCTTGTCCTTTTTGAACTCGTCTATTTTGTGGATGCCGTGGTGTCCTTTAGTGGAGTGTCCCTTGTGGTAGTGTCCCTTCTCCTCGAAGCCGTGTCCCTTTTCCCCCTTGTCCCCGTGGTGGTGCTCGTCGTAGTACCCGTCGTCGTGGTGGTGGTTCTTCTCGTGGCCGCCCTCCTCGGCGTGGTGTCCCTTGTGGCCCTCGCGGTGCGCGTGCCCCTTGGCCCCGTGTCCGTGCGCGTGGTGCCCGCTGTACCCCTGCTCGCCGCTGGCGCCGTGCTCGTGGTGGTGGTCGCCGTGGTGCTCGCCGCCGCTCCCCTTCTCCCAGTGCGAGGCGGCCTCCTCCAGGTCCCTCCTGCGCCGCACATCTCTTGCACAAGCCACCGCCACGACCGCAACTAAACACACCAATAATTTTCCCATCTTGTTCTGGTCTCCTGATTCTGTTAGGCAATGGTTGCCAAATGATGCCCGTTACAGTTTTCTATTAGTTTATATAGTATTTGTCAATCATGTTTTTATTATTCAATTTTATGTCACGGCAAAGATTGGCGGTCATAGGTATTGACCTGAATTGGATACATTCGTCAGGTTGTTCGTAGTAATTGTCTAAATGCATAATGTACTTGTACGTGCAACAAGTGTATCAGAGAGAAAAAAAAAATTTATGTTTCATTTACTAAAACTAGATACTTTTACTAAACAAGAACATGGTTAATATTATTTACGCGTCCTTGTTACTGCTGCAAGGAAAAAATCCTTGTTACGACTGTCTCTATCATTATAATACTTTTGTTATTTTGTTACAATAAGATGTTATTTAGAAAGTGGTCGATGGATCAATAACATAATTTAAAAAAAGAAAGGACAAATGCCTAATCTGTCCCACCTCCCTAAAAAGTAAATTCTTATTTTCCCTTCAATTGTGTGATCTGCAAAAAGCCAACTGATGAGACCAGGCTGCGAATGTTTTCACTGAAGTCAAGGGCGCCCATGTCAAGGTTGCATTACGAAGTCGCCGGCCCCGTTTATTCAATATCAATTGTCTGTAAATAAGTTGGTTTGATCGATTTCTTTCATCACTGTTTCCGGTCGAGTGGGCCCGCGGCTCTCTCGAACAAACGTCTCACTCGGCAGAGCATAGGTAGTAACATGATTTAATTAGAATGAACGTCTGTACGTAATACTTTTATTGTTACTACTAATTGTGTGTGTTGTCTTTTAATTGTAATAAAAATGTAGCTTAACGTTTACTTTGAATTACTTTTCAATAATAATATTTTCTTTTGATGTATTTTTAAATTGGAAACACACCTTTGTGCTTATATTCGTTATAAGATCCATTATCATGTGTTTTATTTGAAATATAAAACTCATTAAAATTGTGGTTATTTTATCACAAAATGTTTCGTGCGATCATTAAATAGCATACAATTTCATTATCTCTATTTATTATTATTTTGAATGCATTGACTTGACTCGATGCAAGTCTGGATCACTCGGAACTCGTATGTACTCGTATACACGGAGGCAACTCTTACCGTGTAAACACGTCATACTAGTACTAGTGCACTGGATCCGTGGATCGCCAATCCGAGCGATACGATGGAGTGGACATCCATGTGCGCTGCGGTCCCCATGGTTCCTTTTATTTTTATTAGACAGTTGACTGGGATCGTGTCATAAAAATATAGAATTAAAAGTATTTTTTAAAAGCATTATTTTGGTGAAATATTCGTGATAAACCCTAGAAGTCGAAGGCTTGATTGTTGCACCTGCCTAGTACACTAAATCCTAAAAATAGTTGTATTAAAAAATATCTCAATTTTTGTTTCTTAAAATTATAAGCGGTTTCTAGGCACATCATAATCACTATATGATCATCGCAATAGAAATGATATTTTAAATAAAGGTAGGTTAACGCACTTTCAGGAAAAGTGATTAGTGTAGGAAAATGTTCGTCTAGTGAGGATAACGAGTGACGTCGATATCTCAATCACCCAAATCCATCAAGTGGGATCCGAGAGGGCGAGGACACTTAGAGTAAATAACAAGCTATAGGTAGGTGCTTGTATCACGTCACGTGTAATGTTATACCTATCATGTATGTATGTATAAAAATACTTCAGTCTACAACGCACAGTAACTCCAAACTCGCACGCCACCGTAATTGATGTTTGCAAAGGAAACTCGTAAATCTCCGCACATTATACTCGTACATATAAACAAAATATTTTACCGATACTAAATCTGTGTAAAAAAAATCACAAAATTCATATGTTGACATAACTTTAGACGTTTTATCCAAATACTTTCGACGGAAAAGCTTGTCGTCCAATTTTGATGGATGTGTTTAAAATTTTCCTCCGGCAAGTGTACGTTCGTAACAGAGTGAGTAAACATAGGTTTGGAGTTAAACAATTAAGGTAAATAACTTTTTTGTTGGTAAAATCTCACTTTTATAGGTATGGGCTGTTGAAAATAAACAAAACAAATGCGATGTGTACAGGAGCTTTATGTGATGTGCCTTTAACAATAAGTATCGAGGTGAACAATAGCGTTATATAAATCGTGTAAGGGGGATTGTTTGCGTAGTTACTCGTAACACCAAAACTAATTACATCGTAGGCCCTGTAAGCCTCGCCTCGCTAAACCAAACCAAAGTATTAATCCGCAGTGCGCGTATAGATAGTACACGAGTACGCGTACACTCCGCGCTTCCAATACGCAACAGGCATACCGCTGCCGCTGCTAATTAAACACGGTGAACGGTGATGTGTCTCACTCAATCACAAACAATGTGACAATAATATATTACCTTCTGTTCTGTTCATGCACTCGCTGCTTGTCTTTTCGGTTTATTGAAAGTAAACTCATTTTAAAATCCTTCTGACATTTCATTAATCTACAGATTCGTTTAATTAGGTCTGTGATGTGAGTGATTACATACAACGTTATTAGGTATAACCCTCTTAGTAGAGAGATGTAAGTTGTATGAGTAAAGAATGCACTAAACAAACCGGTGTCATCCAGTATTGTTGGAGCGCTTCTTAAGATCTGTGTGTTTATGTGGCACATCATTATTTTATTCCATTCAAAATATGTCGTGTAAACTCTACTGTAAACTGCATTCAAAGGTAAATGGCATACATTGAAATTCAGAATCGTAAATAATGAGATTGTATTCAATATGGAAGGCGACTGTATTGGATTTTCTGCGGAGTGTGAACTGTCAACTCTTGCAGTGACAAACACAATAATAAGCTGGCAATGCGAAACGGGATCGTCCCCGGAGGGAGTCTCGAAGCAGATACTCGTATACTGGTACCTGTAGTTTGCAGTGGAATGTCAGCGACTCTATATATAATGTGAGTTGGGTAATTAGTGCGTCAGTGGGCGCCCGCTCCCGCCGCTGCCCGCCCGCCGCCGCCTGCTCCATTTAATGGACCATGGACAACGCAATATTCTCAGTCTCGTTGTTCCTTCCACAATTTCCATTATGTCGACGAATTGGCAAACGCTGTTTAATTATATTCTGGCGAAATTGATATGTCGTTTATTAAATTGTGCAATCCACACGAATATCAAATTTGCAATATTTATTCTACAACAAAATTCTTGTCAGCTATTGCTTTGTATATTCAATTGATAACTTATATAATGTAACTGATAATACATTACTATTCATAGAGACAGTGTGGCACAAAATAACTATTGTGATTCGTCGACATACCAATCATTCATATATTATGTCTCAATTACAATTAATACATCAATAGCTTGTTGGATTTGGTTCCAAATCATACGTGCGAGATCATTACATTCAAATAAATTAATACATAATCAATATCGGAGTGTCGGGCCACGATAATCAGATATTCAAATCTTAGTTTATACGAACGTACGAGGTACTTGTTATGACTACTCGTGCCATAACAGGCTCGAGGCGATAATGGGAATTCAAAGCGATTTGTACTTTGTCTAAAATTGAAGTCAATTCCAACTTCGCTCAAGCTTTGTTCGGTCGTAATATGCAGAGTTTGTTACGTATTAACCGTGACACGAGAACCTACTATACAATCTGCTCACTTATAAAGTTTCTAGGCACATACATATATGTACAAGTACATAGGTACTCACACTTGCAACTTCGGTCTTATCTATTAACAGAGATCTATATCGCACACGCAACTTTTACTTTGATGTTCTTAGTTCCTTTTTCAAGTTTCCGTGCTGAAGTTGAAAATCTTTATCATGGTTACGATTCGTCGTATCTAGACAGATGGTTATCCGCAAACAAATCGGGGTCCTCGTCATTTGGAATGCGAGGCCATTGCGGTATCCATAGGAGGAGACGCGACGGAAGCCATTAATGAAATTGGAATTGTCGCCGGCCCCGGTGCTCATCGTTCCCTCCAATTGATTTTCATAGACAAGAATTGTCATTCCGCCAGAGAGCCGACTCCTCGGGGTCGGCAATTGTCGTGATATGAAAAGCAGGTGGATCGAGCTTTCGTGACTCGAATACTAAACGCCTTGTTATCATCTCATTCTATGTGCCAACGAACGTTAAAACATCCTTCACAATCTCTTGTTGATGTAATAACAATTTTGATTTAAGATATTATAATTTTGATAGATACCTGTTTTAAAGGCTTACAGAACAATTAACACTGCTTATGTTGACATGTTATATAATCAATGTGTGTTCATGTACAAAAAATTCTTGTATATTACGTACTTAACAATATGAATATGCTCTGTGAGCCGGTAATATTAATTAGCTTGCTTGTGGTGTAGCCCAGGCGCTCATTAGTTCAATATAAAGTATAGCTCACGATCGAAACTTTAGTCGAGAGCGGCGAGCGGCTCCCCGTGGTCTAGTTTTTGTTAAAAACTACAACAAAGTGTTGTAACACGTAGTTGATGGCTGCTTAGGATGTGCATACAGGGCGGGCGGCCGGCGGCGGGCGGCGCGGTGCCGCTGCGAACGCCGCCCATGCATTTCTCAGTTCGCTGACCCGGAATGTATATTTAATTGATTTTGGTATTGCGGTCGGCATACTAACGAACCCTGAATTTCAATGAAAAGTTTGATCTTTCATCCAGAAATGATTTCAAAACGAAACTTTTACTCATCATATGAATTATGTATGTCTGAGATCAAATAGGTAACTTTATTGTAAATCTACATGTGATCACAAGTGTGGGCGTGTTTTACTGGCTTCAGCCGTTTTCGAAACCGTAGGTTCGAAACCAGTAGTGAAAACGGAATTATTTTTCTTTTTTGGAAACCTGGTTTCCAATCAAGAATAATAATTCTGTTTTCACTACTGGTTTCCAATACAGAATGTTAAGTCTTCTTTTGAAACTCATTGACAAATTTTAATTTTCATAGTTAACTCAGCCCACGGCCCAGTTTACTCCCACCTGTTCTGTTGAGTAGTTCTGTTGACAAAACTACTGGGACTTTTTTTACCATTAGTTTTGTTCCTGTTTCCTGTTCTGTTGAACAATTTTCTTACTATTCGGTAGGTTAGGGTTATTTTTTTTTTACTAGAGACAAAAATACTGGGATATTTTCTAGTAAAAAAAAAAATTACCCTAACCTACCGAATAGTAAGACACGAGTTGACCAATGAATCGTTATAATGCATATCTGTTATATCCATGACTGAGTTTCAAAAGAAGACTGTACATTCTGTATTGGAAACCAATTTAGAAAACAGAATTATTATTCTTGATTGGAAACCTGGTTTCCAATCAAGAATAATAATTCTGTTTTCACTACTGGTTTCGAACCTACGGTTTCGAAAACGGCCGAAGCCGTTTTACTTAACTTCGCATAAAACAAAACTTTTACAAACTTTGTAATTATTCATAAAATTGGGTTATATTAATAATTTAATTAGATATTGAGTTGGTTTAGTTTCAGACGTGTTTACGTTATTAGCTGTAAAACAATAACGTAACTTATTTGATTAAAATAATTTTTTGCTCTAGAATAATAATTCATTTGAAGTAAAGAATATATTTTAATATAAGTTTAGTAAGACTGATAAGTCGAAAGTGAACATCGTTTCCGAGTTAGTGGGATGTACGTGCGATGCCTGTGTAGGTGCAGAGGTATATGAAAGTCGTTCGAAGGTTCATAAAATGTAAAAAGAGTCACGCGCACCGGGTAGGTATTAATGGTGGCTTAAATGGAGGTGAAACTTTAGCCAAGTCCCGTTACCACGGCAATTTGTCAAACAAAAAATATGAGTGAACTTTCAGTTGGGAGGCGGTGTCTGACATGACTTATATAAATAACCTGTGCCCGCGCCGGGCCGGCCGACCGCGCCGCGACGCTCACTACCAACTTTATTTTATGGAACATTTTTATTTGATCATATTTGAATTGTCAGAAAAGTTTCACACAAACGACATCTGTCAATATAATTGAATTGAAAGTCTTATCTCGACGATTTATAATGATTGCGGTAAAAAACTTTTTTATTAATATAAGGTTGAGGTTTGTTTGGTGTTCGACTAACTTCAATGAATTAAGAAATTAGTATTCAGATAGTGAATCTAAATTACTTGGATCAATACATTAACCATTAGCCGCGTACCCACCTAGCGCACAGGCTCGCGAGGCAGCCTCGGTGTTCGGCTCGCGAGCCATGGCTCGCGAGCCAGCTTCAGTAGTTTTGAGGCCGCCTCGCGAGGCAGGCTGAGCCATAAGTCGTGTTTATTCAGCTGCAGCTATTTTTCTAGCTTCGCGCGAGCCAAAACATAACCGTACCCACCTAACACACAGCGCTCACCGAGGCACCTTTGAGCGCGTCAAGTTTACCGACAACAGATGGCTCGGGGCCGAGCCGTGCTCAGCCGAGCAAACGCGCACCCGAGGCAGCCCGAGGCACGTCCACACCAGCCGAGCATTTGGCTCGCGAGGCTGCCGCGCGAGCCTGTGCGCTAGGTGGGTACGGGGCTATTATTGCATTAAATGTGCAGAATATGATTAAATTGTATGTGCATTTTAGTTCAATGTAATTTAGATTATGATATGAATAACGCTAATAAATTGATCAGTCGTTCTTCTTCTTCATCGAGTGGATGGCCAACCTGACCAATCCTGGTGTCAGAGTTATTGAGCCGCCAAAGGCCTCTGACATGGCTCATGTAACGACTACTATCCGTAGAAAGTAACCGGAACCGACGGCTTAACGTGCCCTCCGAAGCACGGAATCATCTTACTTTTCGAGCAATCAGGTGATTCAGCCTGCAATGCCCTAACCAAACTGAGGAAAGTCTCACAAAGAGATTTTTGTGAGATCCCCACCGGGAATCAAACCCGGAACCTCCGGGTCGTGAGCCAGGCGCTCAAACCACAAGACCACGGAGGCTGTTGATCAGTCGTTAAAAGAAACAGATCCAATAAGGAATCGTTTCGGTGGAGTGTTATCGCAGGTCGCACTCCCACACGTACTCGCCGAGAAATAGTCGGCGGTCTCAGACAGGCATCTATCGCACAAACACTTAACGAATTACCCGAGGATTACTAACTTATTTCATTAGCAACTTTATGTAGCCAGAATGTTATTTTGGATAAATCCCTTAAGTATTATCCAGGCGACTGCAGCCGCAATCTCCACCGAGACGGTGCGAATGAAATAGACATTTACTCACTGCTTTATTATTTAGGATAACTAATTGTAACTTTGATTTACTTACTAATAACTTAAGTTAACTGATTATTTTGATTTTGTTTTGTTCTTGATGGAAGTTTGACTGTAGAACATGTTGTTTATAGAGCGTTAACAGAGAAACTTTGGAGAACTTTTAATAAGCTTTATCAAAGATACTAAGGTTCAACTTGGCATGAACTAAATGTAAAGGACGAAAATAAAGTCAATTATTTCCCCACGTGTGTGCGCACTTACGTATAACAATATAAATAGACGGGTGTCCCGCCTCGAACTGGTCTATATAAAGCTGTGTGTTGTGAAACATTTCCCAGGCCGTAAATTCTTCAGGTAGGGTATATCTCGAGGATGTTCCTTTGTCCCTTGTCTTTGATCGAAAGCCTCTTCGATTGATGACTCCTATTTGCGCGGAATGCGATCAGGCTGCCGGATGAGTTTTAGCCCGACATCGACATCTTTACTTTAATACTGATTTGAATATAAATCTGTGAATATATACAATATTGTTAGTTCACTCGGCGCGGGCCGGTGCTGAATAATAATGCGATTATTGTTTGATACATATTAAGTAGACCATATATCAGAGTATCTATCATTTTGATTTGCTAGTATTTACCTATCAATTCATTCGTGAAATTACCAGAATTCTGTATTCATTAGTCACGAGTGTTAATTTGTTACAAGTATTTATCACTATCATAGATGAGTGTAAAACCAGAAACTGAACGGAAGCTGTTTAGGAAACATGTTCAACCGTCCACTGTATATTTTATCAAAATCTGAACAGGTAATCAATGGTCTATCCAACTCAATGTTTCATCAAAATCAACTTCTCAAAGAGAAACCGTAAAATAGCATTTGAATTTAAGTCGCATTAAAAGTTTGCGTGAGCAGAGTTCGTAGCACAATGGGGCCGTTGGAAAAATTCTAATTACTTTAGTGAGTTGGTTTGGAATTTAAAAAAGTTGCGCTCTCTGTGCGGCCCGCAGTCTTGATACACAAACGAATTTTTATTATTTGTAACATAATTACTTTTAAAAGGTAGAATCTGTTTAAATAACTGAAAGGGAATGTATGCTAATACTTAATAGAGATAAAATGGTGAGCATTTCATCTATACTAATATTATAAAGCTGAAGAGTTTGTTTTGTTTGTTTGTTTGTTTGTTTGTTTGTTTGTTTAAACGCGCTAATCTCAGAAACTACTGAACCGATTTGAATAATTCTTTCACTGTTAGATAGTCTATTTATCGAGGAAGGCTATAGGCTACATTTTATCCCGGATTTCCTACGGGAACGGGCACAACGCGGGTAAAACCGCGGGGCGCTGCTAGTGTTTTATAAAGTTTGGCCGGTTGCTATCAGACGATACGTAGGTATAGCAGAGTATATTTAGGTTTACGTAAGGAGCGACAAGTTTATCTTGAAGACAGAAATGCCTATTATAAAAAATCCATTTGAATGGAGTTATTGTCAGTTTTTATGGACGGCACCTTGCTGGGGGCCTGGATCGATTGATTGTTACAAATAATGAAGTAGAGTGAACTCCAGTAAACGCTCTGAGCTCAGAAGTGTTGGCAATTTAGAACAGCCGGCACCGCTTGTTGCCGTCGTTTTTCTTGCCGCTTTGTTCAATAAATGTGCGCCTCGAGTGCCTTTCTCACGATGTTAGGCCCATATTACACAATAATAATTGCATATTAAGACGGTTTTATAGTTTATTATACAGCGAGATGTTCCCGTGTATAATGTGAAACAACAATGAGGAGTACATGAGGAGCTGCTCATAGCCGCATCGCCGTGTGCTTGACCTCAGGTTGATCTTTGTCTCGGCTCGGCGGAACACATCAAACAATCAATGAGGTTAATTAACCTGATGGCCCCAAGGCCGCTTCTCGCACATGATACACTCCCTGCAGCCTCACGTCACTCTACCACGTACAATACAATCAGCAGTTCTCTATAGGAACGCCGTAATGTTTATCTCAATATTCGACAACCGCAAATGCAGGTTTATGAAAATTCGTTTTAATTTCTGTTACGTGGGTAGTTACGTTTTTTAAATACCTATTTACCTGGATTTTTTTGATCATCTCATTTATAGTAAAGTAAAAATTTTAAATTCCTAACGTTGCAGAGCACCTGAAAAGAAGATAGGAAGATATTTATTCTCGATACATAAATTGGTCTGTAATGCGATGTATTTTTAAACATTTTAAATTCAAATCTCGGTAAACGTTCCGTGCACTATCTGTATCTGAATTTAGTTTAAAATATCAACGGATGTAGATGGAGTTTCTCGAGCAATCTTTAGCTCTTCAACATTTAAAAAAGCGTTATAAATACCTGCAATCTCAATCTGTGTTGCTACATTTATAAATATTATGCTAATTAATTATAAATGAATTTAACAATATGAGGTAGATAGAAGCAATTATCGGCGCGGATGTACGGACAGGCGGGCAAGTGTATGCGGTGTAGGGGCACGTACGAGTGCGTTAAACAAAAGCGAATCCCGCCAACGCGAATTAAAACCCCAACAATACCTCGGCAGGTGTTTAAACGTGTGTTGTGTTTTATACGTATTATCGTGAACATCCGGTACGTACCTACTTTCAGACCGTTTCATCTTACGCCCAAGCGGAGCGGGTCAGCGTAATTTATTACCTATTGTGCGGATATTTCATTTATCACGGTGAATTCAATTTACAGAACAATTAATCATTCCACAATACTTACTCGCCGACAGCGGGCTGGTGGTGCGGCCACTGTTGAAGCGCCCGTCACACCAAAAAAATATATAAAACATTTTATTCAGAAAATATAAATTAGCTATCTTTAAAACCAGCTTACTGCATAGCATCTCCATAGTAAATGGAATCCAGAACAAGTTAGTGTCTATCCGATGATATTGCGCTACGAGTGTATTTGAAATTCATGAAGCCAGATAAACGTTAGAGATGGATAAAATCAAAGTGGAAATCTCCTGATATTTTTATCGTCATTTTATATAAACGACACGCTGGAGGAAATTAAAACTGTTTAAGGCCAGATCATTATAAATACATCACTATTAATTTAATAACTTAATTAATTACAAATCCCAATTAAAATTGTATTTTGACTGCTAACCGCTGGATGGCTGATTATTAATATTACCGTGAAATATATTGATAAGAAGGTTTTAAAGTAGTTTTATTGCCATTGGAACTCACTATTTAAGATAAGATGGACATTTAAACCATATAAACCATTTATTTCTACACCTCATAAAATAGAACATAAAAAGAAGCAATACTTATATACTATGAACTAAATACTAAAATATATGAAATTAAAACTAGGTACAGTGGCGGTGATGTAGAGGACAGACTCAGTGTACGCTATGGGGTTGTTACACCCTACAGCACTGGTTTTCAGTCTGCCCCATGACATGTGTGACTCGCGTTCTACTGAACTCGCCGGCTTGCCGCTTGTAAACTCGCTCAAACTAACGCGAAGCGATAATCATAATAGAACGTGACATTCTTATCGGAATGTAAATAAACATAAAGGTTTTACCGTAAATGTGAATAAAAGACTTTTATTTACGAAGAAATCGGGCGGTAATTATTTATTTCTGGTAGAGCAAAAAATCCAATGTGTTTAACATGTATAACGTAGTCAAAGTGGTCGTTAGAATTCCGTTCGCTTTTCTGAAATTGAATTAGACGTTCGATTCGGCTTTAAGTCCGGCGGGACGTTTAATGCCGATGACGCAACATGCCATGATTCGTGGTAATAAGGGTAAGTACCACTACACAATATTCGAGCTATAAGTTTTGGTATCAGAAAGGAAAAGCAATAAGGATTTAATAGGAATATTACTTTTAATATTGCGGTAGGATTTTCAAAATAAATCGAGATAACGTTGGTGTTCAGATAAAAATGTTCATGCGTCAATTGCAGCGACAGCGACTGGCGATTTTTGTTACAAAATAATATTGTAGTGTAAGTTTTTTTTTCAAGTTACTGTTTACACCCACTTAAATGATAGAGTGAAAACATCCAAGAATCGCTTCAGAAAAGTAAAAACGAAAGCAGGTAAAACAGTTTAATATCTGACCCACCATTGTGTAGGCCTTTTATTCTACAACACTTGTAAGCATAGGCAATGTAAGAAATTCTTTTCCCACCTAGTCATAAATGTGCCGGTATCTGAAAGGTTACACTGGGCATAAATCACAGGAGGGTCAAGTGTCGAATGGAACACGTATCTTGGTATAAACGAGTACCTGTGTGTGTGTCGATGTTAGATTTCACTCTTTTCCATATTCCCCGATTAAGTTGTTTTGTGAAGTACCGAGTATTCAATATTATATTTTTTTCTAGATTATAACTTGCAACGGAATTACCGAAACAATTTTAACATTTATCTAGGTTCTGCTGTGTCAGGTCGGGCTTATGGGCAATTTTGACTCAAATTTAAAAAAAACTTTCCCGCTACTTTGCAATGTAAGGTATTCGATCTAGTTCACATTTTATTCGGTAAATGTCATTAATAAATTGTCCGGCTTTTTATTAATTTTAAAACCGCTATTTGTATTTCGGACTTGTGTTATATGAGAACGTGTGCTATGATATCTGCATACTTTTGTGAAGTTCTAAGCCTCCACGCCAGATAGATTTCTAAATATATACAGAAAAAGTAGCAAAAAGCCAAAGGCCCGGTAACTATATATTTCGTTCTCTAACTCAACTTTAGTTTGTTTTGTTTTATTAAATACTATAGAAAACGAACTAACAAAACGTTAACCAAAGAAATTATAAAGTCGAAATAATTTAATACCCAACTTCTTTATACGAATGTTAAAATGTTTGTCACATTTTCACGGAATTGGTTTTGTTTTGCTTTGCTTCTCAACGTTCTACAGTTTGCATTTTTTCCTGTGAACTTTCGAAGAGTGGAAACCTTTGATAACCAAAAGTATTTTTGAATTTTCATGTATTTCCAAGAGAGCTTTGTGGCAACAGTGTGGTGGTAGTACGAATAGGCGACTTTACTTGACTTAGTTGGTTATTTTGTGTAAAATTTATATTAATTTTTTTTAATAAAATCTATATAGCACAAAATTTAAGCGGCACGCTAAAATCTATCAAAATATTTACAACCTAATAAACCCTTTGATACAAAACGGCAATTCTGTTAGGTATTCTCAAAATTCATTGAACATGAATACGAGTACATACTCGACTGAATTCGCAAACACCGTTCTTCATTTGGGTAGTTTACCAGGAAGCTGGTAGTTACATGGACAGTTAGACAGTTTAACCTATAACAAGGCAGCACATAATTCACAAATATGAATGACCTAATTACATCACATTGTGGAAATGAAGAAGTTTAGTTTAATATGTATTTGCAGTTATATTGAAAGTCCAGTTAATAATTTCTATTTCTCGATCGGTGAAATGCTATGCGCCGAAGCTAGCTATGCGGCGTTAGATATGATTGTCGGATACTTCCTTTGTTATGAGGTTTCTGTGCTTTAAATTGATATGATTGGGGGGGGGGGGGGGGGATATTAAACAAAGTATACCAACAAAGTTCTGGTGTAAAGGCACCTACGCTCTTGTCAAATGCTTTTTCCTGTATAATATAAATTATAAATGATAGATGCCAACGATCATTTAATAATCGTGCTATCATTTCTTAGATCAGTTTATGTACAGCAAATGCAAGATTTACTTTTGGTAAAATAAACTCAGTTATTTATTTATTAGAACTTGACTGTAATATGTCTTTGTTTTACCTTCACAGAAAAGGCCGTAATATCGAGCAACAAACCACACAGCTCTCGTATAATATTAGATACACCTTAGTTTTTCTTTCTAGGAATTATTGTCAAGGAATTTCCTACAAGATATTGGAAAAATTCCCTTTTCAGCGAAGAAACAAGACACAGTTCTGTTCAGGTAAACAAGTGAGGCGAGATAGTGCGAATATCTTTCATGAAACTATCGGCTCGTGTCTCCTACTTGTTATTAAGTTGAAATTATATAAACTTGATGATCTATACTCTTGTTTATGCAAATATTTTCGAGTTTCAATACAAAAACTACATAAACGTGTACATTAGAAAATTTAGGTGGGTCAAGTGTGAGCAAAATAAGTTGTTAAATTGAACTTTGTCTACACATAGTGGTTTCGTACCATTAAAGATAAAGCCTAGTTGTCTTCCGAGTAAGCTACGTGTGACTGATAAAATTAGTTATTCAAATTCGTCAATTACCAACAAAAAATGCTGTACTGATGTACCGTATAGGATACGCCTTGTTCAATAAGGAATACCCACCAGGAAAGCTTTCATATCGACACAAAGCCAGGACGAGTCGCTAGTTGTATAAAATGTAATATAGAAAAGTTCAAACCACCTCTTTGTATGTAACCATTACACACGCGTAAGTACTTTACTCCATACCAATATCTTATTATTATATAGGTACCTACGAATGTATTAGGAAAAGGAAAACTATTTTCGTGTGAACCCTTTGACATGAAAATTTGTTCGTGAGTGCTTATAATAGAGTGTGGGAGGTCAATGATCAATAGCGAGATTGTATTATGCTTGTTATGAACAGAATATTTTTATTTGGCTGTATTTACATAGCAGCATTTTCAAAAACTATATTTGTAAACTGTGCGGTTTTAATATTGCTTCATTTTTGTAATATGTGGCTTGGTGCAATGTTTTGTTGAAGTAATGTATTTCATTTCCCAGTTCTGTATGTAATATGGTATGATATACGAGTATGTTAAAGTTAGAATGTTGAATATAATGTTTGACAATAAGTGATTAAAGTGAAACTATTGAGCTCATCTACATTTATTTTATTTGACAAAGCCATTGAAACACAAACGAGGTCGGGAGTGGCTGGCAGCGTCAACCAGAAGTGTCGTTAAGTGCTGGGACCGCCGCCTCTCACAATTACCGCTAGGAGCCTGTAATGACCCAGAGAGACCCTTATTAAAACTTGCCTTGCCTCACTCCAACTAACTAAACTTCAAAGTAACGATGCATATTAATTCTAACGTTCGATAATGTAATTTGTGGGGTTAGTTTCGCTATGCTCGATTCCCGCTATGCACTGATCATAAAATACCTAACAAAAAGTGCCGCTATGCACGGAATCAGATTCTTGGACAGTCGAAAGGAAAATGCTTGTGTTTAAATAAATAAAAATTTAAATAAAATACTCTCTTACTAGTTTCACTAACTATAACTAAGCAAACAGTATTCGTGTTAATCAACATATAGCTTAAACCGTCAACACCAAAGCAACGAGTTTTTTGGGCTACCTCTTCCGGGAATTTGTACCTGAGTGTTAACTTTTGCCTTGAATAGAAAGAGACAGTAGGATTGCAATTTTGGTGCATCTTTATTTTACTGATAAGGGTAATTAGGTTAGTTAGTTAGTACGTCTGCAATCATGTCGGACGCAAGTTCTTCCCGTGGTCCGGTTAAAAATTATACAATAATTGATAGTAGACGTGGTGGAAAGACTTTAGGCCCATCTCGTAGCCAGATTTGGTAGCTAGCTACGAAATGAGAAAAGTGTTTTCCCATCTTGTAGGTAGCTACTAAATGGGAACGATCTATTCGGTAGGTTAGGGTTATTTTTTTTTTTAGTAGTTCTTTTTCCTAAATCTTGGCCATCTTGTAGCTAGCTACTAAATGGGAACGATCTATTCGGTAGGTTAGGGTTATTTTTTTTTTACTAGTTCTTTTTCCTAAATCTTGGACTTTCGAATTCCTATTTCGTAGCCAGCTTCGAATCGGGATTATTTCTCCCATTTGGAAGCTAGCTACCAAATCTGGCTACGAGATGGGCCTAAAGGGTGGAAAGACCCTGTTATATACCGGACACAATTACCATTTTGTAAGACAAAATAAAAGAACTGTTGTCTGGCAATGTGTAAATAAAAGAAGTAATCTTGATTTTGAGTTGATTAATGTTTCATAGCGTTTTTATATTTTTAATCAAAATATACGCAATTCTTAAATTTAAATTAGATTTTTATTTACCAAAACAATTTTCCTCAAACTATGCAGTCCCAGGCTAGCTTTAAGAGAAATATTACTTATAAATATTAAATTATACTTTAGAAACACTTTTCTATCGAATTGTACCTTCCATTGTTAAAGGTAGCACTGAGAAATTCAGTGCAAAGCGGCACTTTTTGGTAGGTATTTAAAGATCAGTGCATAGCGGGAATCGAGCATAGCGAAACTAACCGAATTTGTGTTCAAAAGTGCCACAAGAAACTGTCATTATTGTGTTCAATTTACATATGTGAAATGTAAGTCATAATATATACGAATGTGTGTCAATATTTATACAATTCTTTGGAGAGAAGCTTTCAGAATTCGATATGTGCATAACACTATCTTTTCATTTCCGAATTCGTCCGCGCAGTTTTCACAAAAAACCTCAGATGTTTTCGGGATAAAAAGTGGCCTATGTCACTTTCGACCCCATAAACTGTTTTTATACAAAAAATCCGTACGTTTCTCTGATCCCTTTGTGTGAAAGATGTAGGGTGTGTATATTTTGATGAACAAAAACATATAAACAATACTTAAGCTGTGTACACTGTACAGTACCTAATTATTGTCAACTGGCTAGTTTCCATAGTAACTGAGTACTTAGTTCTAAAATGTTGGTAACATTTGAGGAAAATGAGGGATGGCTGAACGTCTTCATTCCGTCTTGTGGGTGGATGATAAAGTATTAGTTGTATATTATTTACATTTATTTTGTGAAGTTCTGCTAATATTTGTAATGACAATTATTGAACACAATATTTATTAAATCATAAAATATCCTACATACTCAGTAACACAATAGTCTCAAACAATGTATCTATTATAATACAATATTTAGGTCAAATACCTACCAGTGTATTGATTGTTAGGAGTATGAGAAAGGGAATCCTTCCAATACCGTATCACAATACGGTACGATATAAATGCCGTTTTATTAAGCGGACAATAAAATAAAAACACTTCTTAGGCATATAAATTGCGAGTGTCACATAAAAAGTAAATGGATGATACAGCACAGTTTTATTGGTGTCATCGAGTGGTGTGGTCGCATGCGCTGTGTTTTATTGGATGCAGCTCAATGGAGCGCTTGCATTGAGTATCTATCAGTTCACCTCGACATTTACCTCTAGGGATAAATAGAATACTAAACCAATTTCAAATACATCTCTAAGCTTATAAATCCAATTGGTATAGGTATTGGCGAAATGTGGGACTCATCAGTTTCAATAGGGCGATATTCGGCAAGCGTCGGTATTGCAGAGTATTGACTCGGTGTGAAGTTTGTCGCCAGTTTGTCAGAGGTTTTGTCAGTTAGTTATTAGTAGCGTGTGACACATATACAATGTCTACAATGTCCTATAAATCCGACACAAGAAGACTTTCTCCCTCTAGAAGCCGACGTGTAAGACATTTCGTCCGTACCTGCACATCATTTTGCTAAAATCAATTAAGAACTTCCAAAGTTTAACTGAAGACATACAAAATTAATTTGGCAAGAAAACTACTTACCAGTGCAATATAAAACAGCAAACAAACATGCTTATCATGAATTTTATATTTAGTTCATGTTGTACCATGTTTGTATTCCTTTGTAAATAAATGCTTAAGTGGCTCTTATCTAAAGTGGTGAAAGACCTTGCTGGATGTGAATTATTTTTGCAAGCAGATTCAATTTACCATCCCTGCCTTCAACTACTTAACTTGATAAAGTTGATTCCGGTACTTCTTTCAAAGTAATTGAATTTAAGGTATATTTGTTAGTTAATCCGATTTGTGATACTTGTGTTTATATTCGGTTCGCGTATGAATAGCGTATTTATTAAACGAGAGTACCGCTGGCGGCCGGCGCCAAACTCTGTGCGGATCTGTCCATTGCTGATTAATCGATCCGAAAATTGAATTGCCGTGATAAATGAAATATCAACACGATATAGAACAAATAGCTTCGGTTAACGTCCTTCAATCAGGGACTACCCTCGCCACTGTTTGATTACGGATAAGTTAAAAGGGGCTCAAAGGACAAGCATTCCGCGAGTTGACAATGAGAACACGGAATAATGTCGATACGCGGTCATTGTCCCGCTTTTTAATATATTTTGTTCTCCATAACAATTGATTTACGATCATGAAATATTCGTACGTCCCTAAGCGAAAATTGATTGTGGGAGTTTACCACGATTCGAACATGATGTAGTCTCAAAGAAACCGACAAAGTCTTAGGTATGCCAGATTTGTTTCGTCTCAGTTTCTGTCATGAGCTTGGTAATTACTAAGTAATTACGGTATAATTAAGACTTCTTCTAATCATCATTAAGAATCTAACTATGTACTTACTTACTCACAAAATAAAGAACACTATAACTAAAAAGCACTAGACTATCAATTCCAAATAACAAAAATATAATGGGTACCTTAACTATTGCTGATGCATTTTCTTCTTTAATATGGATGGACATTCTATTTTCTTTGTGTCATAATTTAATTTACTATAATTTATAGTCGCATACAATGTTTATTAAGTTGGTAGTGAGCGTCGCTCAATTCTTTTGCTAAATGTGCACCCTTACGAAGCGAGAATGAAAAAGCTGAATATAAAATAATATTCACCGGTCTCTGTTTATAGGGGAAAATTAATTTTTGAAATCTTGTGTTTACATTCTATCCGATGAAGTCGGTTCTGGCGCGTTGTATGTTCTGTCTTTATTTTTAAATTGCAAAGTTTGCTGGCGAATTATTACAATGAGGGTCGTTTATTCGAAGTGAGAGTCGTATTTTAGTAATGAATGGGTCGTGCATTAAAGCCGTGACATTTAAGTGAGTTCGCTGTGGGGTCGGGAGAGCCCTCCACGGGCCCCGCGCGGATCCCACGCCGCGCCCGCGCCGCGCCGCCGCGGCCTGCCGCTAGCCGGACGCTTTGATTATAACATAATTGAGTACTTCCGCTTATGTAAGAAGGCTCCATTAAATCACGGGCATCAGGAAAGTCAGCTACTGTAATATATATTTGTTCCATTGTTTTAACGCGGCCAAAGTTTTTGGTTTAGGTTTATTAACCGAGAAGTTTCTTGGTTATTATTTGTTTCAGTTGCTTGTGTATGTTAAGTCGTGTGTGTTCAACTCCTTTATTTACAATTTTGTGCAGAGGTTTTCATTCTGAAATATTTGCGTGAGCATTCTGTTTCACCCAGTTATATTTTCCAGCTTGTACTGTGCTACAACTTAGCATGTGCTCGTAGCTACAGCCTCGACTTTATTCTCACTTCGCATACATAGGTACTAATTAAATAACTTGGTGCGCGCTACATGTTAGGCATCTGCACGAGGACTTCGAAACAGATATTATTATGCACCGAGTTAGGATATAATACAAGTATCTTCTGAATGCGTCATCTCCATAGAATCGTTTTACCCATCAGCCTAGTCTAGATGGACGGACCAATTATTACTTCCAAGAGCTCAACAACCAAGTTTCAATAAATATCGAACACATTTAATACTTTGCAAGTTATTTCTATCTATCAATAAGTATTACAGAGTTACATATTTTCTGCAAAACTATTCATGAAAAATATAAAGGCTTTCACTAGACGCTGAAACGAGTGCTCAATTAAAAACTGAAAGAAAAATGGCCAATTAGTGTCAATGTGGTTGCAATTAGGTTTTTAATATGGACTTATCAATTCTACAAATATGTTCTCAAATAAAACTTTAACCTAAAGGTATCTGTTTCGAAAACAGCTCTAAATAAAAGTGTATAGTTCTATAAACCCAGTGTAGATAAGAATATGTATGTAAACGAAATGTAGCTTTATTTAATAAAAATCTGCATTTAAAAATATTTTATGTGGATAGTTTATTCGCGGAACTTTTCCCCATTTTATATTTTAGAGAGGAAATGAAAAAGTTTAGGAAGTTACAACTCCCGCTCGGAGCTATATCCGTTCTCAAATTCTTTGACTCAGGCTCTGGATCATATTTTTGCTAAATTTGTGGCAATGAATCTTTTCAAAGTTTAGATTGTACACATTCGTTACCTTCTGCCATTCGTCAACGTTAAGACTTTCATTCCATCTAACTTTGTGGTCCAAAGAGTTAAGCTCCTAAGTGCCTGCTTCCTAAATGGATTTCCTTTAATACAAGTATAAAGTGCCTTAAGGCATTCAATGATTTAATGAATCCATTAAATTGTTTATGTTTTAATTGGAGCACTTCAAGTACAGTTCATGTTATATCACTGCATTGTGACTATTAAACTTTTTACGTTATTGTACATTTGATAGAGCATAAGTACTTACTACGTGTGCATAAAAAGTTTAATGTTAAATATTTGAGCTCGGGTAGTAAATGGTAAAGAACTAACGAATTTATTTAGCGTCACACATGCGATGACATTGAGAGTAAAAACATTCTCGGCAAAAGAGCGTGTTATTAGTTTGTAACGAGAGATTTTCTGCGATAAAAAGACGTTATCTCAAAACTCTTTAGCTGCGTAATAATTTGCCCCGAGAGACTATTTCTTTTGTCGAATAAAGATATATTTTATTGTAATTGTTTAACAATGTCTGGATATTTCGGCGAGGATAAATACTTTCGTGATTAAAGTAATAATGGTCATCATTAAATAGGCGCTCGAGAAGATGAGCTTAATGTTGTACAACTTTGCGAAAGTTAAATTCGCTCTACAATCATGATTTACATTTCTTTAAAGAGGTACCTATTAAAAGTTTTTTCAGATTGCAACTCCTTTAACACTTTCAATTCTAAGTGCAATAAATCAGACCTAACCGCGGCAGCTTTCACGTTATGACTTCCTCGTAAAATTTACATTTAAAAGTTAATTTTCTCGTTCCCCGGCTTAGGGCAATTGTTAATCTTGGATTCGCTCATGTTGCCCGCTGTAAAAATTATGAACAATGTTCTAAGTTTGCTTTTGCTCCACTTGCGGCCCAAGTTGGCTCCACTATGCGCTTTGTAGGCATCTCGCAAGTCGAAACTTTGATCAAGCGGACGTTTTAATAAGGTGAAACCTTCTTGTGAATATGACAATTACTTGGCAAGTATCGGTTATATTCTTTCATTAGTTCCAAACTTTAAAGAGTAGATATTAAACAAATAGATATATACATTCCGGTTCATATTTAGATTTCTTTACTAATACAATATTTAACAGTGCCCTCAAAACAAAGCACAACCTATGAATCAGAAACGTCTACATTATAATTATAACCATGTAATGTCATACAACAGTCTTTAATTAACTGATTTCCGTCCTTACTTTAGGCAGCTAATTAAGTTAGCAGCGATTTTCAGGGATGTCAAATATTCAGCAGTAGACACTCACGAACACGAAAAATTGTGTGACCAAACTACATAAATACGCAGAATCTAGGTCGTTAGCCGAGAAATCCGGTTACACAAAAGACTTGGTCGAGTGCAGAGTATTTCGTAGTCCGCAAACGAATTGCAAATGCGGCTGAGCGCGAGTTTGCACACTCGCTCGCCAAAATAAGGAGGCGAGGCGCGTCCGTCCCGCGCCGCCCCTCCTATGCCGATGGAATGACAACCATACGACCAATAAACACTATATTTGAGGAGCCGAAGCCTCCGCTCTGTAATTGCCTTCAGCTGCGTATCGGCGCGGGCCTAAACCCATGAGCCCAAGGCGGTGGACGCGGATATGTTTTGTCATGACGTCGTTTCCTCAGTTATGAGTTCATGTTCCCCTAGTTATTACCGGCTACACTTTTATATTTCATGGAGGTGTTTTGTTCATGGACTTTTTATAGAGGACGGCAATATCGCATGTTATGGACTTGTATTTCTATAATATGTACTTACGAGGAGGCTAGTTTATTTATAATAAACGTCCTCAACCGTTATTCGGGTAAGCTTATGGACGTTTTCAATGAATTCAGCAATTTCTCAATTATAGAACGATATTCACAAATAGAAAGCTAGAATATATTAAAATTAAACAAAATAGATCCAACAGATTACGTAACCAGTCCAATATGAAATTGTTAGCGATAAATGCGAGTTAAATTCGTATTATACCGCCCGCTGCCAATTTAAGCGCTTTCACGGATGTGTTGTTTAAAATTCTATAGAGTTATTCACACTGATTGTGTATTTAGTGCTCATGATGTATATGCAGCTTTAGTGGTCCGGAATAAAAGCGCTCACCGCACGACTGTGATTACTCGTGTAAACACTTACTCCACTAATGTTTACAATGTGAAAGGTCAATAAGCATATACTAATGTCGCATATACTGTCGTATCTAAATATTTTAGTTATTCATTCATTAAGTTTTTATAAAACTTATTGAATAAAAAATACAAAGAGGAGATAATAATGTAACCGTTTCCACATTGCATCTGTGTTGTAAAGGATGTGAAAAGACATTAAGATAATGATTACCTACATGAATGAACGTAGTCGATAATTGAAAACCGAAACTCCAACGCGAATTAATATATTCACCACAGCAGCATAAGAGATAATGCGCAATTACAATATTTAGGTACCGAAATACATTTAGTCATAATCCTAATTCTCGTTACTGAATCATATCAACTTTTCAGTGAGTATAGAGGCCTATGTTCTACAATAACATACAAACACTTTTTTAATTTGGTTTCAACTAAGTAAACACAATGTTGTAACCAATCTTTAAATCTATTGACCACTATTGGCTTTTATACTTATCAACTGTGGCCTATGATCACGTGCTAGTAACAACATGCTCATGTATTGCAATTACAATGATACTAGGCGTTCTAGGAATAATATTCTGTTGGAATTCTAATGGCGATATTGCATTTGAAATTTTTAAATTATGTGGAAACTTGGAACTTATTGGAGTTTTCATTGAGGTCATGCCATTCATAGGAAAATGAAGGGCATAGAGTTAAGTTACTACCTTTTAGGATTTTTTCTAATCAATTATAGGTACTTATTTAAGAGTTGAAGCATGAATAACGTGTGTGTTAATGTAGGGTGGGTTTCATTATAAATATTGGTCTCAATTAGAAGAGGGCTGGGCGCGGGCGGCGGCGGCGGTTGTCACCATAACCGGCGCGGAGCTAACCGCCTCTCCGAGAGTAATTACACCGAACTTCATTTAACTTCCTCAGCTCAGTCCAAATACCAGTACCACTAAGCACTGTACTTACTTTACTTAGCCCGTAACAAAACGATGCAATTTTAAGTAACGGTCCAGCGGGATAAGGCGAAGCTTTATATGTATAAATAAATAGCTTAATGTACTTACAGAAATAAACCTTCATGCCGCTGAATTGGCTGCCGTTGTAGAATAGTTCGAATAGAAAGCTGATTGTTGGCTTTATGTTATTTTACATCCAGAGCCGTATATCTCGGCTAACAGCCACTAACTTCGACAAATGGAGAGTTCTACTGTGTGTGATGTGAATTGATATACATAGTTTCAAACTATTAGATATTTATTTCACGTTAAAGCTTTACAAATATATTGGATTCGACAGAAAAATAGTGATCGCTTAAATTCAAGTCAAGTGCGTTTGCGAAACTATACAAACCCATTATGTTTGTAAGTATATAAATACTATCAATACTCATACTTTTATATGCATTTTAATACGATACTAAATGGTTTCAAAGTTCTTAATTGAAAAAAAACTTAACTATTTAATTTTAAATTTATTGCATAACCGCTATCGGTTGGTTGTTTAAAGAAAATAACCTATCCCTCTACCAATACGAGTATTACCGGAATCAATTCAGAATACAATCAAACCATCAAGTGGTATACTTCCGCATCGATTATATAATGTAAATCCTAGGGATCATGTTGTAAGATAAGATTACCGGGTTCAACGAATATGTTGTTACAACTTATGATTTTTCAGTTACATTTTATAGAACCCTTTCCTGGCGTTATCCCTAAAACGTGTAGTATATTGCGATATAAAAGGGATGTAAGTATGTAAGGTTTTGTTAGCATTTCTGTTAAATGTCGGGATAAATTGCAAGATCAAATATTGACAGCGTCCTTTGCGTTCGTTGTAAATGACATCGACCTTGTGCCTCAAAATATAGCTCGGTGAGCGGTGAAGAGGCCTTATATTTTATAAACTTGGTCATCGTTGGATTATTCATTTGATTATTCGATGGGCCTCTTCGTAAATTCTGAGGGAATGTGACATGCCTTTTACTGTATTGGACCTCTGTGGCACTCTATACGTAGTCACGGATGCTCGCAGTGTATACTGGTACCTCTTCATATACACAAAGGAGCTAAAGAAAGAGCAGACGAGTTTTCAGTCCGTCAGCGGCATAAGGCTGGTATAAAAATAAAAGCATACAGTGCTCTTATTATTGCATTTCTCTGGAAATATTATGGAGTGTTTACAAGAGGAGGGTTGCGATATTTTCAATATTTTATAGGTACTTCAGAGATGGCGTGTTAAGGTGTTTACACTTGAGGTCAGCTTGTATCGACGATATGCCAGTTATGATGCCACGCCCCTTCCTTCCAGGTAAATATACTGCTTTACAAGATAAGCTATTTTGTGAAAATTGAGGAAAACCTAAGCTTTAGTCATCTAATGGTTTATTATGTTGTGATCCGGATCATGCTCTTTACTCCTTGGGGAGTAGAGTGCGTTCTATTTATGGTTGGGTTAAGGCTGCGTCTTAGTCCAGCCCTGGAGCTCTATGGAAAAGTATTAACTAGTTTTAAGGGGTGCAAGATACAAATGACAGCGACGGCGATAAGTGACTTTTTCGAAAAAGGTGCTGAAGGTTTATGATTTTGTGAGCGTTTTTTAAAAGACCACAAGTCACCGTCTACACATTTTCAGGTGTCTGTAATAAAGCTTCCATAAAAACAATTCCTAACGTTCCAAAAAAATTGCCACTGATCAAACATAAATACAAACACTTCTATTAAGGCACAATGCCTTAACTAATATCCGATCCGAAAGTTCTATAAACCATGGAGAAGTACATCCTAATGACGCTTCATCAATACACACGTTAAATGATGTATAAATGGAATCCAATAAAATATGTAAAGTGCTTCTAGTCTGCCGGTTCATTAAGATTTGTAATTTCCACTTCAGGAAATTACACACGAGCTGAACTCATGCGAGTGCGAGCGTCAAATGCAACTGAAGGGAACTTCGTAACATACAATAATTATAACCGCGTTTGCTACTATACTCCTACTTTATGTTATAGTGGGTGTATTAATATTACGGTTCACATTTTAGTTCATTTCCAACTCACTAGTGGATATTAAACAGATAATTTACTTCGTGTAGGTTTAAAGTTAGTAATGGAAACTAAGAAGCCGGCTTGCGTCACAGATTAATAAATAGTTAACTTGCGTACCGCATTTGAGTAGGTAAAAGGACAGTTTTTGAAGAAGGCCTTTAGTTTGCGTGATGCTTTCTAACTTAAAACACACTGCTTAATGTTCTATCCATTCCAATTTGATATTGATAGTCACGCACAACCATTGTCAATTCCACATATGTCGTAGGAATTAGTTTTATGTTGTAGTCATTTGTTTTTATATGTCGAAATAGTTGTTATTAATGTTTAAAACAGTTTCATGTGGTTGGTTTGTGCTAATAGGTATTTAGGTGAGAGACACGCGACAGTGCTAGTGGGTTCGGCCACGTTGGGCTCAGCGGGCACTCGGGCAGGGCCGAGTGGAACACCTGGCCCCGTGCGTTCAGCGTACATTCAACAGGTAATAAACGTATAAATCGGCTCCGTATGACGACAGGTATCTCATTATCGCTCTCTAGCCAAATCCCGAAAACTGCCCGCTGCGTATAAAAGGTCTTCCCGTCTAATTTATTAGAGAAATATCCATGACAGAGACCGCCTCCAGATAATTAGCCGCACGAACCCACATTAATTACCTAGTCGTATTAATATGTCTCTTTTGTTTATAAAATTAATGTAGCGTGAAATTTTTGTTTTTACTGACAGCTTTGTTTTGAATTGATTTTCGATTGTTTTATGTTTTAATGATTTCAATGTTTCGAATCGTTATTTAGGACACCCATTTTATTGAAAGGTTAATTAATTGTTAGATATTGAAGACTAAATTATTAATCTCTTTTAATCAATGTTTCTTGAAATATTTGGATCAGGTTATCAACGCTGCGTTCACACTTTACCAAGTAATTTAAATGACGAGTCACTTGATTAACTGAACCCATAACACAGCTACTATTGCGCAATAATCTTGTTTAATATGATCAAATCCAGCCGCAGAATTTACTGTATTTGTCATACATAGAACAGTCTTGAACAAGCGAGTTATTGGATATTCCATACTAAATCAAGGGATTGAATATATTTGTATGCGAATGGCAATGGAGTGTTCTATATATTGTACGCATATCTCTGTGTCGTAGGACTCGTAGGTATATCGTATGTTGAAGTACTCGTGTGTCCTCGACCGCTTGTTGACATGTTAAATGAAAATTTCCTGTTATTTTAAGGTTGGTGGTCACAGAATGACATCACTGAGCGTAAATTGGATGGTTTTCCTTAACTAAGGATCATTGTTTTGTCTTGAGAATTGTTGAACAAACAATGGACCATTATAAGGATGTGGGATGAATCATATCTGTTTTATACAATGTGAATTCTGTGTTAATTAGTCTATACGAAAAAATCAAGCATTTTAATTAGTGAATTCTTTGTTGTGATGTTACTGCTATGTAACTACATATTTGATTTGTTGGTCGATTATTAATAGCAAGTCGTGGACAAGTATTTAATTATAAATTCCGAGGACTGGACAATTCTAAATTACCTAATGTTCAAGTTGGCAGAACCGAGACAACGCTATTTGTATGTAAAGGAAGATGCGGCACAAGACGCCACAATCCAATATTTGATATTAGGTTCCAACTCAACTATTACTTTTGATGAATGCCTAAACTTTACTTCAGGAAACAATGGCTTCTTAAACAAAATAATAATTTATTTAAGTTTGGTTATATTATACATAATATTTTGGTAGAAATATATGATTATTTTCATTTATTAAATTAGGGGATTTTTTAGTTACCGAATCATACCAGTGCGAAGTCTTTTAATTCGTACACGATGCTCATTTTACTGGGTAACTAAATCTTTATCTTATTAACATTTTTGGGATGAAGGAGGTATCGTTTAGACGTAGATTTCGATGTGGTAGTTGAGTCCTGACCCGCGGTCGCTCTTGAGCCGGATGTTGGCGTAGGAGAAGCCGACCCCTCCGGCAGTCACGCTGGGGATGGCGTCCGTGTGGTCCAGGTCGCGGGCTACGATACCCTGGAATGGAAGGGAAACGAACACATTATTATTGGTGTATTAAGTCATTATTTGGGGATCATGAAGGACAATGAAGGCTATAAAGACCTAGCCGTTGGAGACACGTTTACCCAGCAGTGGGCCCTTATAGTTTGATAATAGAGTAACACAAAAATATATATAATGTATTCGAAAAAAGTATTATTGACACATATCGATCCAGATGGTTTTGAAATCTCGTATACATGTTTTTAAAGTTGGGCCGGGAATGGTAAATATAAATGACGGGACAATTTAGTTGTTCTTTCATTCATTTCGAAAAGACCACTGGCCAACCATAGTGTCGGAGTCTTTAGACCGACTAAAGGCTATCGACATGGTATAAAGATAAAACAGGATAAGCCAGGATCTGATAGCGCTCCCCAAGCCCCAGTAGCGCTCCGATAGGAATGCCACTATCGGTCATCAGACCGAGTTGTGACCGAGCTGTTGCTTAACATTAGCGATTAATCAACATCGCTCAGTCGAACGATACCATATTATATCAGTCAAACGATACCATAGATATTGTATGACAGATAATCTTGTTTGGTAAATCTTGTTCCAGATTCTGTATTAAGTAAGCTACGTTAGATGGAATCGGATCTATTTTCCTAGCGCTGACATCTCTTAGTAACCCTGTCGAAAGGACAAGGTCAATAAGGGTGGAGCTAACTAAGCCAAGGGTTTCTTCACGATGTTTTTCTTTACTTAACACGTAAGGACCGTACTTTCGTTTATTATATGCATGTGACTGTAAAACTATGTAGATGTAATACTGTGGTCTGTGGCATGGTGATATATCCAACCCTGGAAGTTAAGGAGAGTGGTTGCAATATCCGCCAGTTTTGAAAAAAGAACAAAGAAACGGAGATATAGGAAACAATTAGGCATTATACTGTTCATAATATGCTCTGAGATGCATACCGCATACCGAACATGCATTTTTCTATTTCCTTCATCTAGTTCTTGTTATGAATCCAGTTTATGCCTATTAAATTAGTTAGTCTAGTAAGTAAGTAGGCGCGCACAAATTATTTATGTAATTTGAATTTTTTGTATTTTGAATAATCAAGTTCATACTTATCTATCACTACATAGTATAAAATAAAGTCGTCTCTTTTTCGTGTCTGTCTGTTTGTCTGTCTGTATGCTTAAATCTTTAAAATTACGCAACGGATTTTGATGCGGTTTTTTGTAATAGGTAGAGTAATTCAAGAGGAAGGTTTTTATGTAAAAAAAATCCCGAAATTCCCACGGGAACGGGCACACCGCGGGTCAAACCGCGGGGCGCTGCTAGTATTTTTATAAACGTTACCTACTTCCGTAATTCGCGTTAATTTTTAAAATAAATCTGATGCATAACAATGAAGCAGCTATCGCAATAATTACACATATAATAAATAAAGCTGTTTATTAACACAACTTTATGTTTTAATTACCTTTATTCATTTACCTTTACTGTTTGTAACCATATTGACTTATAAGTATTTAAAGAGCATTAATTAACTCACGATGGGTTGCTAATTAAATTACATAATAATTTTAGGAGTTGATACTGATTGAGTCACTCCAAGTGTAAATTCATTTACTGCTGTTTTTGAGGAGTTCTATTAATTAGATGTATTTGGCTTTAAGGTAATAATAACAGCGTTTTCTCACTTGTCGGCTGTCGAAGCCTAGATTGTAATCGAACATCCCAGGTGACACAAAATTGTATATGACTTGTCGATACTTATATTTTGTAAGTACAGGTTGTTTTAAAACAGAGGCATCAATTTTCTGATCTGAAAAATCTGAATCCGACAACCGAGAAGTGGCAACGGACTCTTAGGTAGGGATTGGAACTCATTTTATCCCGCGGGAGTAGGTATATGTGATCGATCAATTAATTCCGCATGGGATTCCGCATTTATTAAAATTACTCTTTTAAAAAATCTAATGTAAATAAGTTGATAGGACATGTTTTATTTTTAAAAATACTTTTGCTTAACATTTATTACATAATGCAATATGAAAAACATTTGTTTGCTAACAAATTGATTATAAGCCCGTTCAAGAACTAATTCTGTAATCAGTCTTCAGTATAATTTACCATTAAAAGTGAAAACTTTATCCTTATTTCTAACTGTTGGAACATTCTCTGAGCCACTGTCTCTGAGCCTGCTACTGTAAATATAACAAAGTTACCGAACATGCTCTCTCGGATTCTGTGCTAGATGGCTAAATCGGAAAGATATATTCATCGGCGAGCATTCTCTCTTCAGCAAAGTTTTATCGCTAATTTTCAAATTTGGATCTACGGATCCGCGTTATAATGATGCAGGATTTATGTGGGATAGACTTATAACTGCAGAGGGATCCCGCGGGAATGCGGGATTGAATCCCTAATCTGAGGGGATTCCTAAGCACGTACATAAGATTATGATAAACATATCCGACAAATCTTGCTTATATTTATAATAACTGAAAACATTATGTTGGGATTGTGTTTGTTGCTTAGTTCGCGTAAACGGTTAGTTGGATATCTAACTCTAACTATCCTGAGGCGTTTTTACCGTTAGTTCCTACGGGAATGACTTTCCAGCGGTTTACTGCAGGCACATGCGACTCTTTTGATAAATACGACTATCTCAGTTTCTTGTATTTGTTAAATATGGTGGAAATGTGGTGATTTCAGGTTATCCTCTTAGACCTATGATATATTCAATGAAATGAGGGGCATTTGCCCAGCAGTGGGACATTAGCGGCCACCTTATACTATACTTTTTATAAGGAAACACAACTATAAAAATATTAAAAATTAAAAACGCACCATTAACAATTTTTTCATATAAGTAAAGGAAAATTAAATGCTTGTAACGTAACGAAGTAAATGGTAACTATATCTAGATAAATAACAATACATACATAGATATTAACAATTTGAATATCTATTAGGTATCCATTATCTACCTAAAGTTGTCACCAATCAAATTCTACAAAATAACAATCTAATTTCGTACACAATTGTAGCTACTACAACGGACAGTGAGTCAGACTAGCCTGTTAAACTCATAATAAAGTCATGACTTCACGAGACAGTTTATAATACACATTACACGTTTTTGTTTGGTAAAAAACTAGTCACAATAAATACTTAATAGCACTATGACTATCTACTATGACCCTGGAATTATCATTGTTAAAGTTTTTTTTTAAATTGTTAGTGATATAGGTACCTATTATCAGGAGTTGTTATAAGGTTTACGCAGACTTATCTGGATCGAACGAATCGATCTCGCTGAAGCAAGGAGACGTTGCTTGTCGTACGCAACTGACAAATTGCAAGCGAATCGTTCGAGTCGACCGCATAAGCCGCGCCTAATATTATAACGTTATCCGAATCCGTCTTGGATTTGTGGAAATCTTCCGATTCGGACGATTTTTACGCGGATAAGTGTGCAAGGTTTTGTAAAATTTTTCATAGACATAATTCTAAAATTCGTTACCTACGTTTGATTCGTTCGATGCGTTCGGCGCGGATGCGTGGGCGTTCACCTTGATTGAGCTAGTTAACAAGTTGCCAATCGGCGATTTTGGCGAAGTTTGAAAGACCACTTTCCAATGAACAAACTCACGGCTTGTAAACTCACTCAATAGAACTGACTATACTTGTTTGTAGGTTTAGTTACTTAACTACGTTATGCGTACTAACGAAACTGAATGTACGTAGATACATATTTATCCCTTATTACGTCAGATCGGTTCATTGGTTAAGCCGTGAAAGCGTGGCAGAGAGATTATTTCGTATTTGTATTAAGTATAGTATCTGTGGAAATGTTGATTGTTATAATTGCGTGAAACGTATATGAACAGACAGAAGGAAAGTATAATAAGAAGTAAATACAAGTATACTTATAATTATTCGTTTGTCTATCAAGTTCAGTAAACAGAACTGGCGGTCATGACGACTGAGAAACAATACATTTTCCTTATCTCGTGATGTGACATATAAATGATTCATCGACGATACAATATGCATTTCTAATTAAGATTGCGCAATGCGCAGTTTGCGCAATTGTAGAGCAGCGTGCATGTTATAGACGTCATCTATTAATTAATACTCGAATAACAAATATACTATACGAGTATAAATAAATACGTTCCCGCTTTTCGAAAGAGCTATAAAACAGTTTACCGCTTCATTCTATTTTATTTAGTTCTATTCGCTTAATCCACCAGATATCTAGTATTAAATCAGAAGAAGCTCTTAAAGCGGTCCAGTAAATTAACTCAAGATTTTAAAATAATCTTATTCGTTAGATACTTAGTTGTTTTAGAAGAGGAAAAGACAAATATTTTAAAAAAACAAACGGCCTTGACATAAAAGACCTTCGTGATTCAAATACGGAGGATGGAGGTCCTTTAGCTATAGGTCATGTTAAGACAGCACCGTAGAGTCAAATGTCGAAGTTTTAGAAGAAAAAATACCTTCGGAATACGAATTGGATGAATTAATTACTCGCATAGGTCAGCAAATAAAGACAAACTCATTAGGAAGGAAGGTTCTATAACCGCTCCTCAGAACACGTTCCTACGTGTATAATTTGAGTTGAAATTCAAACAAACCAGTTAAATTGGCAGAGCCTCTGTTTGTAATCTGTGCCCGAACAAAGGGTGGGATTTTATATTTATTTGTACTTTATCAGATTTCCATTAAACCTTTACTTGCCCATTCTATTGTACTTTTAATAAAATCTAATATAGAGCTCGAATGTATGAGTGTTCTCAGTTATGGATTTACCTGAGCAGTATCTTGCTTGTGTTTTATTGGATCCAGGCACAACGTCTGGACCTATACATATTTTCTAGGTCTTGTGGATTTATTTATTTATAACCCATTGTAAATATTATGAGACCTGATAATAAGTTAGGTCCAATAGATAAGAACAAACTCTGGGCATTGTGATTTAACCATAATATTTCATGTTATACGCATTACAATTTATTATTATAATAAATAATAAGTTTTGGTACTTGGAATTCTTATCTAAAGTGAACTCAAACATATCGTTAGGCCATACTGTTTGTTTGAACTAACCGAGCATTATACCATTATATTTAAACTTCGATAAAACAATGTTTATTAGGTTATTCGCCTTCATAACTTTTGAGATAATATGCTAACTAAGAAACTCTTTTCATAACTCCTTGATTTAAATAAAAATATAAGTTACTGTGATTCTGATTATGTAAGTTAATATTTATGTTTGAAATAATAATGCATATCCGTGTAATATTTATAACACACGAATTATACAATTATGAGAAAGTTGTCTAAAAATTCATTGAATCGATTATTCAATAATAAAACTTTGTTTAAAATCCTGGTAAAGAGGAAAGGTAACTTAAATAATGTATTAACGATTTAAACCTACACTTCTTGCTTTCTGTTAAAACAAGTTTTGCGTTTCGTTAAACTTATTTACCTTAATAATTTGTTGTCCAGGGTCAGAGAAGAACACTTCTTTAACTCTCTTCTTCAGCGGTATCGCATTGTACTCTGCTTTCTCCTGCCACAGAAGTCTGTTGTTGAAACTCGTGCCAACTATCAAATCTTTGCAGTAACTGACACATATGAAAGAGAGTAATGCGAAAAGAAACAGTGAAGTCTTCATTTTATCGTTTTAACGCGTTATGTGGCTTGCTCAATGGACTATAGGCGACTGAGCGGCTACTGGCCAGTCGAAGTAACAAGGTCCACGCAGCTCGATCCAAGACTTGTTTACCTTTACGTGCGGGAAAATAGGCTACAAATTAGACTAGTATATATTAGTGTATATTATTGTATGCGTCAAGGAAATAACCTCATATATTATGTATACTAATGACCTCTGCAATTAATATTCGTGTTTGTTTCATTGTCCATAACAATTAGTTGAGTATGCACTTTAAAACCTGAATTGCTGCTATCACTGCGGTCACGCCATGTCGCTAACCACTCGTAAGTACTTGTATTAGTGGGAACAATTAGAGAAAATGTTTTTAAAAATCAGTTCTTCATAGTGAATAACTGTATTATGGATTGTTTCATAAAACTATGTTTGTGATTATTCCTTCTTCCTATCCATCTCACTGTACTGACTCAGTTGTGGATTCTGTGAGTAGTAATAGTCCTTTACTATGAAGTGTGACCCGCCAAGTCGAGGAGCAAAATAACGGCACGGCCGTAACGTCCTTTTCTCGAAGGAGTTCCTTGGGCATGATAGTAATAACGCAATATTTGAGCGCTAACGTATTTACCCACACTAGTAAAGGTTACAATTCGAAGAATCAAAGTAAATAATTACCATTTCTTAGAACGACTGTTGCTGATAAAATATGATAACCTTACACCAAATACTGATTTATTCGTGTCATTAACTGGATCAGACTGTAAAATATGTAATGAAATATAAGACCTATCTGAATATAGTGCTATATAAACCTTTGTATGTAATAGCCTAGTGGTGATAGCTCTCATATTACGATTATAGGGCCAGGTTCAATTCTAGGTACGTGTGACCTCTATATCTATAGAGGTAACACGTGATGTAAAGTGACGATACGAATAAAAATATAATATGTAAATAACATGGTAGGTATCTTAGAATAATTGAGTGAATTACAGTTCATAAAGTAATAAAAGTGGAGCATTTCGTTGTTAAGAACCTTCATCAACCGCAGCCGTACACGTGTAGAAAGCCAAGTACTCACTCACTTCATTTTTAATTATTCCCTCGCCTTGATCATGTTTCACAAACAATAATTAAAAATCTTAAGGTTTTCTTGACCTTTGATCTCACTTCAAGAAGTTGAAGTCCTTGAAATCTATAAAGTTAACGACTAAATTAATGAAGGTAAATAATTTGATAAAGTTTTATAACTTTCTTTTATCAAAATCAAAAACAGTGGTGGAAGACTTCTAAAGGCATATTTCTCGAATTAAACTTTATGCAATGTGATATCTTTAGCCTAAAATACATTTATAGATAAAACTTTAAAAAAACTAACCGACTTATTATTATACTAGTAACTAAAAAGATAATATAAATAATATTTCAGTCGACTACTAGATACATTTTGAGTTGAATAAATAAGAGTCAATCCCAGAAATATAATATCCTTCCCAATAAAAAAAGAATCATAAAAATCGGTTCATAAACATCGAAGTTCTCCGCGAACATACAGAAATAAAAACATGTATACTCGTATACGGTCGAATTGAGAAACTTCCTCCTTTTTTTTAAGTCGGTTAAAACAATCAACTATCAACGGGTATGAACCGAAACACTCTGACGTAATACAAAACGTTGCAACAATAAATTTGCTCAGAAACCGCTTCGAAAGCTATTCTTTCTTTTCAGCCTTTTTACTTTTACCAATAAAATCGCGTATGATCCGTTTAATGCTGTTAATAAAAAGCGAATACGAAAAACCATGTATCTTATCTGTTTGGGAATTTTGTGAAACACCCCGTGGCAGTTCTGAGCATAATTTATTTCCTGCAAAGAAGCAAAGTAGGTGGCCCGCAAGCCAAGAGCGTTTGTACACATTAACGCGGCGCACCTCATGAAAAATCGCTTAGCAGAGGCGCCTGGGAACGTTACGTAATGTAGTGCTCACACCCGACTTCACCGAGATATATTAACACCCACACACATGTCATTATCATAACGGAATTAAACAACTCTTTAATAGTCCATGTAAACCTTAAATGAGAAAATAGAATCCGTATAAACTTTCAGTAATTTTATCGACTGCAAGCAATTCCAGTTGCAATAGGGCCTCAATACGAGGAACTCAACTTCAGCTACATGTAACTTACTGCCCACAAGTTGGAATATCATGAGTTTACATTTCTCCCATTTCATGTAGAATGTAGACACACAGTGCACACACGCGCACGATGGCTAACTCCCAACAGTACGAACATTAAAAGCCTGCTGATGACTTAATTGAATGTATCCATTTTTCAGTATAAACTCCGCGTGCGGTGCATGTTATAAGATTTAGATTTTTCATTGTAGAATTTAAATAAAGCCGGATTCTATTTCTGAACCAAAGTTAGGGATTCTCTTTATAAGTGAAGCAATGGAGATAAGGATTTTAATTAAGAACAGCAAGTGTGGCTTCCTTTGTATTATAAAGAGTAGAGGCGCTGGGAGCTGTAAATAGAATCAACCTGTTACGATTGCACTCCACAATTCACTCTTAAGTAATATGTACATTGTAACCCAGATTTAACCTGAATTTGCATAATGCTTTAACTTGTCACATAACAGCGCAGGAACAGTGGCTATACTGAGTTTAAATTGCATTTTGGTAGTTTCGGAATGTTGCGGCTACGTATGCGTGCATGCATTTTGGCAACAAAATATATCCAACAATAATTCACCGCCCGTATTATCTAATGCTTTACAATAACCTCTAATTAAACGCAACACGTTTAGATTATAGTGCTTCCTATTTAATCTATTGTATTCAAAACGTACGGCTTCTAATATTGAAATCCATTCTAATAATGCGAAAGTAAATCTGTCGTCAGAGAGATTTAGTGAGAAGCTTTGCTCTTTGCACGGTGAGTTTACGAGAACTTAGATAAAGACAGTCACTAGGTAAGTTAACCATAGAATTAAATTGTTCATTTATTACGGAGCCAGATTTAAATAAGTGTGTTGAGTGGAAAGGAGGGATTACACGCGTGAGGAGATACTTAACATTTTATTATTGTGCTCGCATTCACTTGTATAATGTTGATAGAGTCGTCGCCGTCGTAAACACACGCCAAGAACAATGATACATCGAGTTTCCTTTGTGACATTATGTGTCAAACCTTTTGTGGATTCAACATGTTTTTGTCTGAAAGTGCTCACATTATTTTAAGGCCAATGCAAATTAAACGCTTTAACAGAGAGCGGTCGGTCCCGGTCGGTCCCGGTCACGATGATATATGATTTTCTTCGAGTTAGAGCTATTTACTAGGTAAATTTGAATAATTTCGCAAGTAAAGCGATTCCCGGTTGATTCTCGACCCTCAATAGATTAGTATAAATGAGAGGAGCATAATTAACAGTAATTACAGAAATACGGTAACTACCGCCAGTCGAATACGATACACTTCTGAAATACGTTTGAAACGGAATGAAATATCCTATTCGTATCAGGACGAGTCGTGACTAACACATTTAACTTGAATGTAACTTAGCAACACCCCTGGAAATTCAATTTGGAATGGCACTGTTTTTGGAATCAGAAAATGGAAAGCAAAATGTTCCTTCCTTACTGCATTATAAAAGCTCCTCTTCAAGCATAGTTATTTTATCAGTGAGTTTATCTTTGTCGTTCGAAGTGGACCACAACATAGTTGGTGTTGGTTTTGTAAAGTTGTGTCTGGCTGTAACTTGATTGATGAGTCAATAACATAAAAGGTTGACCTTGGGGGTGATGAGGCGAGTTAGTTGCGCGGAGGCGCGGGAGGTCAAATCTCTGCGAAGCCCGCCGGGATTAGCGTCAAACGAAGAAAAAGAGACGCGGGAAATAAGCCGTAATCCATGAAACGTGACCTAAATTCTTCCTTAAACATTGACGATTTGATATCCCCATGAAAACAATTTGATATTATATCTTTTCTTAACGTCCTGTTTGACTTAAGTATTTTGCTTTTATTCTCCTATGACTTTATTCTGTTAACTAAGTGCCATCAACAGTCCACAGTTTTTGCTCGTGAAACAAGTACTTAATATTTTTCTTACTAAATGTTTATACTTAAAACAAAAATACTTTAGCAATAAGTACTTTGTTAACAAATGTAAGTGAGTAAGTTAATAGATGCACCTTCATAATTTGCCTGCAGCAAAATAGCGATCGTTTCATTATGACAAAATACAAACTTGTATTATTAATGTTTGGTATACCTATAACTTTAAATGTGCTTTGTAAAAAGTTTTGTCCGTCAAACCACGTCCTATTGACTTAATAAAGTTACTGCCAAATAAGATTTTTTTATATTTTGTAGAACAAAACAAGCGGGATTAACTTGAAAGATGTAATCGTGCTAAATGTTAAAGAGCCACCGCTTACATTAACCGCTCTGTGAAACAAATGAAAACTGCGCTCAAGGGCGTTCCTTGAAAATATAATTTTTTCAAACAGAAAAATTATCTATGTTGCTTTTTTAGGCAAGTTTTCCCTAAAATATTAAGACCTGCCACTTAATTTAATATTGATTCAAGTTAACATTAATTTAATAATTTAGTTTTGAGCTTGCGATCCCTCTTTGGCGTGGGGCAGTATTAATTAAGTATAATTTAATAAATGGCAGTGATAATCATCATAGATTGAGATTAGATTATCAGACTGAAGCTATGCGACGTAAAGTGGATTTCGTTCGGAATCCGATCGGAATGATGATTAGTTATACACATGTTACATAACATGTTCATGAAAGAGTTTTGTTCGTTGACGCTATCCATAATTCACGAACAGAGAAAACAGATTTCAAGCGCAATGACTTCTGAATCCTTTTTGCAATTATTGGAAAAAGGTCTAGGAAGATTAGAAAGATTATAGGAGTAGATGTGAACGGGCCGATGTAATTCGTCGACACTCCGCGCAATGTTTCAATAACCTATATCTCGGATTAAAGGGTTTTGGTTTGCGCATAATCCGTTCTTATTTCTTCGTAAATGGATATTGAAAAAATTTGATGGGGCCTTTTTATCGGAAACTCTTTTTTAGAAGTGCTCTATTTTGCCTGTTGGAATGACGTCGATTTAAGGTGAATGAACGAGCGAAATCCCTCTTACATGGAAGAGGCGGGCGCGGAGAAGGTGATGAGTTTATACAGTACCATTTAGTCGACGGCGCACCTTCCGACCGATAAATTGGCGTCAAGAATAAGCTTACTGCTCGTTTGACTCTCAGCAATCCTTTCGATTCGTTTACTCCCACTCTCAATTTTATGAACATATGCTAGCCTGAACAGCCTGCCGAAGCGTTTTTCAAAGGTGAATCTAAATTGTTTTGGAAGCTTGGTTGTTTCACCTATTTTCCTTCTACGTCTATTTGGGTATTACATTGAGTAATGTATCTGTATCTAATTATAGTTTTTTTTAAGTGTGTACAAGCCATTTTCCAACTATTCTTTAATACTTAATACAATTTAAGTAAAAGTATACCCTATCATGTCCCTCTGCTGGGCAAAGGCCTCTCCACTCACTGAAGATATCAGTGAGGAGGATTAGGCGTAATCACCACGTTTTCCTAATGCGGGTTGGTGATCTCAAACCCGCACCATATGTTTGAAGTAGGAAACATATTTTTGCTCGACCCGGGAATTGAACCCCAGACCTCTGTCTTGGCAGGCGAGTGTAGGTATATAGCACCTGGTCACCGATTTATTTAAAATACTTTAATACACGCAGGCGGTGGCGGGACGAGCTGGACGCCTACAAGAGGGACTGGCAACTGGTGGCTTCGAATCGAGAAGAGTGGCGGAAATGGCCTTTGCCCAACAATGGGATGATAAAGGCTAACAGTAACAGTTTACATACAATTACAGTTTTATAAAAATAAATATATAATCTTTATTTCTGGCCCAAGGTCCATATAAGTAACACGTCATAATAATAAAGTGATAAATATAAATCAATAGATTAGTACAAATATGTAGGTACATTACGATTTAAGATAGCATTAGTATCCAGCGTCTATAAATGTTTGTTTGTACCCTCCTGCCAGACCATCAGTGAATTTTTCCACGTACTCTGGACATGAACTTTGCAGTGCGATGTCTCTGAATGGCCTCTAAGGAATTGACCCTCACTTCAAGAAACATAGCGCCACAGCAGCGATCCAGCTATCCTAGCAACTTGATCTAGCAACCTGAAAATGTAATTGTAGGCAACTCTGAATTAACTGTGTGCTTTTCCGTTCGTCCAAAGTTGGCACGTGTCAGAGAATGATTTAAACAATGACAACTACGTGAAGAGCGATGGAATCTTAAATCTAAATTACATAAATTCATACAAAAGATATTCTAAGTAAGAGAGAACCGTACCTACCTAAGCCACAAACAAGTTGGAACAAATACATACACAGAGGGAGCCTCGACTTGACTCCGCTATGATTCGGCTATTGTTTGCCGCTGCTCAGTTTGGTTATCGATCTCGTATAGTTGTATTGAAAGGATTCAACTAACTTTACCGTTGATTGTGTTCGTTATTTATAAGTTAATTTTGCAAATCCGTATGCCATTACCGGGAGTCAGTGGCTACTATGTCTAGAATTTCATTTAACGATCCCAGCTCGACAATAACCGCCCGTGGAATTTAATGGTTCGTAAAGCGGTCTCGATTAAAACTGCCGTCTGTATGGATAAGGTCAGTCGTTTTAGTATATGGAGGCAACTTTTAATGAGTTTATGAGAACTGCCACCGACGTCCGCGACCTCCTGCCTTCACTCCAACTATTTATAGCGGACTCATTCCCAAACGTCAAATTTAAAGTCATTAGAAGTACCTATCAACGTTAGAGCGTTTCCACATTATCCGATCCGATATCGGTATCGGACGCCGATCCGATATCGGGGTTAAGTAAAATGTATGAAATAAGTACCTGTCTTTCATATTGTCCGGCCCGATATCGGAACATATTTCATACATTTGACTTACCCCGATATCGGATCGGCGTCCGACACCGATATCGGATCGGATAATGTGGAAACGCTCTTACGGTCTCCGAAGCTTGGCCGAAGCTATAAAATTCATGTAGTTTAAAAATAACTTGTGATTACGATAAAAGGTTATTATTTAAAGACTATTTAACATGATTATACCAAATTGAAGATCTTTCATTCATATATTCTATATCATTTCAATACAACAAATGTACCTATCGTGAATCTTTAAATTCAGTTGGAAAGGAATGGATGCGAGCCGCTGCTTACATTACTGGTGTTTAGGTATCGCGTTTGTTTCTCCTATATATTTGAAATGTCATGTACAAATGTTGCAGGAACAAGGTGCAGAAAGTTGGACAGCTAAAGGGACATAAATCTGAGCTTGGAGAGCGCCATCTGGCGGCCGTGAATAGTTGTGTCGTGGTACCGACGGCGGCGACCGCGTGTGACATTCGATTACCCGCGCGCTCTCAGGAACTCGCCGATGGATCATAAACTAGAGCATGCATGCGGTCAAATTCCGGGTCAATGAAGTGCAGAAAAAGTAAAATGTTTTCTGTTTATCTACTGAACTGTGGAAGAGTACTCATATATTATTTAACTAGCAGCGCCCTTCAGTTTAACCCGCATTGTGCCCGTTTCATTAAGAATTTCAGGATGCAAAACGCTTATAACGTTCCCTTGAATGTAGCTATCCATTACTTTTAGAATTATTAAAACGGATAGTTGTTTACGAGATGAGCGCGTCCAAACAAAAACTCTAACTCTAGCTTTATTATTTATTACATCGATATTATTTATTACAGACTAATTCATTTGTTATTTGAAAGACAAATGCTTATTTGTTCTAATTCAATTATTAGTCGCTTCCTGAAAAAAGTCGTGTTAATTCGTTTTGGGTAGCGTCGTAATTTGAATAAATCAAAAGCATTTAAAAGTTTCAACCACTAAAGCAAAGTGTTCCAAATTGAAAGTGGCCAATAAATAATATTTGGCGATAAAATTTATGAAAGCACTAAATATTTATTATTTTTCTCACCAAACCAACATAATACCTGAAAACATTTGCTCCATTTAAGCGTTGTTAATATGCAGATGTAAAGCGAGGAACGTTAAATATAAGCTCATGCTTAGGTAATTATTCGTATTCTCGGCGGAGTTCCGCATTGAAATTCCTAAATAATAATTAAAACTGTGAGTGAACACGCTAAAAGTAAGATTAGGTACGGGTGAGGTGATTAAACAATATTGAAAAGCTAAAGGCGTAGGTGTGTTATGTGATGTCAGTGCTTAGGGCGAGGGGGTGGGGCCACTGTTACAAGTTCAATTTTAAAGATTCTCGGAAGCAAAGTTGGAACACGGAAGCTATTGGAACATCGGTTCTCCATTTGTAACGTTCCACTCCATCATAGTCGAAACCGGTTCCCAGCTCGTGTCCGACCCCTCGTGAATTATTCTATATTTCGCCTGAACGTTACCGCCACTATCTCTGTGAGGTGTAACTACATAAAATATCGTAAGGAACTTATCGGTGCGGCATAAATAGGCACTATCCTATTTTGGAAATTGTACAAACGAAATCATTCCACCAGTGTTTGCATAAAATGTAACGGCAGATTGCGGCCGTGCCGGGAAGTACTAGCAGGCGATTCGCATTGTGCCATCTGCTCACATTTAGATCCCTTATAAAATGTTACTGCGCATTATCACACGTGGATATGGCCCGGCCTCGCGGTTATTTCGAAATGTTACCTTTTTATGACACTAATGGAAAATACTGTTTAGCTTTACACTCATATTTACATAACGCACTCCATCTCCTAAAACACTTGCTGCGATTTCGGGAGATTTATGTGTATATTTTAAAGTGTTACGGCGCTATATATTCATTTTAATAAAGCTGAATGTACCCCTTTAAGACGTACGTGATGTGAATGTGGTAATCCTAGGACTAACCACAGGATTTGCGAGAGAGACATCGGTCTACGGCGGCGATACAATGGTCCAGCAGGACACGTCCCTCGCACCTAGTCTCATTCTGGATCTGGATTACCACTTACGGACTCTTTTGTCCAGCGACCGTTTTATTATGTGATGAAATAAATTGTAGCAATCGAAAAAAAATATTAAGCATCAAAGTTATGAAAAACCACTATGTTTTTGTTTTGATTTCAAATTAGATAGAGATTTGAATCTTAAAATAACTAGGAAAACGTATATTTTGTAGCCATAAAGGTGCGATCAAAATCAGTCGTTTAGTTAAGGCTCGTAAAAATAAATATGTCTCATCACAGCACATTACTGGTAACGTAAGTGGAAATGTGTGTAAGAGAACGTAAACAAATAAAATTGGTCCCGTTACATAACTGTCGTGCGTACTTACATGACCTTATAAATCATATTGAGTGACGTAAAATTGACATATCGAAGTCATAAATCAAAATGGAATACCGTGAGAGAAGAAGTTTCGACAAGCCACTTAACTTTGGTTCAGGACAAAGTGATATTCGGTAGAAGTTAGTTTTCAATTCTGCCTCAGTAAATTATTGACACGTAAGTAATTTCGATGGAAACTCATCACAAAATAAGTTGTCGGCTCAATAAGTATGAGTAACTGAAAAGTATTTCCATTTTATTCATAACACCTAGTATTTAGTCAGGGGAATATTAAACTCGGCGATTGCTGCCGAGCTTAATGGTTTGGTATTTGCCTTATTATTTTCTAAAAATATCTCATCGTCAGATGACATTATCTGAGCATAAAGAATGCTCATGAACTTTGTATAAACAAAGTGGATTAAAGTATGGACGTCTTCTCTGGGTTTGACTTTTTATAGGAGATAAAGCTTTAACGTAATTTTCACAGGAATAAAAGTTGAAAGTAAACTGAGCCCTTAGGTAATGAATATAAAATTACTAAGCCAGTAACATTTTTATGCCGCAATCTGGGTTCGGTTAAATTAATCCTAACATTTCCTTAGTGTCATTGAAAAATACAAAGGAGAGTTTACAAAGTACAATATTACTATACTTAGAAGGAGAAAGCCATCCTAGTACTTCCCTGAACATGATATCAGGGAAACTTTCAGCAATAGTTTAGTACAATGCTGTGCATGCGAAACAGTATCATAGTTGAGTCATACTTAGTATTTTCTGCATTGATCTTCCGTACTTCTAGGAAGTCCTTGCGAGTCGGTATTTCCTATGTATGGCATTCATTAGTATCTTGTTTCAGATTTTCGATAATTATATAAACAGTACACGAAAGAATGCAAACAAAATACAGACCATATACATCTTAAGTTCGTTCTAATTGGGTTCCAATACGTTAGTTAAACATCGTAACCTACCATCAAATGCACAGTTTATTTACCAACACAAATAATAAATAAGTATTTGTGTTACTTGTATTAGTTTCGTCTAAGTAATACTGACACTGTTGGTTTGGCTTGTAAAGGGTTGGAATCTAATCTAAAAGTTTGGACCAAACGCTCGGGGTGTTTATAAGTTTTTTTCTTGATCCGTTCGGATACTACATGTCTTACACAGTTGTGACTAATGTGCCTGACCCCCGTCAGCCCGTGACGAAGGTGAAGGCACCAGGTGTGCCCTACTGGATACTGGATAAACAGTATTGGCGCCCTTCTAAAGAATTCTCCAAATAAATTCCAAATCGACCGTATACCAACTTTGCATGTAATTCAACATTTGACATTGGTTTATTTTGTTTACATTATTTTATATATGTCACTAGAAAATTGAAAACGTTGTTAGTTTACAATCTAACTCGCGAGATTGTAAACTGCCCAACTTTTAAAGTACTTGCTACACTGGTCAGCGATAAAAAGCTTGGATTGCCACGTAATCAAATAAAAGATAAAAGATTTATTAGAATCGTTCTAATTTTAACTGGCACATAATTTCATCTAATAAAGCTCAAATACACTAATTGCCTCGCTTTACTGAACAAATCGCCGAATTCCGACAACTAATTCTCTTCCAGACATGATTTCCTTTTACAAAAGGGTAATTTGCGTTAAAAAGACGTTTTTTTTGAAGGGAGAAATCCTAATGAGCTCGATTGTAACAGCGCGCCGAGCAGCGCACGACATGAGGAGCTCGACAAGTGAAGATTTGTACAATCGGAGAGATGTCTCAATTCAAGTTTCCCGACCGCGTCTCGCACTGAGAATTAATTTAATGAAATCATCACAGTTTATTCTACTGTGATGGCGGAACGGGCGTTCAACCGACAAGAAAGCGCCGCAAGACTCATTTACAATTCCAATTAAGGGCAATTCTCATTTACTTTTGTCCTGTGGAACGAACGAAACCAAGCGGGACATTTCTGCTCGTCGCGACCTAAAAACACATTCATTGCAATTGCTTCCACTTCGTCTAAGCAAAATGAAAATCGATATAATAAATAAGGTCATCGATACACTAAATGTTAATGGAACCGATTCCCAGGCACAGCACTGGCGATGACTTAATTTGATGGTGTCAATCTATTCAGCAGCGGCGTCGCAAAAAAGGTTCCAATATTAGATCGTTCATTAGAGGTCGTTTCTGTCGCTAATGAAATTGATCGAGCGATATTAAACCGAAGCACATCCCAAGTGCAAATATTGTAGAAACCTGATATTTAATTACGATTTATTATCGTTCGTGTACATCGAAGAAGTCTGTGAAGGACGCAATCACAAATCTCTGTTAGCGTACAGTAAGTTAAATTGAATGTCTAAGCTCGCAATCGAGGATTCAGCAAATACCAGTATCTATTGGAAACGAGCGGAGTCTTTAAGAAAATCCCGCAACTTCCCTCGTGTCTGATTCCAGCGGAGGTCCGTGCCTCCGCCTCCGCCCGCTACGAGAATTATTCAGAAAAGAAACGTTTGTCTGTTGTGCAATGTACGGGAAAATCATGAGCTACTAATGTCGTAACTATTCTGCTAACATGGCTTCATTTACAATTCACATTCCTCTCTTATATTTTAGACTAGCAATATTATATAAAAATACTTAAACTAAAATGATGGATATTTCGACAAACAAACGTCTAAATACGTATAATTAAATCCGACTTACGTTTGAGAATACGGTTGTTTATTAGATATAGTCGAGTTGATTGTATACTAATGGTAGCTGTTAGGCCTGGAGCATACAATACGAATACAACGCTTTACCCAATCCCGACGGCTGAATCGATTCACAATACCTAGTTATCTAGACCATTAAATGATAGGAGACGCTGTATATTCAGCTAATAGGTACAAAATGTGAAGTTTTGGCGAACTAGCGGCTTAGCAAATGACGGCCTAAAACATTTGCGGCCGCCCTTCGAAGGGTCTTAATCGGTCTATAAATTTTCTTTTATGTGTTGTGTATACGAGCGGAAGGATTGAAGAGTGCCCTGCGAAGTGGCCTCGCTTCGCGCGGCTACTTGTTACTCCTTCCTTCTCCGACTGGGCAGCTGATTGAACTGGACCGATACACAAAACTGATAACGAATACCATAAGGTCAGCTTACAAACCAACAGATCTTTGACTATTTTTGGCTACCAGTGGGCAGCATAAAGTCCTAAATATCCCCGTTTTTATATAAACACAATGTATAAGGTTATAAGCAGAGTAGCTTGTCGCAATTAATATTTATGCTTATTTTTAAGGCGACGTTATATTTTTTCATGAAATTGAATATCCGAAGTCGGTGCGGAGAGCACAGGTGCTGATGTCACTCTGAATCTCGCGAAACATTTTTCTCTTACAACTTGGAATCATATTTTTGAGAAACAAAAATTACCTTATTTATTACCAACGCGCCAAAAGTTTCACTGGAAATACTAATTTATGTCTTCTGGTACTAGTACTTTGCATCTTTAAATACTTTCCGTATTTCTAAGAAATGTTATTACAAGGAAAATACTTATTTTATGGAAAAGATCTTCACAAAATTGATTATATTTCTATTAATAATTCAAAATCAAGTTGTTAAAGAAACCCATAAAAATTCAGCGTTTAAAATGTTTACAAAAAAATTGGGTACAGTATGGCTACCCGAGTGAAGGTAGTGAATATTTCATTTTTAACAGAATGGAATGGTTTGTTTGTGCAATTAGCTTTTTAATTTAAACAAACATTATGAATATTACTATGTCTAGACTACTATTTCTGCGCCTGACCGCTATTTCGATTTCAAACATCGATGCAAAACGATTGCCAAGACTGAAAGATATGAATCCGCTCACTCGAAGTCTTACCTATTATTTAACCCTATATCTCATCTAGATTGCTTCAGAGGTTTAGCCGTGCGTTAAAGCGTAACAGCCAGACAGAGTTACTTTCGCATTTATGATATTAGTATGGATTAGGAGTGTGTCCTTCTATCCATGTGATATCGTCTGATGTATAGTAATGACGGTTTTGATATGAAACAAGCTGATTACATTGTTATTTAAGGGGACGTTTGTAACGCAGACGTTATTAAAGCACTTCATTTTCGTAAGTAATAACACAGTACCCGTGTTCAACAGGTAATAAGATACGATGACAAGGATCGCATTATCGCACACAAGGCAAAATCCCGAAAGTGGCTGATTTATTGCCCAAAATATCCTTGACGCAGCTTTGCTCTGAGAATTATGTTTTAGCCGGGCGCCTGCCTGAGATCAACCCCGACCCCACTAACTTTACTACAAAAATATGCACCGATCTCTTAATACTATTTGCCGCTGTAAATGTAGGCTCATAAACATGCAATAGATACGTACTTATTATAGCACACTACAAACATATCTGTGCACATGCTGAAACTCGATATTCCAAAGCTCGAGCTCTAATTAATCATTTTGGTAGTTATCAATATGAATATTCTGATTTGATATTTGCTTACTGTGCAAGCAAATGTGAGCGAAATGTATCCTGAACAGGCGAAGCTTTGTCGAGAAATATATAATTTGATAAATATTGATGCAGCAATTGGTTCGTAAGTGAAAATTGATTTGTACTCATTATTGCTACCATAATTCTGATTTTATGATAGATAAATTGTAATATCATGAAAAGTTTATTGCGTTATTTTATTACAGCAATTAATCGGACTGCCTCGATCTATAAATAATGGGAAAATCGCTGTGAAAAATATCTAAAAGTTACCAATTTAAGCAAAATTTATAAGCAATAACCGTAATACTCGTAATATAAGAAAAAATATGGTCATAAATCTGTATTATGATAAAAGTGTTATCAGAGAAATATTTGTGTAAATCCGCGGGCGTATCGGGCTCGAACAAACAGTCGTCTAATCGTTTTGAAATGGAGCCGTCCGCTCGCGCCCGTGATGGATGATGACACCCTTACACTCGGATCCTCTATTTTGTTTCAAGAGTTTGGAGATCGCACAAGCACTTTCTGTCATTTTGACATTAAATTAGGGTCCAATTCCTCTTCAGTTTCCATTGTTACTAAAACGTGGAAATTAAACATAATCTGAAAACTCCATTCGGTGGAATTAGCTCTTTAAATATAAACGTCATTTTTTATGAACATGTTGGATTAATAGTTGAATTACTTGTGTGGCGCACGCCACTTAAAACTTTAGCAAGTAATTTGAGAACGAAATCGAATCAAATTTAATCTGTGATTACTTTCCATTAATGTAGGCTGATATTGTAAAGATGTAGCTCGGAGCCAAAGAGAAACATAAAACTTGGAAAACAGGCAAAATTCTGTTACCGTACGATGTACTTGTTATACGAATTGAATGCGGAATTTATTCTCTGTGGCACAATTAAATTATTTGAAGATACAGTTGGACTCTGAACAACTTTACAAATTAATTTATATGTCGGTAGGAACCTATTATAAACCAAAGTTTGAACAGCTTGTCGACGCCCGCTTTCCTATATTAATAACAACAACACTGCCTATTTATTATACACATACATTCATCTGTTACCGTTATTTAATTGGAACTTTGAGTTTAAATACTTATTTATGTTACCACACACTTATTGTTTTAACGAAAATATCCATGTACGTCCTACACGAATTCGAACCATATAGTGAAAGCATTGCCTGTTTTACTCACAAGTCACAAGCCGACTGAACTATTAAAACCAACGTGAATAAATATAAAACAGGTGCAATACAATCCAGTAATCATACTCTAGATACAACATCTCGTTTGAATCCCCACAAGTGTTTGATTATGTAAATTAAGGGCATTCAATATGTTACGATACATTTTTATGTAAACGTGTAACGCGTTAGATTTCAGGAAGGAGTCATGAGGAACGAGCGCAAAGGGCTTATTCTATCTTATCGTGGGCGCAGTAAACTTGCCCGGAAAACTCCGCAGGGAATACACTTGTAAGAGAGCCTCGAAGACAAATGGAATCGTCACACCGCGACGCGGGGAGCCGTATCAATAACTGCCGCACAGGGGCGCACCGCACCGCACCTCACGCCACCGCACTGCACGGCACCGCGCCGCACCGCAACATCATACTCGAAACCATTCAACATGCTCCAATGTCTGCCCTTTAATACTATTAATACTTTACAGTCCACTAAAATTGAAAGCCGCCTTAGGCTGTTAAAATTTTCCGGCTGGCCTTGGACTCCCTTGCCAGTTCTATAATAAATTATACGAAAATGTTGTTCGCTACGTGGGCCATGTGGATTAATTCACAAGTATTAGCCTACTCGAATAAAGCAATTTTGTTTATTTGAAATTAGAAATTGTAATCAATGTCTAGTCGCAGCTAAAAAATATCAACCCGTAAGAAGTTATATGATAATTTGTCGATAGTTTGTTCAGCAAATATCTTTCTTTCTCAACAAGAAGATATAATACCTTGCTTATACGTTTTTCGCAATCTCGCGGTTCGGATCTCGTAACTCGTAAGCGTGACTGGACTCGACAACTCGTAAAATGTTAGAAAGTTCAAGTTTCACGTTCGAATCCGCGCACGCATGAAAACCCTGCGCACAACTCTCACATGCAGTAATGTACGCTAAACTGGATTCTGAAAAAATAATTTTCCTCACGACGCGTGCTTTACATATCGAACATTTATTAAGGGCGTCTGCTGTATTCCCGTTTCATACAATTTAATTGTTTTTGCACGTTAAATGTGGGACAAAACATTTATTTTAATAACCATTTTAAATACTTATTTTGTGAATTAAAATAGCAGGTTGTATAAAACTTAATTGAGTTTTATGACAATGAAAACACTATTATGGCCCATATCGGTGGTTATAATTACTCAAAAGCATTAACTACGCTATAATTAATTATTCATTGGCCATACGTATTTGCGCAACTTAAATTGAATTAAATTAATTTCATTTTACCAGGTTAAAGTGTTATAAATGTTTTTGGATTAATATCGCGTTCGCGTTTTACCAACAAAAACTAATATAACCGTCCAATTTTTTGCCCGCTTGTTAGAAGAGCGAATGTTTTGGGCACATTGCTTGTATGAACAACATTTGTAATGTTCCTTAACTTTACCATCAGTGAATGATGATAATAAGTGTTATGAAATATGAATACATTTTCATATAAAGTTTTAAGTTTTATCATTAAGATTTTTAATAGTTTATCAAAATACAATGTGTAATCGATAGGCCAGTCATGTAAGTATTTCCAAATAATGTTATGAAATTTTTCGTGTCTTTCATCTTTTTTATTCTTCTTCAAGCTGGACAACCAACACACTGGGTGTTGGTTGTCGCTGGTGGTACATGGTGGTTCTGGATGGTGGGTTGGGGGTTTCGATGGGGTTTGTTCTTGAGATGATCCATTTGTGACGATATCTGGCGTTTCGACAATTTAGTCAAATTAATTAGACCATGGTGGGCCAAGTGACGTTTTCAGAGGCCCAGTGGTCAAGAGATCGGCCGTGTGATAATTATAGTCTCTCCATGGCAATCATGACTTGCAGATTATTATAATATTTGCTTTTCCAGATTATTATATTATTATAATATATTCTTTACTGTGTCTGAAACAAAAACAAAAATGAATATTTAGATTTGAATTTAGATTTTAGTCTAGTTTTAGTTATTCGAACACTGAAGCAGAATATTAATAAAACGTCAGTTAGGTACACACTCTGTCACTCTTTTGTGATCCTATTACTAGGTCACCGCTAGCCGACTCCTAACATTTATATCGTAAAATAAATCCGGAGGTTTAAACTGCAGTTTATTTTTGGGCGTTCGGTTTTAGTCGAATTGACAGCATTGTATCACGACACAGTAGCCGGGGACCGTTGTTCAACGAAAATATTTGATATTCCAATTTTGATTCCGACATAATATAAAAAGGGCGAGTGAAATAAAATCGACAATAATGAGAAGCGGTACAGGGGTACATGTCTAACCCGGGAAAAGGGATCTCATTTTGTAATCGCGAATTGATCTGTCGCGTTGATTGAACAAGAGCCCTCAGCGAAGGCTCTGAACAACAAACCCGCACTCATGTCGGAATTTAATTGAAACGGACGCAATTCGAGTCGGGTGGACAATTTGACGGACGCGACGAGATGCAGTAATTACCGCCATCATGGCCGCGCGCCGCTCGCTGACGTCTAGTGGCCGACGTGAATGCGAGGCTCGCCGCTCGGCGATATCAACATCGGCCCTCCGACCCCACAGTATACCACACTCTACACTCCTTCCTACTAAACCATATAACTCGTCCACATTTTACCCTAAAAATAATACCTAAAAGCAGCGTTCGTTCGTTATACCTCTATATTGTGTACGGGCATTGTAAATTAATAATGTCACATAAACTTGCAGCCCAGCATTTAACATACATATATTTATTCATCTATTCCTTTATCAGAAAAAGTTGTCGTGAACTGAAGCAAACGTAAACTTTTAAAAGATCACTACAAGTTTCGTTATAGTCGCTTCACAATCCGCCCTGATATTGCCTACTTATACGTCCGCCCAAGTTAAGCCTGACGTATTGTGTATAAGTTATGTAGGGGCTGCTTAAATCTCCCTCCAATTTTTCTATAGGATTTTGTAATAACTGACATGATTGTAGGTAAATAGAATCGATAAGTAGGGTAGTTTAATCAATTTACCAGGTTTTATAAACTTAAGCTGTTAACCGTATTATACGGGTCGAATATCTTTTATCGAATAAAAGTGAGTAGATATAAATAATTTGAATGGGTGTATTTTTAAAAAGCTTGCGGTAGCGCGGCGAGCTGCCGACGACGTTAATAGCTCGATGTTGATAGGCGCTATGCACACACTTCCCCGAGTTAATTGCGTACGCGTCACGTGTGAATGCATCACAAACCAGCGCCACTCTCACACACTCCCACTGACGTGACGTGCTTCAATTCTGTTTATATTTATCTCCATCTATGGTATCTGACGAATCTAAATTAGTTTGTGTTCCGTTGAATGAACTATGCGCATTACTCGCAGTTTCCGAGTATGTAGTGTAGTCTATCTAATGAACCGGGATTACCTAACGTTACCTATGTAGTGGTCACTAACGCTATGCATTGGATTGTGATTGATGGGTATCAAGTTTTGTGTACATTATCCCTAAATTAAAACTGGGTATTTGATCCATCAAGCAGGCTATTCACGGTTTTAATGACAATAAAATAAAAAAATGTTTATTGCATTGCGTAAACTATATTCCAATTACTGTCAATTTACCCAGTTAAACGTGTCAGAAAATTGAAATAGCTTTGCACAGTTATATTATTTGGACCTATAAATTAATTAAATATCAAATAATTATAGGGAAAGACACTTATGGCAGTACAATACATTCAGTGTAATGTAATTGTTAATTTATAACTCTGACCTACATTTCAATGTGTAAGTATATAGTGATTTAACCGGATCGGGCGGCGCTAGGTATGTGATGAGTGCTCGGCGCACATTTAAATAGGTATTTCACCCATGAAAGCTTTAGTTCGGTCGATTGATAGCAATTGAAAGTAAATTGCATTTCACAGTCTATAAAGTATCTGTTTGTCCCGGAAAAGTTTGATAAATTCAATTTTCAACTGGGTAACTTCCGTGTCTGGGCGGTTCACGCTTGATACTTTTTGAATAAATTGGTCTCGCGACGAATCGATAATAGAACTTACCTACAGAATTTTTCAAAGGGAAACAAAACTTTTGCGGCATATTGGGTCCAATAAGAGTTCGGCACAATGAAGCCGGCCGCAGCCGCGCTCCCGTCGCTCGACAATAGTACACATGTATCTATCACATTTATCATATTGATTCCACATAAACTTTTGGTCCATTTTATCAAGCAATATATCATATTTTCATTTCACCTCTACCGCCCGTCTACTCAAAAACTCTTCATTTTATTTGACAGGTAAAACCGAACAAAAGTTAAATCAAACAATCCAAATTAAAAAATCACAACGTTATTTTCCCTGCGAAGCGTCGAGTGACTTTAAATTTGCAGGCAATTGTTTAAATAGGCAAATCAGAGTTACGATCGGGGACGTCAAGGGTTATCGTTAGAGGCGACCTAAAAATAATTCAAATTGGGAAGTCCCCAATGAAGGATTAGTTTATGCGGTGAGCCCATACCCCTTAAATCTGTTGCAGGGTGGAGAGCAGGACTAATCAGCGCGGATTGTTGCCCTTCCGCCACTCTACGCCCTGAATCAACTAAATGAGAAAAGTTTCTAATTGGAATTTCAAATAGGCCTCCGTTTATCCAGACGAATACTGTTCGCGGTTCGACGCCAACATGCTGGCTCCTATTATAATTTTCTTTGGATTAGGTAATTGATACGGACTTGTAAAATTAACGTGAAGATGTATAAGAATAATTTAGAATACTTCAGACGTTGTCAAGACCGCAAATAATATTCCAGGAACTTTAGACGGTGCTATTAATTAGGATATCCTTTTAACTAAGTTACTTTATTGTTCTGCTTTGTAATTGGTATTATCATCATCTAAAGGTAGGTAGTATGAGTTTTTAGACCACCTAAAGGCCTTTATTATTACGACTAACACCACATTTTTCAACAAAGTAATTAGGAATAAAGCATTATATAGGTATCGTGACAAACGTATTCAGATTTAATAACATAACTCAGGTCCGATCTCATGACAGTTTTACGTGGACAAGTAGGTGTGCTGAGCGTTCGCTGGTATCGCTGATATAAACCAAAGAGGATGATGAGTCAGCAAATGAGCGTGTGTGCACACGGATTAGAGGATCTCGTCGCAGCATTCACGTTACATCAGAGACGTTGTAAAACTTCCCCGGCCGATGGTCGAGTAAGCTCGGAACGAAATTGCCAATCCTCTTTCACAATGGACCGTAAAATGGTTTTCCGTTTTTGCCCGACCGAGCGAAGCGCTACTCGTTGATTCACTGGACACGTCGCACGGTGGCCTATCACTAGTTCAGGGACTCCACGAAATAACTCTTTATATTCATCTACCTGCGTGTCACTTTATACGCCACCTCGCAAACCGAATAATCTGATAAATATTTTATAAAAATCATGAACTTCTTTCATAAATATTTCATACCAACTTTCTATTTTATATTATAAATGCGAAAGTTACTCAGTCTGTCGGTTACGGTTCCTCGCTTTAACGATTTTAATAAATTTAGACCTTAGAGTCGGACATAGGCTACTTTTTAGCCCAAAATTCCCTCGGGACGAGTACTCTTTGGCTGGAAACACGGCAAGCAGCGAGAACAAAATACCAAACTGAGTTCACTTGGTTACAGTAATAAAACGTAATATTTACAACATTGCATGAAACAGAGTTTCTAAATACGCAGATGTAAACATGATAACAACACAGCAGTGTATTTCATTTCCAGTAAAGACTCGTGAAAGGGTAAACGAAACAAAATAAAATTTGTATCTTCACGTACGTAGATGGAGGGAGTAAAATAATAACATTGCACAAGCAACACATTTGAGCGGTGCGCGGGTCCGCCGAGTACAATGTGGCGAGACGACACAAGTGTATAAGCTAGTTGGAACTACTGGCGGTGACAGCTACAGGCAATATCTTTGCTCCACCAGACCAATATCTGCTCCGGCAAAAAATAATGATGTTTTCAAAGAGCTTACACTGTAAAACAACGTCGTTATCTTATTTTAGTGTACCTTTTTATCTAGCCATTTTAAGTTATACTTGTTAGGTTTAATTAGGATTCTGGTTGCCTTCGCCGCTCAGCTTGCACTCGGAAATTGTAAGAGAATATCTTGATTCATTACCACGGCCGATGTTTATTTTGGAGACAGACATTAGAACTTCATCCGGTTCTTTTTCATTACTCGTTCACATCTTCTTCTTATCGAGTGGATGGTCAACCTGACCAATCCTGGTGTCAGAGTTATTGAGCCGCCAAAGGCCTCTGACATGGCTCATGTAACGATTACTATCCGTAGAAAGTAACCGGGACAAACGGCTTAACGTGCCCTCCGAAGCACAGAATCATCTTACTTTTCGGGCAATCAGGTGATTCAGCCTGCAATGCCCTAACCAAACTGAGAACGGTCTCACAAAGTGATTTTTGTGAGATATCCCCACTGGGAATCGAACCCGGAACCTCCGGATCGTGAGCCGAGCGCTCAAACCACTAGACCACGGAGGCTCGTTCACATTAATAATCTTGTTGTTTGTACGTATTACAAAATGTCACTATTCTCGTAACTACGTATTACAATCAACGTCATTAATACGTCACCGGGCACGTTAAATGTCAACACTCGGTTTACGACACGTGGTTATCAACCTACGCAATAAATGTCAGAAAAAATAATATTGTAACTATGTATGTAATTATAGCAAGCATGTAATTGATTGAAACTGTATGAATATTAAGAACTAAACTATCAACACCATATTGATTAACTTAAATAATCTAGGCACATAATCTACATTGACATCGTAAACAAATACCTAAAAACGGAATAACAAAATATTTAACGGTAACAATCGTCGGCTGTCAATTGTCAGTTAAATAAATACGTTTAAGGGTGATGTTAACGTGATTGTGTAGCTATTTTCGTGCAAAATATTCTTACGGCGGATCCCAATATCGAATCTTCTATCGGGAGATCGGCTCAATCCAAGATTGCATGCGATCTGCGGATCGGTCTGTTATCTACATCCCAATAACAACGGATAGCAAACGTCGATCGATTCTCAGAATGGATTGCCGGTTGATCCTTCCCTCCCGTACGTTCCATTTTAAGCAGTCTTCATGTTTAATGCGTTATAAGCATAATAAATAATTTAGATCGTTATGCTAACTTTTGTGCTTTGACGTAGTCATTTTTACGACATTTATACAAAAAACATACGTTTTATACACAAAAGTAATACGTCTTTTGACAAATTTCAAATTAAATGAAGTCACCAGCGCAAAACCGAGAGATACGCTCGATTCCAATATGCTAAGAACGGAACGTAATCTGAACTTGTTTGACAGACGTATCAGTGTCAGACTGTCAGTAATGTCATTTTTTATTTTCAAGCTATTTGTTTATAATCGAAAAGAAAACTACGTAAAATAATTAATTACCATGGAAAGTGCTACGGTAAGTTTAACAATATATTTGATTGAATAGATTGTGAGTAATCGTGTTGAATAAAAGTTTCGCTTTATCCTTGTAATGTAAATATTTCGAATTCCCGCTGGCCGGTGTGAAGACTCTTTCATTGTCGCGCTTTTTATTATGAAAATACATCTCATGTTTTTGTTTTCTAGGTTTCGACGAAGCCCCTGACAAGTGAGGAGACGAAAGACTTGCTGGGCCACACCTCCGGTATGAGGACCCTACAACAGCGTTATATTGGTCTGCGATGCGTTTCCACTCCTCGATTATTTATGACTGCTGCTATCTATAAAACCCAGCAAGATATTCTAAATGTTTTATGTGGCTTTCTTGTTTGTGTATTAAATTATTGTTGTAACTATTATTGAGTTTTATGTTTTATTTCTGAACAGATTTCAATGAAATTTAGTATGAAGGTAGCTTACATCCTGAAATAACCAAAAAGGCTAATTTTTATCCCAAAAAATGGATGGTTCCTGTTGGATCGATAAGGATTACAATAAATGTGAAAGTTACAATCTGTAACCATAAGCTTTTCTCACATTACACATCTCACTACTTTATACTTTTAGAATTCAGTAAACTACCTATTGTTTGGGTGGGCACACAATAATAAATGTTACTAAATTATCTTTTATTTTAAATATTTATTGGTAAAACTTATCTACACTATTTAGGTGCATTACAACATAGTTATTTGGTGTAAAGCATGGCTATAGCTTCAGAATCATTTTGAACTATTCTGCTGGCAGAAGATTTTGACACTCCCACAAAATCCGCTACAGAAATCCGCATTGAACCCAATGCATAAAATCTGAGTGTCAAGAGAAGCTGGTGAAGCGGTGCAACTCCATTATTTCTGTAAATAATAAGATGATTGATTAATGTTCATGCTTTCCTACACCTCTCGCAATGTTTTTACACTCTGCAGCTTTAGCTATCAGTAGCTTGGCCATTGTTTACTTACCGTTTTGATGTGACTTTAAGATGTGGTAATATTTCCGATAGAAGCAGCTCTACCGCAGCTTTGTTCATTCTAAATCTGAATGTGAATTCAGCATCCGTTAGGCACTGTATATGGTTTATACGAAAATATCGTCGTGGTGCTGATGGACCTTCGTCTTCATCAGTATCCCAGTCTGATAGAAGTTCCAAGACTTCCAAATCACTGTCACTATCACTATTAACTATTGTTGTAGACATTTTTTATTATTTAAGGATAAGTTTAATCTAAAATTACTATAAGAAATGCAGTTTTTATTTCGAGAGATTGCGCTTAATCCATCAATTATGAAGGATTGCCAAAATGAATCGTAGATAGACGAAAAAGGATTTGTCAAAATCCAAAGATTGGATATTGAAACGCAACAACTGTCATTTCCGAACAGAGGCCGATCCGAAAACCGTTAAAAATGGATTGGTGCCCTCCGACGGATAGATCGCATTAATGGATTGCCTTTGCAATCTGTAGTTTGGTTATTGAAACACTTTTTGTAACAAATGGATTGAAATTTCAATCGCAGATTGGTAAAAATGGATTGAGATCGTATATTGGGACCGGCCGTTAGTGGGGAGGAAAAGATCGCATATCGTAACGGAAACATTTGTGAAGTATCCCTGAGTATTTGGGCGGGTATTCGGGTCACGTGCGCGTAACAACGGGAACGAGCGACCATCCAGAGGTTTGTTGTGATATCCAGCCAGTTTTTTCACAATACCTGACCCCGATGCTAGCCATCTCGCCGCTCTCGCCACCAGAGATTCACATAATGTTACTTTGTATCTTGAAATAACTCGCCAAGTTATATGTGCTCATGTTTTTTATTGATCACACGAGGTCCGCTGTTTTATAATTTACTTACGTTTCTTACGTGGAACCGGGATTTATTTATGTATGACGTCACGGACTTACTTGCATCTTTATGTTTTTTCTTCTGAACTATCTTTTTGTACTGTATTTATACAAAGTTATATATTAAGACTGTTTTTCATACTTATAAAACCGTTACTTCAAGATTATTTTTGTACGACATAGCAAGAGCAGTCACCGGTGGAAATCTAGACTCCACTAAGTTTTAAATGGAAAAATACGTGTTATAAAAGCTTGCTACGGCTGCGAGCTACGGATGTGTGATCCGGATACGGATGCGTGCTACGGATTCGTGCTACGGATTCGTGCTACGGATTCGTGCTTCGGATTCGTGCTGCGGTGGCGTGCTACGGCTGCGAGCTAATGATGCAGCATTGCAGCAATGGATGCTATTACAGCCCGCTATGCTGTCCTAACTTCGAGCTATGCAGCAACTGATCTTCCTCGCAGCTATATACTTAGAATAGCTATACACCAATGGAAATCATTACATCATTACAATCACTCATTATCTAATTTATATTAATATATTAAAGTAAGAGTTTAACTTTTTATTTTATCATAGGTCAATATGAATACACCGAAATAAGATTCGTTTCCGTCTTGAATATTGTGGGGGAATTTCAAATGAAAATATAATGAAATTACTGATATCAAATAGGTCGTATTATAATTGTAAATCAACTTGGTATACTAATTATACCGTTATATATTTATTGTCCTTGACATATACCTAAATAATTATTGTTTTGGTTCATACATCTAATATACGAGTGATTCTTTTGAAAAAAACGTAGGTAAGTGCTCTAACATGTGAAAGTAAATACAATTTTACATATTCATTGAAAACATTTTATTTTTGTGTACCTAAAGAGCCTGAGAAAATAATTTTCCTTTGGCGGTTCATTCGGGCGAATAGGTTTATAATATAGGTAAGAACATAAGATTCCCCGTTCAACATCGGCATTTTATATAAATAAGCAGTAAGCTATGAATATTTTCTTTTACGCGGGTACTTATTGTAGCTGAACGTATTCTGGTTGTCGGCTCAAAGTGAAACTCGACGCAAAGGTCTCGCATTTTATAGGATTTTTAGGATTCCCTGAGTTACGAGTAGGCAAGTTAAGTCAAATAACTTAAGAGTTTGGGCATTGTAACTAAATGTCATAAGAAGAGGTATACCAAACGATTTAAGTACATTAAATATTTAAGGACAATTTAGTTAATCTACAATGCCTAATTATAAGACACGAGTCATGAGTTCACGAGGCAAAGTGGCCGTTAAATACTCACAATTATGTGATAATATTGTATGGAGCTCCGGTTGGTTCCTGCCATCAATTCCGGTGAACGTCACTTAAAAAGGGTTGTGAATTTTTAATACCCATTTCAGTATTTTCGTAACGGAATCTTCGGTTCATGAGTTCAATGTAACCTTGACATTTTCCGGGCGGGGTGCGGGGCTTCATATGAGAAATATTAAGGTTTAGCGATCGCCACCAGCTGACGTGGGCGCGCGTGCCTCGACACGGAAAAATGCCGTACGACCTCCTTCACCTCCCAAATGCCTTTTATATTCTACAGAGAGTAATAGTTAAGTTGTCAACTTTGACACGACTACCTACAACGTTCTTGAAATAATTATCCCCAGTGGGTCCCGTAAAACCGTATCTACACGGGCCCCTTGAGGTTAGCTCTATTACCGAAAATAGAAACATCAAAATCGGTTCCCAATTGACGGAAATAACACGTACCTAATATACATAGAAACGGTCCAATTGAGAACTTCCTTCCATTTAAAGTCAGTTACAAATTACCAGTTAATCAGTGTTTACCCTTCTCACTACAACACTCCAGTGGCGTGCGTCGAGTATCAACAACAACTCTCGTTTCGTTAGTAAAACAGATTGTACGGGGACGAAACATTTTTATTTTTGATAAATTACAGGACAACAGGAATATTGCACAAAAAACAGCTCACATAGCTAAGCAAAGAAAAGGTATACAAATTCTGAAACCCATAAATCTTCGGAAGATTTATTTGAAATATTATAGTATGTTTACACATCGTATTAATATAACTGCAGTCATAAATCAACCCGAGAAAAGTTCATATATTAAATGTTAAACACCGAATCAAAGTAAAACATGCAATGACCAAGTATGCCTTAGGGACCCACGTTTTGGCAAAAAACATATTTCGCATGTTGGGTGAGGTGCGCTCGTTTGTCACGAGGCGCGGGCGCGAGGGCGGGCGGCCGCGCGGGCGGGTGCCGAGGGCGGCGCAGCGCCCGTCTCCGCCAATCTGTTTGTCCAGCTGCCACCTTCTTTCTTTTAACAGGAGCTTTGCTTGATATCCAGAAATTTATATTTCTCACAATTTGTCGCGACGTACCCTGACGTGCGGTAGCACTCACGATTTATGACACAGTATCTTTACACAGAATTATTTAATACAGAAGTTCGAACGGTTTATTTATTATAACCAAAATTAATCAGAATTCCTTTAAACATAACGTTTTACTTGGCGATTGACACACCGCCATTAGGTACAACGTTTCTATTCCGGTGGATCAATAGAGTATAACGATTAGTTTAGATTATGTAACGATAAGGAAGGGTTGATCAATCAAAGTGAACGGAGTGTTCATTGTTTTTGTGTAATATATTGTTAGTGTAAGTAGATTAGCCGGCAGCGGGCCGCTGGCCGTGCGGTCGGTCACCGCGCGGGATCAGGCCCTTGTCATCCCTCAGTTATCCTCGTCGGAGAAAACTTTGACAACTCAATAGTTACAAGTGCACGCTTTACGAGTTCACGAATCATTAACTCATTGTTCCCTGGAAACTGGAATACCTCGTTCAGGACGACGTATTGTTCACCGACGTTATGATCGCTCCTTTGGTTATCCGCCACCATTAGCAACATTACGTCCTCGGGTATTAGCTTAGTCATACGAGTATGATCCGCGTCCTCGTATCTCCTCTATGATTTACATTACTACTCACATTCCGTAATTTTGATACTTACTAATATAAAAAGATGGTCTGCCTTGTCATAATGTCTTTCCTTTACTATGAACATTATATTAATGATCCAATATCACGGAAAAGTGCTATCACATTATCATCAGCTAGTTTTATTACAGCAATACTTACGTGATGCTAACGTTCGTGTCTAGGACTCAGAATATCTGTTAAACTATTCGTCCGAGTTGTGACATTCAAATCTCCATTACAAATTCATAATACATATTTAAACGATGCTGTTTATTGTAATTGAGGGGGGAAATCACTACATCACTACATCACTACATAGTATAAAATAAAGTCTTCTCTGTTTCGTGTTTGTTTGTCTGTATGCTTAAATCTTTAAAATTACTCAACGGATTTTGATACGGTTTTTTGTAATAGGTAGTGATTCAAGAGAAAGGTTTTTATGTAAAAAAAATCCCGAAATTCCCACGGGAACGGGCACAACGCGGGTAAAACCGCGGGGCGCTGCTTACAAAATAATAATGCTCGATGGCGGGTCTCTTATGGCTACTTACTGTTTCGTGCGGTCAAAGCGCGCGGGGATACGTATATACTCGTACCTACCTACGAACTACGAACGACGAAGACGCGCTATGTAGGTATTATCCCGAATTCTTCCTCACATGAAATCTTGATTGTGTATACATATATACTCGCGCGAGACATGTAATATTTTATCCCCAATTTCCCACTTGAAATTTTGATTGTGTATATTCCTGCGGGAGACACGCAATGTTTTATCCCGATTTTCCTACATGAAATCTTGATTACCCGAAGCGAAGCGAGGGCGGGTCGCTAGTATCCTATAAAAATGAAAGCAGTGACTGTTAAAAAAGTGGTGTAATAAATAACGTTTATAGCAAGGCTAATGATTTTATTGTATATCAGATGGTGTTTACACATGGCAGTGAGTTCGTGAAAGCTCCCTGCACAGTGTGGGGAGGGCGCTGGTCGCTGGCCGCTGGCCGCTCGCCGCGCGCCGGAAGCTGGTAATCCACAGTGCATCCATCATTCCGTAATCCAGGCTCTAGCTCACCACCGCTCAAAACGGCTATAAAGGGGCTTTAAACGATTACGTGCGTAAATGGTTCTTATTTGGTATCATTCATCTGCTCATTAAAACTATAACAATAGTTATTTACGGAGTTTACGTCTTAACCATTGTTAAATAAGAATGCATATTTTAAACTCGCATTATTTAATCATATTCATTTAATATGTAGAATAAATGGCCAGCAATGCTCATTAAATATTTAATTTGAATTGTGCGACGAAATAATTTTTGATTTTATTGCGTGAATTGTGTGTGTAAACGGTACCAAAAACACACACGCACACAACGTCAGCATGTACTTATTATTTTGCTGGAAAAGCTTTTGTTTTTATCATTTCGTCGACGTATATTAATACATAATTTCATATCGCCCTTGTTTTAAATTTAATTTCGCACGCCCCTGCAATCGCATGTTCGTCACTTGATAAATGAACGGGAGCCAATCTCACTGACATGAATTTGTTATTGAACATCCTCCTAAAGAAAGGCTCGCCGCTGGATCTCTTGTACAAAATCATAAATTAATATTCAAATTGACATTGAATAACTTCCGAGCTGTAATTCACGCTTAATTGAAAGTGTTGCTTTTACTGACGTTTTCACGATTCGGGGTTTTAGCTAATTGTGATTCTGAATGGGGCTTTGAATGGGGAGTTAAACTGCTTTGGTTATGATGTCCGCCGGCGAGCGCGCCCTGGGCACGTACTCGGGCTCCGGGGGCCTCCCTCCTCCAATATACTTGTTTTTGACATCTCATGGCCGCCTCTACGCAATAACCATTTGTTATTCCACTATTCAACTGCTGGATCGGACTTTGTTTTCACATCATCATAATCATTTACTTTGTTGTTACATTTGTAGCATATACCGCGTTATAGAAAACACATGTTCATTTCATAAATTGTACAGTTTCAGTTTAATAAAGAAACTACCATGAAAATTGGTTACAGCAATGAAATACAGGATTCTCGTATTAGAGTCGGGATACAAAAAGTCACATACATTTTTACTACACAGCGAAATAGGAATTGTATAAATATTGTACCATACGAAATAGGTATTTGTACCTATTCCCCAAAGAAAACGCATAAAGGGGTGTAGGGTGGTACTTCAGTCGACCGACTCAACTTTACACGTTCACATACGTTATATAGTAACGTACTCGTATATCGAAACTATTACACTTCTTTCTTATAAGTAGCAGTTGCTATTTGTTCGAAATACGCGCAACTAGTACAATAAACACGTTCGCAGGAATATTCCCTCTTACTTCAATATCGATCGTAGTAAGAATAGCTTAGCTACTGACTTCAACTATACTAGTAGAGTACACGACGTACATAGGTCGAGATTCATTCCATTTTATCAATATTATAGTTGCGTCCCTACTTTGCTTTATACGTTTAACCTTAAGTATAAATTCAATCTTGATTTCAGTATTTATAAAATAACAAGAACGTATTGTGTAATACTTTCATTAGCCTATAAAGTAAGTTGGGAGGTAGTTCCCTAAGTAGACGTATCTTCATGGAAGCTTACGAAAGCGCAAGGAACTTAGGGAAAGGAAATAAAACATTAAAACTCGGATTGCTTTCGGTTGTTATGTTGGTATAATTTCAGAATAATAAGTAGCTTTAAAATTAAGTTTCGCGTATACTTGTTTAAACAATGGAAGTATTTTCTTTGAGCGATTTGTTCTTCTTGTGTTTTGTAAAAGTTTTCATTCCTATTGTGGAATGTATTTACCTTGAAGCTCTCGGTGATTATTTAGAGGCCAGCAAATTAATTAACTAAATTGAGTTACTGCCATTTAAATACAATCTTGATACTACGTGACGTAGACTGAGCCCTATACAACTATATAAGCTATAAACTTGTGTAGTATTTAATAAATATGTCGTAGGTAAATTGTGGTTGTTATAGTCATAGTCAAGTATATCGTTATTATAAAAAAGCTTCTGAAAACCCACATTATTTTTGTATAGTCAATTAGTTTGTTGTGTCGCTCATGTTATAGTCAGAGCAAGCCATAAAACCGCCTTAACAGGGTCATACAAACCTTTTTCACTCCATTTCACACTCTTAAGGGTTGACTCGTTTTTAAAAAGAAGCCAATGTACTTGTTTAGGACTTCAAATATAGATGCTCCTTAGATGCCTCGTCTTGTGTATGTCTTCATCTTTTTTAGCCTCAATTACATGTATAATACATTTTATATTGATAGATTTTGGATTGAACCTATGAAGTAGCAAAGTAACCTTATAAACATAAAGATTTAGTCTGTAATGTCCCACTGCTGAGGAAAGGCCTCTCGTCTCACCGAAGATTTAAGTACAGAAAGAGGATTAAGTAACCTTATACTTACCTAAAAGTACTACTTTTAAGAAATCTGTAAATCCCTTTTACAATAAACTTAGATGTTCAATTCTTGGTATCAATAATATTTACAAAATCTCTCATCCGTTAAGTTTAATCAAAGCCATTTCCTTAATTGTCAATGAGACAATATATATTTTGGTGGGTTAGGTACGATGTTGATAGATAACCTGTCGGGACCGTCGACAAATAGCTGTCAAATGAAAGCCGCCGCGATTAGAGGTGGGACAGACAATTAAGGTTTTGATCAAACGAAGAGGAAGATCGTGCGACACGAATGAAAGTTTGCAGAACGCGAAGATAGATTGAAACGCTTCTGTGCCATCTAATGGATACATGAATGAATCTATACTACGAGTATATATATGTAGGTACAGTCAATCAATCCACGAAATTGTAGGGCTTTGTCACGTTTAAATATTGAATTTTTTAATGACATGTCAGTACTTAGAGTAGTTTGATTATGATAAAGTTTTATGTTTGTTTATCAATTTTATGAACTAACTGCACTTGAATCAAACTATGCTGATTACTTTAAGTAACGCAGCTGTTGTTAATATGTATGCTTTCCACAATTACAAGGTCCATGTAAATGTAAAGTGTTCGAGCAAGCGTTTAGCAAGGGGTTTAGCAACGTTCTGTATAAAATAAATACGTTCAGGATGCTTTTAACCTAAAAACATGTCTAGCTAAAAACAAAGTTCTAAATGGAACTACGTTGTTAATTTTCGAACGCTTTTTAAACATTTTCAAGAGCCGTAATTTGTAATTGTAATTTGGAGCAAAGGGTCTTTGAAGTTGAGGAAAATCTGACAAAGTTACGAGTAAAACATTTTCAACGAAAGTATTCGGCGATATTTTCGGGAGCACCCTGTGAGCGCATATTGGTGCCCGCAAATCAATCTGCTCAGGGACGGTGAGTGCGAATTTATTTCATTTTACAACTGTATTCTTCATCTGTACGAATATTTCTGCAAGGAACTTGGAGTTTGATCTACTGATAAACATTCTTCGACAACTGGGTTGTTTAAAAAGAGTTAGTTACGCATAAGACTATAGGTATCTAGGTCAGTGCCTAAGTAAGTTATCATCCCGCTTTTCCATCCTGATGAACATTTTGAAATGCTGAAAGCTATAATATATGAAAGCGCGCGGCGATTAGCCGACATAAACATGTCTCATCAACACAAAGAAGACGGTTAGCGCAAGACAAACGCTCCCATTAATATGTCCAAGTATTTCGGTGCGGGTGTAGTGGTACATCATTAAGGTTAAGACCAAATGGGACAGCGTTATAGAAACGGCTGTGTAATCCATCACGCGTAAGCGAGCCCGACAGACCACTTAGGTACTGTCGGCCGGCGGACGGAGCTCTCGGCCAACATCCGCTCCTACTGCCCACTACCCGACGCTGCACACTACACCACACATACTCATACAACACATATACTCACTTCCATCCACTGATACGACCCCACAACATTAAAACGGTAACGGACTACCCATACATCTATTTCTGGGCTTTTATCTCAAGAAATAGACATGTCACAGAATTCCATTTATTGTCAAACCGGAACCTCGCTTAATATACATTCAATCCTCTGGTCCTTTTATTCACGCACCACCGGATTAATCTATAGATCTAAATATAGAACTAATAAGTTGGAACAATCAGGTTTAGGCTTTTGATGTAATGTAGTTGATTAGAATTAGTGCACCTAATGAAACTAATTACAGAGGATCAGGGCCTTTATGGTTCAGGTATCGGGGACTAATAGACTAATACATTGTGGATGAAGTGATTTATAAAACAATAACGTTGCGGAGTGGGCGCGGGTCACGGGCCCGGCGGCGTCGGTAAACCACAGTCAACGTTGAGGTACGATATTCATGACGCATTCCGTAATTACAAATCTGAGCCAAATTACAATCATATATCGCGTGACCCGGGAATTGAGCGCGCTCAGCTTTAACTCATTAACCATGTAAATAACAAATGCTAACAAATTAAAAGGTGTCCGATGTTATTCACTTTAATCTGTACACATACATGAACAGAACAACGTTTACGCGAAGCCATTTTAAATTAAAATTTGTTTTAAAAATCAATTTAATGATGTAGATGTAACTCAATTAGCAAATACTGGGTACTTTTGTTTAGTTTTTAATAACTCATTTATTAATTAAGTATTTGTATTCCGACTTTGTTCTCTTTGATTTAAATCTTATAAATTCTAATTATAAGTACTTTCCCTTTGATCTATTTTAAGATCTTTGACGCTGAATAGGAATTAAATTTTATTTAATAATTGAGTATTAATTCAATGAGATACACAATTATGAGAAACGAATTATTCCAGTTTCAGTGTAGTAAATTCGTTATTGTATCAATAAAAAATGTGAAACTAGTGTAAACTTTTGGTTCGGTAATTACGTGCCCACAACGGAGGCATAATAATTTATTAATTAGCGGTCAAATGTTAATTACAATCACACGGCACGCGGGTTGCCGTGTGATCTTAATGTACTATGTTATTCGATCATTAATTCCTTTCGCTATCTGACACACAAAGGATTCGTTTGATTTGAAGCAAACTAGGTTTCTATGTGTATAGTGTGGTGTAGCAAGAAACATTTGACTAATGTGCAGACATTGTAGGGTGTATGTGAAATATATTGTCGAGTTGTGGGCGCGGGGGATGGTTTACTCTTGCGGGAGAAATGTTCAATATTAACAGATTAACTCGGTCGGGGATCCCGCTTCATAAAAATAAATTCCAATATTCCCCTCGTTGCTCTCATAACTCGTAAGAAACGACTCTCGCTGGAAAGTTTAAGGCGGACGATTGGAGAATAAAAATTGCATTTATACTATGTTAAATTAAGTTTTTATTGAGAAATTTACGAGCAGCAGTAAAACAATGCAGATTCCGAAGTTTAGAATATGAATTTGCGTAGCGAAAGGTGGCGTTAATGAAAAATCAATTGAAGTTAAGTGACGAGAATACGTGCCCGAGTCGCCACATCTCGAACGACTCGTATTCCAAGTTTTTACTGTCTAATATTGTTTACTATGCGATCGAAGGAAATTACTTTTATATCGGACACTGAAATCCAATTAGGCAGAAAAAATTAAGAACAGGAAAATAACTGTTTAATTTATTAAACCGGGAAATTAGAATATAATGTTATCATTCTATTACTTACATCGTTTTTCTTTCATCGTCGAAATAACGTTTTACATCCGTGAAGAGCGAGCGGTAGTAATTTGTAAATGTTTGCTTTGAAACTTTTATTTTAATCTAGTAACCTTCGAGTTGCGGACTTAGTGCTCTCACTTTACTAAGATATCTACAACAATGAGGAAACTTTGGAATTGCAAAATGGTTTTAGTTGATGTAGCGACTTTCAGTGACACTAACGGTGGACTGCACAAAGCCACCGTACTCAAACCGACCTCGCTCGCGAGGAATACAATAACGCCTTTGCTCTTTTTGGTTAACTTCAAAACAAGCTGCGAACTACGGACAAAGAGAATACTCCACTTAGCTCATTTTATTTCAATTCCTTATTTCTAAAAATATCTTGATGGTTTACGTGGACCTACAACAACCTATTCAGCTTTATTATTTTAAGTATAGGTTGTGTATATCATACAAATAGAAACCATTTATATGAAATGACTACGAGAATAATATATACATTGTTCGATAACAAAAAGGGACTTGCCAAAATATTATATAAGTTGAGGACGGTTAGGAGTAGCATATTTCAGCAGTTAGCCTAATGAAGTGAATAAAGTTTCACTTAAATAAAGCTCTTCAACATTTTTACATACATATCCACTAATATTTTTGTAACTAACATGTTCGTAGATTAAAATTAAACCAGTCCTACGTAATTGTCGTGTCCACTAAAATAACAGCTGTATATTCCCACGTGATGCACGATATATGGAAAAATGATCTGGATATTCAAACTTTGTATAGAAAATGGTTTTGATTGGTGTTCGTAGTGACTGTTTGGTAATCTGTTGGATAGGTGTGTGTGGTATATAGTTGGTAGTCGGTACTCGGTCGGTAGTGGCTGGTAGGTAATGCAGATAACCCGCAAAGAACCTCCCGAGCGGAGGGGGGCTGTTCAGGCCTAATGGCCCTGTCGCAAGTCAACAAGCCGACGTGCTCTGCGTCCCCAATTAACACGTTCCGCCCGAAGAAAATAAACACGAACGATCGACTTTTCCAATATTTAAATTTTCTATTTCTCGGAATATCATCACGCCGCCTGTTCTAACGAAAGCCGTTGCATTTTTAAACAACCCTTTGAAAATTTAGTGTGTTCAAATACGAACTGACGAACGATACAATTTATGGATTTTTTTCTGTTATAGGCTTTTGTACTATGTTCATTGTTTTTTAGATTGGTATGTGAGTTTCACGTTTATTCGACTATATTTTTTCCAAACTCTTCATGGGTAATTTCATATTCGTAATACACTTAATTTTTACTGCTCTACTATTCCGTGGAGCTACAAATCACAAACATATTGAATGAGCTACAAATCAAAAACAATTTGAACTAAACATTAATGAAACGATTCCCTAAAGATGTTGAGGTACGAATAGGTTATCACAAAATCAATGTTCCGAACTTTGTCATAAATAATCATTGATATCCACTCAAGCTCCAAATAACGCGGACGCACGCAACTGTAATCACGGAAAATCAATCTTTTTAATAGTAGATACTATTATCTGTAGTATTGTAGGGAGATCTCGGCCAATACTGACCTATATACATCATTCTAGGACCTCTTCCACACAGTTTAGAGGGGAGGTGGTTCAAATGTATAACAAATTAATAATTAGAATGTAGGTATTCCGAGAATGAGTGTGCTCAGGTAACTCAGGTTTTAGGTTATAGTAATAGGAAAAAAGACTTAAAGCATTCAATTTGATAAGGAATTTGGAGTGTGGACTAGTTGTATGCCATACGAAGTACCCTAAGAATCCAAGATTATAAGTATATTCTAAGTATCACTACATAGTATAAAACAAAGTCGCTACTTTTGTCTGTTTGTTTGTCTGTATGCTTAAATCTTTAAAATTACGCAACGGATTTTGATGCGGTTTTTTGTAATAGGTAGAGTGATTCAAGAGGAAGGTTTACATGTATAAAAATTCCCGAAATTCCCATGGGAACGGGTACAACGCGGGTAAAACCGCGGGGCGCTGCTAGTTAAATATATATGTATAGCTTTCATCAATACACAGCAATAAAAGGAAGGTAGGTATTTTACTCAACTATATTATACATATTATATAAATATTTTTCGGTTTTATTTTCAACAAAATAAATAAATCCTAACGGAATAATTTGTGATTATGTACAAAACATTTAGTAAGTATCCATACTTCTCCAAGTCTTTGTATTGTGTTCATTTCTAAAAATGACAATTCCTAGAACATTTCCGTTGAATTCTTTAAAAAACAAATAGTTGAAAACTATCCATTCACATACAAGTTTTTCCGTGTTTTATTTGATAAAGACTTGGAGAAAATATATGTATAATACTTGTTATAATGTTGACGTTCTTTTATAAAGCGATATTTGGGCGTATTGTCCTACAATTAGGTATCTACGATAGATATTTGTTTGGACCAGTTACATATCTATCAGTAATAACAGTCTCTATATAAGTAGTACCAAGACAGAGTATGCCCGAAGCCTTTAGGCGATCCATAAGCTCCATTAACAGGGTTGGTTTGTGGCAAGATACGAATGAAAAAGAAGAAATAAGCAAGACCACTCACATCAACCTTTTCGATAAGGTATAACAAAACTCTAATACCGAAACCAAAAATAAACCGACATAATGATGATCAACATAATTTCCACCTGAATGCCTTAATTAAACATCTAAAGCACCAAGTAATGAACTACAATAATTTTCAAGATTATAACATAATTAATTGACCAATATTCAACCTTTGGGGTTGATGACCCCGTCTCACTAAAGGTGTAACTTGATGATATTTAAAGGTGTTTACAGACCTTTCGACTGAATACTAACTTTGCAGGATGAATAAAATAATTTAAAATCGTTTCATTCATTTGACATTAATTGAATTTATTTGACTTGATTTTCTTATTGAAATAGGAGAGTAAATCCTTAGCAGTCATACCAGGCTGATCGTCTAGCTAGGATTCACCTTGAAAGAACTTATACCTATAACCTAAATCGAAATATTTTAAGGTTAATTTAGGTTCAAGCACGCACGACATAGCTATTCGGTCCTTTGCACGTGTAATTCTATCTAGTCAAGATGTTATCAGTTATTAACGTTAAAAAAAATAGTTTTGATCGCGATTTTTATCTTTATTCTTGTCATACTGATTATTATTAATCGATTGTAGCGCTAAGTATCGCTGCTAAGTATGAATTATCGACGGCTGGGAACCACGCAGTACTAGACACTAATAAGGTGATTGTCATTAATTAAAGCGGCCGTTGTACTTCTAATATTCATCAAAACCACCACTTAGATCCTTTTCAATTAATCCACTAATTAATTTAATCTCTATTCCACGTAATATAAAACTCTATTCCATGTTATTATAAAACCGAAAATAATTACTTGATACAGTTTGCGAGCTTTTTATAGGAGTGGTTGGTTGATATTAAAATTTAGGATAAATTTTGGTTTTCGTAATATGTTTTACATTTAAGAAACCTCGAAGATAGTCAAGTAGATATTTGCGGAGCAAAACGCAATATTCTGATAATAATTGGAATCCGAATTAGACGGAACACCGAACGTTTTTCCAGCCTGTTACGCAATAAACTTATCTAGAAAACGATCACACGTAGTCAAATCATAACAATTTCACGCCACATAATTTTGTACGTGAACGGTGATAGTAGGTACATGTTAGGTTCTTGAAAATACAATAAGGAAGCGAATAGATAAGGAACTATGTAATAAAAGGTTTCATTATAATCAAGGGTCTGTGAGAATAGGTAACTATTGGGTAGAGCGAGCTAATCACGCTGGCACTTAAAGCCTTTCCACGCCCTAAGTAATGCAAACGAGGAAACTTCGGGATCACAAACGGGCTCAGACTTCATCCCTTAACTTTGATCGACACTTCAAAGTCAAAAGTCAATTTACTGCACCATGTGTTTCGATGTTTCAGTAATTATGCGTGATTCTTTCACGACTTCACAGCTGCCGTGGTGCCAATCATTTATTCATGTATTGGAAGATAAATGGTTGCATGTTTTTTCAATATTCTTTTACTTGTGATATTAAAAGTTTTATTATATTTTACATATCGTGTAAAAGGTGCAAAATTTGCTTATGAAATGTTTAAATATTGAGTAAAATTTATATTAAAATGTTTTAAGGTGGACACTAGATTTATAATTAAATCTATTTAGTGCCTAAGTATGTTAAAGGAACAAAAGCTGTTAGTTCAAAATTATACTTTATGTGACATCAAATAGAACACTTTTTAAAACGGACGTCATTTGTTTTTTTAATATGTACGAGTATATTTAGTCGGTAAAGAAATTAAGAATACTTGTCCGATTAGACCCTAAGGACCGCTTGCACAAGAACTCTTAAATCTTTTTAGTACCTAAATATGTTTGAGAAACAAAAGCTGTTCGTACAAAATTGTATTTTATAATTCACGAAGAAGAACTCTATTAAAATGAACGTCATTTTGTTGATTAAATATATCTTTATGTTTTCTTTTCAATATTTGGGAGTTGGTAACTTAATACACATTATGACCATGTATCTAGATTAAAAAGTTTAATAGAGCGTCAAGATTCAAGCACTACCTTCATTTAATTATATTATTAAATGAAGGTAGTGCTTGATCAATGAAGTAGCCAAGGTACGATGAATGTCTTCCATCTATTGTTTCATTGTTATGATAATTCGTGACGTTTTCGAATCTGTAATGAAATTCGCGGCAGTGAAAAGCGATTTTACTTGATTAATGTCAGCTCTTTGGAGCCCTGGCGGAAATTAAGCTTCCTTAAATGAAGTTTATTGCACTTTTTGTTAACTTGTTTCTTAATTAATTTAAGCAACAAGTGCCCGCCAGAATCACCCGGATCTCACTAAAAATAGGATTTTGTTGTTCGCTAGATGGATGAGTGCCTTACCGTCAAGCGAGGAGCAATTTAACGTCACGTTAGGTAATTCTTAATATTTTTTACCTAACATTTTTATGGGAATTTCGAAAACAACTTGTTTATACTAACAACAATTTCTTTAACATGAACACCCCTATCAAACAAAAATAAATGCATTTTAACCCTGGCATAGAAGCGGATGCTTTCGTTAAAAATATGCAATATAAAAAAGATTGCTTTCAGGTATTTAAACGATCTTAAACATTAAATGAACAACTAATAATTAACCATGGCTTGCGGTTTTGTTGCTGCAAACTCTTTTCTTAGCAGCATTTCATAATAAAATAGTTGAACGAGTTAATTCCTGTACCTTGGTAGTAGAGTGGACACATTTCAGATGCCTTTGGCAGCGCCACACACTGGCAGTAAACAGAAGTTGAGAACCACAAGCCCACAGCCCATTACACTGACCGGCTTTACCTAATACTGGATCACTAACTTTGACTACTAAATAAATCACCTACAACCTAAAATCAAGAAATACCTATAGCATTTAGATGGCTTGACTTGCTAAATTCCAAGTTCCAAGTTATACTTTAAACAGTTACAAAGTCTATAAAAATATTCCAGTTTATAATTAGAAAAAGTACTAAAGTGCGTAGCATTTTGATTTGCCGACTGTACGTAAACAAACATTAATTTTATTAGTATTAATAGTGTGGTTATGTCATGTCCTTGGGTTTAAAGTGAAAGAATATTATTTTAAGCTGCGTACCATTACCTAACGTTACAAACTTACTCATGTTTTTATTAATAAAAGTATAATAAATGTTGAGCTTGAGTTGAGTTGTGCTATCGTGCCCTTAGTTAAACAATAATTATTTATTTAACCGATCGATACTTCACCCATTAGGAACGAACGTTTGTCAGGATATTCATAATAAATTATTCTACTTATCTGTGAATGCTTCTACAATATTCAATGATTTAAATTGATTTATAAATAATAAAAGATACATGCACGCTTCAATGTTTACTGAAACTATGAAATTCATAGTCAATACTAAAAGTTGGCAGAACGAATTTACTATATATACAATATATATACATGACCACCCTTTCTACATACTTTCTATTTTCATGAATTCTTTTAGACTAACAGGTTTAATACATTCATTACATATAGTCCTACAATCTACCGAACTGCTGTATGATCAAGGAATCCTAGACTCCTCGGCTGTCATTATAGATGGTGGGACATGCCAATTTATTCCCATACAAACAAGGTAACAATCTTTAGGTATATAAAAAACCATGATTCCGTACCACCGTTCTTACAAATCAATACATTATTTCCAACATAGACGGTTCGAACGTGTATGTACGAAGGCACATACCTATATCTAGTTCGCTTCAGCAGTCTCGTTTTCTTTGGCGGTTACATAATAAGTATTATAGTAGATGGATATAAAGCAGGAGTGGGTCGCAGTACATACTGTGCTCGAGCCTCTCTTTGAAGTCGCCTGCCCATTGTTCATCATTCCGGTACTTCGGCCAAAATAACACCTTCAGTAACGGCATTTCAAAACGTTTTAAGGTAAATCCTGTATTACTTAGAAAGGTACATGCTTTTTACTAACGCCGCTTCACATCAACACAAACCCCATTCCCCGATATTCATTGACGCTCTATATAAAATTGGATCTGATATTTCAGAAAGATGAGATTTTTGCGAGAGCTTACGGGATATCCATGATAATAGCATGTGTATGTAGTGTGTGCATAAACGATAAAATCCCAAGGGCCATTAACTTGCCGATATATAGCCGAACAAGCTTTACTAAAATCAACGGTTTGAGTAATATCAAAGGAGCGGATTGCTGTGTCGACGTCGGATCAAATATTTGCCGAACAACAAAGAACTCGGTTCCCGTATCGACTGAGCCATTAATCACCCTATTATTGTACTCTGCGGCACAAATCGCAATATTGCCCTTCAACGCCGCCGATACTCGTAAACACACTGCCTGCCGTAATGACCTATTTAAGAAGAGTTAAATGAAAATCGATACCCGCTGAGTAGTTATGATACGAACCGACATTCAACACAAGAGCAACAACAACGCGGAAACGGCCGTTGAAAACTGACGCCTCAGTGTTTTACGGTCTAAATAAAATAAATGAAACCGTTCTCTGACGATACATATCTCCACAATACAGCCATATAAAACACATTGTTTCTTTACCAGTACGCATAGGTATCCTGTCTCCACCCAGTACCGATGTACATAGGTACCTCCATTATTTACAGAATGGTAACTAAATAAGAATCTTACATTCAAATCTCTTTTATTTTCAAACAAATTATTTCATCGATTTTCTAATTAAATCCAACTAATAGCCTCCGTAATGGAATTAGAATTTTAATGGTTTTGGGCTTTACAAATAATTGGAAAAACTTTCTTTCATCAAAGCCTACATCTTATGAATAGCAAACGACGCTCCAAATCCTTGCTTATTTCTTCATTCCAGGTGATATCGAGATACTTCTTGTTGTTGGCCGATTCTGATTATACTTAGATTGTGTTCCAAGGGAGCTTTGTGAAGGTTCTTTAATTAATAATTCATTAATAATACAATATTGTACGCGTATCGGTTTTTATACGATTTGTGTGTCTTAATAACAAATCTTATTCTTTATGTAGTTTATAAAACTGTATAACATTTTATAATCTACCTTACTTGTTAAGCTAATCTAAATGAAAAAATATCATATGAGCGGTTAGACTTGAAAAGCGCGTCTCTATATATTTACAAGTTTTTTAACACCATCTAGGTTTCGTAGGCCCTTATTCCAAGTTGAGACATTTAACAGAAGGCGCGTACTAAAATGAGTCCACATTTGATTTTAGCGTCTCTTGTATAAACCTTGAGGCGACTAGCAAAAGTGTGGACGAGTTCTCTTTTACCGTAGACCCTTAAAAAGGTCTTTATCGGTCCATAAAACTTCTTTTATGCTACGAGAAGTTTCTGTAGCGAACGGTAAGTTGTTTGATGGTCACCCTCGAAAATAATTTTCTAAGCCTTCCTTCAGCGTCACCGATCGACTCGCAAGTTACTGCCGATAAAATAAATTCTATATAAAAATAAATTCTGTTATGATCCCTTTTACTTTTTACAGAAAGCTCTCAGAAGGAGTAATAATGGGATGATCCGAGAATGAATGCTTCCAATAAGTCGTCTCTTTTGGACTTAAGCTTTAAATTATTTCATTTTTTCGGGTTTAGATACCGAGGAAAATATTAATTTTAGCCTTATTTTAAACAAGGACGTGCAAATATTGTAGTATCTATTCCGTATAGAAAAGGTATTCATTTCAACAGTAGCGCTTACCGGCGGGAAGGCAGCCTATTGGTGCTTAACGGTTAAAAATATTTAGATAGTCTCATTATATATACTGAGGGACTTTAAAGTAGGTTAAACTTCTTAATGACAAAACTGATCGTAGAGTCTTCCTAATAAACACTAAAAAGCAAACACCCAAAATCAGAATCACAAAGTTAGTCAAAAACTTAAAGCTTGTTACGTAATTCGTTAACTCAATGAAGGGTCCCATGTTTTACACGAGCATTTGTTACTATTTCACAGTTGGTGAGTTTTTTAAAATGATTTTTGGGTATTGTCGAGAGTTAGTCGTATTGCGAGGCGGCTGGGACCGATTTCGTGGTCGGCTGGTTGATACACACCGCTGCGCCGCGACAATGGCCCGGAGCACTGCCCTGCTCCTCCGCCGCACCAACTACTCCACATTGTTTTTGATTAATCACGCAGACAAATTTTGATCCACATCGTCCTGCTCTATATAATATATTAACATCAGTGGAATCAATGGGGTTCGATTTTCAACTGTACCTTTGAAGTTTAAACTTTGAAGTTATTGTATAAATTTTGGGTAAGGTATGCTCACGAAGCTAAAACAAAGAGGAGGTGTGGTAATTCAATTTCCCTATGAAACGACGCGTGATAGTTTGCGGGGTGAGGGGGCACTGAGGTGGTGTTAAGCTCCGCCCACTTCTCAATATTCCATCTATCGGCTAATAGCAAAACTACTAGTTTAGGTTGATGTTGATGTTACTACGTAGTTCAGCTACTTCACACTAGGTGTCAAAAGTCTTAATGTGATGGGACGTACTCAGAACTCAAAACTCAGCTTCAAAAAAATTTTATAGGGAAATAAATCAAATGAAAAGACTTTTTTTTTAAACAATCTTTTATTATTTGTTAATAAAATGAACTAAAATAATAAAATAATAATTAAAACAAGATAATAAATGTATGCACTGACATTGCAACCTTTAACGAAAAATTAAGCTTCTTTGTCTTCGTCACAATAATATCGTAGATACCTAATTATCTAGATACCTAAGTATCTTTTACACCTTGTATTAAATCTTTGCGTTTTTATCACGTACCCAATTTTTGTTAAATAAAAGCATGTTACATTTTTTTCTTTTGCAATCGCGATCACGAATATAAATAACGACAAAAATGTACACCGCCATTTTGTTAGGGCGGCCATTTTAGATTAATAACAATACCGACTACAACTAATTAATTGCATTGTCATCAGAACCAAAGATGTGTTGCAAATTTCAGCTCAATCGGTAACCGGGAAGTGGACCAAATTTAACTTGCAAGATTTAATTTCACACAAACATCGGGACAGGTGAAACTAAATAAAAGCTTGTAATAAAATAAGAGCCTTTGCACACGACGTTTTTTATACGCGCCGTCAACGCGCATTTGTATCGATACAAACGCGAGTCAAATGCACTTTCTAGACTGTTGCATCCTACTATAATATTATGCGAAATTTTGTGAGGATGGATGTATGGATGTATGTTTGTTGCTCTTTCACGTAAAAACCACGCGACGGATTTGGATGAAACTTTACAGTAATATAGATTATACAGAATAACACATGAATGTACTTATTTATTTATTTTATCTACACTAATGTTGTGACATTCTATTTATGTTTCCAATACTTGACTTATAATTACTACAGTTATAGCGCAGACAACTAAAACACTCAATTTAAGCAATTGCACATGATGTTATAATATCCACATCGATATCGTAAAATCTCATTATAATATCGCGCCCTGCGGCCCTGCGCGCGCAGCTGCGCTCTCATTGGTTAGATTTTAATGGCGGCAAGTTCACTGTGACAATACACGTACGCGTGAATTTAATGTTTCGCAATGTGTTTTGTTTTTAAAATTTTGTTTGATTAATTGCATTAGTGAAGATAAAGTAGTGTATGCAACTGCATATAACACGGGTACACCCTTCTTTATATGACAGTTGCATAAACTACTATAATAAGACATCATTGAAATGGCAAGAACAAATTTTTGTGTATTTTGTTGGTGTCCAATCCGGTCTATTAAGTTTTGTAATCCATTGCTGTTTTAAATTATCGTCGGATGGAAATCTAAAACGAACATATAAAAATAATTAAAATTACTTTTAATTAAATTAGTTGTTAAAACTTTTACAAAAATCTGAGTACGGCCCTGGATATTTCTGAAGTTTAAAATAGTTATTCTAGTTGACGATAGATGGCGGCCCATTAATAATATAATAATAAAAACTATAAAAGTACTGTTTTAGCTACTAAAAGGTATTTAGGACTAAGTGTATAACAGTTTTTAGTATTTACGTATTATTATTACAATATAATACTGCAAAATTATACGTAAACTTATGTATTTTCTTCCGAAATGTGTCGCCATCTAGTGTCAAGTAGTAGAATTTTAACGCTGAAAGCTGAGAATGTTCTAGAACTTTTATATTTATTTGGGGAAAAAAATACTTACACATGAAATGAGATGCCACTCATATTATCAGAACGTCTGTCTGAGTAACTTTGACATAGTAAAACACAACACTTCATCCTTTTCTTGTTAAAAACGCAAAAAACACACTTTTATTGCGAGTCTCGTCACATGTGCACCTGAGGAACGCTGATAGCATACTACAGCGTTCAGGTGGGCGGAGCCTAAGTGGCTCCGCCCACCATGACAACGTCAGGACCGAGTTGAATCCCAGTGCTACGTTGCTTAGGGCAACTCCTCTTTGTTCTAGCTTCGTGGGTATGCTTACCTGTGCTATCAGCAGTCATAGATGAATAATTTTTCAGTTAAATGAGTAATAACCGTTAGTTAATTATCGATTAAGTTAATCGTCTGTTATAATAAGGAATATACTTAATTGGTATTGATTATCTTTAACGTACAGTATATGCCGGCTAAGTTATATAAAAACAAAACTGCAAAAAGGCGGTGTGCTCACAAAGAGCCCGAGGTAATAAAAAGTAACACAAAACCTGCATCAATAATTTACAACCCGAATTGAATATTAAGAGCAAAAAATAGCAACATGAAATCTTTCGAATTACATGCTTTCGATCATATTCCGTAAATATTCGGATATGAAAGGAAAGTGAACATCAAAAAATATTTTTAAGTTACTGTCTGTTAGTATAAAGTTTAATTTCATATAATTATTTGAGAATGTTTGTTGATATTTTATATATATGGCTAAAATAGTTTACATTAAGTACATATATAGTTTATAATTTATAAAACAATAGCATTCTTATCATCCTATTTTTTTTACAGGTGCAGGTGTAGGTAACCGTGGGCTATACTAGTATCGAAAAGGTTTAAATTTAGATCTATTGAAGTTTGTTTCTATACCCAGATATAATAAATATCAGTCGCGAAGATAAATACTAAATCTTTAGCTTTTTTACAACACCATAATTCAACCAAGGCGAAAGAGGTGAAGTTTCTTATTATTATTATTGAAATTTTATTTAAATTGTTTTATTGCCTCTTTTTGCCCACTGTATAATGGCCGCAAGGCGTAAGAGTTTCTAAGCTCTTCAAGGGCTCCCATTAAAATATAATAAATCAAACTGCGCCCCGCGGTTTTACGCGTGGAAGTGGGAATTTTGAGGATGCAAAATACTCGTCTATGATCTACTTGCCAATTACTTTGTTACCTTTAAGTTATCAAAAATGGCAGTAGATTGTAGTTTTAGAAGAAAATAATAATAGTCACCTAAACCCGTAACATAAAAGAATTTTCATAAAAACATTAAAAATCCGATGACTAGGTATATTACAATAATATTAAGTACCTACAACGTTACCAAAAACTTAAATAGTTATTTGGTACGGTAGGCAAGGCAAAGATTTTATCAAGTCTAAGTTTATGTAAGTTAATTTTGTATAGAATACAAAAGGGCGGTAGGTAAAAGGGAACGTTTAGGCGGGCGGCGCGGCGGCGGCGGCGGGCGGGCGTGTCATTGTGAACGATAAGTGCGAGTTTTATTAATTACTTCTTGGACTTTGGTTACAAGAACCAAACTGGACGACACGGACATTCATTAACTTCCCCGCTTTCATTAAATAAATTATATTTTATTTCGTGTTTACCAAAAACAGATTTCAGTAATTACTACCCTAAATTACACATGCACTATTTCTCGTTACTGTTTAACATAACCTCATAAACTGGATACATATAAAGCAAAATTAGTTTCTAATCATGCTGCTAATGTTGTAGGATTAGGGACTTCAAGCGAACACATTGATCTGTTAATTATATTGTACATTGCGCATCTGTATCTACATACAGATGCGCAATGTACACACACAGCTGACCCTAAACCGCGCTATTGTTAATTTACGAAGAGTGCTAACCGAACTTGATTAAAGCAACATCACACTTTGAATGGAATATGAAATTTTATCGAACCCTTTAAAGCGTCGAGTATTTATGTCATTAAAGCTCAAATGTTTGTTCAGCCAGTCTGCATTGTGTTTACTTTACACCCACATTCGGTAGGTCGGTGAAGGTATGGGCCGAATGCCACAAAAATCCAGCCCTCAGCCCTTGTCCATGAGGCGCTATGAATTCAATTTCACTGTTTGAATACATTCGTTTGCGAACAATGAACTTTGTTTTTCAATCCATTTTAAATTTCATTTCTAATTTGTTTACCAGAATTTTAAATACGATGTTAGCATCGTTATGAAATATTAAATGAACGTCTGTTAGTTTCTGTGGATGTATGGCAAATAACGTGATAGAGAAAGCCGGTGTAGTTTACACCATAATTGAGCAAACAACACTCGTCAAGCGGTGTAATGTGTTGTAATCCTCTGAGGTGTCTATTATTCACAGCTTGTCTCGACTATGCCGCCTGAAAGTTTGATTATTATGCGAAATTAAGCGATGAACGACATTAAATTGTCATTAGAAAGACATCCAGTGGTTAACTCATTAAGTACGCTTCTAATGAGTGATTTACGTTAACTGGAGTGTGTTGTGTCACATTTGCTAGGCGAGGTGATGTATGCGCGCCACGTTAGACGATTAATGCCTCCTCTGGCACAGAACCGAGCGACCTGTAATAAGAGAGCTTTCAGCCGTGAAGCACGGCTGCACGCCGCGCGTCGCCCGCCGCGCCGCGCGCCGCGCCGCCGCCGTTACCTAAATTGACGATTTTCCTTTTCCTACATTTACCTACAGCTACACCAAGCAATCACAAAAAACTTACTCGCATTTTATTTTTATGAAACAGGGCTTTATATATTTTAAGGAGCTATTGACGTTTAAACTTTCTTTAAAGTGTATCAAATAAAGTACACTTTACTCCGAGGAAACATAAAACCCATTCTAGCGTTGAAACCATAGCACAACACGTTTTACGACGGAGACTCAGTGTTTCATCCAATCATAATGCCAGACCATGTTTCATAGACATTTTACCTATTTTTTAATATGTTTGTTTTGTTTCTCAGTACATCAGTTTATTCTTGGGTTTTATTGCCTTGTGTTTGAACGCCTGTAGTATTGTTGTATAAAACGGAATCATACGCAGTGGGATTCCGATCGTGAATCACGAGTCGTCAAGGAGAATTCGATTGTAATAGCGCGCGGCACGGTTGGGCGCGCGGCCGCCGCCTCCCGATAATGAGCGCCGATACGAAACGCCGCTTCCCACCGTGTTCAAATAACTCGCATTGCACACGGAAAAACATCTCCACGTTTATATATTATAAAGGTAATTTGGGCGTAAAGTTTACCGTTGTAGTACGACATCGTCCTCGATATATCACGGCGAGCGTGGCTCAGCTTTGTACGACGACCTAGTAAGCGACAAGAATACTTACGCATTTCACGGAGATAAATGTGAAGGCACTGGGAGCAATATTGGGTGGCTAACAATTTCATTTAAATGCCGACAACATGGTCCCAGCTGCGGAAAATAGAACCTAGACGGGTCGAGTGATTGTGAAAAATAACTAAAGATATGAGCTTTCAAGTATGTTACAAGCCTACAGAGAAAAGTTAATAATAAAAAAGGTTTTGTTATTGAGACTTACATTGAATATTCGTTTACTTCATAAAATATTTACTAAGTATCGAGAAGACAAACAGAAGGAAAAACCGCTAAATTACATTTCCGAAGTATAAATGGTCCCAATTGAAGCAATCATATCCGTATTCAAAGTTCGTAAGCTCTCCTAAAGTTCGGTTGAGCTTTAAGAAGCATGGAAATGTCAAATCTGATACCATGACAACGGTGAAATGAAGCGTGGAGACAAAAACAGATTGTACCGACAAAAAATATAGACCGGATAGAAACTTTTGAACAGACTTAAATGTTTGAAGTAAAAATAAACGAAATACTTTAGAGCTTTATGTTCAACATCGGTATACCTAATCGCGTCAAATAAGTTAGTGTTTATATATAGCGTACGTAGGTACTAGAATATTTATACTGGCACCATCCACATGTAATCCAGAGTTTCAATCACAGAGTTCATTAATGGATCCCAGAGAGTCAAGAGAATCCTTGTCAGGTTGTCTTAAACATTTATTAAGTTTGGTCGTAAACTTAACAAATGAACGTTTATTAACTTGACAGATATACTCGTAATGTGCGAGTATCTGAAGGAGAGGTTTTGATCCAACAATTAAACTTGAACACAGTCCTTTAGATCAAAGAGAATTTTATTGACTTTTATTATAACTTTCATCAGAATGAAATCTGACGGATTTCATCGTATGGTAAGAGTAAGGCGGGAGCTTATGTTAATAGTCCATCGAAATGTTACATTTTTTAGGCCTAACCTTGCGTTTTTTAGAGGACCCAATTTTATTTTTTTGATGTGTAGGGGGGTCAGTGTAAAGCTAAAAACAAGTTTGTGGGGTCGCCACCCTTGTCCCACGGCCGCCATCTTGAAAATAGGGGCTGAAATGGTTTTAACGATATATCTCTTAAACTATTAATTTTTTTTAAAAACATTGTTAACAGTTTTGCTGCAAATTAAATTCTCTACAACTTTGGTCCAGTAACTTTTTGTCGTAGAACTATAAATAAAAAAGTTATAAGCGAAAATGTTCAGAAATTCGAAAAGTAAAAATAAAAGACATAAGGGACATTACAGCTGCTGCTGATCCTAATACCGATCTATCGAAGGTCGTAGTTCGATTATAGTTCCATTTGCTCATAATATGTCGTTCGTTTTCGATGGACTATAAGAATATCAAAAGCGGCGAGAGTTCGGTGCCTATCCACAACTTAATACTGCCTTTAATATCGTATTATCTCCTACCTTTTGTAATAAATTTGCAAAGCTTCAATCATTGCTATGGCTTTTATTGTTGACTTGTTTCAATGGGTGATTTGATGGCATTTTTATCGTGGACAAATTCAATATGGCATTGTATTTAACCCAATACTTAATAAAAGAAAATTCCTACGTAATTGTAGGTATTTTTTCGAGATAATACAGTGATATACTGTTAGTTTAATACAGGATTATACTAAAATTCCACCAAGAAATCTCTTCGACTCGACACTGGTAAAGTGACTCGCTTACATTGAACTACAGCTCCCCCAATAACTGCTTAATAGATAATTATTACCTCTTGATTAAGATTGTATTAAGAAAATTAATTAACACGAACACAAAGTACTTGGCGAACCATTAACGCGTACGCAAAGTATCCGAAATGTAATATTTGTTATTAAGTAAACGGGTCACGATCGAGACTATAAAAATAATTGTTGATTTCTGCGAGCATTTCTCTCTATTTAATGGTAGTTTAGAGCCGAGAGCATTGAGTGTAGCAATCTATTTATCTAACTACCCACTTTATGGTTTTTTGGTGTGTAAAACATTGGTGATTTTTCAAATGTAATAGAAATAGCTATCTAAAGTTCGATCAGCATGTTGAAAGCACCCGAGAGACATGAGTTATTGCATACAAATCTGTCAGTTATATTTCCTTCAGAAAAGTGCTATTCTACGAGATATCGGAAAATACGTACAAGTAGAAGAAAATAGAGATAACGAGATGCTTGTGTGATCGTGAAAAACTTTACTGAGGATTGTCGTACCTACTACGTTATTCAGGTAAACTAATATAAACTGCCTTAATTTTTAAACTCTTTCAAGTTTCTGAGCAGTTCTATGCCCAAATCTTCAAAATCTTTCAAATTTGAAGTCATAAATCTGTCCTTTGCAGGGGATGAAATAATGTCAGATCAGATCGCACACATAATAAAACATACTTTTGTTGAAAATTTTAAATCTCTTTATATTTATAAATCGTTGATGAAACTGAACATTATTTAATTTATGAAGGCCTTGTGTTCCGTGGCTATGATTCGTTTCATCAAGCTTTCATCAGAGTAAAGTAAGTTACCTTTGTAGCGGTCCCGCGGGAGACTGTTGGCTTGCCGACGTCTTTATGATATGAATGAACTTCTTTAAATAACAACTCATTCTTTACAGTACAATCGAAAAAATATACAGTATAATATCTTCATTATCTTCATTTAGGTATTGTCAGTTACGTTTAAGTACATGAGCCACCATGTGTTGTTATTATTAAGCCCCTGAAAGAGAAATCTGCTAGCTTTGTTTTTATAGAGTGCTAGATAGTATTCACACAACTGTTTGATCGATGTTGGTTTTGCTATAATGATGTTACACCAAAACCGCTTCATTCATCTTATCTCTAATCTCATATTATCAACCTTCGAATCGTTAATCACTAACAAAGTACAAATCACGAAGCTAGAACAAAGAGGAGTTGCCCTAAGCAACGTAGCACTGGGATTCAACTCGGTCCTGACGTTGTCATGGTGGGCGGAGCCACTTAGGCTCCGCCCACCTGAACGCTGTAGTATGCTATCAGCGTTCCTCAGGTGCACATGTGACGAGACTCGCAATAAAAGTGTGTTTTTTGCGTTTTTAACAAGAAAAGGATGAAGTGTTGTGTTTTACTATGTCAAAGTTACTCAGACAGACGTTCTGATAATATGAGTGGCATCTCATTTCATGTGTAAGTATTTTTTTCCCCAAATAAATATAAAAGTTCTAGAACATTCTCAGCTTTCAGCGTTAAAATTCTACTACTTGACACTAGATGGCGACACATTTCGGAAGAAAATACATAAGTTTACGTATAATTTTGCAGTATTATATTGTAATAATAATACGTAAATACTAAAAACTGTTATACACTTAGTCCTAAATACCTTTTAGTAGCTAAAACAGTACTTTTATAGTTTTTATTATTATATTATTAATGGGCCGCCATCTATCGTCAACTAGAATAACTATTTTAAACTTCAGAAATATCCAGGGCCGTACTCAGATTTTTGTAAAAGTTTTAACAACTAATTTAATTAAAAGTAATTTTAATTATTTTTATATGTTCGTTTTAGATTTCCATCCGACGATAATTTAAAACAGCAATGGATTACAAAACTTAATAGACCGGATTGGACACCAACAAAATACACAAAAATTTGTTCTTGCCATTTCAATGATGTCTTATTATAGTAGTTTATGCAACTGTCATATAAAGAAGGGTGTACCCGTGTTATATGCAGTTGCATACACTACTTTATCTTCACTAATGCAATTAATCAAACAAAATTTTAAAAACAAAACACATTGCGAAACATTAAATTCACGCGTACGTGTATTGTCACAGTGAACTTGCCGCCATTAAAATCTAACCAATGAGAGCGCAGCTGCGCGCGCAGGGCCGCAGGGCGCGATATTATAATGAGATTTTACGATATCGATGTGGATATTATAACATCATGTGCAATTGCTTAAATTGAGTGTTTTAGTTGTCTGCGCTATAACTGTAGTAATTATAAGTCAAGTATTGGAAACATAAATAGAATGTCACAACATTAGTGTAGATAAAATAAATAAATAAGTACATTCATGTGTTATTCTGTATAATCTATATTACTGTAAAGTTTCATCCAAATCCGTCGCGTGGTTTTTACGTGAAAGAGCAACAAACATACATCCATACATCCATCCTCACAAAATTTCGCATAATATTATAGTAGGATGCAACAGTCTAGAAAGTGCATTTGACTCGCGTTTGTATCGATACAAATGCGCGTTGACGGCGCGTATAAAAAACGTCGTGTGCAAAGGCTCTTATTTTATTACAAGCTTTTATTTAGTTTCACCTGTCCCGATGTTTGTGTGAAATTAAATCTTGCAAGTTAAATTTGGTCCACTTCCCGGTTACCGATTGAGCTGAAATTTGCAACACATCTTTGGTTCTGATGACAATGCAATTAATTAGTTGTAGTCGGTATTGTTATTAATCTAAAATGGCCGCCCTAACAAAATGGCGGTGTACATTTTTGTCGTTATTTATATTCGTGATCGCGATTGCAAAAGAAAAAAATGTAACATGCTTTTATTTAACAAAAATTGGGTACGTGATAAAAACGCAAAGATTTAATACAAGGTGTAAAAGATACTTAGGTATCTAGATAATTAGGTATCTACGATATTATTGTGACGAAGACAAAGAAGCTTAATTTTTCGTTAAAGGTTGCAATGTCAGTGCATACATTTATTATCTTGTTTTAATTATTATTTTATTATTTTAGTTCATTTTATTAACAAATAATAAAAGATTGTTTAAAAAAAAAGTCTTTTCATTTGATTTATTTCCCTATAAAATTTTTTTGAAGCTGAGTTTTGAGTTCTGAGTACGTCCCATCACATTAAGACTTTTGACACCTAGTGTGAAGTAGCTGAACTACGTAGTAACATCAACATCAACCTAAACTAGTAGTTTTGCTATTAGCCGATAGATGGAATATTGAGAAGTGGGCGGAGCTTAACACCACCTCAGTGCCCCCTCACCCCGCAAACTATCACGCGTCGTTTCATAGGGAAATTGAATTACCACACCTCCTCTTTGTTTTAGCTTCGTGGTACAAATGTACACCGTAGACAAATGAGTGTGTACCTATGAAGCATAAACGAACGCAAAACAAAACACATGCTACATAAAACTAATTAAAACTGAAATTAATCAATACTTTTAGAATTACTAAGCTATCAATCAATGAACAATATTCTGCAAAATAATAAATGGGACTTAATTAACAGCACTCAATTAATTATTGTAAATAGGTATTCTAGACATGTTGTTAATAAAGTTAGGACACTGCTTCATTGAAAATCATTTTGTAAAGCTGAAAAATGTATTTGAACAAGTAATAATGATTCCAAATTCAGCCGGATTGTGTAAAAAGTTTCAACAAACTTTACAGGTCATATTTGTATGGTCAAAGTCAAACAGGAATAAAGCTGAGCCGAATATTTTTTCGCACAACAAATCTCCTACTCCCAATGAAATACATTTTCACTTTTGATAAATTCATTTTCATTTTCCATTTCTCAGAATCATTTCATGTTGTGATAAACTAGCAGCGCCCGTGGTTTTACTCGTGTTGTACTGGTCCCTGCAGTTTTGTGATAACAATAGCCTTTATCTATCTTTTGATTGTTTGTGTTGCCATACACAACAATATTTCTTTAAATCCGACTAGTACCTATTAAAACAGAAAAAACTTCTCTGCTTAATTTCATTAGTACAGATTAAGTAATTACCGTTGTTACAGTACATAGTATTATACATCGCGATATTATACCGCAGAATACTAAATAATACTTACGCACTCAGTAAGTATTAAATATTTAGTGACTGTTACCGCTTAGATATCTAAAATGAGATAAAATTTAAGAGCCCATATAGCTTTTACAAATAAAGGGATAAAGTAAAATGTGTACTCATGGGAGAATCCGTAGTATACTCTACCGGAGTGTTCACTATAATCTTATTAATGCGTCCGTGCAGAAGCGCGCCGACTCTACTGATGCTGTAGCCGAGACTCTTCTTAACAAACATTTGATTTTATCCCCTTTTATTATTTCTCATAAATAAAATGCTCTAACTTCTTGTCGATTTTTAGTCTATACCTAGACTTGAGACTAATCTAAAGTGGAGTTCTAGAACTTACAAACAACAGAATATGAACATTTGGACCGTAGACGCGTAATATTATTACTACTTCGAGTGTCCTTTGTGACGATTTGAATGGATTTTGTTGATTTGCTTTACCTGCGTAGGCTGAAAAAAGTTTGAAAAACACATCCAGTTAGGTAATTGTTTAAGCACTCTGCGACCGGCAGACATCCGTATTCAAACAAACAGCGCTAATAACACCAACAAAACAAAAGCAAACAACAATAAAAATGTAAGCTAAAATGTGCAAAGTGATGTTTTCTTTTTGCAGAGTCCTTTTGGGAAATATCGTATCACGTGCACGCTACACGAGTACCTCCTGTTGGAGTTTATTTTTAGGAGATAAAACTCACGTCGCGAGTACTAAGTTGAACTTTAAAAGAGTAAATACAGCGGGTTGCCTGGATGTAGAATTTATGGCAACAGGGAACCGATCCTTGGGTGAGCTGCGAGCTCCATTCCCAAAGTGTTTCTCATTTTTGGTCACAATTTAGGGATTTAGTCAAGTTGAGCGGTGGGACCGGTGTAGTTTACTCACCGGCTCAGTCCATCTTCTGACTGATTCCTTGTCGCTCGCTACCCTGTGTGTTGTGTACCGACACAAAATTGATTTTGTTACCACAAATATTTACTTAATCCACGAAATACTGGGCTTCCTTCTGTAATAATAGCTATGTTCACAATAACTTTTAAATTTACTTTTACGATGCTCAACTGTAAAATAAACATCAACAGTAGTCGTTTGATGAACAGGGTGGTATCCACGCAATGTGCTAATCAAAAATAAAATCTTCCTTGGAGAGTCACGCAATAGTTAGCCAGTGAAGTTTTGCAGTAACAACCTCTAGTATTAGACGTCGACTCATTCACGATTCTCTTCGGGCGGCTTTCTACTCGACCAGCCGTCTAACTATAGGTTTTCAGATCGATAAAAATTTACTTATGCATACTGGACGGGCCCAATGCCACATGCACGTGATGGATCGAATACTTAAACTATTAGGAAATGGCTTTCGACTCTATCCTTCCTTAACAAGTGGCAGTTAGCTTTATAAAAGTCTTTATTGGTTTGTATTCTATTAGATGATATTGTGATATCAAGTGTGTGTGTGTGTGTGTGTGTATATTTATTGTTCAGTGTCTGATGGTAACATTTAGAAGACAAACGTCAATAATAAACAGTACAAATGCTCACATTCGATATTGAATCAGTAGAGACGTGTTTACCAACATGTGGCACTTTGCGTGCTTTAGCTATTTTATTATTGAAGCGATCGGGTGAATATTGAGTTTTCTTCTGAGAATTTCATTTTAGTGCGACATATTCAATAATCTCACAATTTAACTGCTTTACCTTTTCATTCTGTCGTTTTCATACATTTCCGAATTCAATAGATCTCTGTATTTGATCTTTTTGTTAATATTAGGATAAGTGCTCGCTATACAGGCAGTTCCTGGATATTAGTTCCATTATATTGGAAACTATATTTATATAAACAAACTTATTAACAACACAAATGTATTTACATTTTAACATTACGCAACTTAAAAAACCTACGATAAAGCACATACCCAACCATGTGCCTTTTTGTATGACCTTACGTAATGTGTGTTCGATCTAAAGGGTGTGCTTTATACCGAAGCTCGGTACAATTTCCTGGTAGTTGTGAATCGCGCTCAAATCGCCGGTGTTGCTATTCGCATGCACAAAGGTTTAAAGAGGGAAATGTCGTCGTCGATTTTGTAGAAGAGTTGTAAGTGTAGGAATCGTTCGTAGGCTGATATCTGGAGCGAGGGGCACCACTCGCGAGCAATCTGTTTACGTAACGGCCCCGTTATGTTCGAGAGGGTTCCCGTACTAGACGTTAAACATATTGCCTCATAAATCGTGAGAATCCCGGCAAACGCTCTACGTACCGGTGTCGATTTGACTACGTTTCCTTTACGATTTCACAATATTGAGCGATATCCTATCCTTAACACTCGGGAATCATAATGCCGCTGGCTTTAACTGTATGCTGCCTCCAAGTTTATGTTCTTACGTAACATCCACCTAGTTAAACTTACCTCGTAACCGAAGCACCGCCATCAAAATACAATGAACATTAAAAACCGCAAATAGTTAAATAACAGCAGTACTTTATTCATAAGTAATTAAAAATTCTTATTCACATCGAGGGTTGTAAAGTTTTCATTTTGTTTCGGCCTCGTGTTTCCTGCTCAAAAGCCTGTTTTCGTCGTGTAATTATGGGCTGAATCTTTTCTCGAAATACAACCCGTACCTCCTACTTACTTTTAACAAGATTTCGAAACTCAAGAGCTAGTCAGAACAATAATTCGCAAATAAATAATTTCAGTTTAACTTCAAAACATGTTTATGGAACAATATAATCGTAAACAACGCAACACTTACGTTACTTACGTTTTCTGCGAACAATTTACAAATACACTCATCACCTGAAAACGTTATAATATTTGGAATTTATAATCAAAAGCCATATACGATCTTTATAAACAAGATTATGTGTTTTGCAAGTAACATTGATAAAGCGTATTTCATAAACAAACGTATTGTTGATTAAACTGTAGGTATCTAGATACTCGTATTCCTTCAGTATCTAAAATAATAAATAAAATCAATGAAAGACTCTCCGAGTTGAGGTTGTTTCTGATTCTATGAGTACGCCGTTAGTCACACAAAATAAAGTTATGGTTAAGCTTTCCAAACAAAGTATTGTGTGTAAGTCAAACATAAACATGTTTTTATGACCGAGAATATAATAAACGAAGGTATAATTCGTAGGAATAACTTGAGCCGACATTAGCGTCATTTTATTAGTTGTAGTTGATTGTAGTCGGTTACAGGCAGACATAAAAGTCGCTATAAAATGCAAAAGATAGGTTTTTATAGCATTATATTATGAGGAACGTGGCATAGTTTGCAAAGAAGTAGCGAATAAGAATTTTGCAAGTAAAATATCTGACACGGAACGGAAAGTGTCATTATCATTGATTACCATATCTTTTAGATTTTGCCTCTGGGGATGTTTAAATAACCTTTTATTAGTTTTGGTATAGGTACGCCTGTATACGGAATCTACTGAATAAAGTTTTATGTTTATGTTGTATGAAGAATGAGATAACAATGAGACTTCTTACTTAAATGTGTTTAAATTATACATAATACTTCATAGTAATGCTTAGTTCGTGTTATAAAGTACTTACATAAAACACTTACTTACTAAGTAGGTATTTAAAGTATTTATTACGCCAGTTCGGTTTACCTAATAAACTCGTATTATTTATCCAAACACCTTAAATCCCGAAAACCTTACAACATAAGTTTATAAACTTGATTCTCTCCGAAACTGATGTAAGGATACCATTTAAAGTTACATTTGAAACAATCTGCGTCTTGTGGTTACATCTGTATTTAAGGTTTTAAATTAAAATTTTGAAACATTCACACAAAAACTGGTGGATTGTTTTTTACCAATTATACCACCGCCAGAGAAAAACTAACTCTCGATTGAAAAAAAACCCATCGAAGTCGATTTATCCGTTTTTCAGCTACGATATCACAGACACAGATCCACACACACACACACACACACACACTTCATAAGGACCGCATAAACATTCATCCTCAAACACTTATAAGGAGTAAGAAACATCCATCCTCACTAACTTTCAGAAGTAATAACTAATAGAGCTTTCCGCCAATTGAACACAAATGAAGTCACAGGACACAACTAGACGCCAGTATTTGGCTCGTAACACGTAGGTGCCTAGATCGAAGCACTTCTACTTCATCCCCCATGCATATACGTCACCCCCGCAATGGAATACCATCTCGCATATTTCGAGTGATGCACAACTCGCACTACAGTGGATGTAGTTTGGGGGTTAATTCTCTAATTTTTACGAGTTATTGCCTGAAGTGTTCTAAGAGTCAGTATATAATTTGAAAGTTTTTAGACTAGGAAAACGTATGAGGCAGCACCCAATAGAGACAGACATCTAATACTCGTATAGCCTTTTTTGGTGTCACAGATGTTCTGATTGTTAGACTGAAGAATTTGTATCAGAAACTGTCGTTAGACTACAAAAGACAGTTTTGTTCTCCGATCAAGTCAATATAATGGTTGTTATGGCTGCAGTGAGCTGAGACTCTTATTCGTCATTATAATTGAAATAATCTCATAGTTTAATTTAAATCTTGGCTATATAAAAACTTAACGACCTTACAAACAACACTACGAGTATTATCTATACTCATACCATAGAGGTAAAATTTTGTAATTTTGTTTCCTACTTTTCAAACATGGCTCGGGTTTGAGATCACCAACCCGCATTAGGCAAGCGTGATTACGCCTGAAACCTCCTCACTGTACTGATATCTTCAGTGAGACGAGAGGCCTTTGCCCAACAAGTAGGACATTACAGGCTAATACTTTTTTTTTTGTTTCTATGTTCAGGCTAAAACCAGGACCTAATTGAAGTCCGATTCGAATAATTATTTTTATTCGGATAGCCACTTTCAAGAAGAAGGTTATTTACGGTTAGTTTCGCTATGCTCGATTCCCGCTATGCACTGATCATAAAATACCTAACAAAAAGTGCCGCTATGCACGGAATCAGATTCTTGGACTGTCGAAAGGAAAATGCTTATGTTTAAATAAATAAAAATTTAAATAAATACTCTCTTACTAGTTTCACTAACTATAACTAGTAAACAGTATTCGTGTTAATCAACACATAGCTTAAACCATCAACACCAAAACAACGAGTTTTTTGGGTTACCTCTTCCGGGAATTTGTACCTGAGTGTTAACTTTTGTCCTTGAATAGAAGGAGACAGTAGGATTGCGGTTTTGGTGCATCTTTATTTTACTGATAAGCGTAATTAGGTTAGTTCGTTAGTACGTCTGCTATCATGTCGGACGCAAGTTCTTCCCGTGGTCCGGTTAAAAATTATACAATAATTGATAGTAGACGTGGTGGAGAGATCTTGTTATATACCGGACACAATTACCATTTTGTAAGACAAAATAAAAGAACTGTTGTCTGGCAATGTGTAAATAAAAGAAGTGATCTTAAATGTAGTGGAAGTGTAACTTTGGAATATGAAAATATATATTTTCTTGGCTAGTTTTAATCTCATGATTTTTAGTTGATTTATGTTTCATAGCGTTTTTATATTTTTAATCGAAATATACGCAATTCTTAAATTTTAATTAGATTTTTATTTACCAAAACAATTTTCCTCAAACTATGCAGTCCCAGGCTAGCTTTAAGAGTATACTTTAGAAACACTTTTCTATCGAATTGTACCTTCCATTGTTAAAGGTAGCACTGAGAAATTCAGAGCAAAGCGGCACTTTTTGGTAGGTATTTTATGATCAGTGCATAGCGGGAATCGAGCATAGCGAAACTAACCGGTTATTTATTCTTATATTACCGCGGGAATGAGCACAACGCGGCTAAAACCGTGAGGCGCTGCTCAATTTAATTCCTAATCTGTATAATTCAGTTCAGAAGAAAGCCATAATGGATACCTAAATCTTGAATAATATAGGCAACATTCGGCTCGTACGATTACATACAAAGCCTCGGTTTGGTATAAATAACTTCCCGGATGTAAGTCAACATCAATACCGCTTTAGAATTGTGAATCCTTACATCCCTGCGCTCGTTCAACCTGAGCCGGTTCGGATCCGCCGGCTCCTTCTCATTTTCATTTTTATACTTTATCTCTCAACGATTGTTCTGAAAATGTTCAGTTCTTTGTACAAGTAGGTTAATATGTTTTAAATTCAGCGAGTTTATAAGCTGCAAGTCGGTGATTCCAAGTTATTTGAGACGTTTTCGTTCTGTTGCATAGCTTGGATAGCTTGCAAACCATAGAACGAGAGAGCAGCAAAGAAGTACCTGTCTATGTGGCGAAGCAAACTCACTCAACCCAAACGATAGAGAAGATGTTATATTCCTCAAGGTAACTTGGGTATGATCATTTTCCCACACCATTTTGTATCGATGATCAGCTTGGCTGGGTATCTTAAAAGACCCTATTTTATAGGGAAGGCTAAACTCGGTACTTGTAATTTCACCAAAAATGTGAAGAAATCGTAAGAAGTGCCTCTCGTTGTTTGATTATGTGACGTTTACTCATAGCAATTCCTAAAGATATTTAATAACTTACAACCCAGCCGTTACTAAATTGTCGGTTCCGGTTGTTCAATCGATAGACCTGTCGGAGTCTAAAACCCCCGTCACAAGGATTGACCACCTACTCCAACTTACTAGTATACTCGCAAGTCAACATGAAGCAGTGCTCAGCCAACGCAATTATCAACAAATAGTTTTCACATTAAACTGCAATACAAAGCGAGCGACACGTGTTTGAACACGAGGCGTCGAGGATAGGTATAGGTACGTATAAATACATCTGGGTCGCGTATTTCCCAGCCAGAGTTAAGTAAACTAAGATAAGGGCGGAAGTGAGGGCAACGTTCCCGCCCGAGCCGATAAAACAACACCTGCCTTACTTTGTTCATTGACATTGAGTTAGCAAAAGGTAAAAACTATAGATAACTGTGCTTTGTGCTTTCTTAGTGAGGAAACCGCGGGTCCTATCTTGGTAACTTTGTTTTGGTTCCGATTGTCTTCGTCGCTTGTGGATAAGAATTTAAAACTTACAGCCTAACTAATAAAAACTTTAGAATAGAAACTAGCAGATACTATCCAAAGCGTATTATATTATAATATTGTTAAAGGATAAAAAATTGAAAACATTTATTCTCTAAGCAATACTTAGATGAGCAGAACTAAAGAACTTGAATTTTGGACCAAGAATGCAACACTTATGGCGGCGTCCGTAACCTACATGAGGCCCTCATATGTATTAGTGTAGGGTGATGATGGTCAAGAGAGCTGGTGCGCGATATTTTGCTCCGAAGCACCACAATCGCACTCTGTGAATAGCGCGGTGAATAGCCTCAATTGGCCAAGTTAGATCTGCAGAGGCCCACTCCGGGACGAAGACGGTTAAGTGTCCGCCAGTTGGGTCACTGCAGGCCAGGCCAAAACTCTCTAGTGCAGATGATCTTTATAGGGGGCATATTCCAAGGAGCCTGGGTGAGTTGAGAAGCCCTGCTGTTGATGCTGTACACTCTAAAAACTATGAACAATTATATATTACAATAATTATAAGAACCCTCTTATATTATTGAACGATGCTAGTATGCCTCGTATCGTTGTGATCACTGAGATGTCAAGCACTAGTGCCTAACTAATGTAACTATTTCTCCAAGATTTATTTGGATCGAACAGTTTTATTCCTCAAGTCCAATTTTAACCCTAAAATAAAGGATGGTTGTTATTTCCCAGAGGAAGCCAGAGGTGTATCATAGATCACGGTTCGTTTGTGACGTTTCTTGGCCCCCTATTACGGGAACCTATTCCTGGGATCGGGCACAAATCCAAATGGCAGCTCGTACCGCCCCTCCCTCAAAATTAAACCTCCTTGTTACAGAAAAAATGCATAGAGATATAAATCCCAAGAATTCCATATTTCATTTTCTCTTAATAAGAGTTAGTACTCTTGCGACTTCGTTCGTCTGAATAATTGTATCCAAAGACTGAAACTGTATAAACAGGAAAATGTAAATTTAAAAATGTTTAATTTATTATTTTGTCCCGTTTCCCAAGTATTCGTTGATAAATCCGGGATAAACAATATCCTATGTGTAATTCCAGGATAGAGTATCAAAGGGAAAGGTTCCTACTCTTAAATATTTACAGCCTTATTGAAAACCCAATCCATCAGTTCGTCACTGTCAGCAGGGGTGTAAAAATAAATATTTGCGGGAGTAACAATCAAGTTTAGCTGATCCCCCTCTTTTCACATAGGCCAAAATTACCAGACATTCCCCCTTGATAAATAACTGCTAGTGCTTCAGTGGGAATGTAATGAAAAGTGCTATTGTACCAAGAAAACTCACAAATTGTGGTCGAATACTTAAACATTCTGCTGAATATTTTCCATCATACTTGTCGGCCGAACATATTTGGAGTGAAATACCAAAACGCCGTTTTAACTTATCTTGATGTCGCAGTTCACATCAACCCAACTTTGGCAAGACATAACTCTAGTACCGGAAATATATCCGTCGATCCATGTCGAACCCAACCATTGCGAATCATATTCCTCAAATCAAAGGCCAGAATTTGTTTCGTATATTCCAACTTACCATTTTCTTTTAGTAAGCAAAATCAGGGTAAAAGGCGCGCGTACGAAAATGGTGTGAAATAGAAAGGCATAGCGATTGACTTGGAGGACCCTTGTGAGAAGCCAAGGAACTCACAAAAGGCACCGTCTCACAGTAGGTTTTTATAGTCGACACACCAACAAGGCGCGTCGAAATTACGATCACGAACTTAACCACGTTCATAATGCTTGCCTAAAATGAGATGATGACAAACGGATTTTTCTTTATCCAAAGTTTGCGTGGAAGCGATTTTGATATGGGTTAGACTATCTTTTGAAACGGTTTAAAATGGTTTACTAATTTCAAATAACAAAACATATTTATAATAACAGATTTAAGTTTTATGAAACTCAGGACTGAGGTTACGCAATATAGCTTGCTTAACGGAGACGTATTAATTACGAATTGTATACCAAGTCTCAAGATAACGGAAGCGGCTCTAATTACTTACCATGAATAAGGGAATATCTGGAACTTGGTGACAAACGCTATATTTATGTTTCCCGCATTATGTTACACTGTACAAGTATCCATTGTGTTTGATCCGACTGTCCGCATTTTCCTCGAAACATTCTTATTTATGTTAAAAGAATCATTGTCTTTATTGAATATTGAAGGGAGAACCTTCGTCAGTTCCGAGTGAGATGGCGAAACGAGATAATCGTGTATACTTTTACCACTGGCAATCTATTTGACAGACATTTTGTAAACCTGATTCATAAAGACTCGGCAGTGAGTGATTCATTTTAGAGTGAGTTGTTTTTGGTATGTTTTCGGAAGTTCTAGTCACATACCTATCTAGTTTATGTAATTTTGTATTTTTAAACATCCGGTTGATTCTTATCACATTAATAGAGATGAACCATACAACATAATGAAACCAAGTAGATATTTACTTTTACCTACGAGTGTTTGTTTATCAGAAGCTGTGTTTAACTATCTTTCCTTTTATCCGCATACACTCATGAATAAGGCATACAACTTCAAAGATTCAGAGATACAAACACTGGACAAAGTGTTGTCGATAGTTTGTCCTTCCATAAAAATGTGTCACAAAGTTTTGCCTACTGTTTACTGGGAAAATACGTATTACCTACGAAAAGTTTGGAAAGGCGACGGCGATCCATCGCCGATAGATGCTGCCGGAGCCTTCTACAGATTACGATACCATTTACATATGAAACGTTTCGGGAAGGCCTGCACTCGGTGACACTTGTACTTTTGTGTGAGCTCTACCATATATCTGCTAGACTTTTTGTATCGATTTAAAAATTTTAAACACAGGCCCTAGCCTGGTTTCATAAATCATATATAATTTAACATAGTGTAACAATTTAAAATAAACAAAAAAATCCCTTATGAAAAATCATCAACGTAGCAAATAAAAATATGCTAATCTTCCCAGTTAATTACTTCATTATCATTTTCCAGCCGTTATGTAACCATGTTCGGACCGAAAGACCGATCGTTGGGCAAAATGAACAGCGTGTAGGTGCGAATAAACATCGGTGGTTTAAAGCTTTAACTACACTGATATATCACCCACACGTCAGTAGGCTTCTAACTAGAATTAAAAAAGGAACCGGCTGAAAGTACATAATTTATCTCTGAGGATGTACGGCACATTTAACTTGCGGAATGATTCCTCAAAATCCGAATGTTTTTCAACGTATAAAGAGAAGAACGAGCCCATATTTTAGCCGGCTCTACTCCATTAGTGACGCGGGAACCCCAACCAATATGGCTGGGGCGAATCTGCAGTGACAGGGGCATTCACCCCGCGTGCAACCGACCCCTCGTTTTTGTTATAAAATCAATATATTTGGAACAAGGCTTCCCACTTGCAACAATACATGAACGTGTCACATGTAGAGGATGTCGAGATCTCAATCCGATTACGAAAAATACCAGCCGTTCGGTTTCTAACTGCTACACTCCACACCTCGTACTGACATATAACATGAAACAAAAAACCGTTTTGTTTAAAACCAACTAAAATAACCGGCAAGTTTTATTTATTAATAAAAAAGGAAATTATAAATGTTAACATTTTGCATGAATTGAAACCTAAATTGAATTTTGGGTCAAATTACGAATTGTATTATTAGGTAATGATTCTAATCTGACGATTTTAACGAAAATAAATATGACAGTTTTCTTTAGTGAGAGCATAATTCTTGAATGATGAGATGCGTATGAAAATAATAAAATTCCTATAGAGTGAGTCCTATAAGTGAGTCAAGTAGTTTTGTTTAGAAAGCGTGATTAATCCGAAGGTTGTGTGTACACTGGTTTGCAATACAGTCGCAGTGAGAACAGTGAATTCGTTTCACGGTAGCGGCTGGCGAGCCTGCGATCTGTTTCTCTCGATTACCGCTGAGCGCTGCCTGAGCCTGTGACTAAACAGCGTCATGGCCCGCTGCCCACGAGCTCTCGACACATTTGCAAACACATTTTATTTCTCAGTGTTCCGAACATCTCACTTATTACATCATCCTACATTTATAGATATTTTTTGCATTATTCATGATCCTGACGCTCTTTGTTACGATAATAATAATTAAAACAAAGATGTTCTAAAAATTCACACGCTTTTTATTTCTTTAAAAGAACACTAATTATTTCAAGCACATATTTGGAGAAGACTCGTTTCGTAACTTGGCGGTATCCTCGCTGTTATTAATGTCCGTTCCTGTAAAATAATCCGGTCAACTAATCCGCTGTATATATTCTAGCCGCCAAAGTTCAGCTCAAGTGATTTATATTTGAGATAAAATATTGAGTGAAGTTGCGTTGCGCAACACGGATGCTGGGTGGATGGTGGATATATTTCCTGGGATTCGTTGTCTTGTGTAAATGTTGGAGCAGCGTGGAGGATGCATACGAGTGAGCGCAGCGGATGGCTCACAGCACAATTTCAAACAGAGGTTCAATTTGACTCACAACAAGATCCAATCTGACGTGTTAATCCATGCCATTAGAGCCCCGAGCTCCACGCTGGTGTATCCCGGCTATAAAGAGTTATGTTGATCCCGAATTAGTGGAGACTGGATCGCTTTGTATAAACCATCGTATAAAGTTAGAAACCAAAAACTAGTTTAGTGGATCTCACGGGACAATAGATGTTTTCATTACAAAGGCACTTGGAAGAGCATGTAACAAATATGTTCCTCCTACGTGAATGAGGCACGGCGGTGCACGCCTACGATGAAGAAACACAATGTCGACATCCTACAGCCCGCCGCGCCTTGCACTTACTAGTCATGCTCTTTAAGCAAGGAATTTTAAAATATGGACTTTACTAAGCTGATTACAATATAAACTAGGAGCTCCCTGTGGTTTTATACGCGTTATACTCGTTCGAGTTCGACATGACAAATATAACCTTGTCGTTGAATGTGGCGATCCATTACAAAAATAATAATTATTGAAATCGGATTAGTAGTGTTTGAGACTAGCGCGTTCAAATCAAACAAACAAAATTTCACGTGTGTTGTACTCCAAAGTTTTAAAGTTGATTAATAAATAATGTACACCCTATGTAAGACAGGACAGTCACCTTATAGTTATGACAAACCGACATATACATACATTTTATAATGATCAATTATTTTGAGAGCTTGCTTTTAGCAGAAAAAACTTATTCATATCTTAATATTATCTGAATTTAAAAACTACTAATGATACGAATCCTTTTTAAAGATTATCTACGATACTAATTGGAAAATATTTTAAAAAATATGAAAATAGTAATTTTTTTGGCAAATTCAGTAATTTACATTAAAATAATCTTTTAAGTTGTGAACTTTTATAAGCTGAGTTTTGAACGTTCACACCTCTTTTACTATAAACTATAATTCCAAGTAAAAAGTGGTTGTCTTTTCTTTTCTTCTCACCTTCCCTGCATTTGACAAGCCCGTTGGCACAGTGGCAGTGAGAGCGCTTACTGTGTCGGGGGTTGCGGGTTCGATTCCCGCCCGGAGTCAACAATATGTGCAGACATAGTTGTTGGCGACGATGTCTGGGTGTCAATTATATATTCTTATAAAGTATTTGTGTATGTATATGTAGTAGTATCAGTTAATTAGATTCCATAACACAAGCTTAGAGCTTACTTTGGGTCTAATTAACTATGTGTGAATTTGTCCAGGTATATTTATTTATTTTATTCCCGTCGCATGACGGCACACATTCATGCCACAAGAGATAAAGCCTCCGATTACCATGTTCTCGATACATCACATTCACATAACTGACTTGGCTCGGTTATTGATTGTCGACACTGCCTTTATTGATACTAAAAACATATCCAGCCCACATAATCCAATTTACGAAGGTCAGGGCCGGATTTAGGGGAGGGCAACCGGGGCGAATGCCCCGGGCCTCCACAAACGGGGGGCCCCCACAATAGAGACTTCGGAAAAAAAAATCTTTCAAATTCCAACTAGTTAACACTAGTAAGCATCTTTTCCTTTGATATTTGTTTTGTTTTGCTCTTTCACCTTTACCTACAGCCTACAGTACTTTATACATACATGATTATTTGATTATATTAATCTTAAATAACAGAAATCATTGATCTATATTTGTTCACTCCAATCAGGCAATCAGATCAGTGAAATATCAAAATCTCAAATGGCCCTGATAAGCACTTCCAATTCACTACCCATCTTGAGGGAGTACCCCAATCGCTTAATGGCTGAGTGGGGTGGTACTTGTCCGCAACCTCGGAGGTTGGGTATTCGATTCCGTGTCTTGGCATTTTTTTTTCTTATATATGTATGTACATATAAATTAATTGCAGTATATGAACAATCGGTGTTCTTCAATTCTTAAATAAATCAATTATTATTGACTAATTGGTAATTTTTTTCATATTTCTTTATGCAGCAATGATGCAGTTTGATAGGCAAATAATTATTATTGTGACACAATTAAATGCCATCAATTATTCACGAACTTTACTGTACGCAAGAAATTGAAAAAAATCATAGTCGGTCAATAATAATTTATTTGTATAATTATTGAAGAATATTGATTCCGATAGTCATACAAAACCCACCTCATTGTGACAAGAAAGCTAATATTAATAATCGACTCGTGAATCATGATCGAGAAAAGAATGTGTCCATTGAAGTTTCCGTGCGTAATTTTGTCTTCGTGTAGTTGTCTATTCTTTTATTGATATATTTTTCCAAAAGCATAATTTTCTTCAACCAGCGAGCGAGTGTGTTTTTTTTTTGCCCTCTGCCTGTCCATGTGAATCCACAGTAGAATAAAAATTGCCAGTTCGGATGGGGAATTTATAGTATATTCTGCGGATTTTACAAGCCTATTCAGCCCATTTTTCGTATTGCGTGTCGATACGAGATACGACGGCAACGACGGTACCTGTTTCCCCGTTTTTTGTCTGTACGAGTGTTCGACCCGTCGCAGCGTTGATAAGTGTCCGCTGAGTGGCGTGCTTGTAGCAGGAAATCCCAGAATTTGGTACTTTCTCGTGCGTCTGAGGAGCTACGAACTTGCGAACATTGTGCAACAAATGTAAAACATTTCGAATTTTTACGGACAGACCACAGACGTTAAGACGTGAGTACCTATTTTCATCGTTATCTTGTAATCTACTAATCTACAATATAAACCGAATGTCATATTTGATTGTGCAATTACGAAAACGTGTTTTTTTTTCTTAACATATAATAGAATATATGAAATATATGCAGAGAACAAAAGAACATTAAAAAAGGTTACAGAGAGGTTATTATTTATTGTTCATCATGCGTTTGTTTCGTTCTGCGTAAGTTAGTCATTTAATCATTAAGGCGACTAAAATATCGTGATCACATGCTAATATTTAATGAGTAAATTGACGTTTCCTATTTTAATTTTGAAATAATTCACTTCTGTTTTTGTCTCTTATTTTTTGAGTGCATGCACATAACTCGACCGACAGGTTTCAGTACATTGCTTGCAGCTTCTCTATTCTTTTCATTTTCCATGTGCACTGCTCGTAACTCTTTTTGGTGTTTCTGCTAATATTTTATTTTTCTCGACTATCAGCTTCACTACTAGTTCCGATCCGATTGGTGAAGGGTGAAGAGCTTTTTCAGGCGCATGTTTTCTTAATTTTATAGCGGCATCATGAGTGATCGTCACAAAACTCCTCGAGTTTTTGCTAGTGGCTCTCAGAAGAGGAAATTGCAAGCAGAACGTATAAAGAAATCCGAAGAAACTTTAGCTAAAACACCGAAATTGACCAGTTTTTTTACGTCGTCAAGTAAAGAAAAAATTCCTCAGGATCTTAACACAACAGCAGGAGATTCAACAGTAGATGAAGATGTCGTCGATAGTATTCAAAATCATCCTGAGGTTGAGGTTTCATCAGGCAACACCACACAATTTACTATAAGTGAATATCAGACCCAAGAGGAAGCAAAATTTTGCGGTCTCGAAAATGACATTGGTCTTTGGCCTGCTAATATAACAAAGGAAATGATCGAATATTGGGCGAAAAAAGGTTCCACAGAACTTCAAAATTACGATCAAGTATCTCTGCAAAATTCAGTTTTTCAAGATCAGCCGCGAGATAATTCCAACTTTGTTCGGAAATGCACGAAGAACATGTTTACACGCCGCAATAAAAATCAAGAGACCGTCAAACGATTCTGGCTTTGCTTTTCTCCAACTACGGGAAAAATATATTGTTATGCGTGTAAATTGATGTCTCCTCAAAACAACAAACTCAGTGGAGAAGGTTTCAGTGACTGGAAGCATGCATCCGATCGTCTCTATGAACATGAGATTTCGAAAACGCATTTGGAATCAGTAATGAGTTTAGTGCAACGGGGAAAAGTTACAGGACGCATCGATCAAGAGCTAGCGATGCAAGAGGCCCAACAAATCGAGTATTGGCGAAAAATCCTGAGAATTATCGTTAGTACCATTATATTCATTGCTGAACGCGGATTAGCCTTTCGAGGTGACAATGAAATTGTTGGCTCACCAAGAAATGGAAATTTCCTGGGCATTTTGGAATTGCTAGCCGAGTATGAACCAATCCTGGCAACCCATTTGAAAGAGCATGCAAACAAAGGGAGTGGTCATGTCAGTTACCTTTCGTCGACGATTTGCGAAGAACTGATCGGTTCTATGGGTGACAAGGTACTAAATGAAATAGTATCCAGGATTAAAAAATCTAAATATTATTCCGTATCAGTCGACTCTACTCCCGACGAAGCTCACATCGATCAACTAACTATAGTTGTTCGATATATGGAAGGATCGACGCCAAAAGAAAGGTTTCTCACCTTTTTACCAAACTGCGGTCATACTGGCGAAGCCACAGCAAACGCTCTGCTCAAATTTTTAGGTGACCATCAAATAGACATCATGGATTGCCGCGGCCAATCATACGACAATGCTGCGAACATGAGTGGCAAATACAAAGGGATGCAGGCTCTTATTTTGGAGAAAAATCGTTTATCGGCGTTTGTACCTTGTTGTGGTCATTCTCTGAATTTAGTGGGAAAGGCAGCTGCTAACTCTTGTCCATCGGCTGTTCAATTCTTCGATTTCGTGCAGAATTTGTACACGTTTTTCACAGCCAGTACAGAGCGACACCGAATTCTGGTCGAGAAATTATCGGAGAAGAAAAGCGGCCAGTTTTTAGTCTTGAAAAAGCTCAGCGACACTCGTTGGTCTTGTCGAGCTGAAGCTACGAAAGCCTTAGTCAACGGCTATTCGGAAATCGAAGAAGCTCTAACCAGCATATCTTCCAATAAAGAGCAAAAAGACATCGTGAGGAATGAAGCAACGAACCTTCTACAGAAGATGAGTGGTCTCGAAACCGCTTTGTTTGCAACATTTTGGAACGATATCTTGGAGCGATTCAACGCTACAAACAAGATGTTGCAAGACCCGAAAATGATTCTTGAATCGGCAATGCGTGCACTAGAATCATTGAAATCATTCGTGGAATCCAAACGAAATGATTTTGATAAATACGAAGAAGCAGCCAAAAAAATATCGCATACTGATGAATATGTACAATCGCGCACCCGCACCAGAACGAGAAATGTGAGGTTGAATCCGCTCGATTACGGGAAAGAACAAGACGCAAATCTGTCACCCAAGGAGAAATACAAAGTATCCGCCTTCATCCCAGTGGTTGACCAGCTATCTGTTTCTCTTACTGAAAGATTGCATGCCTATGAAGCTGTTCGTTCGAGATTTGGATTCCTGAATCACATCGAGAAGATGGATTCTGAAAATTTGCACGCTGCAGCAGAGGCATTGGTGAAAGTGTATCCGGATGATTTAGAGCCTAGTCTTGGTAATGAGTTGGTTCAATTTGTGTCTTTGATTGACTCATACAAAAAGGAAAAGGACTATGGAACAGATCAATCGCCGGAACTTTTTTACTACCAAATTCTCGAAAATCAAAATTTCAGAGCTACATTCCCGAACCTCGAAATTACATTGAGAATGTATTTGGTTTTGATGGTAACAAATTGCACTGGAGAGCGTTCATTTTCAAAACTGAAAATTATAAAAAATAGGCTTCGAACCACGATGGGACAAAACCGTCTATCGAAGCTTTCTCTCCTTAGCATTGAAAGCGATTTACTCCGAGAAGTGGATTTCAACGAAATCATCAACGATTTTTCGGCGAAAAAAGCTCGAAAGGTTCCGTTCGCTAACCCTAAAATTTAATTTCAGATAATTCTTTACTTTAATTTTTTTTTTGGGGCGAGGGGGCCTCCGCTCCTTTGTTGCCCCGAGGCCTCTGGACCTCTAAATCCGGCCCTGACGAAGGTGTAATGGTGCTAACGTATTCGTACCTACGACACAGATTATCTGACAGTTACAGGAGCGGCTATTATCCCACTTACCTGTTTATAATCCGCTCCTAGGGCCGGGCTGGTCGTTATCGCTCACAAAACATCATTCATCACGATGGAATTTGGATACCTGAATGAGAACAACAACAAACCATTTCTTGTCTTCCTTCCGTTAATATTTCTGACAACGATTTTGATTACTTAACTTTTTTATTAATATTTTGTCTGTTGCTGAGTTATGTTTGATTTGGAGCATTTTAGATTAAGCTAATTTACAAGGTGCAAGTTCGCAAATTTTAAAGAAAAAGTTTTGAAAGAGCCACGGAGGGTTTTTTTTAAATTTTTAATTTAAACCTATGGAACTTTTGCCCATCATGCCGTACGGACGGTACATAAAGAGCTTTATTGAACTCGTCGGCAAGCACTGACTGAATCGATCTTGACAACATTTTGTACTATAGCTATAGCCAATTTTCTACTTATACAAAAGCCAGTGAAATACCAGTTAATTAAAGAGTAAAGACATCTGCATAAGCAAAATAAAATTAACTAAAAATATGTGCGAACATGATTTACAGTTAGGGCAACAGATATTGTTGGTAATAATAATAAACGAGCTAAATAATGAGCAAGAAGGGGTATTTAAAACGTACAAGGGCGATTATACATGCTAACGGCCTTCCGCACGCCAACCGAATGTCGGAAAGGTTACCCGCCTTATATTATCGACTTTACTGTAAGATTCGGTATTAGGAAACGTTACATAATAGCCACTGCCCTGACCAATACACCCGAACCAAACTTTGACATTTCGGTAATGAAACTATGTGTCACTTATTAAAGAAATGTACCAATTCCAATATAATAAAGCGAAATAGTTTGGAACTGCCTGCCGGATTTTCAATAATCTTTTTGAATATGACGATGCGCGTATGAAATACTACGCAAAAACTTTTATTGAGTTATGTAATATTTTCTATTTGTGAACCTAAAAACTAGAGCGTGTGTATTTTAATTTTAATATAAATATGATTGAAATTTATTTAGCCCATAGACATTCGCAATGTTAACGCTTTTTAACCATGTAGGTGAAGTATTTGAACTCTCTCCTTTATACTTATGTACTAGTCATTATACGAGTACCTATGTACCTACTAGTAAATATGTTAAGTGTATTTCAACTTTTCAAGCAAGTCAATGGAACAATGCATAGTTGTTAGTTGACAGGAACAACAGAGGTACTAATTTAAAAAATGTTTACTTCAATTATTGTTGTAGCGCCCGTGGCGTGGTTCGTTTATAGAAAAATAAAACTGAAAAAATTGTTAAAGTAAACGTTGTTAACTCATTATGATTGTAAGCAACGAAGAGTTCGGCCGTTAATTAGATGGGTGGCTGATAGTGACATTTCTATCTGAACGCTACCGTGCTTCGTAGGGCACGTGAAATGATCGGTCCCGGTTGTTGTTAACCGTTAATGTCTTAGGCCTGTAGGCAGGCTAAAAGCTCCGACACCAGGGTTGGAGACTAACCTACTCGCACTTAGATAATTACTTTTTACAATTATCGCTTTCAGCTTTCCACTAACCACCCTTTAATATAACACAAAGCTTAACTGTTAATAAGTTCCGCCCCATTTCAGGCAATTTATTCTTCCCTAATTTTGTTTTCAATTACGTACAAAATCATACACATTACGTAGTTTATGGCACTCTAATAAATCCGGGCGCTTTCAATTTCGATGGTTCCGTTAAATCCCATTAGGGCTTTTGTTTTGCAATATAGGGTAAAATGTCGATGGCAATAACCACTTTGTTACTGTGAATATAATATTTGATGATAGAACTTGCGGCTATAGACTTACAGGTTTGTCTCTTAATAGCCGCGCCCCGCGGTTTTACCTGCGTTGTGCCAGTTCCCTGGGGAAATTCAGTAAAAACATAGACTAATTCTCCACTTGAATATAGCTACCCAATACAAACATAATTATTCAAATCGGACTGGAAATCCCGAGATTATAAAGATTTAATTTATTATATTTATTACTAATTTATTTCTTCATAATATTAGGTAGTATAGGAGAAATGAAAAGTATGATGAAATACAATCTGAAACTATCTCTTAACAATAATAAGAGTAAGATAACACGCGGCCCGAAAGTATTAAGTCTAGAGTAAAGTAAAATTCAATATTGTGTATTGTTATAAAAGCTCCCTTGATTCGTATAAAACATAAACACAATGTTCACATTTTAATGAGTTTCCTAAAAGGTACATCTGTTTTACATTCATCGAAATAATTTTCATAAAACGTTAGTAGAGTAGGTACAGAAAGGATATAATCCTTTAATTTATATTCTTTTGTTGGCATAATGAAGGTAGCTTAGTCTTATTGTGCAGGCCTCATTTAGCTGACCGCTGAGAATTGCTCACGGCGTAAAGTAAATTAAGTTTAATCCGTTTTTAAATCTTTTTATTTCATATTCACCTGAAAATACAAGAAGGGTGAAAATTCAATTAACATTCCTTGATATTTTAGGACATTTTGTGATATTTGTTTTTTCTATTTCAATTACGAAGGGTAAATAGATAAACTGAAGAGTATATATAAGAGTAACGTGCTTGGTATAGGTGTATGTACTTACTTTCGCCGTACTTTACCGGTCCGTGAAAACTTCCGATGAGTTTTCATTCAAATCGGCTTGAAGCTAGCTGGAACTTCGAAGAAAGCTGTCTTTTCTGGCACGATGACCTCGCTGATACAAAATCTATAAGAGATCCCTCATCAGATCAAATCTAATAATAACCTTCGAGTGGTTTGATTGTTCTAAGAATGTTGTACCAATACTTATTTATTAACAATAAAAAATGCGCATTATTTCCCCAAAATCAGAAACATTCCATTAAATAAATACCCACTTATCTCGACAAAATTACAGCAAACCATTATTTTAGCAATCACTCGTTCAATAATATTGACGTATTGTAAAACAAAATTACTGAAAACAGCACGCGTTCGTGTTTACAGTTTCTTTCATTGACCAACATAAAATTCATGGCTCTTTTTTGCAAATGAAGCGAACGTGTGTGATCGGTGTTTCATTTTGTTGGAGGTTGTTTATAGCGCGGCTCGGGGCGATGTCTGCGGCATTTTAATTTTATAATCATTACTCGAGTGAAATATTCGCGCCGGCAATTAACACGTGTATAAATAAATTACTCTTAATAAACAATTCACGTTTCACTTCTATTAAGAGACATTTCCATCGCGTACTAATGAAATAATAAATATTACTAATTGCAATGTCATGCTTGAGCAAAAGTAAGTATCTCAAACCAATTAGAAAACTGAATCACAGTCGCTGTTAAAGAAACTTCAATAAATCCACTTGTATAGGAATGGAGTGGAGCAAGACAATCAGAACGACAAGGCTTACCGAACCAATCTCAATCCAGCTCAGATACAGATACAATGGAATTTATTAAGATTTGATTCAGATCCTTTAATAAACAAACTTGTCGCAAGAGGAACGATATCAAGTGTTACTGATTGCATTGAAGGAGGAATTCGAAAAGAGCGTTTCTTTTTTCTCATGAGACAAGTTGATTTGAGGGTCGAGGGAAGCGGGAATGAAGAGTGACGTGGTGCTAATTGATGTTAGGACAGAGGGCGCCACGGGCGGCCGCCGGTCACCGCGCCCGGATAAGGAAATCCCGGTATTAGACTTAAGGTGCTTAGACTCATCCCAGATTTTGCGGTAAACACAACACTGGCAAAGGTTAACTACGCTCACACCCCGAACGCTCCAAATAAAATATTCTGTTTGTTTAGGAAGAATCTTGTTTTTTTAGGCCTGTAAACCCTTTGTGTGTCTAAAGTATTAAATCACTGCGTCATAGTTCTTTTAAACGCGCCTACTGAAAGGCTATTGTACCTAAATACCATTGAAGTGAAAACAAATAAGGTTTTACAGTAATGTTTTTAAAAATATCAAAAGTATGAATACCTATCACAGTGTTAACTGACGATATTAACTGATGGTATTCCATTAATAGGGCAGCAAAAAGGATACAATATTATCACGAGTGGGTAGTACCTACTAAGTGGTAATAAGCCCTACATGATAAAGCTCTTCGTGAAATATTAACAAACTTTTGGTTGAAGAGGTTCGACTAATATTTTACACAATTATTAACAAAGTTTCCTTCGGATACTTAAATATTATCATTACATGAATTAAGTAAACTTTATTAATAAAATGGTAAAAGTACTTATCCTCTTACACGTGCCAAATTATAATTCCATGTTCCAAATACCGCGCTCAGTAATAGTTGAAGTTTCATCTATTAATTAGAATTGAGCTAAATGCGAGCATTTCCAGTTATATAAATTACCATTTGGGAAGTAGGTTCCTTTGTACGATTTATTAAATTGATAGCTTTGTACCAAGCTAGAGGAAGCAATCGAGCCGCTGCCTAATCGACTGGAGCCATTAGCGGGGAGATAATTTCATTATAAATTCAAACACAGTTCGCCATCAGTATCAGACTATCAAACTATCACACACAATAACAATTAAACTATTAACGGTAGAAGTAAATATTGGCTTGATTGTTTATATACTCTACTTTGAAAGAACAACAAAAGTTGACACGAATTTGATTGAGTTGAAAGGCTATGAAGCATGATTGTTACTAAACATTCACGTTACACAGTGATGGAGGCGGGTGAGCGTTTAAATTACGCGAACCTGTCGATAATATAGGAGAATAAAATCAATGTGCCTTGGCACCGCCGCGCTGTACCGGGCCCCGGCCGCCGGACGCCGGGTGCCGCGGCCCGCTGCGCCGTCGCCGCGAGCACTCTCCGAATACAATTTTTATTCGTTGTACAATGTTCGCACTAACATTAATCGTCCTCGATTCGCTCAAAATTCAATTTAACGCCGGCTTTGTGAACTTTTCAGTTAATGTTAAAATCATAATATTTGGAAAATATTCCCGCAGTTTTATAATGAAATATATTTATAGATGCGAACCCGTAGCGGTTCGAGTATTTACTGCTTTCAGTTGCTATCGAGTCAGCAATACAATGTTCTTAATTGAAAGCGCATTGCTATTCCTGGAAATTCTGAATTCAGATTAATAGTTGTGTTGCGTATTTAGTATACTTTTTGAATTTGTTGAATTTGTTCCAAATACTAAGTAATAAATGTGGTATAAAACAATTCCGATGACTATGCTTGTGTGATACCGATGACTATAAGTAGTATATAAAAGCTGCATGATCGCATCTCTCCCCCGTTCCTCTTCATCTCTTCAACTTGACCCAAACTAGCTATCCGCTACTTTCAAACTGTAACTTAATTCAACTAAAATTCAACAGTGTGTTGTTCAAAATATGAATTTCACTATTTTTACCATAACATGATTATTTTGTGCATAAACTGTCGCCCATTCGGCCTCAAAGCTCAAACGTTGCGCGAATCACAGCGGCTAACGAATTGTAAAATAACAAACGTTTCACAGCGAATATGATTGCAATGAGTATTCACAAAGAGCAAGCCTCAAAAGCTTTGAAATATACAGACGAACAATCAAGATCGCTCTGACTGGGTTCCCATTGTTGCCTACACCGAAACATTATTATCCGCGAAAGTCACCGCTTTTACGAGAAGAAAGCGTCAAGCCATTGATGGTAGGTAAATAGCGTTGCTGTTCTACAAAATTTCTGTTATTTAGATACGCATTGTTTTCATGGTCCAACTAGTGTGATCTCTAATTAAGCTCTGACTTCCTATTCGTGCAACTGTAACAAAAACTAATTAACGTAACATACCGTGGGCTAAATCTGAAGCAAATATTTAATTATCCTACATAGGTATTTATGTGTGTGTGGGTGTTGATTGATGTGATTATAACTATACCTAGCTAAGATTTTATTACAGCCTATTTTCTTTTCAAGCCTCAGCCTAGCTCTAATACCTGAGCTGTACGTACCTAACTTCCAAGAAGTACATTCAGAGCGTATGCAGGTAAATGGTCCTACGACGCAATCCTTATTTCAACATTAAGAACAGCGATACTGAAAATTCACTGTGCATTTGGTCTCAATGTAAGCAATAAAAAATGTAGGTAGACCATCCAACAATATCGTCGTCGACCGACTTGAAATTCTCGACTCCATTGAACCCGTTTAAGGTTCGGTTCTAATAAAAAAAGACTGAATTGAACGGAAATGAAATAACGCTAACCGGTTTTTCTTCGATGCGTCGACGGCGGAGGTGAGCTCGAGACTTTATTTCTTTTTTTGTCGCCCGCCAGTGCCTCTTGCAATGGATTATTTACATATTTCTTCATTACATTTGATCTGAAATATGTTTCAAATAAATATTTTTATCACAACGATAATTTAAGTGTAGATATTCATATAAACGTGGTATAATGCCTGCCTCCGATTGGTTAAATATTGATATTGGATTTAGTGAATTGCTAAAGTTAGATTAGACAATCAATATACGAAGCTAGCGATTTATGAGAGTTATCTACGTGTTGGTATCTGAGCCGGCGCTCGACTCTACCTGCTCCACCTCGGCTCTCGACGCAACTCCTAACTTTGCTACCGAACTTAGTTACGTCTTTAATCAATACTCGAATGTTATTTTTAAATATTGCAAAACTTTTGAAGGAGAACAAATAAAATTCAAACAAGTTTCCGTTTACAATCGCCTCATTTATTTTTTATTTACTGCTAAACTCTTATTTTTTTCAACATAAAGTTTACACATTTATTATTGTACATCAAATAACATTGATCGTGCATTACAGTTAATAATATGCTGTCTTATAATCTTTCAGAGGGATTGAGTATCTTTGGAATTCATATTTGTATTCCTAATAATTATAGGACTTATTTTTTACATTGATGTAACATCTTACACGTGTTCAACAATGAAGATATAGATAGATACATAAATTATTATCAGTAGTAATTATTTGGCGATCATAGTCAATACCGTTCCATATCACGAAAATTACACTTACATTCTTCAACTAATCAGTCGCGGACCCATCATCGGCTGGATCCAGTGTACCTAACATTCCTTTATATACTAAATAAATTATATAATACAAAAAATATTACACTAACAACCTTTTTAGGTATACATACATACACGTAGCTTAAACTTACGTATAGATTGATCTAGCTTATAATACATACAAATTTACAATAAATTCTGACATGTCTCTAGATATGTAACAATAATGTTCATATGTTTATACATCGGTCGCACAGCCGTCCTGGTAGTGGTCGTCGGCGGAGTTGGTGATGGTGAGCACGCGCTTGAGCGCGGCCACGGGCGGCAGCACGGGGGGCGCGCGCTGCCACACGCGCAGAGTGCGCGCGCCGCCCACCGGCAGCCCGTAGTCCGACGGGTAGGGCGCCTCGCCCGCGCTGCCCGCGCCCGTGCCCGCGCCGCCCGCCAGCGCCGCCGCGTGCGACCGCGGGAACGTGCGGCTCGCGTACCCCAGCTCCTCCTGAGACCCGTTCACGCTGCTGTTCTCCATTATCGGCGTCTTATCACTGTAGTAAGCGGGGATGGCGGTGCTCACTGCGCGGGACAAATTACTGTTTTGATTCATCTTCATCTGGTCCCAAATGCCCGAAGGATAGAGGGAATCCGAGGCTTCGCGCGCGTAGTCCCCGCTGCCCGGTCGTGCAGCGCTCTCTGGTCGTGTGTCGTTAATCAGATCAGGGTCTATGGAAGCGGACACCGTCGGAGATACGACCGCCGGCCCTCCGGCTCCAGGCACGACGCTCCCCCTGCCCTCGTAATGGTTTGTTGTATAAGGAATGTCATTCACTCTCGGAGGTTTCGACACAGGATTACATTTGGGGTTGTTGTAGTTGGAGGACTCCTGTCTATTCGCCAGGACGGCCACGTGAGGACGCTCCGTGGTCGTCGGATGCACTTCGTTGCCGGACACCACTCTGTCCAGAGTGTTCGGTGTTTTGCTTTCGCAGGCCGGAGATGGCCGGAATCTGAGGAATGTCACCAGTAAGGCTAAACAAATGACAACAATGACTAGGAACAGGGCGGCCCCCAAACTCGCTATCTGCGCATTGCCCAAGGATGCCATTCCAGCTGCCATCTGCGTCACGTGAACGGTAAAATTCGCCTCAGCATTTCCACCCTTGTTTTCGGCCACGCAGTAAAATTCACTGGAATGCGATTCTTGCGTGTTTGTAATTATTAGGGTGGATTTCTTTTTAGCGTCACCGTCTTCGTATATATAGATTCTTTGCTGCGAGTTAAAGTTGGTTAAATTTTGGAGCAATCGTCCGTTCCAGTACCAGTTAATGATAGCGCTGGGCATGGCTTCGGTCCTGCAGGTGATGGTAGTGTTGTCGCCGACCGTGGCCTCCACGTGCCGGCTCACCGGCAGTATCTCCGGCTTGCACGCGAACTCCTCGATGGGCAGTTCTGAAAACTGTCGGTTAACCAGACGGGTCGGAGCGGAGCAGGTTGGAGTTGACAGTAATTTGTGTTTCGCCAACCATAATTTAAGTTCCCGAAGTCGACAATCGCACGTCCAAGGATTATCAGATAAATCAATTGCTCTTAATTTCTCCAACTTTTCTAATGAACTCAAAGGTAAGTCTCGTAGCTTGTTGTGGTTGAGTTTTAATGATTCTAATGATTTCAAGTTTCTGAAAGCTTCAGCAGCAATTTCTCTAATGTCACACTTCGACAAATCTAACTTGACGACGCTATCTAAATTAGTCAGAGAATCAGAGTGAACTTTCAGTATTGGATTTTGAGCCAAAGTTAGATCTCTGAGGAAGGGAGCGTTTTTGAAACTATCGGAAGGTATTTGAGTTAACAAATTGTGTGAAAGATCTAAATCTACCAAATTAGTCAAGCCTTCGAAAGCACTTTCGTGTATCTGGCCGATATTGCAGTTGCGCAAATAAACTCTTTGTAGATTGACCAGTCCTGTTTTGGCGAAAGCTTTCTGCGGAAGAATCTGAAGATTGTTTCCTGAAAGATCGAGTACTTGCGTGGCGGGATCAACCGGCTGCGGGACGGTGATCAGCGCCCGGTCCACGCACTCCACAGTCTGTTTTCCACCTTTCCACTTACACGCACACACTGCCGGGCAAGATCCTGGGGGAGCCACTCCGGCCCAAATTGTTTCCCACATCATAACACTCATCGTCACCACAAACCACTTCATTTTGATTTAAATCCAATATTTTCAGTCACTATTTCATTTCTTTCACTTATTCGGCCACTATAGTCAAGTGAGGAAACACATATAGATAGTTGAGTTATATTTTTTATAAAGCGGAATTCATAATTCGGTACCGAATCACATCACTACTCGAGAAAGTTGGGAAACGGTACATGTCGGTACAGCGTGGCCCGGCGACGGCTCTCTCTCGACTGAGAGGCAGGACGGCGGCGGGCCCGCGAGGCGCACGCATGCGCGCCACCCCGCCCCGCGCCCCGCTCTGCGACGCCGGCCCGACTTGAGGAGCCCTACTCCGACACAACTGTCTAAAGAATTTGTAAAGTATAATTTTCTACCTGGCTATAACCGCAGCCGATCATCCCGTCCACCAGGCCGGCACGTTCATTCATAAAATACCTGAGTCAGCGGCGCGGGGGCGGCCGCCTCTAGTCTCACAACAAATACAACAAAACCATCGCCGCTCCGCTACACCACGCAAACCACTACCATTTATACAATATACTTCTCTTTGTTGAAATCACGTTCGACTGGCTGGTGTCAGGTAGACGACTAATTTCATTGTAAATAAGCTAGAAGATCAAAGAGGACAGATTTACGAGTTACTATAACAATGGCACAGGATGTGTCCGCACAAAGACGACGACAAATTCATTCATAGTTTTCATTCTTCGACTAATACTACTACACGGTACACAGCATTACTTAATGAATGTTCTAACAATATTATCAATGACTCATGTTTATTCGCCAATAGGTAACATTATTTTTTAACCTTAGGTACCTGTTAAGCTTCAGCCACTCGTGTAGTTATGTAAAAAAGTAAATTGCAGAATGGAATTTAAAACCGGTAGTTTAAAGAAAAAATTCGCTGAAGAAACAGCGCAGATGTCATTATCGTATAAATTAAGTTGATGCACATGAAGCGGGATAATAAAGTGTGCGGTGTGGCACGCGGCTGGCACGCTCCGCCATGTGCGGGCGCAGGCTGGCGCGTCAGCTGCGGGCTCACCTGGCCGCGGCTGCCGGCTGCCCCGCGACTCCGCGACTCCGCCACCCCGCGCGGCGTCGAGCGAAGCGCCGCTGCTCCACCGGCGCCCTCCTATAAGGCTTCCACATCAAGCTTTCTAATAAAATTACGCGCACCACTTAGGAGCCATGAGCCTGCCTTCAACCTTATAATAATTTGATTATTTCTATAAGGTCTCTTAATTAACGTTAATGTAATATAATGCTTTGATATAATACGATTGAGCGATATACGTGCCAATATTTACTTAGGCGAAATTACTCTTTTCAAAAGAAACAAGAATGTTTTATTATTATTTGAATTTCAATTAGTATTGTAGGATCTGGAACAATATCGGGAATCGGAATACAGCTAAAAAAATATACATGTTTCGTTTATTGAAGTTTAAACCAAATAAACAGGAAGAGTTGCGGTTGAATCAATCGAATCAGAACAAAAACATTCCTTCAAACAATAACCTTATTCAACATTTGGCCGATTTCAAAACATCAAAGTGAGTGTATTATCATAACACAGTTGAGATACGGCGCATCACCACCTCGCCGCCTCGCCTTCATTGTTTAACATAAGCTCACATTAGTTCTTAAATATGCATTCATTCACTTGTCGGGCTACACCGCAGCCCGCCTGTTCAGACGATTGTGTTTTATTTCCTTGGTATAAGTTTCATAATAACATTCCATAGAGAGCTGTCTCAATGAGAACGTATCTTGAATATCATGCTCGACATTCCATCAGATTATTTCCAAAAAGCCTTATTAATTGTCAAGAAAATATTGAGAAACAAAGAAAATAGACAGTATTTCTATGGTTTTAAAAGTTATGAAGCAGTAGAAAGACTTCCAGCTGTTATAAAATAACTAATCAATGAGTGTCACGAACGGTAGAACTTGACTGGCTTCATCAAGATACCACAAACCAACTTGAGGCGCCATTAAGCCCTAAGCTGCGGCTTTTTGGTGTGTTAGTCATCCGACTTGTTCTACCGTCTGGCTATCACGCAGGACCACCACGAGCTAATAAAACGGACTAACAAGTCTCAAACAACACAATAAAGACTCACTCGTAAAACCTCAACGCTTTTAATTCCATCAATTCACACAATATTCACAATTTATGTCAATAGCCAAATTGGATTGTTACTTTATAGGTAAACATAACCAAGTATTTTGTACGTTTAATCGCCAAATATATTTTAATAAGTAAGTACATTGAAACCCTTATAAAAATCTTGTATAACGTTACATTGAACATTTTCATTCATTTTAAACAAATTACAATTATATCGGCTCGCAAGTGAACCGTGGAACATCAAAAGAAGCAATAATTGAGAGAGCAGTCTATTTACCCAAATGAAAATTCCTAATGAGCCCATTAAACTCGTTTGTGTTTTGTTGGGTATTAACCGCTTAGCTAAATAGCTAATTGCGTTTAAAATATCGCTCGAATTCACATTTGTAGGTTTTTTCGTGAGCTTCTTAATGACCGCAGCGTCGTCGGTCGGCAATAATTAACAGTTAAACGAGCGTCCCAATTTAATGATTATGAGCTAGTTCCGGTGGTCAGCCAGCTCAGCCCCGTTCGCTATTCGAGATGCTTTCAATTTAGACAGTTTTTGCTGCACAAGGACGAAATAATTATAGAGGACCGTACCAGTCGCAACTTGATGACTCAAACAAACAACACACTCATCTCCATTTAGTTTTATTAACGCTCTAATGTATCCTTATAGTTTAAGGGAAGTGTATGCATTCGTTTATTCTAAACAATCTGGGATTATCACAAAACGATAAAAATCTAATGTAACCACGATTTTTATCGATTTCAAATGGAAGTGGATCTCAATGTATAGGGTTTTTTACTTTTAAAACTCGGGTTGAAGGTCTACAGATGTACTTGTGTTTACAGCAGCGATGCCCTTTAATGAGTCCTTGTAAAATTCATTTGATTGTTTTGAAGGAGAGAGCACTCGGCCGGCCGCGCCCCGGATCCATTTACTCTCAAATAACTGCCGTTCGACTCACAACATTCTAAATTTCAACATTGGCGCATGCTAAGGATAATCTGAATAAGGAGGCAATTTTAGAGCACCCTATTTCAGATCTGAGGGCAACTGGCTCGATAAGGTCGGGTAATGGCGGCTCTCGGTAAATTAAAAAGCATGCTCTAACGTTGGCCTCACGCCTCGCAGTGGAATTGTGCCGGCTATTTTCATTTTCCTGTATGAAAGTACCTATTAAGTGTTACGAACCGCCCACACACTCAATATTAACAATTATTGCGAACCTTTTCAAGCCTTATTTTTTAAGCTGACGCTTAACTTATTGCAGACTTATTTACATTGAAACTAAATAGACGGTGCATTTACTCTGAATACAGTAACTTGCTGTGTTTGCAGATTTGGAGCAGCCGAGAGCCCCTTCAAAATTATTTTTGGAGTAATAAAATGCGTGGTCATGCCTTCAAACAAGTTTCAAATTTACTTGATGTTTGCTTCACGCTCAAAATAAATATACGTGTGAAGGTGTCGAATAAATGGAATAAGCTTATTCCATGTTTAAATTAACTGAACCAAATAACGAATAAATGAAATGTTCACACATTTTATTTCGTTTATACACTATATTAATTTCTACGAACCGTCTAACGTGAGTACTGAGGAGTACAACGATTTAATCAATTACCTGGCCTAGGCAAGTGTTAGCACACCGAACTATAGGTCGCATCTTATTAATTGAGCAAAATAGTAGAGAATATGTTTCGCAACAAGAGAGTAATCTAACTATATTTTGCAGAAGTTTCCAATACAGCAACGTCTGATTACATAGTTTTGTAGAAGACCTTTGAAACAACATGCGTGCAAAGAGCCAGCACTACTATTATTAAAAGTTATTACGCTACTTGATACCTACTTCAAAATATATCCAATATTGTAAAGTGTTGTACTCGTATGTACTATCCATATAGTCTTTATATGTATCATCTTTTATTCACTAAATAAATCAATACGCCCGACCATGGAAATATATTCTGATTATTTTGATATTAGAAAACTTATTCGATATTCCCACAGAATACTCCTATTAAAAAAAATACTGCAGGATAAACCTAGAGCTTGAAACAAATTACGATGTTTTATACTCCTAGCGTTCTTAGAAAAACTAATTCCGACCCTTTTCATTACATTTGTGTACGCCCGCGCCGACTCTACCTGTAGCTCTACTTTCCTAGAAACGTTTACATAGGCCTTTTTAATACACTTTTCGCTTTGCAATAACTAACCGTTCATAGAATTTTTTTATTTGTTTTGACGTAAGAGTACGAGTACCATATACGGACGGATAGTTTTACCTTTAGCTGAAACTGTGTCCGATTAGTTGTAAACAACAGTATCAAATCCTTAAGGATCTTGCATCCACTCAGGCAGCTGGAGCGACCGAACGAAAGTGAACAAAGGTGACATCTCCTTGTACGTGTACGACTCCGATCCGGCCAAACTGTAACAGTTGGACTTAATTCGCTCGCCCTCTCCGCATTTTATGTGAAGTGCTGCCGTGTTTCCTTCCGAAAATGTATGGTCTACTTGGAATGACCTCCTAGAATCTTCATGATCGATAGGTGAACTATGAAGTAATAAAGATTCGGTCAATCGGTAAAACAAGGGTTATATTAAACGAGAACTTCTGGCAATATTATGGTAAGAACCAAAAATATTATCCATTCCTTACAGTTTTACAAACATTCTAAAATAATGTTCCTTTATCCTGTTTCCAAAAGGAAAGGTGTCTACAGAAACACAATTTATATTTATTTTATATAATTTACACATCATTGTAACGTTTATCAAAAGCTTTCAGGCAAGCTTTTAGCGTCCAATTGCCGTGGGGAAATAAAAATTACTTTACCGTGGAACGCAATACCCCATACACCCAGCAGATAATAATTAAGAAGCCAAGTTCTTACCGAAACAAAAACCTATTGTTTATTTCATTCGCCGAAAATTGTTAACGTCTACTAAGTACTTTGAACCATGGGAAAGCAAAGTACTTACTGCGTAATCTCTATTTCGTGCTTTGAACTACGTTTAATATCTAGAAACCGAGGCGGCGGCTAGGCAGTAAGTCACCGTCTGTCTTAAAGAAAAATAAAAAGATTGGTTTTAAAGAGACGTGCCCGCTCGATCTGAAGAAGGAAGGCATTTGTATAGGTTAGCAAGCAGGGAACACGTCGCGATTGTTTGCTATTCTCATTGTGAACAAAAGCTGAGGTGGTACGGGCGCGGGCACAAAACCGCCATCCTTCAGAGCGCGTCACGTATTTATAATCCCACATTTGCTTCCTGCTTTTTGTTGGATTTCGTTAAAGGAATTTAGAATTTGCAAAGGAATCTTTCGGGCGCCCCGAATAATTTAATGACAGAAATTATTTGCTCTCGCAGGTAACATACATATAATCTTCATTACGCATTGCCACCGCCTGGCGCGGCCTGGGGAATTCATACAAGGTCAGAATATAGCTTATTATTTCTCGAATAAGGCAGAGTTATCCTCTTATGAATAAACCGCACACTCGGATCGTACATTCAGGCATTAACGTAACATGATAATTATCTCGCTGGCTTATTCCGACTTTATTTATATTAATTTTATACACTCTGATATAAGAGTTGCAACCAACAAGGATATCGCATTGTTAAATAAAATAGTTTCATTTATAGAACTCTTACGTTTGTACTTATAATTGTCTTATTTACTATTGTAAATGGGATCGAATATACAAGCACATTTGCAGTCGAAAATACTAATATAAAAGCTCTACCCATTTCAATTGAAGATAACACACATTTGTTTTTCACACAATTCGTGTTAAAACAGCAGAACTTTTCAAGATAAAGTAGATACTTATATTATAGTTTCTGAGTAGAACTAGTTACCTAGTGTAAAGTAAAACTGACATTCTCGTAGTACAAGGGCGAGAGGAGAGCACACTTGAGTGTGAAAAAGCTTTTCATTAAAGCTGAGGTAGTTAATAAGTGGCACATGACCGCGTGCATTAGTGCTCTTAGTGTCCCATTAAGTGCATGCCAGTGAAGACAATGTGCATATTTAACAAATAGTTGAACGGTGGCGAGCTCAGATAGTTCGCAAATTCTACGGATAGAGCAGTGGTGAGTCGGACTCGCTCCCACACCACAGTCCAAGCCAGGGCCGAGGACAAACAATGCACACCACCGACTGCCCATGCGAATAATACACATTCTTTTGCACCATTTCATTTTATATTTTTATTCCTTAACTGTTATTTTTGTCGCGCAAATAAAGTGTGTGTAAAAAACTTTATACAAACACGCAACTGCATAGTGAATTTATAAATATTGTTGTTTTCATGTTGGTTAGCTTTATTAAACCGAGGATTTTCATGTTTCCGGTGTGTTCTGTTTTGTTTTTGAATCCGTATGTTACCGAAGCTCGAGCACACACTTCAAATCAATCAACAGAAAGCTTTGAGGCTAAATTCCTCTCTAAATCAATTTGAATCTGAGGCTCCTACGGCAGAGGTCAATCAAATTGAATTCATAATTTGTTTGGAGCAAGTCAGCGGGATTTGAGGTACCTCCCCTCCCGTAAGTCTGCTCTTTCGTAAATTGACGTGAAACGCTAGTTTGTGAAACTAACAAATGACTACCGATGCGGTTACTAACTTCGCTATCTGTTACTTGGCTGGTTCCGTACGGTAATTATTAATGCGTAATTTAATTTATTTCTAATAGGGAGATTGAAATCGATATGCTGAGTGTTCTGATTTATCGGTAATTATTAAGGCATTGGTTTATTTATGTGGTTGATGTACCGATCGCGATCAATATTTAGAAAACGTAGAATAAAAAATATTTTGATATATTCAAGTTTCCCATATCAAAGGAAGTCCGAGGATCTAAGCTATTCTAACCTCAAATAAAATTGGGGACATGTTCCGACATGTTCTATAAAGTATAAACAGTTTTTGTTCTGCAAACATTTGGCGAACGATAAAATATTCCAAGAACGTTGCTCGGAACTACTAATAAAAAGCATGATACAGATAACGATAAAACAGAATAACATAATAAAGAATATTGAGATAACACTATACTTACGTTTACTAGACTTTGGAGAGAATTGCCAAATGATTACTCTACCATTTCACTAAACTAAGCTATAAACATAAGCACTACTTCAGTTAACTTAGCCGTTTGGCTGGATCTAAGTAAATGATAGTAAAATTACGCACTAAAGTAAGTTAACTTAAGATACGTCAGTAAATGACTAAATTCTTACTTATTTAGACAGAAGATTAACAAACGTTGACCTCACAAGAATGGATCCCATAAGACTACGAGTATAACTCTGTAGGGACTTATATCTACCTAAATGTCTTGATATTTAGATTATCTATAAACTCTCAGTCTACAAAAGACTTGTTTTTATTTTAATTCGTAGAATTTTGTCATTATTATGACTATCGTGAGTCAGAGACGTCGCAATAAAGATATTTAATTTATGTATTAGCATAACTATAATATAGCTCTTAGTGAGACATAATATAAAGCGGGGTTTACACCTCTACGGACATCATATTCTATTAACATATTCTGTTCAATGCAGAATGCTTCACAAAATTTACTCCTAACACACACAATTAGTCACAATCTTGACCAAATCAGAAGAAAATACTGTGTTATTCTTAGATGTACCTTTTTATTTTTTATATTAAATTAGTTTCGTTTGCTTATATTTTTAGGAATGGACGGAGGCAGAATGTTATACGTAAAACCTACTTATATTATAGAGCAGAAAAACCTAAAACGATTGATTGTTGAGACATTCAATGTTTATACCTCATTTACTTAAGCAAGTTCACTTGCTATTTTACGACAAATTCGAGTAAGTTTGAGTAGGGTAGTGGTCAACCCCTGAGGTGGCAGTTATTAGACCGCTAAAGGCCTCCGACATAGTCTCTGGCCAGGGAAACACACTAGCGCTTACATGTCAATACTCATAAACTAAACCAGCAAAATGCTAGTAAAATCGTTTAATGCAAATTAGTCTATAGCAGATAATATCTAGTCTACACTCCCCTTAAGTTGAATCATATAAATGGACAGGTTACAACATGTTTCGGTGTGATATAAAGGCGTGCGTGCGTTGATTGTGGTTGAATCACATCACCCGCCTAGACGTGTTTAGACAGGATGTCCTGACACAATGCAGCTTTATACGAGCTTGTGGCCGTGTGAAGGACAGACTATCAATTTTATTACTTACACCTTTACGAAGGTGAACATTTTATTTGGATAACTCATTCTTTAAGCATTAATACGAAGCGTTATACAGAAATTAATGCGATTTATTCGTGTTGTATCCGTTCCAATGGGTATTGCGGGATAAAAATAGGCCTTTATGTTCTGCCGGACGCCTTCTAATATATCTTTACAACAGTTTGCATTGATGCAGTTTAGTAGTTTTCGTGAGAAAAAAATCCATCCATCCATCCACCCTCACAAACTCCCGTGTTTATAATATGAGTAGGATGAGATGTAAATATCTTTATAATATAGACAAATTAAAGACATATTGAGAAGAATACGTCTTTAATTTGTCCGAACAGTAGAAATGAAAATAGGTAAAGGAAAAATTATCAAAGAAATATCAACTTTACTTTATGTAATTAAGAAATTGATACTTATCGACATTTAATTAGAAATATATCTCAAATTCAAAAATTTAAGTCCGTCCTGAATAAATACCTTACTAGAAATACGTATTATGATATAAAAGATTTTTTAAATGATGTGTAGTATTTAGGTTATTGTTTAATGTTTAATATTTTAATATTTTATTAGTTTTACTTCAAGTTGTTACATTTGTTATTATTTTAAGTTGTTTGCTCACTTTATTTTTTATTTTTTGTTTTTGAGTTTATTTCCTATAAGTTTTGTATTACTTTATCTGTCAACTGTTCGTATACCTTTGAGGTGAAACATGGCTGTTCTCTACTACAATGATTACCACCTAAGAATGTACCCATGTTTATGAACAAATAAACAATTTGAATTTGAATTTGAATTTGAATTTGAATTTGAATTTGAATTTATACTCGTAGTCGCTAATAAAAGAAATACGAAAATAGCACAGTAAAGGCCCAAAGGTACTTATTATTATTAAACTTCCTATGAAATAAACATGAACGTGAATAAAATCTCGGAGTGAGTTCCTAACACAAGTAATCCTTTAGGAGCTTGTGACGATGTACAAAAGAGGGCCGTTATTATTCTACAAAATGTTAATAACTTTAATTTAATACCGAGGCACTTTGTTTAGGACCCAATAAATTAAAACAAACAAATTATTATATATCTACTAGAAAAGCAATAGAATTACGTATTTATGAACAATGAGTAACAGACTCTCAGTGCTATCAATAGTATTAACGCAAAAAATACAGAAACAGATTTCTTGACTTGTAGCCTAAAATAAAAGCAATCACCCTCGTGGGATGAGGTCGTATGTCATGATGTCTTCCTTCCTAAAAAACATTTGAAGATAACAGATATCGATAACATATTGATCAAAATGACAAAAACTAACAAAACTAAAAGTCAAATAGAAAGCCTTCTAAGTATGTAAAAACAAATATAACATATTTTAAGTAAATAAAGTATAAATAATGATAAAAGTTAATAGCTACTGCGCATAAAGATATTAAAGTAAATGGTGAATAAAAAGACCTCTTTCGAGATAGACGACACACCCACACCATTAATGTCAACAAACAAAAATACCCCACATAAATTAACAAGTGTGTGGCGATCCAATAAAAATATTTTCGTATAAATAAACTCCTTGGGACCCATCCTTGAGATCGTGCCATCGATAAATATACCGAGTCCGAGTTAAAAGGGAAATTGTGTTGGAATGTGCGCTGCGGTCAGGGCTGCGTCTCGCCTGATGTCGCCCGTGCCGCCACACGGGCCCGCTGGCCGTTACGTCATCGCATCCTAATCCTCCCAAAGCATACGTAACCTAGTCCTACCTTTATTGCAAAATTATGATTCTCTGTATATCGTTTACGTCTTAATGTCTGCGCAAAACTAAAATTATAATTCATATCACGAGTTCACTAACAGTGTTCCAGGAGTTGACGTGTTGCGGGATAAAATGCTTAAACAATGTTATTACGAAAGAAATGAATCACACATGTTACCTACGCATTTAGACTGAGTTTGTTTAATTTTGGGGTTTACCAAATTATGTTTTAATTCATATAGTTGTATAGTCTTATCCGACTGAAGAGTTTTATTATATTGTTACGTCGAGAGGCTGGCAACCCTAATGCTCCTTGCACCAAAATGTGACAATTCCACTTCCTCAGTGACCGCTCGCCTCGTTCTCACGAACGTTGTTATGCAAATCACCAATTGATGTCTGTAATATACCCACCTTATATATTACTTATATAAGTAATCTCCTTTTTGTTCATTTTTCTTTTGTTGCCCTAAATTTTTATTAATTAATTACCGATAAAATGTCGATAGGACTCTTATCGATGAAACCGTTTTTTCGTTAATGTTATTTGAAGATACGGGAAATTCGATTTCTTTTCTTTTATAATTCATTTGCAGAATTCGTTTCTGCTTCGGTAAGTTACTTTGTGTCGCGACGCTCAATGTTAAATCTGATATAGAAATAACTATTTGATTATTATTTATTTAAACGGGAACTTACGTACGACGGAGACTACTCTCGACATTAACGTACGTTTCAATTAATAGTAAAATAACTATTTCATTCTATTAACCGGAGTAATCGGACTCGTTCGAGTTCATTGTCTCAGAAGGTCTCTGTATCCATCAAGTAACGGAAATAACTTATCAGATACGCATCGTCCCCACCGCACCGGCCCGGCGCAACACGACTGCATTCACGGCTCTGTCTACTCCACGGCAATAAAAACCACTTAGGTACAGCTGACTCGCCCAACCGCGTCAGAAAGACATTTCTTATACAAGCAACGAACCATTCTGTCGTCCGTGCAACATACAATGACAACCGACCGGGATTATTCTTTATGCCAGGAACAGGTAATATCAATAGTGCAGTCCCAACTTTGAGAGGCAATATCGATAATCCTATCATAGCTTTTGTGGACTTATCTATTGAACGAAAGAGCTTTGAAATCGCTACATATCTATGTGGATTGTGGATATGTACGACACATGTATCCGCAAAACATCAGTAGCTGAGTCTACATAATAGATACCTACCTAGTAATCTAAAGAGAGATTTAAACTGATATTACCTGCATACCTCTAGCAATCACACACCAAATTCCCTTGTTTCCATAACAAATTACTAAACCGTGTTACTAAACTGTAGTTCGCAGCGCCCGTACATGTGCCAAACCAGCACGGAATTCGGTACATAACGTCATTAATGTCGAGCCATAGTCAGAATACGTTGAAATAAACAAAGACGTGGAGTAATCGACAAACACAGAGGAATGAGGAATCCCTAGCGAGACGGCAATATCGGTGCGATGGTATATGATTGGCGCGCGGCTTGGGCGACTTGGGCGGGTGCATAATGAGCCGGCAGGAGGGCGGCGGGCGGCGGGGCGGGCGGGGGCGGCCGCCTGCGAGCGCTAGATTGGAATCCGCACGAGCCATCGCCTCCTGTCGTCAAATCCGTCAACATCTTCATACCAAACCTGATACCTGGTCGAATTCTAATCCCGAATATATCACTCTTTTACATTTAGTTTTAGGTCGACTAGTGGAACGTACTTTAATCTCTTACTATTTTTGAAAGGTTTTGCTGCCGGTTTTTAAACATTATTAACACGTGTACACTAAATATTCAAGTAGAGTTGGGAAGTACTTATGCACTATGCAGTTATGCAATCAAATAGTAACTGAACCGTAAATTCTTTCATCGATTCTTCAAATACCACGAATGAAAATTCTCCCATGCTAAATATAAAACCTGAATTGAAATATTTGTTGGAATACCTTCTAAAATCTGTATGAACGAGTGACTGGTCAAAGCTACACAGAGAGCTACTTTTCCCCTCGATTGCCGCAACCGCTTCCGTTGGCCTTCCGGTGAAATTCTACACTCACTTGGAATTTTCTTCGTATTACAGCTACATTTTAATTTAACGCAGTGATTGCGAGGATGTTTTCATATAGCTTGTTAGAGTAATTCTCAACTATAACGTTTTAGGAATATAAACTTACTATCTACTGATTTTAGTTTAGTTTTTCTTTGTTATTCCAGCAGTATGGATGTGTTTGAGCAGGTTAGTGGCCAACTGAGTTTTTAGGTCACCTAAAGGTCTCCGACATGGTCTGACGATTGCATCAACCAGAACTGAAACTTGGATTGGTTAATGTTATTTCAGTACATTTAATGTAGTTTTAACATTAATCAAAATCAAGGTATAATTCACGTGGATTATAAAATATACAAAAAACGATTCCATCCCCAATAAGGCATAATCACTTAATGTTTACATAACTATAAACTAATTTATAGTTTTCATTAGCAACTTTTCACGCGGCCCAAAACTTGTTTAAAATGTTTACTTTCGCTAACTACTGAGAAATAGATACAGTTCATTAGATCCTGGTTCCTACATAAATTTACATCCATAAAGCCGTACAGGCTGCTAACACCGAGTGTATATTAGGTTTATGTTCATTTCAGCTTGTCGCTAATTTAATATCAGATACGGCTTTGATGAGTTCACGCCGTTAGTTGTTTAATAAAAGTTAATATCAAATATTGGTCGTGTGTGTGTGTGTGTTCGTAAGTATGGCGGGTACATAAAGGGGATTGCAATATCAGCACGGCACGCCGCCCCAACGACAAACAAGTGGTGTACTGTACAACTTTAATGAATATTTTTTGTTCTTACAGCAAAAAATGCTTTGCAACGATCAGAGAAACAACATTTTATAATTGAAGATGGTGTTTTTAATAATAAAACTCTTAACCAGATAACGACCGGATGCTATGTGTGGATTAGAAATCTAAAACTAGAATATAGATTACTCTCATTCGGAAATATAATTTATTTACTCTCGATGGCGGTGCCACGGTGCAGCCCGTTGCTGCACCTGCAACTAGTGTTGCAACACTGCAACTAATTGTCTTTTTAAAACGAACATTTAACATCTAGCGCTCACACTATTACTATATGTTCTTTTTTCAAATTAATTCGCTATTCGCATTCGCGATAGACGTCGCTCGGTACTCTTCCCTACAATATGTAGAATCCATTAAATAGGTGTTAAAAACTACGAGCTCTATGTTGCACAGATACTCCAGTGATTATAGTAAGTTACTGCGGAATTCGAGATACCCAGCTGTAAGTCTGTAAATACTTGTATATTGACACCCTAAAAGTTGTCTCAAAACCTACCGATGGTAGGGTGTGCGCAACTATTAAATTTCAAGGTCAAATGTCAAAAAAAAGTGTTTTTCGCGAATATCTGAAAAACGGTGCAATGTAGCAAAAAAAAGTGTATGATGAAATGAAAGCTTATAAAATTATCTATAACTTTAAGTCTATCCACTTTTTCCATATTCCAAACCGTTATTGATCTACACGCTCCAGAAATGTAAAAATTAAGGACCTCGGGCAGGTAACTATGGAGCCTGCCCAATGCTCAACAGTGACATGACTCATGTCATTTGAAAGGTCTTGAAGAGTTGTACAAGTTACTCCTAGACAGTTATATCGAATTCGATGGCCAACTCGGTGTTTTCGACCACCGAAGAATTACCACTGGAGGTGCTGTGGAGCCTGGACGGAATGCTCAACAGTGACATGACTTACGCATTTGAAAGCTCTTACAAGTCAGTTTTTGATGGTTATGTCGAAATCGACGCCAAACTCGGTGTTTTCGACCACCGAAGAAAAAACACTAGGTGTATGTGCACTAATGTGCAGTTGACCCTGATCGTATTGCTCAACAGTGACATGACTAATGTCATTTGAAAGCTCTTACAAGTCACTCCTTGACAGTTATATCGAAATCGACGGCCAACTCGGTGTTTTCGACCACCGAAGAATCTACACTGATCGTATTGCTCGACAGTGACATGACACATATCATTTGAAAGCTCATAAAGAGTTTTATAAGTCACTCTTTGATAATTATATCGAAATCGCCGTCCAACTTAGTGTTTTCGACCACGGAAGAATGGAATTCGGCTATGCTATACCGAAGTATCGACCCTGATCCTAATGCTCAACAGTTACATGACCTATGTCATTTGAAAGCTCTTGAAGAGTTGTACGAGTCACTCTTTGACAGTTATATCGAAATCGACCGCCAACGCGGTGTTTTCGACCACCGAAGAATCGACACTGGGTGTATGTGCAGTTGACCCTGACGGTATTGCTCAACAGTGACATAACTTATGTCATTTGAAAGCCCTTGAAGATTTGTCCAAGTCACTCCAAGACATTTATATCGAATTCGACGGTTAACTCGGTGTTTTCAATTTGACAAAAAAAATCATATAACTTCACTCTCATTTTTTGGTCTAAATTGACCGGATTATCAAGGAGTGACTTGGACAACTCTTCAAGGGCTTTCAAATGACATAAGTTATGTCACTGTTGAGCAATACCATCAGGGTCAACTGCACATACACCCAGTGTCGATTCTTCGGTGGTCGAAAACACCGCGTTGACGGTCGATTTCGATATAACTGTCACAGAGTGACTCGTACAACTCTTCAAGAGCTTTCAAATGACATAGGTCATGTCACTGTTGAGCATTAGGATCAGGGTCGGTACTTCGGTATAGCATAGCCCAACTCCATTCTTCCGTGGTCGAAAACACTAAGTTGGACGGCGATTTCGATATAATTATCAAAGAGTGACTTATAAAACTCTTTATGAGCTTTCAAATGATATGTGTCATGTCACTGTCGAGCAATACGATCAGTGTAGATTCTTCGGTGGTCGAAAACACCGAGTAGGCCGTCGATTTCGATATAACTGTCAAGGAGTGACTTGTAAGAGCTTTCAAATGACATTAGTCATGTCACTGTTGAGCAATACGATCAGGGTCAACTGCACATTAGTGCACATACACCTAGTGTTTTTTCTTCGGTGGTCGAAAACACCGAGTTTGGCGTCGATTTCGACATAACCATCAAAAACTGACTTGTAAGAGCTTTCAAATGCGTAAGTCATGTCACTGTTGAGCATTCCGTCCAGGCTCCACAGCACCTCCAGTGGTAATTCTTCGGTGGTCGAAAACACCGAGTTGGCCATCGAATTCGATATAACTGTCTAGGAGTAACTTGTACAACTCTTCAAGACCTTTCAAATGACATGAGTCATGTCACTGTTGAGCATTGGGCAGGCTCCATAGTTACCTGCCCGAGGTCCTTAATTTTTACATTTCTGGAGCGTGTAGATCAATAACGGTTTGGAATATGGAAAAAGTGGATAGAATTAAAGTTATAGATAATTTTATAAGCTTTCATTTCATCATACACTTTTTTTTGCTACATTGCACCGTTTTTCAGATATTCGCGAAAAACACTTTTTTTTGACATTTGACCTTGAAATTTAATAGTTGCGCACACCCTACCATCGGTAGGTTTTGAGACAACTTTTAGGGTGTCAATATACAAGTATTTACAGATTTACAGCTAGGTATCTCGAATTCCGCAATTCTTACCTAATTTAAGCTTAAATGACTGCACTAAGAGATTTTTGAACGAGATTCCAAAATGAATGAAAATGAATCAGCGCGTCAAGTTTTCATTCGTTCATGTAATTGGATCTTTATTCTAGTTGGAACTACTTCGCTGGCGGTGTTCGTGTAAAGCGATTAAGTTAGAGTTTCATGACGTCGCGATGACGTCATACGTATGTTATAAATATATATTCTTTGGTCTTATTCAAATATTTGCTGTTTTAGTGCTTCCTCAATAACTTCTAATGGCATTTTGATAGGAATTTTGTGTATTGCATGCCTCGTTTATTTAGATACGTTATTTTCAATATCATACATATAATAATAACATAAATAGAATTCAATTTATATTATGAAATTTCCGCGAAAGTATCAGATAAAATAAAACAACAATTTCCATAAAACATGAAAGCAACAGACAGTTAGTACAAAAAGTAATATTATTCAAATACAAAACTTATTAGCACGAATATCAAAAGCTCATTTCATTGAATAAAGCAATTTGCTCGCATCTTAACGTATAAACGTACTGTAATCAAACACACTTTCAAATGTAGACACAAACCTAATGTAATAAATTAGGACGTAAATAAAACATTTAAAATCGTGTCGTCTGTAATATTTGCTTCTAATTCTCGGAGTTTGCATGAAGCAGTAAATCCGGCCCGACTGGCCCATTTGGAAATACGTGAATTTTATTTACCAACTCGACGTGACTCAATACATCCTACGCTCTGCCCCAATTATATTATTCTCTTCCTTTTCCCTTAAACGTTTTTCAGCCCTAATGGAAACTTTGGTAGATTTGATCGGATTTCTGATAAACACAACCGCCTATGCTCCCGGGGGAACTATTTATTTTACGCAAATCTTAAAGGTAAGTTTGGAACTTTCACATTCAATACGGCTATTCACCCAATACGTTCGTGTTCATATGTTTCCCCTTACTTAAACGTGATACGAGAATGGGTATTCTGTACCCTTTAACATTTTAGTGTCGCAAAAGGTATTAATATTCACCTAGAAAGAGGTATAAGAACTTTTTGTATCTTCCATTAATTATAGTGACTGTCTGATCTGAAGTATTGTCGCATTGTGAGGCGACCAACAAAAACAATTGAATATTTAATAACGCAGCGTATTGCTCGAATTTGCATAGATTTAATAATAGTATCGTTAACTTGGTTTGTAACGATTTGCATGAGGTACAATTACTCGTAATTGTCTAATAAATCCGTTCATATCATAGTGGGTATGCATGTGTAAAAGTAATTATGCACAGGAAAGTACTTACTCGGATATAATGTTTTATTTGTCTTGACAATTAGGTCAGAGCGGGTTGGTTCGTTTTAATCCTATAAAAACCTCCGCGAAGTGTAAGCGCGCCGTCTCCACGGACCGCAATAACACTAACTCTTATAAACTGGGATTATACCACTCTCTGTAACACGACTTAAATTCAAATATGCACTTGCTTAAAAATGCTGTATATTTTAAGAGCATCGCCCGAGTAAGACTCGGTTTAACATAGACTGCTTGCAGCGGGAACTAACAAAAAATACAAATATCCTTCGCTTTATAATTAAGGGGTGCTTCAAAGTTATATTTTTACTAAATAATTTATGAATGAAACTTTGTAACGGGAGGGAATGGAATCTAGGACGCATTTCGCAACCTTTTATTTTATAACTGTTGAAACAATTTGTAGTTCTTGAAGATTACTTACTATGATGATTAAAAAACCACAGCTATAATTTTCTACAAATCTATGTAACGTCGAGTGTGTACCTTAGTACAAGTAACAAATTAAATAGATTCATAATAAATAGGCACTTAAAGATACGATGTGCTTTAAAGGCATTAGTAAATGAGTCCCTGGTTAGTTCCTTTTACTTTATACACGCCTAGAGATCAATATTGAAAACAGTAAAAAGGGGACATAAATTAGCATAAACATGCAATTAAAGTCAGGGCAGGGATCCCTTCAGTCTGGGTGATATTGAAAAAGAAGCTTCAAACATCTATTACAGAGCTATAGCTTACATTAATAGACTCGAGGAGACGGTCCATTATAAACGTGAATTAATCATTGATGTTCATGTTTAAAATTTAAAAGAGAGTTCCTGGAAAAGGCATTCAAAACATTTGACCGGAGTTGTTTGCTGCCTACTTACTACTGATTTGTATAACACACCTTGGCTTGTTAACGTACCGATATCTCAGGTACGTTGTGATTAAATGTAAACAAAATATTTCTTCAATCCGCCCAGAGTTGGCATAACTCAAATCATTATAAAAATTAAATGCTAAAATCCTCTAATAGCATAAAAATGAACGAAAGCTTCCTTTGAAATGACAGCATAAAATAAAAGCAAGCCTGAGATCAGAAACTCGGTACTGTGGATGATATTATACCACTTACCGTTGTTCTACTTAGCATAAAAATATTTCTTGCCTCACAACACAATCAAAACTGAGTATACAAATGCATTATTCAAAATTCCGTGATATTTTCGCCGTTTTTGTTTCGTATGATCTCTCTACGTTGTCAGAAATAAAGAGGAGCTTTTATCATGGTTTTGTACATTTTATTTTTGAACTAGCAGCGCCCCGCGGTTTTACCCGCGTTGTGCCCGTTCCCGAGGGAATTTCGGGATTTTTATACATATAAACCTTCCTCTTGAATCACTCTATCCATTTTAAAAAAACCGCGTGAAAATCCGTGCAGTAGTATTTGAGTTTATCGCGAACAGACAGACAGAAAGACGCGACCGGGGACTTTGTTTTATAATATCTAGTGATATCAAGTTTCTTTCATATTTACTTACGCAAGCTTTATTTAGTTAACCGTTATTGCATCGGTTATTGATGCGTACACAGAAGGGTATCTCTTCTTTTATGTGTCGAGTATATATTTAAAGTTTGAGCAGGAACAAGTTGATAGTGTTCAATATTGTTGCAATATTTCACAAAGAGGAATGCTTATAAAATCGAAACTACATAATATCGAGCGAACGCTTGGTGTGCCAAACCCGGGAGAATTATTCGCAAGAATCTCTCTTCACAAATACTATTACGAGCGCTGGTTTCAGTTGTCCTCCATACTTTGTAAACGGATCCAGTTTTTATTCGTTTACCTTTATAAGAACGTTAAATATTTACTACTCGTTATGGAGACTGTTCAAGTCCCTACACTTATACAAGCTTAAATAACACGCCCCGAAATATTTCTAAACATATTTCATTTGCGAATATTTGTAAACATTACATGTTTCAAGGAACCAAGATTGACAACACAAAGAGGATTAAAATTTGCAGAAGCCCTCATTGTCGAAATAATATATGCTCATACATATTATACCTACTACATTCTTATTCAAAATTTAATTAACGCTGAGAACATCAAGTAGGTAGTACTGATGTCGTCAACATTATTAAGTAGAATTTCAAATACATTTTCATAATACTTAAATTAAACGGAGTTTTATGTAAAGTGAATATGTACCTGCTTATCTACTTACAGTATTTATGATCTTGGTAACATAAAGGTAAAGTTAAATGTTCGAGTTCAAGTTGGTGTGTCTAACAATGCAGTGGACTATCGTATATTGTACGAGGACGGGCGCCGGGCGCCGGGCGGCCTCAAGCCGAGTGGGCACCTAGTGTAGCGAGGAGACCGATAATGCCCGCTGCTCTAATGTAGGTTCGGGTAATGAACGTAACAATATCGTAAACCGTCGCACTGAGGTCACAAGCGAAGACGCATGAACGCTAAAATTTCCGTCATAATTCCGAGAAGCTAACGGGCTCCCGGGAATCACTTTCATTTTCACTTAGCGCCACCGACTGCTCCATAACCATTAAATCCTCTTGTTTACTACTCCTCGCTGGTTCAAAGGCACTGCCCCTCTCACTTATCTAACTTATTCACAGAGCAAACTAAACAGTAAACAAAGACGAACCCATTTGAAGTCGTTCTCTGACGAGATACCGACTGTTTTATATCGCGCCGCCGCCGCCGCCCGCCCTTCTGCCGAGCTTTTGCTAACTACTACATAATTACAACAATCATTTGGAACTTCTTATTTATTTTACGACGAGTTGCTGACCCCTAATTATCAAAGTCTTCATTTCAACATTACCTTACTTACTTATTGTTTTATCTGCACTAATTGACAATATATTTACTTATAAGCAATAAACATTACGAACAACTTGCGGTATGAAAATACTATCTGAATTTACGACTATAAGTAACTTGCTTTTGAAAATTTGAAAAGTTTTACTTATAAGCAATGTCGTTCTTTACTTAAAACTAATATCTGAATGAATAAAACATGAATGCAGTGCTTTATATAACCTTGTAGTCAAATAATAAAAAAGTATTATGTATTATATAACTACTTGCTGTGCCCTGCGGTTTCGTCCCCAGCGCCCCCGTTCCCGTGGGAATTTCGAGATTTTTATAACTTATTTTCTTATATAAAAACCACGTCCTGACAATAAGGAACACATAAAAAAGAATCATCCAATTTGGTGTAGTCTTTCTGAAGTTATGCGCGTATATATGTAGATATATTTCGGCGATTCATTTTTATTTATTTAGATTAATAAATATATGCCTATTTTTCCTAGTATCAAAGATAGAGTGGGTGTGCTCAAAGAAAAATAATTAAAACTGCAAACAGTGATCTGTAAATGCACCCTCCTTCCTAGTATCGTGATTTCCTAGTATATTGTATGTGCAGAATCTCTGCGATATCCGAGATTCTGGCCGACTATGAATGGTATTTATTACAATATTGTATTTTAAAAGCGACAGCTAATATAAAAAGGTAAAGCAACTTTATGTAATTCACAATAACTTAACAAAAAACATGCAAAAAAGGGAACATAGATAGGAAACTAAGTAGGCTCGGAAGATTGGACATTCACTCGGTCGCTATAAACTTTATCATTCACAGTAATTTTGTGTTCTGCGACGCGAATACACATAAAACGGTATTCTTATCTCATCCAAAGTATCGGGCACGTACCAAAGTCATAATTTCACGATGAAGTACCGCATGGGCAGGGCGCGCCGCCCCCGCTCTGCACCGTGGGCCCGCGCCCGGCGCCCGGCGCCCGGCTCCCGCTGGTGATTCACTGTAACGATCACCGATCCAACGCAACACTCCAGCTTTTTCTCAACGTTACATGAGTAAAACCTCCACCTGAGAACCCAAATGAAAGAACAAAAAAGCCCATTACGGAAAATGTCGGTATCTAATACCAACCGCATCGCTATTAGCTGAAACGTATACGGAGGGTACCAACGTAACCAGGCTGATTCCGAATGTAATTTTATGTTTCACTTTCCATGTGAGTGAAAGTTATTATAATACTGACATACGTACTTGCTTCGGTCCCCTGATAACATATTATGTAATATTTATAACAAAAATTGAAAGAGTAATATGTATATCAATTATGCTCGTTCACATTCGTTAAAAATTCATAAAGAACAATTCTCAACATGAAAGTGAACATAAATTAAATCGCTCTCCCGAGGCGGATCTCAGTTACCCGACACGAACTAAATAATTGGATAGGGATGTAATTTATTACGCAGACAAATTTTGACAAATCTTTCCCCGTGCTGGGCCCATTGAGTAAGAAAAATCTTCGATCAACGGAGATCGCTACCTCCGCCAAGTATACTATCACCATCGTTTGCGAGATAAATTTGGCGTGAGGGAATTTCTCAACGTCTGCTTTCAAATGAATTTGTAAATTATTATGTCTTTAACAGATACTGTTTTCTCGGGAATATATTATTCTTTTTACTTTTCTTGAAATGCTAGACCAAAAATTTACTTTATGTGCTAGTCTTTCAATTCGTAGATTTTAAACAAAGAATATGAAATTAATAAAATATTATAAATTTGCTGAGAGAATAAATGATTTCATTATCTTTATAGCAGTTCATTAAGAGCTTATTTTATTTATGAAAGATGTTGAGAAACTAGTATCTGTTAATAGATAGGGATAAGCTTTGCTGGCAACTTTGTTCACCGAGATCAAATATTGGAGATATTCAGTTATCAGTCACTGACACTGATCCCTGGTAAGAGATGTTTTGGGTAATTTTGGTACTTATTTCTTATCTAACTACGGTTTTGATATCCCAGTTTTGTTAGGTTTGTTTTCTTTTAATGTGTGTGACATATGATATCTTCGGTGAGATGAGAGGACTTTGCCCTTTGCAAAAAAGTACCTACCAAACAGTGTTCAGACTGGATATTTTTTGGCGTAAAATTTAGTTAGTAGTATGATAATATCTAGACAGTATTACACACCAACAGATTGATGAAAGAAATTACCTAATATGGTCTCACTTCATTGGTTTAACATCATCCCACCGAGTTGAGGATAAGACAATAAAGTTGAAAAATCTAATAAAACAAGAGCTACTCGTACCTAAACCCACCAGCCGCCGCAACTGAAATAAACAAACATGTGTAGGCAGAGTCGCAACATTCAGAAGTTTCTATTAAATAGATATACCTTTAACATACTCTTAGCTATTCGCATTTGTACCTTTGTCTAAAAACTGATTGCGGTATCCGAGCCGTTAATGAAAGCGGGCACGTTTCTGTCATTCTATTAATTAGAGGCCTTGTTTACCGTTCCAATGCGACAAAATAACCTCGCACGGATAAACTTTCACAGTAATTTGTTTAAACATACTTATTTTATGTATGGCTGGAATTGTTTTAGCAGCTTTCATAAGCTAAGTTAGCGGTTCCCAAACTCTTACGATTTATTCGAACCTTTTGGTATTTATGAAATATATTTGGGAGATGGGATGTTCGTATAGGTACCCATGAAGGTTGAATATTGTGGGAACCCTTTTTAATGGCAAATATAAATAAAATATTTTCTGTTGTAGGAACGTTTGTGGTTTGTCGTAAATATTTGAAAAGGTCAATTTACTTAAATAAAATCTTATCTTGAAGGTTATCAAGATACATTCTTTGTAATCTTGAATAAGGAAACCTAAAAATAGGTAAAATGTCAGAGCAAATGCTTTCATTCTTTTTCACATCTTTGGAGAAATTGTGTCATTGTTTCAACATGAGAAAATATTTCTCCTGGCAATCTTCATTCGCTTCCATCTTTCTTAAAACACACAAAATACCGTGTCAACTCCAAATATTTATAAGACTAAGCTTTTGTCCTAGAGGCCTAAGATGATAAGTACATAATAACTACCAAAGTATACTAACACTTAAACTCGCAAACTTCTTGCAAATGCAAGCTAAATTGAAATTGACGATACATACACAATAAACCTGATCGTTCTATAACTAATTGAATATTAACGGTAATTACCGCGATATTCTATAATATTAAGTACGTAGCAACATCGTACCTGTCAAGTCTAGGTTTACACCTAAGTACTAATTATAGCAGAAGTATAAATCCATATACAACCCCATCCAAATTAGACCGTTATTGATAAGGGTCGCAAATCGAACCTTTTTTTAAATCAGCTAAAATTTTTATATTAAAAAAAATCGAAACATCAAAAAGTTTCAAACAGAACTCAAGAGCTTCATGAAATAAAATAACATGTATCTATAATATAATTATATTTCGAAGCACATATTAAGTTACATAATAAATAAATGCTTTTGGTAAATAATTAATAAATTAAATAGAAACATGAAGCAGTGGAGAGCGCGGTAGACGTCAGATTGATGCATGAGTTTGTGTTTTTCTTTGTGGCCGCGTCATCAATCTTACAGATCTATTAGCGTCGTGTTTAGCGCTCCCGCTAATTATCTCCCCAAACTTCCTCGAGTCCCGAGAGGTTATGTGGGAATCATGCAAAATGTCCCTTCTCCTATTCGTTTTCCCCGTTCGACCCGAAATCTTAAAACAAAACATTTGGTATTTTGACTCAGCGTTTTCAACATTCTCATCTAATTTAATAAGTTTTCGTTATATTTATATTGTTTTGATTTAAATAGACCGTTCCCACTCACGCCTATCGGATCCGGATTTAAAAAAGTTTTTCTTTAGGCCACAGATACAAAATCTGAATCTGAAAAGTTTAAAATATACCTTAAATTTTAAAATAAAATTTTATAAAATTTTCCGACCCCGAGACCGAGTCCGACACCCGACGAGTTGGAACAGGTTAAAATAGCAATCAAATTCATTAATAATCGTAATTAACAAAATAAATGCATGTAAGTCGATATCTCAAAATCCCCGAAACTTTCGGTTAGTAAACGTTCGTCCCAAACATTTCGCGGTACCCAAAACATTGTGAGATTTATCTAAATTTTACAGCATTGTTTACATAGCAATAACATTATCTATTCTCTCTGCTTGTACGGAGCTTCGTAACATTGGTTGGATAAGAAGAATCCATTCTGTGAAACCCTAAAATCTTTGTTGCAATTGCGGGGTTTTGTCGCGCAAACAGCCAATAAATGCTCGCAGAGTAAGCCAGAGCCGAGATTGTCAAATACCCCTGTATCGCGGTACCTACCTCCTGTCGATATTGTTCTCTACCTCCGAATACCATTATTATATTTTTCTAAAACGCTACACATGTCTGTTATTATCAGTATCACCGGTAAAAGATAATTTATATATTGTTGATAGATATTATATATTTCAGTATAGCTGTACGAGCTATGTACTTATTTATGTAGATTACATTTTATTTGGTTAGTATTTTCTATCCCAGATCTTTATTTCCTTTTAATTGTGTTAGTACATCTTATTTTATCTGTAACTCAGTACACATTTCATCTGTTATAATAGAAAGCTGTCTAAATAAAAAAGCTTAAAATGATTTCTTTTATTGTATTTGTATATGAAAAACTTATTTCAAGTAATTAACAAGTGACAAAATACCGCTGTACCAATTAATAAGCATACGATTACATAATCTGTTCACTCGAACAAGTAGTCTGGTCTCCGTTCATATTCAATTACATTGAGAACGAGATGGCTATTATCCATTGTTTCGATTCAGAGCCGCTACTTCCTACAATCCTAATAATTTAAATTAAACAATTCAGAAGGTACTCTTATCTTGAAGAGAAATAGTGCTTGTAATATTCTAACTTAACGTCACTCTTTAGATTATATCACAGCTTAGCCCCTTTGTGTCGGCTACTTTAGCACCCGCGCTCCTTAAATCAGCGCAATGAGGTACCAAAACAAATCTGAGACAATCTCCGGCGTCCCCGCTCTAACCCCGCTGCGTCCCCGCTCGCTCCGCCGACACAAAACCAACACTGTATAACGTCATCACACTTTATTCAATAGACATCATTTTGTCATATTTCCTAAAAGTCAACAAAAATAACTACCTAAGCTACCCATAAATACACGACACGGGCCTCTTATAATCTTGTTTTCTAAGGGTTTTCAGGTGAAAGTTTACTGATAACGTTAACAAAACGTTATCAGTAAACTTTCAAATCCAAACACCTCAAGATACTTAACTTATTTATTTGTCATTTCAAAATGACGGGAATATACAGTTAATGAAACAGGATAACATATTTTTATCCTGAGGGTATATTTGGCTGGTGTTATTTACACCCCTTCTTTATATTTTATAGGCACCATAAACAATATTTTTGTAATAAAAATGTTTGTTCTAGAAGGAATTTTCCGTCGTCTGATCTGAAGTAAGTTTACAGTGCGCGGTCTAGAGCATAACTCATGCTGCTCAGTGAAATATAATGCGGATGTTCTCATAATGTACGACGCGCAACTTAATCCAGCCACGACTTTTTCCGCCACAGATATTTATACAAATGGCTGCCAGCGTAACGATCTCAGTAGAACAATGGTCCATTTATGCTAATAATTTTATAGTCCCTACTTGCTTAAGCCACCTAAGGTGCAATGCAAACATAAGAAAATCTACATAAGTAGATATCATAAAAGTAACTCTACCGCGGTGATTTTAAAATAGAGGTGTGTTCACTCATATAGGGCTTAGAGATAAATGTATACTTTTACCACAAGATATGAAAGACATCATTTACACAGATGCTATTAGTTCTTCCTACAATAAAGATAGGCCTAAGCTTCCCACCCAAGTTTTGCGCTGCTCTACCACATCTCGTGCCTTCATTATGGTCATCAGTTAGACGTAATTCTGATGTATTCAATGACTGTGTTTGTGTGTAGGATGTGGGCGTGTTTCTTCCTTTGAGAAGTCTTCCTAGTACTTTGGTAAGTGCTATATGTATAAATAAGTATACATGTACGGTTAGTACACAACACATACATACATACATGTATGTGGTTACAGCTCAACATCACTATATTAAATCAACACACCAACACGTTTTCTTGCTGAACTCGGAATCCTCCCGAGCCTCGCTCCCCTCAGCTCCTTTGGGATATACCTAAATTATTATTTCATAAAATGACGTGGGAGATACTTTGACAAATATATAATTTACGTAATACAGTTAACATTGTTCCATAAAATGTATAAAGCAACTCTGAATATCAGACAAAAAATAACACTCGAAATTAAAAAGTTAAAGCCTGTATTGTAGGCACAATACTAAGTAGAATAAATGAATTCATTTTATAAAAATAAGTATGTATACATAGCCACTTCGAAATATAAATATTAAATACCAGACACGTTTACCTACACTCAACACGCGAATAAAATGTTTTGTTTCATATTGTATTCAAGTTTTTATTATACTAAAAATGATTTAAAAGCAGGTTTTGAATGCCTCTTTTATCGCAGAAACCTCGCGATGTTACCTGACGTCTCCATATCAGGTCTGTTGTTAGATTAAATAATAAAAGGCAGGCGCTACCGGATGCGGCGACCTCGGTAACTCATACAGAGTTCCGGCGTAAAAACGTCCTAGTCGCGGCGGACAACGCGCGCCGACACAAGATAGCGTCGCTCTGTGTATATGTGCCTTTATTTACAACTACCTTGGTTTCCGAAACACCACTCACGATGTTCATTTCACTTCATTACTTAATTTTTATAAGAAAGGGGTGCTGTATTCACACCAAGTTAATTTTTTTTTAAACTTGTATTTTGAATAACCAACATTGGTTTTTTCCTACTTTGACTACTGGCTGACTGTAAACAGTCAGCCAGTAGTAACCTACATATTTGTATATGGTATCAAGATCCTTCAATTTCCTAAAAAAAAGTTGAGGTATTTCAGGAGAAAGAGTACCTAGTATGTAAATATAACAATGTTCTTAACCTACCTTCCCACTGGGTAAGAACGTGTGTTGTGGCACCAGACACGTCCAGCTCATCACACGGTCGGCGGCGCTCGCCGGGAGCGTGCCCTGACATGCCATGCGTGACCTAGCATCAACATTTACCCGACTACTTACTTCTAAAATTTACATTGCACTTCACTTTTTTTAGAAAAAAGTGCCATAAAACCTGCAAGGAAGTAAGACAATTTGAAAAGAAAACCCAAAGTGAACGATATTTGCTTCATTTATTTCCATAGTTAATGGTAAACCTAGTCTATAGCACCTTTATTTAGTAACACCAACCTGCAATCAACTATTAGAGTTTATAATCCAAAGCATATTTATTTAGTGATAGCGATAATAGCAGACACAATGGCGCGCCCGGCGCCCTATCGGGGGTAGAGTAGTCGTAGTAACTATAACAAACTAAATAATGTACATAAACCAAAGTGCGGCCGGCACGGGGTCGGAGCAACATGGCATTAATTATTATTATATTGAAAAGTCACATGCCGCAACACGCCCCTAGATAAACTCAATACCTACCGCTGCCGACTGCCGACTAACGAATTTAACCCACTAAATTCGTCGACATATCCCTTTCAGAATTAAATGTTTCAAAGTAACGTGAGCGTTCTAACAAGCGGCGACACGAACGCCAGACCCTTGACGTTTTTGGCGATTTATTTTAATTAATTTGGGGTTAGATAGAGTTTCGCAGCTTGTGCTGCATCTCCCCTCTATAGTAGCTCTGTCTCAAACGGCGCCCTAGATATGCCTTTACAAAAACTAATTCAACTTTGCGGACATGCGGGCCGGCTTGGTTACCAATTACCGCGGCCGACAGAGCGCTCCAAACAGAACAAAAACTGCCAACGGGATCAAACGAAACACCAATGTATCAGCTATACAAAATATGGAAATCACTTTTCAAGTTCTGTGCAGAGTTCTGTTCAATGGATTCATCGTAATTAATAAACGAACCGCTTAGTTGTAGTTAACCAAGTTTGCCCAAGAGAAGCCACAAAGTCTGTAAGTGGCATCACTTTAATTTACATTAGATCTAGTTTGGATGACTTTCCTGAACAAACACGTGAATTCTACAATCTAGCCAAAACTTTTCTGTAATTGCTGTAGGTATAGTAGGATGTTGTACCACTAAACTATTTCACGACTTATTCTATAGCTAATGTACTCGATATCGTAAGATAACTTTTTCTTTAAGCGGGTACTTGTAGGTAGAATCGAGATTTATTGTAACAAAGTTTAAAGGTATAAGATTGAATATTGCTGGGAGACAGATAGTAATTTAATAACTGCGGCGAGGGATCCGCAACGAATTGTAAAAGAATGGGTACCTACCTCCAGCATAAGTTAATTACACTAATGAACGAGGGAAGGTGCGCTCGAAAAATCCGCCCCAAGATCACTCCAAAGTCTTTAGTACGATGTTCTTCGCGCGGTTCATTAGCGCCTCTGACTCACAGGGCGGGTTACATGACTCCGCCAGATTTTACAGTTCACAGATATACATTAATTCGACAAAAAATCGTCCCGCCCTTTGTGAATACAATTCCATTACACACTAAATACATATATACCATTCATTTTAAAATAAGTGAACGTTATGAAAATAACCGCACATACAAAACCTTAGCAACGTTATATTGGTCAAAATATAACCATAGTAAAAGCTAAAATGCTTAAATTGATTTTTGTTGTTGTCGAGTGTCAACAGGCCGGCTTTGCTGCCGTTTTATTATATTGATACCGGAACTGCAATAAACTACCAGTTGTGTTAAAATAGTAAACATTTTATCACCTAATAAAAGAACTATGAAATAAATCGCATTGCCACAAATTTCAGACGACATGCTTCGATACTTTACTACTGGAATTTAGAATTAAGATGTTATTTATACGTAGGTAAACCAAATTCGGTACGCTACACCTATATTTCTACCTCACATTTTACAGGTATTAAACGTGGAGGTAGTTAAATGCAGGTGTTGTAGTGTAGGACTCGTTGAGATCCACCGAAGGGAGCTATAAACGTCTCGTTTGAAATGTAGCTTACATTTCATCGTATCGCGGCATGTAGTCCGAGCCGCAACGATATAGTAGCTCCTTCATTAGTGGACCGAACAAGGAGGGGCTCATCTACTATAGACCACATTTTTTGTCCTTCCAAAACGAACTTCCTTGTACCTACGTACTTTGATAATTTAATGTCGTATTTACCTACTTTACATTTTTGATTTGATACTTCCTACATTATATCTATGCCTATGGAGTGTAATTTAAAATATTTTATGGTCTTTACAAAAAAGTTGTCAAGAAACTTCTAATACTAGACAAAAGCTTTCGTTCTTGGAAAGGGCAAGTTGGTACTTACGTTAATTCGAAGTTTTAATAAATCTCTAACAAAGACGAACTTCAAAGCAAACCGTGCAAAAATATTATTTAAAAAACTCCAATCTAGTTTATCTAGGACATGTTTTAAATAACAATTGACGCGCGAACTATTTTAATAACGGGCCAGTCGCTGTTATAAAATCACTTTATTTCCCGAGCTATTTGTCAGAGCAAAGGGACGAGTACTGGCTGTAATCCGTCCATCATACCATGCAAATTGAATCACGTCTCTCATCTGCTCGCATGAGAGTGTCTTTCTCGTTGGAAAAGCGTCGTTTCACACGAAACATAAAACTGTACAATGACAATGTGTGTTATGCATAATGTAAATGCATCAACTCAGTATTTTAAAAATAATAATGATTAGATACTACTGACTTTGAAATACATACGTTGACTTGGTTTTAAGGAATTATTAACGAGGTGTTTTAACCTTTACTTGATGAAAGTTAAATATAGAAGTAAGTACTTATTACGACTAATGTTTGTTATTTTTAACGTATGTTTGACTCATGCTAATCGTAACTAATCGAAACTCATAACTAATCGAGATTGTTAAGCAATGTGCTGTGCAGCTTAGCCACATGGATGGATGGCCGATGTGCGTTTCTATCTGAACGCCACCGCTCTTCGGAAAGCACGTTAAATTATTGGTCCTTGTGGTTTCAATGGTTGGACACAACAGGTTTAGTCCCAACGGCCACCACTAAAACGGCCACCACTGGTGGCCGTTAGAACAGTGCATTATTTTTTGTCCCAACGGCCACCAGTGGCGGACGTTGGAACATTCCAAATAATATTTGTCTCAACGGCCACCACTAAATTGCCACCACTGGGGGTCGTTAGGATTAATATTATTTATTGGTTTAGTCCGTTTTCGCAATTGCAGTTTCACAATTGGCTGCGAAAGAAGAATTATTTTTCACTGTTTCGTAATTAACTTTCAAACAAGAATTTATTTTCTGTTTTCACAATCAAGTTTCGTTACTTCAAAAACGTATCGATAAATATGCTTTAGGACCCAAGGTTGAATTCCTAAAATGTTGAAATCCCGAAATGTTGACTTTCCCAGAACGTTGGATCTCATAATCCCCCGTAATGTTAACCGATAACTATGGAACTAGTAAAAAAAAATAACCCTAACCTACCGTATTACTTACTATTCGGTAGGTTAGGGTTATTTTTTTTTTTCATGTTTTAACTCTCTCTTTTGATTAAAATGACATAGTGTGACTAATTCTTGTTTCGCAGTTAATTGTGAAAAAAGAAAACGGAGATATTTTTAGTAATTAACTGCGAAAGAAGAAATAATGTTCGATTGCGAAAAAAGCCAAAAAAATCTTGGTTGGCAGTTAATTACGAAACAGAGAAGAATAATTCTTCTTCCGCAGCCAATTGTGAAACTGCAATTGCGAAAACGGACTAAACCAATAAATAATATTAATCCTAACGACCCCCAGTGGTGGCAATTTAGTGGTGGCCGTTGAGACAAATATTATTTGGAATGTTCCAACGTCCGCCACTGGTGGCCGTTGGGACAAAAAGTAATGCACTGTTCTAACGGCCACCAGTGGTGGCCGTTTTAGTGGTGGCCGTTGGGACTAAACCGACACAACACATAGAGAAGTAGAGATAGAAGGGTCTTCCGTGGTTAAACCATATAGGAGGTCTTTAGGCGGTTTCAAACCTCTGACACCTTCAGTAGGTTAGTGAACAACCCTGTAGGTTACTCAAACTTATTCTTTATATAATAACGGCAACGATAATCAGGACAAATTCTAGAATAGGTATGTGTACTAAGTTATATATAAGTAGTTTTCGATAACCACGTAACCACCGAGCCACCCTAATTTAATAACAACTATCAAAGCCGTTATATTGTACCAAAATGTAAGCAAGCAGTGATATATCGTACCAAACTAAACATTTCGTGTGTGAGTAGAAACCAATAGTCTGATATTAAGTTTGTCGAAGCAAAGGTCATAACATTCGCAAGGTTGTATTTACTGAAGAGACCCAAACAAAAAGTCAACGAACTTTTACGTTATAAAGTGCAGTTAAAGTTCACAATTACTCATTTTTGGACATCTTATTTTGTAGAACATGAAGATGAAAGATAGAGGAAGTAAAACAAAATGATACTAAGTATTTATTGGAGCTAAATCCCCTGTCCTCGGAATAAGAGATGGTGAAGTATTCTAGGAGGCTTCTTCAAATAGGTCAGTATGGGTATGTTTGAAACTATAACACGTACGTAGACCTCAGGAACCATGTCACCACTCAAAAAAATAATGTTAATTCCAAAAATTTATAAAATCTATTGAAATAAAAAGAATTCTAGAATCTTGGACAATCTAGTTTCAGACTTGCCTATACTGACCGGTTTAAAAAAGCCATCCTACATATATATTCATTCGGTACGGGGCGGAAGGTCGTGCCTAAAAATTATAATTGTTGGAGATATTAATTTATTTATTTTTTTATCTTTCTAGTTTTCATTTCTGTCTACTTTATTCGTAACCCATCCTAACTATTTATAAAAGAAATAAGAAAAAATGTTCTTTTAATTAAACTGAACTATTGATAAAAAGTTTAGGTAGGTGGGAGCAGAAAATACCTAAGTATTTTAATTTATAAAGTACTAGCAGCGCCCCGTGGTATTACCCGCGTTGTGCCCTTTCCCGTGGTAATTTCGGGAATTTTTATACTCGTTAACCTTCCTCTTAAATCACTCTATCTATTTAAAAAACTGCATCAAAATCTGTTGGGTAGTTTTAAAGATCAATCATATGGACAGACAGACAGACAGCGGAAAGCGACTTTGTTTTATACTATGTAGTGAAGTATAGGCATTACAAAGGTCTTATTTAAATATCTTCCCACCGACGTTCGATAGTTAACTATCAATTGATACTTACTAAGAAAATTAACCTATAGGTAAGGTAAGGTGAAGATCTCACTTGTCATGCAGGAGTCCGTTTTAAGTGCCTCAAATAAGCAGTTGTATATAGGACTAGGTCACAAGGTAGTGTTTAAAACGCACCTGGGACGAAACAGGATCGCGCAGTCGTAAGGTGTGAGCACACCTGCCGCGGTCGCCTCTTGCCTTTAAGCTCTTTATCTGATCTTATTAAAAGCGCCAGGAATCGTCGATTCCGATCACGTAGACAATTATTCGACTAAAGTGTGCGGACTTGAATCACTAACCTCAGCGAACGGCCAACTTTTACAATAAATCCATCCTGGTCTCGACACTTAATCAGTCCTCCGATAAAAGCTTTAATCGTGAGTTAGAGGAGTACCTATGGAGCAACTGATTTTATTCCGATGTTAGACGAACTAAATTACAAGAGGGAGAGTTCCGGCCCCGTTATAAACTTTATTGTACTTTCTTTATGAAGACGTTTACGTACAACATCGTAATTTATACTTTCTGACTAAAACGCAATCTCACAACACTCACGTAGGCAAAGGTTCAATCATATTATAAAGATTTAAGATAGTCCATTCTCAGCAACATCGTTTCATTACTATTTTCCGATAATAGATGTCTATTCGTACGAATAGCCTGCGCTGCTTTGATTTGGTACAAACTTTGGGAAGTATCGGCTATTGAACAGTTTCCTGAATTAGGGCCTTCAATATAAGACTGTATTTATAGGGAGATCAATGCGGAGTACCTATTGCCTAGTGCTTCCAGGAATACATGAACAGATCGCCGCACTGTGCCCGTCGAAGTTCGAGTCCATTTTTGAGTTTGAAAGTTTTATGGCGAACCTTGTCCGTTGCACATTGTTTACGAACAAAGCGAGATCTCGTTCTGTTCCGATACCGAGGATCGAGTCCGCTATTCGCCTTCAACTTATCCGTCTTTGTTCCAACTATTGACGGTTGCTTGATGAAACTTTGCTGGTACAAACCGATTCCTAGTTATTCAATGGCTGTAGTTATTACAGACTTGGTAGATAAGTAATTACATGGGTAGGTTCCTACTTGTACATAGTTATTCTGCAGACATTAGATAAGGAAACTTGGCACGTTTCTTAGTGCACCTACGCGACAGCATTCGTTTCTATCAGATGGTAGTAAGAATAGCTTCATTCGCATTTCTATGTGAATCTTCTGCGGATGAACCAAGTGGCTACAATGCAGTTGTCACGTACCCGCTCGAGTGGGCACAGGCTCTCGCTCGCTTCACAGACGACTAATGTCGTTTGTATTTAAATTGAAACAATAGATACAATCTATACCAATACGTGATTCAGGCGTTTATTGATATCAAATAGCCATTAAAATGTAATAATAGAAACCAGACTGTACGCAAAAGAGTATACGATAACTGTGTCGTTGTTTTTCAATTAGAACCATATTGTAAATATCTGATTTATTTGCAATTTGTTGTCATACCTAACTCTTAGGAGCGTAAACTAGCCTTGGTGATATTAAGCGATGGTTAAGTACCTATCAATAGGTCTTAAATAAATAATCAGAAACAAGAGCGGAAGGGCCTAAGTACGGGACATTAACAAGGGTCCAGTCCAATTTTCATCCTGTCTGGCTTGATATATTGAAGGCCAATGTGAGCTGCTCCCGCCCAGCTTTGACTCATCTAATTTTTTCAAAAAAATATTTACTTAACCTTAAGTAAAAATTCCTTCATTGATTTTAATAACATGTTTTCAAGTAGGTGTTTCTATAATATTCAAGGGTAACAGAGGTTTCTATGTTCTGTATCTACCTATAGATAAGCAAGTGTAGCCGAAACGTCTGGTAGAACCTAAACAAGGAACTCAGGCGATTATCACACTGCCACGCATCACGATGCATGTTACGGGTCGACGCATCTACGCGCTTACTTGCGGGAGTGCAGATCTGCATCATCGTGCGGGTTTGCACTAGCGAACAGCTTAGAATGAACTGAGTCAGAGCCGGTGTGATCCGAAAAACGCAACTACGCGCGTGAGTAAAAAAACTTGCGTGGCAGTGTGATAATCGCCTTACTTGAAATATAGATTGGTACTTTTTGAGTCGATATCAAGATAGCTTCTATTTTTATGTATTTATCTACCTACCTGTCTACTGATAGGCAAAGAAATGTAGAGATCCTATACTATTAAGAATATTCTCTAAATTAATATACCCATACCGGGTAAAAATCCCAGTTCCATTCACTTTGTAATAAAACTAGGAGCAACGTAAATGGCTTGGATGAAACGTCTGGTCGCGCCGAGATCCGAGACAAACAAGCCTCTCTTTAAAAATTCACTATGTACCTATCTACCATACCGGCACTCCTGCATTTTTCGAGAGTACTAAAGCCTGCTTCGTTTATATTAAAGACCTCTATCTATTCGTTTTATCCACCACGAAATATGCTTTCACTCTCGTCGGCTCTTCATTCCGTGGGAGTCTTTCGCTCGCTACTTCCATTTATTTCTGAGGGTGTGAGGCAAATCACACGTTACATTTATGAACATCATACTCTGTGTTATTACATAATGCAGCCATGTATATAGTGGTCTGCCTTTATATAACTTACTCGATCTTTTTAATAGTAAATAACAAAGGATAATATTTGTTAGTACCTACTATTATATAATGTGGTCCCAAGGGATAGTTATGAATAATTTTACATTATATGTAAACAGGATTGATGATTTCAAAGATAAGTTATGAAAGTAATTATGTATTGTTGTAAGTACCTTTTTATATTAAGCACTATAAGCAGGCAGACCTGTAAGAATACAAATTAAAAATAGTTGTCCGGTCATCACTAGGAAGGATGGGTCTATAGCTGCCTACACTATTGAGTACCTACTTTTATTTATTTCTCGCATGGAGAGTGCAATGCCATGTAACGGATGTAGGTCTGTTATGTTACATCCTGTCGGCCATGGTGAGAAACCAGGTTCGATTTTATTCCAGAGTCAAGGCCAAGGTTTTATTTTGAGATTACACGTTCAATAGGATAGGATAAGCGACCTATTTAATAGACCTATTGCCCAGGTTTGCTACCTTTTGTTTTTTTAAGTGTAGTTTAAAATAAATATTACTAAAGTACCATCCTACCTACAGATTAAGTGATGATAAAACTACATCGCAAATGTTATGTCCTGGGCCTGTATTTCACAATCTTACTAAATTCACACCTTGATTGATTATTCTTAGCGAAGTCCGCTGTTCAGTGCCCAGCCCTTATCCTAATAATTAATTTCGAACCTCCATGGGCTTCAAAGTACAGCTCCTTGGTGAAATTTCTCTTACGGCCTATGATAAGACTGTCTATGCTTTCAGCTGTCAACTGAGATATTTATTGTCAAATGTCAAGGTCAGCAAACTGTCAACAAAAACGAACAAGAAGGAAGAAAGCAAAGAACGAACGAACGGACGGAACTGAAAACGCTGAAAACGAAACGAACGAAAAGAACAAATCGAAGCCATTTTTGAATTCGTATTTTGTTGCTGAATTTTACTTATTTTATTGCACCTATAATTTCTAATAAAATTATCTCGAAACAATGGAAGAAGAGGAAAGCACTCCGGTTCTAATTTCTAACAAGCCTTTGAAACCAGAATTCGGAAATTATCAGAAAATTACCATCACATCTGACGAAGTAAGTTATCACATTGGCCAGAAAAGTTTATTTGTGTACGTTACATTTATTTACAAACACTTTTTCATTCCATACTAACTATTTTATATTTAACAAGCCCGTTGGCACAGTGGAAGTGAGAGCGCTTACTGTGTCGGGGGTTGCGGGTTCGATTCCCGCCCGGAGTCAACAATATGTGAAGACATAGTTGTTGGCGACGACGACGTCTGCGTCTGGGTGTCAATTATATATTCTCATAAAGTATTTGTGTACATATATGTACTAGTATCAGTTAGTTAGATTCCATATTACAAGCTTAGAGCTTAGTTTGGGTCTTATTAACCGTGAGTGAATTTGTCCGGGTGTATTTATTTTTCAGTTTACCATTGGCCGTGGTTTACAAAATTCAGTGGTTGTTCCATTCCTGGCGATATCAAGAAACCATTGTATATTCAAAAAACTTAACGACGCAGAATGGTCTATTGAAGATAACAGTAGTTTTGGAATTAAAATTAACAATGAGAGATTAGGCAAAGGTACAAAAAGGAAACTTACACACAAAGATGTCATATGCTTGGAGCCATCTGAGGAGTTTGTATATAAATTCTATCTTCCAAACAATGATGTATTTGAGATTCCTAGAAAACGGATGAAAATGGGTTCTGGGATTGAGAATAATATGATCAACAATATGAAAATTAAATTTGAAGCATCACAGTGCAATGAAATCAAGCACATAGAGGAAAAAATCCTGAATGCTAAACAGATGCAAACAACATCGAAGATTCTCAAAGAGCAACTTCAATTAGACATGGATAGACAGATACAAAAGCTTGAAACTGATTTCGCATTGCAAATAGAGAGTTTGAAAGGTGAAAAGAATGAGGTTGAGATGCAGAAAGCTTTGCTCATTGAAGAGCGGGACAATCAGTTGGCCAGTGTCAAGAATGAAATGGAGGGAAAAATATCTGAATTAATGGTGAGTATTGGAATGAAACAAATTATTATGGTCCTATGATCTATATGTAATTAGACATAGTAATCCTAAGGTGAACTGTTCCATCCACACAGTCATTGGCTTTAACAACTTTAAAAAGTAAGTAGTGAGTGTTATAACAGTAAATTCTTAAAATATGACTCAATTTAGCATATTGCATTAAATTAATTTGCAAATATTGTTGGTTTATAACAGTTAACTTTATCACAGTTTGTGTATCTCTTCCCATGGAAATTGAGGAAATCTTATAATCCACATGAGTAAAAAGTATCAAAAAACACATTTCAGGATCAAATTAAGAAACACAATGAAACAGAGTCCGGGCTAATAGAAGAAAACAGTTTGTTAAAAGAGAAACTTTTGAAAGAAAGAGAAGAATTCTTATCAGAATTGAGTCGAGAGAGTACGTCCAAACAGGACATGTTGGAGAAGTTAGAGGCGAAGATAAGGGAACAGGAGGAAGTGAGAGTGAAGGAGAGACGGGAACTAGAAGACATGTTGAAGAGAGAGACTGAACAAATGAGGCTTGCAAACGAAAAGGTAATATAATATCTGCTTCATATTTTGTTTAATATACAAAGCAATATCTTTCTTATAAGTGTTTTGAATGTGAATCTACCTAATCCCCAATACTTAAACATACCTCAAATTGATTCAATACAATATTAATAAAAAGCTCTTGAAAATGTATGAAATTTATTATAATATAGATTAATATAAAAGAACACTGTTTCAAGATATCTGGGAGGCCTTTGACCTACAATGAGACTAGTTAATAACTGATCAAGTTAATGTTAATATTACCTTATTTCTAGGAGCTCAAAGAATTGGAGGAATTGAAACAACAAAGAGAAATAGAACTTCAACAGGAACTGGACAAAATAAGGAAGAATCTAAAAGAACAAGTTGAACAAACAGAGCAACAGAAAGTAATGGCAGAACAGAAGCTCAATGAGCAAATGCAACAAATGAAAAAACTCAATGATGAAGAGAAAAGCAAAATGGAGCTATTAGTAAGCATCTTTAAGATTGTCTTGTACAAATGATCTTCCAATATAATGAAAATAATTAATCTATCAATCTTGGAATCTTGGATTATTTTGCTTTGTGATCAAAAACTTAAAATATAGCTCAAAGTAGGAAACACTATTTAAATACAGTTCACAATCTGGTACCTCATGATTTAACAAGGAGGAAACTCAACAAATTCATATATAAGGCATGAATTTGTGGAGCTAGTTTGCTGTGACCTACATATAGGGCATTAACTTTGAAGTTATCTGTATAACAGGTCAAAGAGAGAGAAGAAATCCAACACAAATTAACTGAAGCTCAAGAAAACGCTGAAAAGTCTTTAGAAGAATTAAGGGTATGTAAAAAATCGAGTATTGACTACCCATTTCAGTTACGTTAAGTAAGGGAGATGTATAAAGTATCTACTTTATTTCAGAAACGAGTCTCCGAAAGAGAAACGGAATTGGCAGCTCTGGCGGCTGAGAGAATTCAGAAACAAGCAGAACAGTCCGGGGAAGTTATATCTACATTACAGGAACAGTTAGAAAAGGTACCTATAACTAATTTTTAAATCTGATTATCACTGTTTATCACTTCTCGGCCTTAGTGACAATGAAACTCGCTGTCATGATTTATTTTTTGTGTATGGTTCTTAGTAGCGAACATTTTCCTCATCTGATTTGCTATACTAGCTTAATCCGCCAATACACATGCGTTTGTCATCTCTAACACAATGAATAGAATGAATAAAGCCTTGGTTCATAGTTAATCAGTAGTATTTTAAGGCGTCCTTAATTTAAAATGAAAATACGATAACTTCATTTGATGACTGCGATCTCTCTATCTGTCTATTAAAATTTATTGTAATAAAATAATCTATTCACCAGGCAAAAAGTCAACTGCAGTCAGTAGAGTCAGAGAAAAATTGTCTGTTAGAGAGTTTATGTGGTGGTGAGGCTGTTGGGGAAAGTTCAACCAAACAGAGCACACTCACTGAAGTAGGAGAGCTGATGGAAAGCGAGCTGCAGTGCAGCATCTGCGCGGAACTATTCGTAGAAGCAACCACCCTCAACTGTTCACACACATTTTGTAAATATTGCATCAGTATGTGGAAGAAAAAGAAACGGGACTGTCCTATATGCAGGTACAACACAAAATATTATTGAACTAAGGTAACAACATGGGATAACATCTGTTTGCATGTATCCTCGCTGTCCTACTGCTGGGCAAAGGTCTCCCCCATTTCCTTACGTAATTCTCTTTTATGTGCTAACTGCCTCATTTATACATAGAAATATCATTTATACAATAAAGCATTAGGTATATAGTTTTTATTGAAAAAAATGTCTTAATATGTAACAAACATGTACCTATGCACGCCTGTTTTGTTTATAAGTGAAGGAAGCTAAAATTAAATTATTTAATTATAGGGCCACAATCACGTCTGAGTGCAAGAGTTTAGTTTTAGATACGTTTATTGAAAAAATGGTGCAGAATCTCACAGAGGAAATGAAACTTAAAAGACAGGATATTCTCAAACACAGAGCAGGTACTGAAAGTTTTAAAAGTAAATATTTAGTGAACAATGCAGCTTCATAAATATCACAAACGAAATGAAAATACTCCTCCATTTACAATAATATTAGAAAATAGTAATATTAAGTACCTAGTTGTTATATAACAATATGTTAGTAAATGAGTACTTTTATGAAGCTGTATTGTTTGCAGAACTCGTGGATGAAATGACGCGACAGACCGCCGCGGGATCCAGTCGGTATGCTTATTTCTATAGTTTTATATTATTTTAATGTTTCTAAATTACTTTACAATAGTTTAGGCTCCCTTTTGAGAACACCAACATAATTAATTATACACCCCTCAGTGCAAATGCTCTTACTGGATCTCATAAGAATGAAATCGTCGTGTAAGGTTTGCCTTTCCACCCGAACTATGTTATGTGTGGCTGTCAGCATACATTCGTTGTTATGCTACTTTTGATATTATGATTGATTGGATACCACTAACTATATCTTATAATATAAAAACGAATCGCTGAATCTGTTGCTAAGCGCATAACTTCAGAACCACTGCACCAAATTGGATGATTCTTTTTTTAATGTGTTCCTTATTGTCAGGACAAGGTTTTTATATAAGAAAAATAAGGAATAAAAATCTCAATATTCCCACGGGAACGGGGGCGCTGCGGGTGAAACCGCGGGGCACAGCTAGTTTGTAATAAATACAGATCATTTATTTCAAGCAATAGTTATGTTGACACGCCATTTTTGACATGATTAATGATTAATACTTATGAATAATCAGTAGAATGCTAATAGCAATGATGCGGTGTGATTGTATAGCGGAGGTGTCGCACATGATGACTCCGAGGCCAGCTACGACGACGAGTTCCTCGAGGAGGAGGAGGAATACGACGAGGACTACTTGTAAGATTTCAAGTTTCTATTTTATGTTTTGGCGCTACATTACTTTTTAATAAACTATTTCTATTTTTTTAACGATTCCCCCACCGGGTACCTATGTGTAATCGCTATAAAATCGACCGATAGACAAATGTTGTTGGTGACTGATAGTTAAAATGACACGGCTCTATACACGGCAGACGGCTATACCCACTCCGATATTCCACAGAGACGCATAGACTACATACCTACATTGAGTTATTCACCTACAACCTAAGTTTGGATCCAATGAACTGAATGTGAATGAATTCTACACATATTTATCTATTTTCACAGCGAGGACGAGGACGCCAACATCGCATGGCGCTACAGGCGGTGGTACGCGGGCGACAGCGACGACCACTCCGATGATTCCAACAGTGGATCTGACGATAATACCGTCACCGTTCCGACCGGCGCCGCTCCCAACGCCCTCCCCAATCATGCTGGCGGACCTGGTGCTCAACCAACTACATCAACTGCAGGACCAAATACTAGCGGTGGAAGACGGCGGCGAGGTCGTGTCGCAGGTATACCAGGCGCCTTCTACGGCGGATACGGCCGCTGTTACAGCTGCGGCGCCCGCGGACATTGGGCCCCCGGCTGCCCCTTCAGATAATAACTAGCCAGCGAAGTTCTTTAACTTTGCGATCTAAACACGGACTATTAATGGGTTTTTTCGCAGAGTAAATTGACTTTTACTTATTTAGCCGCGAAAACAAATCCGCATTTATATGCTGATAGTATGTAACTTGCGCTCCAACATTGTCACAACGTGCCATGACACATTCCAATCAGATCATTGCTATTGATATCTTTTTGAAGAAAATATTTTTATTTACAGTAGAAGATATTTTTGTTGAGATTTTTAATACTGTTATTGATACTAATAATTTGTCATCATATTGATATTATGCCCCCAAATATTTTTGTGGCTGCAATGGTATGATTCCAAGGTTTTGGATGGAATATTTGTCCAGAATGTTAAAGCTCACATTGAGCTGTTTGTAGTTATATGTACATTTTTATTGAATAAAACATTTTTATTTTATGTTTTGTATTAATTCGTTTCAGTCGAGTCAACGAATGCACAAAACTGACTTTAGTAAGAATTTTCCTTTAGGACCAAAATGTTGAATTCCTAAAATGTTGAATTCCTAAAATGTTGAATTCCCATAATGTTGACTTTCCCAGAAAGTTGGATCTCATAATGTTGAAATTGCACCAATGTTGAATCCTAAAATGTTGAATTTGCAATAAGTTGAACTCCCAAAATGTTGAATTGCAACAAGTTGAATATTATAATGTTGAACAAGGTAAAAACGTAGATGAGTCGAAAGGTATAAGCGACACCACGTGCTCAGAATACAGAAGTACCTACCAGAAGGAGCATTCAAATGTATTTACAAGCTACACGCTGTGTCCAAAAACAGAACAAAGTCCCCCGCGTAGTGTTGTTAGCTCTCGCATTATTTGCCCATTTTTGGGGTAAATTTTGGGAGTTTTGGAGGTAATATGTTAATAGAATAAAAATTGTCCTTTTCTATATAACTATGTACCTACCTGATTATCTCAAGAAATAGATAGGTATATTAAATAAAACACGGTGTTAAGGTGGATGTTTGCACACTTTTAACGGGTGATGGAAAAACTTTATATGTTTTTATTTATTTTATTATAAAGTATTCGGAAAACTTACAGCTAGGTACAAGAGTTACATAAAAAAAGAATAATTACTTAAGTCAAAATGCATCGAGCAAACTACGCTTCGCTTCGATGGTTTCCAGAACTGTTCCAGCCGTGCTCTTTGTATAATTTTTGTCCACACCGCTTTCCTTTCCTCATCAGCAGGGAAGCTAAAATTTAAGATGGCTAATATAGAAACATAATTTTATACCCGCTCCCCCTCTCCCCTTCTCCCTCACACGCACACCAAAATTTTTTTTAGAAACCTATAGACTAACATACTATTTAATAGGATTGTTAGGTTAGGTACATACGAGCCGCACTTACGCTTTATACTTTCTTTTTTCAAGTTGGTTAATTTTTATTATATTACTTATTAATATTCTACAACGAATTAAATCCCTCAAAAGGTAATAAAAAGAAGGGTAAATCAAAACTCTTATATTGGCAACACTAACATAGATTGACGCATCACTCTATATGACAATTGAAATCTGAGAAAATAATTAAATATTTAAATAAGACGATACCTAAATGCGATACTTACACGTGAAATGTGATCCCTTCCTGTTTCTTTTTCAGACCCACTGCATTTTTACAGGTAGGAACGACACAAGACGGCATAGTTTCGTGAAATTGGTCACGGGTAAAACACGTTAGCGCGTTCCGACGGTCACAAAGTGACTGATCGGTTGCGCATAAAACTACACTATTTAAGGCTAGTTTGAGTAGCTACAGTATTAGGCGCGCTCACGGGTTCTGTAGGTACTTCTGTATTCTGAGACCACGTGCATGTGTCAAAATGTCCAGCTTAAATTACGTTACGTACCTACTCTCTTCAAAGCATTCAACCTATCTCTGTCAATTGATGTTAACCGATAACTATGGAACGAGTAAAAAAAAAAAACCCTAACCTACCGAATTACTTACTATTCGGTAGGTTAGGGTTATTCGGTAGGCTAAGGTTATTTTTTTTTTACGCGATTGAGAATAAAAATATTGGGGAAAAATATCTTCTTATATATAAAACTAGCTGTGCCCCGCGGTTTCACCCACAGCGCACCCGTTCCCGTAGGAAATACGGGATAAATAGTATCCTATATCCGTCTCCTAGTTTTAAGCTACCTCCCCACCAATTTTCAGCCAAATCGGTTCAGCCGTTCTCGAGTTATAAATGGTGTAACTAACACGACTTTCTTTTATATATATAGATTCTCGTGTCACAGTGTTCGTTCGCGTACTCCTCCGAAACGGCTCGACCGATTCTCATGAAATTTTGTGAGCATATTGAGTAGGTCTGAGAATCGGCCAACGTCTATTTTTCATCCCGAAATTCCCGCGGGAACGGGTACCGTGGTTGAACTCCTCTGAAACGGCTCGACCGATTCTCATGAAATTTTGTGTGCATATCGGGTAGGTCTGGGAATCGGACAACGTCTATTTTTCATCCCGAAATTCTCGCGGGAACGGGTACAACGCGGGTGAAACCGCGGGGCGCAGCTAGTAAAATATAAAAGTCAACAATATGAGAGTTCAACTGTTATGCGAAAGTTAAAAAATCATCATTCTGGGAAATCCAACATTTTGGGAATTCAACCTCATGAGAATTCAACATTATGCGAAAGTAAAAAAATCAACATTTTGGGAAAGTCAACATTTTGGGAATTCAACGTCATGACAATTCAACATTTTGCGAAACTTAAAAAAATCAACTTTCTGGGAAAGTCAACATTTTGGGAATTCAACATTTTAGGAATTCAACCTTTTGGTCATAAAGGAGAATTTTACTGTATTGTCCAAGATTCAGTGTACAGTTCGGTTAACTAAAACTGGCACGTTCACATTACTCACACTTAAGCAATTTCACTATACAGTATGTTTTTGAAATTAAGTTATTAAAAAAAATTAAACCGACTTCAAAATCATAACTTACTTAAATAAGTTTAGAAAGAATACAATACAACTAAAAAGTAACAGTCCCTGTCAACCCTCACTACATTTAATTTTAGATTTTCTTTTAACACGGAAGTTATCGTTTTTATTTGTTACTTTTTAGTCGTGGTATATTCTTTCTAAACTTACTTAAGTAGGTACGGTATGATTTTGAAGTTAGTTTAATTTATTTTTTAATCACTTTTTATTTCTTATTTTTTTAAGTAAAGTAATAAGACCACGCTGTAGATATGAGCATTAGCAAAAGCAAACCAATAACTGTCCCTTTCACACATAAGAGTTGAACGTGCCAGCTTTAGTTAACAGACCTGTATCTCCGACCTATTCTCCGACGACGTCCTAAAAACTACACGAATGACTAAATTGTCACCGAAAATGAATATTTTTGTAAACGGGTCGAATTAAATAGAAACAAAATACTTTTATATTTAGAACAACAAGTTTATTATACTAAAAACTATTTGACATCAGTTTTAACTAACTAGGTAAATAATTTTATTTATACTATTGTGCTTTGTACGAAAATAAAATGCGTAAGTGACAACATTAACGAGAATAATATGTATAATGAATTGATTAATTTATGGGTCGAAGACCCGGACACAGGTACAAATGTTTTATGAAGTCAAAAAATGTTAAAAATATTTAAGCAAGTCAAAAACAATTTAAAATATTCCACTGAGAATTGTACAATTACATTATTATCACACAACCATCACAAAAATAACAATAGAAATACAAAATGTACACTTATTATGTAAATATTGCCAGTTAACACTCACACAATTTTCTGGCGGAATACGGAGATAACTATATTCATACATATTCATAAACTTGCTGAAATAAAACAATTACATACTTAACAAACATCGGAAGAGCTTAACATAAAGTTAATATTTTTAAGAAGCTGACGAATATGGTCCATAAATTTCTGTTATGCATTGCATTGCCTTTACTGATGGCATTTCAGCACAGGCTTAAGCAAAAAAAAAAATTTTACTGTAAATAACGAACGAATTGCCCTTGGACAGTCGGCTTTGTGTTTATAATACTTATCGTATCATGGCGTAACAATAAATACCCGCGCGCACCAGAAAAATATTACCTAAAGCCACTCAAGACATACCTTACAATAAATTTCCCTATTATTATATAATATAATAATTTAAAAAGAGGCTCTAACATTCCAAACACTCTGCAATCCAAAAATTAATAAATAAATAATGACATTATTTAATAAAAAATACAATAGTTGAGGAAATTTAATACAATTTCAATTATTATTTAGATATAGAAGAAACTTGTAACGTAAATATTCATGATTTTAATGTTAATCATTCTTCTTATCAGTTTGTTCTGTCTGCGTTATTGCCGGAGCACCATTCTTAGCTAATTTCTGTTGCTCCTCCATTTCGCCAGAGAAGCCGAATTCGTTCACGCGCTTGTGATCGACCTTGTAAATCCAACGTTGGTACAAAAATATGAAGAACACGATATCTGAAATGAAACAAAAGACTTAAGTCACAGAATAACAGATACTTTAGCTATCATGATAATATTTTTGTTCCGAATCTAACAAAGAGTCATGAAGTTGATATCTTATCTAATGCTGTCTTCAATTGTCTGTAAAGTAAAGTATTAAACTAACATTGACCTACTCTGAGATGATTAAAACCTTAGTTATGAATTTGTTCCACTTCTTCACTTAACTGATGAACCGATTTTGATGTTTTATTCCTAGCTATGTCCTGAAGCCCTAACGTAAATATACGCAAGATATTTCTATCCCATAATCGATACAAGTACGATTGGGGTACACTGTGAATGGAACCAGGAAGTAGATTTTTCCATTAATAGGCAATTAAAACTTACCATCTCTGAAGCAACCAATACGATACATTGTCGGCATTTTTATAACAAATGCAAATATGTCATCTATGAATGTATTCAGGAATTTGTAGGTCATCATACGCCAAGGAAGATGAGCTACAGACTGCAACTTGTAGTTGATGAATAACTGAGGAGTCATCATGATGAAGCCAAATGTAAGCAAGTATCCATACATTATGTTTAGTACAAAGGAATACCATCCTTTGTGCTCCTGGTAGAGCAATGAATACACTCCATATCCAATCAACAGCGGGAAACAAGCCCAACTCAAATAGCGGAAAGCTAAAGTGTCATACTCTTTGGTACTGGAATGAACATAAGAACCTTTATCAGTAAAAGACAACTTTGGTATACCGAATATTCTCTCCTCTCTGTTAATTTTCACATCCATTACTTTATTTATCTTCCATATTTCAATCATGAGACCAATGAAACATGAAATTCTGACCATTACATTTGTTTCATTGTCTAGGACATAGAGAAGGACAACTGTAGATTGGAAGACATTGAAGAATACTGATCTAACGGAGAGTCCTTCTAGTGATTGCCTATTGTTCCAGAATTGGATGTCGTTTTTGAATGCCAATAGTTCAAATATGGAATGTAATACTGAGACACTAATAGTCAGACCCAGTAAATAGGGTGATGTGTCAAGTAGCAACTCTTTGACAGTGTCTTGTTCTTCATCCTGTTCCTCTGCACCCAGTGCTGAGAACATGCTCAGTTTATCCCTCATTGCTTGTGCAGTATAAAGTTGCCATTTAAAAAGACTCAATGGTTGGAAAGTTAGTTGCAATTCAAGCACAGAGCTTGTCCTATTGATGGGTACATAGTCTCTCATCATGTTCCAGTAGTCATTTACAAATACAGCAGGTTTGTACTGTTTACCATCTGGTAAGAAATAAATGAACTCATCTAGAGGAGGTGGTACACTACCCTGCATCCAATTAGTTTGATCGGTCACCAGGTTGACAGTCAAATTAGGGTGCCAATGAGACACAATTTCTTCTTTTAATGTTTCAGCCTTTTCTATTTCTTCTGCTGATTTCTCAGTTTGGCCAGTCAGAAGGTTATGAGTTTTTTGATAACGCAACTTTTTGAATTTGTTCAACATTTTCTTCCCATAAGTGACATAAGGTCCTGCATGATTTTCCTTGCTTCTAGGATCGGGTGATTTACCAGTCTTTACAAAATAAACATGGAGGTATATAGACCCATTGTTCTTCAATGAATGTGATGGAGTGATGGTTGTTGCAAAGGAGAAGGTACCATCATTAGATGACCCTCCATACCAATCCCCGTAAGTTATACCTGTGTGTTTCCATATTAAGTCTGACTCTTTATAATTATCATAAAATTCATCTTCAGATACATAACAATACATATCTAATACAGTCCCATTAGCAAACATATTTATTGATGGAGTGCGGGTTGCTCCAGTTGGGTTTGCAATATCTTGCTTAGGAGCAGCCGGCTGACGGAACATAGATGTAATGAAGTACACTACTAAAGCTCTTATAATTAGTGACTTTGTAATAGCAAAGAATGATTCTAGTTTTGTTGGTTGCATTCTCCTACGTTGTTCATCAATTTCAGCATTTACCTGAAATGCAAAATATCAATAAGCTTCTCCAATCTGAAACTTATCAGATCATATACATCAAGTCTCAAGTTTTACAATTCTACATAGTTTCTATGTTATTATACACCTAATTCCGACTAATTGCTGAACTAATTTGGACGTTTAGGCGAAGGCCATTCGAAGGCCTAATGCCTACATTAATAAAGTTGTCAACTGGCCTGGCACCACTGAGTCTAATATAAATATGCGGGTGCGGGGCGAGTCACTGTAAATGTACAACTTTTTGCTATGCTACTGATTTTATAAAAATCATTTTTTTGTAGCTATTCCACAAAATCTCATAGAAACCATAAACACGGGATAGTAGTAATTAAAATAATATCACTTACGTCGACATTCTCATCCCCCGGCGGCCCGTTCGTCTCGGAAACAGTATTTTCATCATTTTGTTGGTTTACCGATGTCGCAGTATCATTTGCCATGATGATTTTTTGCAGTTGGTTGGTTAGTGACAGTTTGCCCTTTACAACTCTAATGAAACCATTTGGTGTAAACCTGCAGTGACCCAGTAAATTTACATTATATCACATAATTATTCACTTCCACAAAGGCATTCAATTTCAATAAAAAATTGCAAGCAATGAACTGTAATATAGAAAACGCTCACCTTTTGGAAAATTATTGACTCACGAAGAAAAATCTGAAATAGCTACCTAGCTGTAGCCACAGACCAGGAATCGGTGAACGGAGGCACAGAACGGAGGACCGGAGGACCACAGACAACAATTAATGAATTCTGGTGTGAACCTGTGGTGAACTCTGTGTACAACCGAGACCGAGAGGCGAAAAGCACAGAATGCACAGAATGACCTGAACGAACGAGCCACAGAGCAAACTAGTGCAGGCAGCAAATAGGTCGTACAGTGTTGTCGCTCACAAGACCATTAATATATTTTGTCTGCGATTTCTCGGAAACAATTGATCCGAGCGGGATTTCTGTTACGGGGTTTTTGGGTTTTTTATTTTCGAAAGATTCCCTCGATTTCACAGGGATGCCATCATCAGATCCCTGAAATATCTTCTTCCCAACAAAAAAAAACATGAAAATTGGTTCATATACCTATAACGAAGTAATTCGCGAACACAAAAAAAAACCATTAAATATGGTCGAATTGAGAAACCTCCTCCCTTTTTTAAGTAGGCTAAAAAACCTCTTGCTATTATTCTTCTTATTATTTGTTGTCTAGTACGTTAGTAGGTACATTTAACTCAATGCTTTCCGCCTTCTGTCTGTCTGTCTGTTTGTCTGTCCCTATGTAAGCTTAGATCTTTAAAATTACGCTACGGATTTAAAAACGGTTTTTTAAATAGATGGAGTATTTCAAGAGGAAGGTTTATATGTATAAAAATTCCCGAAATTCCTTCGGGAACGGGCACAACGCGGGTATATGTAACCCAAGGTATGAAAAACTGGTTATTGGCGTGCGCTGCTAAATCTATTGATGATACACAAAAACAATGTTCTACATAATCAAAGTACTTAAGTATTATTGCGAACAAATAAGTTAGCGAGGGCATATGTATAACTATTATAGTTAAGCTACAATAACCGTTTTTAGTTTAAAAATAAATACCTAGTTAAAAAAAAGAGTGTAATTTTAAGTTGATGATATTCATATGATATACCGACCTACGAACGACGAAGAAGACGCGCTATGTATTATCCCGAATTCTTCCCCACTTGAAATTTTGATTGTCTATATTCTCGCGGGAGACACGCAATGTTCTATCCCGATTTCCCTACATTAAATCTTGATTACCCGAAGCGAAGCGAGGGCGGGTCGCTAGTTACGTACCATGATGTCTCATGGGAATGGAAGGATCCTTGCTTGCTAACATGTTTGCTTTGACTTTACATTCTTCTTTGAATATTAGTTATTTGCTATCTGTGGTAAGATCAGTCCATTTGAACCACAGACTATAAACCCAGCTGGCGAATGATAAAGGCAAGGATTCAATAGTACAAGAATAAATCCACTGACCTCTATTATTTATGGCCGGTTCACATTATTCCAGTCCAGTGATCCAGTGAGCTAATCCAGTCCAGTGCTGGACTGGAGCATATCGTTTACATTGTTCCAGTCTTTTAAGAGTAGCTGTATTGGTCCCCAAAACAATTGACTCGTATTCACTGTTCAACGTTCAATCTAGCACTGGATTGCAACTGGAATGGCTGTCTACACTATTCCAGTGGCGCTGGATTAGGTGAGCTGGAATGAAAAGTTGACGGTCTCTCCAGTCACTGGACTGGAATGCTCACTGGAATGGGTACATTCCAGTGTCGGTTCACATTATTCCAGTAGCATTCCAGTACTGGATTGGATTGCTGGACTGGAATAATGTGAACCGGCCACACTGGACTGCTGGACTGGCTGTTACCATACAAATGACAGCTAATTTTGTGTGGCAATTTGAAGCGCCCCTGCGAGTGTCCCGAGAACTAATTTTGACGTTCACTGCAAGCAAATAGTGGTACCACCACGGTACCACAGTCGACATAATTAGGTAGGTATGTCCTAATTTTAGTTCCATGAACATTCGTATCTGCCTACAGTAGCCTACAGCGCCAAAATGGCGACACTCAAATAGGCACAAAATTATTATGACAGCAGCCTGTCCAGTAATAATCACTGACCTTATTATAAATTATAATAAATCTAAATAAATCCATGGATAAAGAATAAAGGCTATGACAACCCATGATGACAACAGAGCATGCGTGACACAGACCAGGAATGCGTGACACTCACAGGTGACATTGACTCAACCGTAGATAAACAACACAGGCTAAATATAACATGTATTTCTTAAAACTAATATTCTAGAATATACTAGAAAAACCGTTGGATATATCCAAAATACCAAGCAATAGTATCTTTAAGGTAAATATTTCTCAATCCTCATCTTTCCTCATTCATTATTTACGTTTTCCCGTATTCCCATTCCGCTTGAGTAACGATACCCCACGTAGTGTCGGTAAGCAGTAATGATATTGTGAAATGTGACCTTATCAAAATCTTTGTGTTTACTTTGCCTTTTACAAAATAAACTGCATAAACAACGTAAAAAATAATTTCTGAATATTAGATCCTGTGATTAGATCCTGTTGAAAATGAAAAATCCCATAGATTATAAAATACATTGACCTGACCATAGACAATACATAAGCAAGCTTTTTCAAGCTTCATGAAAACAACGGATTAGTATGTATGGTAGTGCGTTAGATTGATTGCGCCGCAAATTATTTTATCGGGTAAGTTGAATCATTTTAGTTATTAATTACTCATTATTTGTGTTCCATTATAGAAACTAAAAGTAATCCTTTCGTTCAAGTTAACAAAATACCGTTGTATCCGGATAAATTGCGACTACTGTGCGGGGTGTGTGCGATAATTTTTTCTATAGTCGTTCAGTACAAACGATGAAATAAACCAAACTAAAATATCTTTTCAATATCTTACAGCATAATAAAAGCAGTATTGGATATAAAATGTTTCATATTATTATTATTAGAACCAAGATTGTTGACTTGTCCAAAAATAAAGAGGTTAGTTTGTGTAGGTAAGTATGTTATTCCTAATACAATATTTTTCTGTTTCAGTGTTGAATAAGGTGAGGAATGAATGTGAATAAATCAATCTTCATTTGATTTATAGTAAGGAAGCAAATATACAATAAGTTGTAACAAAATCAGAATGGCAACTTTGGAGCAACAAGCTTCTAAACTTTTGGACTTCAACCAGAAGTTAGACATCAACTTGCTTGATAACATTGTTGGGTGTTTGTATTCAACTGTCGGAGAGCAGCAACGTATTGCTCAGGACATTCTGACAGCCCTTAAAGAGCATCCTGATGCTTGGACCCGCGTTGACACTATATTAGAGTACTCACAAAACCAAGAGACAAAATACTATGCCTTACAAATACTAGAACAAGTTATACAAACAAGATGGAAAATATTGCCCAGAAATCAATGTGAAGGTATCAAAAAGTATATTGTTGGTCTTATCATTAAGAATTCATCGGATCCTGTGACAATGGAAAACAATAAGGTGTACTTAAAGAAGCTGAATATGATTCTGATCCAAGTGCTGAAGCGCGAGTGGCCTCACAACTGGGGCTCCTTCATCAGTGACATAGTGGGTGCCTCCAAGACCAATGAAAGCTTGTGTCAAAACAATATGGTTATCCTTAAACTGCTTAGTGAAGAAGTGTTTGTGTTCAGTACTGGACAGTTGACACAGACAAAAGCCAAGCATCTGAAGGACACCATGTGTAAAGAATTCAACCAAATATTCCAGCTCTGTCAATTTGTGTTGGAAAACTCGCAAAATGCTCCGTTAGTGGATGCCACCCTTCACACCTTGTTACGATTTTTGAACTGGATACCTTTGGGATATATTTTTGAAATGAAATTGATAAGTACGCTTATTTTTAAATTTTTGAATGTGCCTATGTTCCGGAATGTCACTTTGAGCTGTCTGACTGAAATTGCGGGAGTCACTGTGAGTAACTATGAGGAGCAGTTTGTGGCTCTGTTGGTGCAGACCATGGAGCAGCTAGAGGGCATGCTGCCCCTCACCACCAACATCCGTGAGGCATATGCAACTGGCAGTGATCAGGAACAGGTTTTCATTCAAAACCTTGCTCTATTTCTCTGTTCATACTTAAAGGAACATGGACAGTTTATTGAGAGAAGAGGACTAATCAACACTCTGATGAATGCATTACGATACCTAGTTTTGATCTCTGAAGTGGATGATGTTGAAATATTTAAGATCTGTTTAGAGTTTTGGAATGCTTTGACAGCAGATCTGTATAAGATTGCACCTTGTTCGCATTCTTCAAGCTTGTACACTCTTGGGAAGAGTATAGGCAGGAAACAATTGTATGCAGATGTACTGAGTAGTGTCCGTTACATTATGATTTTAAGAATGGCTAAACCCGAAGAAGTGTTGGTGGCAGAGAATGAGAATGGTGAAGTTGTAAGAGAGTTCATGAAAGATACAGACTCAATCAATTTGTATAAAAACATGAGAGAGACTCTGGTCTACCTCACGCATTTAGATTATCAAGATACTGAACGCATAATGACAGAGAAGTTGCAGAACCAGGTAAATGGCACTGAATGGTCTTGGAAGAACTTGAATACTTTGTGTTGGGCTATAGGTTCCATTTCAGGAGCATTGTCCGAAGAAGATGAGAAGAGATTCCTTGTGGTCGTAATCAAGGAGCTATTGGGTCTCTGTGAACAGAAAAAAGGCAAAGACAACAAGGCAATCATTGCAAGTAATATCATGTATGTTGTTGGACAGTACCCTAGATTCCTAAGGCTTCATTGGAAGTTCTTAAAAACAGTAGTAAATAAGCTTTTCGAATTTATGCACGAAACCCACGATGGAGTACAGGACATGGCATGTGATACATTTATAAAAATTGCATTGAAGTGTCGGCGACACTTTGTAACGGCGCAAGTGGGTGAAGCATGCCCATTTATTGAGGAAATATTGAGCACAATAAGTTCAATTATCTGTGATTTACAAACCCTTCAAGTACACACATTTTACGAGGCTGTAGGGTACATGATCAGTGCACAAATGGACCATGTGGCACAGGAACAACTCATCGAGAAGTACATGCTTCTGCCCAATCAGGTCTGGGATGACATCATATCTCAAGCTTCACACAATGTGGACATACTCAAAGACCCAGAAGCAGTGAAACAACTTGTGAGTATCCTTAAAACCAATGTACGAGCCTGCCGTGCCTTAGGTCACCCATATGTCGTTCAGTTAGGCAGAATATATCTAGACATGCTCAATGTTTATAAAGTCATGTCTGAGAACATTAGCCAAGCTATTGCCCTGAATGGCGTGGTTGTGACCAAACAGCCTCTCATCAAGAATATGAGGATTATAAAGAAAGAAACCCTCAAATTGATTGGTGGCTGGGTGTCACGCTCTACTGACAATGACATGGTTTTGGAGAACTTCATTCCACCTTTGCTAGACGCCGTACTGTTGGACTACCAGCGCACTGCCGTCCCCGACGCGCGAGAGCCCGAGGTACTCTCGTGTATGGCTGCTATTGTCTACAACCTCAGTGGGAACATCACATCTGAGGTTCCGAAAATATTCGACGCTGTATTTGAGTGTACACTCGAAATGATCAACAAAGACTTCGAAGAATACCCTGAACACAGGACGGAATTCTTCTTGTTACTACAAGCGGTGAACACTCATTGTTTCAAAGCATTCCTGAGCATACCTCCGGCACAGTTCAAGTTGGTTCTGGATTCCATTATTTGGGCATTTAAACATACTATGAGAAATGTGGCAGACACTGGTCTTCAGATACTGTATAAATTACTTCACAATGTTGAGCAACATCCGCAGGCAGCGCAGAGTTTCTACCAGACATACTTGTGCGACATCCTGGAGCATGTGTTCAGCGTGGTAACGGACACGTCGCACGGCGCTGGCCTCACGATGCACGCGACGATCCTAGCTCACATTTTCTCCTTAGTGGAGGCTGGACGCGTCACGGTACCTTTGGGACCGACACCGGACAATATTCTGTACATACAGGTAGGATAAGAATACATTAATATAATATTATCACATAATGAAGTCGAAATAAGTGTCATCTAATAAACTTGTTATTTTATATTTGTTTCAGGAATATGTTGCAAACCTATTAAGAACAGCATTCCCACATTTGACAGACAATCAAATAAAAATAACAGTACAAGGATTGTTCAATTTGAATCAAGATATTCCAGCGTTCAAGGATCATCTACGAGACTTCTTGGTCCAAATCAGAGTAAGTAATTATTACAGAGATAGTATTGTATTCTTAATTAGCAAATCCCTACGGTTTTAAGAATGTTGATCTAGAAGTAGACTTCGTCTTTCATCCCCATTTCAAATTCCATTGAAATTGGTTCATAAGTTTAGTCATGAATTTGTTACAGATGGATAGTCAATTGCATTTATAAAGTTTTTCATTATATATTGCCTTAATTGATAAAAATTCTCTGTTAATAATACTGAATAGCTATACCAAAATGAAAGTAGTGAGGTTAATGAGTAACCCACCAAAATTATCAAATTAAATATAATATTCATTAACTTTAAGGAAGATAAGCTGGAAAAATCTATATATTCTATAAATAAATTGTGACCCGCTAATTTTTCGGTACTTTTCGCCGTCGTTTCGTGTATTGATTACTATATTAAACATCTATAGTACTTTATACATTTAAAAAAGTAAAAAAGTTCCACAGTATTTGCCAATATATCATCTGTGAGAATATTGTATATAAGTATCCATAAATCACACAATATTCTCACACCCTTATAACCCAGATTGAATCTTTGCAGTTTTTCGGCAACACATTAATGTATTAGGATGCACATGACAACAAGACTGGTGTAGATCACTAATAGACGCTACTACCTCTTATATCTTCTATCTAATCCTTCCATAGAACTTATAAATCTAAACACAATATAACCAACATAAAAGGAGGAGTGTTTCTCTATGTCTGTGTGTGCCATTGTAACTGCTAAAATGGATGAATCTATTATTACATATTTACATTGTGTTTATTGAATTTGTTCTTATTTGAAGTTATAAAAAAATCCAATGTTTACAACACTGTTTATCAATCAGTAATATTGCAAGTCATCTTGTCGAATGTTCCGTCATTACAATATGAGTTCGATAATGTTTCCAGGAATACACCGGAGAGGATGACAGCGATTTGTACCTCGAGGAGCGTTTGTTTGCTCTCCGCCAGGCGCAAGAGGAGAAGAGAAGAGTGCAGTTGTCGGTCCCGGGCATACTCAACCCACACGAGTTGCCCGAGGAAATGCAAGACTAATACTACACCCTTCAATTCATACGTTTGTAATGGCAACAGTTCACATACATTGTTAGAATTCAATATTATGTTAACACCTAATCTGTTTACATCATGGACAGACTTTCCTTTAAGTTTCATCCTTTATAGCCTGTTTTGACAATATGTTTATGAAATAAATATTAGTTACGACATTGATTCTTATATCTTCATGTTAATTTTCACCTTTCTGCTTTTAACTTCTGTTCAGTAATTTACTTTTTTATTAATTTGAATAATGCAAATGTTCTCTAAAAGTACTTTATTTGATGAGTTTTGAGCAGAAAAATATTTGATAAACGTAGCTAAACACCAAATTACTGTTGATTTCTTCATTCTTGCGTAGGTATCATATAATGATAGAACATCATAATCTCAAATTATAATTCCTTGTAATTTTAAGTTGTTAAGGGTAACCAGGACTTATTTGCTTATAGTAACTGTAAATATTTAATAATAACTTCATGTAATATTTAATAATGCTAACAAATTAACTGTTGCGGTAATAATATACTATAAATTATTATTTACATTGTATTTATAAGATTAGCTTTGTGAGCTGTTGCCACGCACTGGGTCTGCTCTGTTTGTGAATATACCTTCCTATAGTGTGGACAGACGAACGCATGGACCGTGCAAGGTGATGAATGGAAGAGAATAAGCACATTGATTAGTGAAGGGACGGTTCGCAAGCACGAGCCGACGCGGGCCCTCGGGCGGAGACCGTGCATCAATTTACATTGCTACTACAGAAATATGTAATTATTTCTAAGTAATGTTCAGTAGATAATGAAATCTCTGTGATGGAACCAGTGTCGTATGTTGAACATTGCGCTACAGAATCTTAAGTATTACCGTGTAGATTCTAGGTGAACTTTATGAAGTGAATTTGCTGTTAGTAATATTTTTATGTTTTGTTTAATGTTGTCAGAACTAATTACGTGATGGTTTGGGAATCTAAACGTTTTAAAGTAAGGGTTTCCAAGAGCATTTTGGATCCGAATAATTGTCCAGACTTTCAATTTTGTGTTTCAAAATAAACCAATAAATAATATTACTAGTTTTTATTTTGTACTGTCGTGAAGTGATCGTATTTCAGTTGATAATTAGATACACTACTAATTATAACAATAGTATCGTGGGACTCCAGAAAACCCGTATTATTTACTGTTGTTACTTTATTTACTGTTGCCCCTATCTAAGACTCGACTGTTTCCGTTATATACAAGCAACTACAGTAATCTACATACCTACATTATTTTTACAATTTTTAGCTTATTCCATTCAAATAGAAGGTATATTTTTTAAATAGCAAATCTTTGGAATTTACCTATTGTATTGCAAAGAATGTATATTGTTATCATTATCAACAATCGTCATATATATATATATATATATATATTCATAAAAGGGTTACTTATTATGTTTGTTAAGTATATCAATAGACGCTTGCTGAAGAAGTAACTACCGTTCTATATAACGAGTAAATGCGCGTTGTCAAACAGCTGTTTGTAAATATGTACAATTTAAAATCCTATGTAACACATCATTGTAATTTCTATGTTATTTTCGTGAAGTATGTGTACTATGTGACATCTTTGTACTTCCTGTCTATGCTTGCAAGGTTTTGCTAATATATATTCGAAAAGCCACATTTATCGCCCGCAGTTGGCCAATAAAATAAATGCTGTCATCAAACTAGTAGTTTAATCTACTCAAAGTTGATTAGTTCATTTTAGGCGATTGTTGTACTAACTACAGTGAATTAATAGAAATGTCTTCGTTTATTAGTATATTCATATTATTAGCAGTTAAATTACTAAATGGTAAGTAAGTTTTGATGTAAGTAATTAAAACTTGAATATGGAATGTAATAGATTTAGTGCAAGGTGTTGTCGCCCTTACTTCATATTGTCTCCCTTCATTCGGAGATGATTTTACTGTCAACTTTACTTTGTTGATAATATTTCAGTTAAATGTGATGGTAATGATTTGTACGATTTTAATTACGGGGATGGCTATGGGGAGGAATGGATCTACTTCCCCGACGGCGATGGAGTACCTCATCACGTATCCCTGGTACCAACTGAAGATGAATATTTCTTATTACCAAGAGGGATGGTCAGTGAAATAGAGTACAGACTTTATACGAAGTAAGTTTGTTTTAATTTTCAAAACAAATTTTCATAGTCAAAAAGACTTCAAAGTGAATGGCAGTTAGAACTTCCATATTTTTGGGAATTGGTTAAAATGGTATGTGACTACAGCCATCTCATCTATGATACCGTAATGAAAACATTTTGAAAAACTTTTTCTTAAACGGTGGAGATATGATAGTTACCACTTGTTCGTAAAGTCTGTTAAAATGACTGGAATATCGATCCCGCTACTATTAGCTGTCGAAGCAGAGTGTAAATGTATCAACTCATTGTAGTCTGCCAGGCAAAAGACCCGCAGTGGGATGGGATCCCCAATTTTTAACCTTTCCTAAAATATTACTGACATCTAAGTACCTACCTAATTTTGATAGCACTACCTTACCATATACATACATTTAATAAATTGATTTGTGCCCCTATATGAACTTTTTTTAGTGACAAAGAGAACTATACGTTACTGGACGAGACTGCAGAACCAACAAATCCAGTGAACGTGAACTATTCAAAGCCATTTAAAATAATCACTCACGGTTGGAGATCATCCATCGAAAGCGATGCAGTTGCCGGCATAAAGAACGCGTACATTGATGCGAAATCAGACGTCAATATAATAACAATAGATTGGAGCTACACGGCCGGATCCATATTCTACCACTGGGTTGTGAACCAAACTCTAAACATTGGCACAGAAGTAGGATCATTCATAAAGTCGCTAAGCGAAAAGCATAAAGTAACAGGACTTAATATTCATCTGATTGGACATAGTCTTGGTGCTCATGTAATGGGCATTGCTTCCTATTATTCAAATTTGAAAGTAGATCGGATCACAGGTACTAAGGATTACCTACATATTTGAATGGTATTACTAATATAAACATCACTCGCCTACTCTTCACTCAACCTTCAAAGTCGGTTAAAAAGGTTGGGCGCACCTGGACTGAAATATGTAGCTTATGTCTTACCAAGCCTCGGAGTTTTTAGACCAACTAAAAGCTAAATTGACCTGGACATTACACCGCTAGTACTTACGTTGTGAGCATTTTCAGGGTTAGATCCAGCCAGACCTTTGTTCGAATACCCCCACACTCGAGACGACACGGCGAAACTAGACATTTCAGACGCTAAATTCATAGACATTATACATACGTGTGGAGGTGTCCTTGGCTATGAAAATTCACTAGGAACTGTAGACTTCTACCCTAATAGCGGCATCCCACCCCAACCAGGCTGTAATACTCTCCCAAAGATTTTAGGTGAGTGCTTTTTTCTGTAATTGTACCTACTGGATAGTGGATAGTAGCATTTTTTCCCGCCCTCATATTGTAAAGGTCACATGTATCTTACTTACGACAGTGTACGTATTTAGGAATGGCTACGTATACTATAGATACTTTATTGAAATCCAACTAACGTAAATAAATTAAGTATTGTTGGGTGGACAATGGCCTGGTGGGTAAAGAAGGTTTAATGGTAGTAACAAGCTGACAAACTTTGGTACCTACGTTTTATAAATAGCTTAGTATGTTTTACTAACCGCGGCCTGCGGTTTAACCCGCGTTGTACCCGTTCCCGCGGCCATTTCGGGATAAAATGTATTCCATGTGTTATTCTGATGTGTAACCTATATTACTGTTAAATTTCATCCAAATCCATTCAGTAGTTTTTTCGTACATACATACATCCTCACAAACTTTCGCATTTACCTATAATATTGATAAGCTTATTTATATAATTGCACTAGCCGCGCCCCGCGGTGTTACCCGCGTTGTACCCGTTCCCGTAGGAATTTCAGGACAAAATGTATCCTATGTGTTATTCTGATGTATAAACTATATTACTGTAAAGTTTCATCGAAATCCGTCCAGTAGTTTTTACGTGAAAGAGCAACAAACATACATCCATCCTCACAAACTTTCGCATTTATAATATTAGTAGGACAATAAGGGGGATCTGACTTTTTCCATCTCATCTTTACAGAAGCTTGCAGTCACGGTCGCTCATACCGCTACTACGCGGAGTCCATTACAAACCCACGCGGCTTCCCCTCCTATCAGTGTGGTAACTGGACTGATTATTTAGAAAATCGTTGCGAAGACTCTACTTACATGGGTGAACATGTTGACAGAAACATCAATGGCAACTTTTATTTGAAAACTAATTCGAGAGAACCTTATGGAAGAAAAGAAGGGTTGCTTAATTATTTTTTCTTGTGAAATTATTGTGCAATGTACAGTCACTAATAAAATAATGGAGTACTTAACTCATTTTTTTATGTTTATTACTCAATTGTATTGCTAGTCTGGGGTCAATATACAATTATTTAACATGTGGAATATATGTAATAAAACATAGGTACCTATTTATAATTATACTTTTTAATATACTTATTTTTAAAGTGATATATTATTAATGTTAGTTATCTTGTATCATCAAGGCTGTTTCTTTTTTTAGCTTTTACTTTTCCTCCGTTAGAAGCAATTGGTTCATTTTTAACTCTATAGTATGATTGTGAACTTTCCACATCATTCTCATACTCTAGTAGTTTGTGGAGTAGAAATCTTCTCTCGTCTTTCACTATGTTGATACTTTCTTGTATTTTTGCGACTTCATCACAGAGTGCTGCATTTTCCTGAAAACAAATAATAACATTTTAGTTTATATCTGTTTAAGTTTAGTCTTTTTTTAAATTACACGATTTGAACACATCGTTTACTATGTGTTTAAGTTTAGTTGGTACAGATATCTTTTATTTTATTTCATAATTTAATTAATTATGAAACATGCTTAATAATATTCTCATACTGGTTAGTATTCACAGTAGTTACAAGTTAACTTACCAAAATAAGACTCTTAATTCTTATCTTTAGGACATTGTATTTTTTTCGATATCGTTTATTTTGAGTTTCATTTGGTATAATATTCATATTGACGATGAAGTATCACAGATATGAGTATATGCTATATTGGTTAAATAAGGCCACAAAAATAATCGTTCGTATGATGCCTTTGTGACTTGTGTACCTAAAATGAACACAGTTTTTTTGGTATGACTGTTAACAATCTGTAATAAGCCATTAATTTCAAAAAAACCACATGAAACTTGATGAAACTCGTCTAATAAAATTAACTGTGTATTTTGTCACAGTGTCCCAAAATGCCAAGTAAACTATTTCTGAAGATCAATTGATAATTATACCTATATTCATCAGACTCTTATTTGTAGCTATGCAAAGTAGAATTTACTTTTTGGGAAAAGAAATAATAACTTTATTTGTAATTTTTTATAAATAAATGATACAAATTTGTATTTGTTTATTTTTAATTCTATTTGACAGGCGTGCCTCTTGTAACGTTGACATTGACATATGATTCGATTAGACAGAAAATTTAATCAAAGCCAATACTACCTCCCACAGACTACGAAACAAGCAAGCTACCTCCATCAATAGATGGTACAGCCTATTATAAGCGAAAAAAACAAGTGTTCACTGCGCTCGTCGTACGTCCTAACTTCTATCTACTGCATACATAAGTACCTATATTGGTTTGATAAAAACCTCCTCCTTCAGTTTCAAATAGGATTTCACCATGTGGTCGATTCAAATCAACTCAAACAGTTGAAAAGTCCATTTGGTAGGAGAGTAGTGGCAGTGGCGTTTGAACATTCATCGTACGTTGTACGATATGCTTTAAGTAATCCGAGCGTGAATCCGAGCGGACGAGAGATATATATTTAATAAGGCTGCTTACAGATAGGTTTCAGATAAACACGAAGGAGGTAAGTTCTGGTAACTGCGCAGACTACCAACTTTCCATTTTTTTTAATGACATAGTTATATTATAGAGAGCGTCGATAAATCCAAAAAAGAGTAGGAGTTGAAATGAATGCATAAAATTAGATGTTACATTTATTAATTCTACCCTGTACAAAATACAACTAAGTTAGGCACTTGCTTAGCAAGTATAAAAATAACATAGCCACATATCAGGGTCTCTGGAAAAATAGAAGTAGGTGATACAGAATAGAATACCAATAAAAATCGTAGCAACAAGCAACACAGAATCCATTTATATGCTAAAAAATCAATTTTAACAAATAGATTCAAGCAAATGAGGTGAGGTGAAGGGCCATTACACACTATCGTTTTTGGCGACAATTTTTCGGTGGGACGGGAACGCAATCTCTTCACGAATTTATGGTATCTCTAGTTTAGGGTTGCCAGTCGATCATTTTAGCCACTTCAAGCATAAGATGAGCGATCTAACGCCCGGGCCCCGGCACCCGATCGTAGTACTTACTTCGAGCAGTACGAGTGGTTGAGCGGACTGAGCGGAACTCAAGTGCAACTTGAACCTGAAAACATCTCAGCAATGATGACCGGGAGCCAGATGTTAGATGACAAATGAACCTTTCGCGGCCGTGACGCATCCACGCCAGATTCTCGTCCCGTCAAGAAATCGCCGCACCAACTCTCAAGTGTGCACAGACTCTAAAGAAGGAAAATCAATGGCCAACACATTTGGATGTTCACGATGCAATAGGCTCACATAATTTACAATAAACATTTTTAAATATAACAACATTTTAAATTGAAATCACAATTATGTTACTAAAATAATCACAATACATTTTTAAATATAGTAATGTGCATCCATGCACATAGCTACTACTTTATATGAATTATTTTATATTTGTACATTGTCTTTATTATTTTCAGTTAAATTAAGCTGCACACATACATAATGTATATCACAAGCTGCTAATTTAATGATTTACTTCCTCGTAACAATTTCTATAACTAATCACTTACACACTCTAACAGCAAGAGGTATTAGGTAGAGTTTGTACCTTTGTAAATGCATATAGGTACGCAAATGCGTAGATTAAAAATTCAGGTACATGAGAGTACAAAATACGTTGATTAAAATATTTAAATACATATTTTACATTCGTTATGTAAATCTAGATAAGACTCAAGTCTAAAAGGAGATAACTAAGCCATTCTAAGATTATGTCTTTCTAATAATATACTTACTTACATAATTTAATCATGATACAATCAAATTAGCCAATGGAAGGGAGAATTGAGTGCTTAGAATGTACAAGGTAGATGAAATGGATCCTGAAATAAGTACGACCATCCTTATAACTAATTATTCTTGATTTAAAATCCGATGCCTATTATGTAAAGAGAGCGAGATAGTTATAATTATAACTTAAGAACTTATTTAAGTAACGGAATGAGTATAAATAATAATTAAAACTATTATTCGTAAATAATACTGCTAAAGCTTAAAAGCAGAGATAGTACATATATATGTTTTTTATTCCATGAGAGTTATTAAATGTTCAACTTGAAGATGGTTTATAGTAAACGTGGGTCACATGGGTGAACCCGTCGGGAAATAAAAAGTAAGTACCTAATTATTTGCTTTATTAACTTTCAACCGCAAAAAACCGTTTACTGTGTGTACAAATCGCGTAAGTTTAAAGAAGACTATTGAAGATAGTATAAAAGACAACAAAAAGCGATGCTTTCGGTTCCAAACTCAAGGGGCACATTTACTATTGAAAGCTCGTATCTTATTATTTGTGCTATTGTTTTGCTAAATAGCATAACGGAGCAAGCATAACTATTTTACTATTAATTGAAACGTACGTTGATGTCATTATTATTTGTTAGAACGGGAACAGTAACCTCCGTCGTACAGTGCCACCAACTTAACTGTTCAGGTGGGCAAAATGGGAACTACAGCCGCGTCATATTGAATCTCTCTCTTAGTTAGGCTTTATATGATTGATATTGTAGTTTCTTAAATTTTAATGATATCTATAGACTGACTTGCAAGACATGTTTTAATTACCTTTGTTTCTTGGTGAATTTCTTATATTATGGCAAAACCAAATTCTCCACTAGCGACGCTGTCAACTGAACAGATAATGGTATGGAACAGATGGTGGTACTGTACGTAGACGGAGGTTACTGTTGAGTGTCCCTCAACACGTTTCGGTCACATACGGTGACCTTCATCAGGAGGTGGGTGAAGCGCTCGCGACAGCGTCTCTCCCCGCACTGCCGGCCCGCGCACTGTTGTTGTGGCTGTTGAGGTGGGGGTTGCGCACGAGTGCATTGTGCATGAGCTTTACCCACCTCCTGATGAAGGTCACCGTATGTGACCGAAACGTGTTGAGGGACACTCAACAGTAACCTCCGTCGTACGTAAGTTCCCGTTTTAACAAATAATAATAAGCATAACTATTGACTATTCTTGATTAAAATATACACAACTAACGCCTACTATTCTAGCGAACTCCGCGATGTTTGTATGGATATGAGAATCACGATTTTAAAATCTTTGATAATTGGCGTAAGATCGCAAAATATTTAAAAAATAGGAGTTGCTTTTTGATTGTTTTTACAAGTTTCCACTGAATCACTGGCTTGAAGTACAAACATAACTACCTCTATTCTCCACATAAATATAGTAAACTGTTATATTTAAAAAATCTGCCATCATCATTTACGCAGAACATTAACACTTATATCACATCTTTTTATTACAAACATTTTATAAATAAATTATTTCACGTGTTTAACAACTAAGGAAAATAAATTAACGTTCTCTGCGTGCGCGCTTGGCGCGAGCGGATGGTGCGGATCCATTTTGTTCTTCGTCGTCTCTACGCTTGGTTGGGGCTTGCGGCCGCTGCAGCTGACTTTGCGCGGTCAACTGCAGTTGTAGTGCGTGCGTATTCAACCGTTCAGCCAATAGTAATGGTTTCAAGGCGGCCATTTTGTGACTGTACAGTGTAACGCGGGGCCGACTGTTCACAGCGGCAGTCAATTGTTCGTGAACTGATAACTTATTACTTTCATCATTATTCCATTTGTCACTCTCTGGGTCATCTTTCTCGTTAGTTTCCTTGGAGCTGTCGATGTTGTCTCCGTTGTCCGGTTTAGATATTATGTGTACTTGGGCCCTGACGTCGGCGTCGAACTTAGATATTGTACTTACGAGAGGCTTCGCCCAACCGATGTGAAGGATAGGTGTTTGACTGCCTTCTTCCCATTTACAGATGCCGTCGTAAAACCTGTAAGATACATGTCATTTAAAACAAACATGTTGTCAACCAACACATTCAATATTAATCTAACATTATTGTACCTTAATTGTAAGAAAAAATATGGTCCATTCCCCCTATATGTTAATATTCTTGGATTCAATGTTTACTCACCTTAGCAAAGAAGCAAAGCATTCTGGATCCTTCAATAAAGATCTAGCCGAGTGTCCTGAACTTTCAGCCTTCATCAGCTGAGGTATCAACTCATTGGCTATTTCAGAAAACTCCTTGTAAATTTCTTCGTCATCTCGGGAATAATTGTAACTGTGAATTATTTTATTGATGTTAGAAAAAAATATCATTAGTAAGGAGCCTTTGTTAACAACTTCTCAAGTTTAGCCTCAATTCAGCTTTTAAGGTACCTAACCCTTGCTGGGCGCCAACCACAATCGCAAACAAATGTTTGCAATTGACATCTGCTCTGCAGCTAACCACAGAATGATGCAATTGTAGGGTACCAACTAGATATACATATGTATATACTTGGTTACAAAATACATACTGCCTTATGACGTCACCAGCGCACGCCCACGCATGGAACGCTTCTTTATACTTCTTGCGTCTATGAAAGTAACCTCCTTGAAATGTGTAAGGGTAAACATGTCTGTCTTCATAATTTGTTCTAGAAGATCTTATTGCTTGGGCATATAAGGCAGCTGCATCAGGCCTTGATGATCCATCTTTTGTGGTTTCACTAGGTGAAGGTAAGTCTTTGGGTCCTGAACAGCTTGCTAGCCTCATGTATTCGTCCAGGTCTCCTAGGTTTCCGAGAGCCATTGGATATGCATCTAGATGCCCTGGAAAAGGTTTTAGTAAGATTGAGTTTTTAACTAGTGTTCTTTTTCAAGTCTATTTAAAACAATTTATTTTATTATTTATCATGTTTAGGTGGTATGTCTGTTAATCCTAATCCTAATCCTAACTTAATATTATAAATGCGAAAGTAACTCTGTCTGTCTGTCTGTCTGTTACGCTTTCACGCCAAAACTACTGAATCGATTTGAATGAAATTTGGTACACAGTTAGTCCAGAACCTGAGAAAGGACATAGGCTACTTTTTACCACGAAATTCTTGCGGAAACGGGTACAACGCGGGTGAAACCGCGGGGCACTGCTAGTTCATAATATTACAAAATATTGCAGTTTGATTCAGCAATTAAATAAATAATTGAAAGTTTGACTTTCAATTATTTATTTAATTGCTGAATCAAACTTCAATGAGAATCTTATGTGACTCCAATAAACTTGACATACCACGATCATAAAGGAGCCAGAGCAGCCTATGCTGTAACTGAGCCACTTCATGTACGTCTATGGTAGGGGTTAGTGTAGGGTTTATTGAAGACACCAGTGCTGCTAGCTCCATGACCCGAGTGCACACCACTGGCTTGCCAGCAACATAGAGCCAAGATCTGGCAAGCACACCATCACCAACTGATCTGCCTCTCTTATCTTCATTTCCTTTTCCATGCCATGTCACCTGTAAATAACAAATGCGTTACGTAATATGAGTATGGTAGAGAATGGCAGATGATAGGCAAAATATAAAGAACTCATATTAGCCTGTATTGTCCGATTGTAGTGTAAAAGCTTCTCATCACATTGAAGAAATTTCTGCATCACTCAAATACTGAGTATACTTTTATGGATTGGATGCTGAATGAATCTAATGATAAAACTTGGTTTGGTACACATAGGCAGATGATAGGCAAAATATAAAGAACTCATATTAGCCTTTATTGTCCGATTGTAGTGTAAAAGCCTCTCATCACATTGAAGAAATTTCTACATCACTCAAATACTGAGTATACTTTTATGGATTGGATGCTGAATGAATCTAATGATAAAACTTGGTTTGGTACACATAGGCAGATGATAGGCAAAATAGGTATAAAGAACTCATATTAGCCTGTATTGTCCGATTGTAGTGTAAAAGCCTCTCATCACATTGAAGAAATTTCTGCATCACTCAAATACTGAGTATACTTTTATGGATTGGATGCTGAATAAATCTAATGATAAAACTTGGTTTGGTACACATATTCTTTAGCATATACAATATTAATTAGCAGAATTGTTATACAAACTACTATTATATACCTCAGCTGTGTTAGTCCCATCTTTGCCAAACACGACCCATGCATGATCCTCTGATAACGCCAGGTGCACATCTTGTTTACCCAGTACCTGGCACCCCGCAGTCACAGCAAACGCAACACCAAAACAATCCAATTTGTTCCCAGTCAGAAAGCTGTATATTGACTGCAAATGTGCACGGTCTTTGTAATAACTCCGAGTCAACGAGTTCCACACCACATCAGCAACCCTTTTCACCAAGTCTCGACTAGCATAGTTGCCAGTCAAGAGTTTGTTGTCCACACCACTCTTCATCAAAGTAACAAACCTATCATGAAGAGACTTCACTTCCTCCCATTCCACTGTAGGAAATTTCATTTTAACAGGTTTATTTGTTGATATATTTACATCTTTGTCCGTATTTTTTACTTTTGTAAGATTGTTTTCAACCGCTCCAACAATAATAGAAAAGAAAGTCAAATCAACTTCCTTGTTACTGCGTAGTTGTTCCTCAAATAATGTACACACTTTTTGAATACTATCAATAGGGAAAAAATGTATATATTCTGATAACGACATTGTGCCTAATAATTCCTCACCATTGTATAGATTTATTGCGATAAATTATTTATTTGATTATTTCAAAAAACAATAACAATAATGCCGGCCGGCGACAGACGTAAATGCATCTAGGGATGCGAATGATTGTTTGCTTCAATCAGGTTAACAGAAACGGACGATTTGTATTCCGATTCGATTCCTCCAGATTTCATTGAATCAAACATTATTGACGGAATTAGCCGGTTTTCGATTAGAAATGTTGTCTAAATTAAACCGGAAACGATGTGACTGGTAATACTATTGAACACAGACAATAGATAGTAACAAAAAATGACAATGACACCTCAATTGACACTAACCAGTGAAATTGACGTTTTATTTGGGTACTACGTAGACAGAAAAATAAATTCCATTACAAATACTAAAAAGTAAAAACTAAAAACAATTCAAAAGTTTTAAAGTTGTGATTACACAGTAAATTAAATAAGCAACTACTTTCTTGTAGTTTCTATGCAAACAAAACTGTTCTTTAAAATAATAAAATCTAGAAATTGTGCCCATGTCATGTTTAAACTTTGATGCTATTGCGGAACATGTAAAGAATATTTATGACAAAACAAGATGTTCTACATGGTAATTGACCTATAAATTTATTCCCAGGACATTATTAATTAAATGAATAAATCAAAATCATATTATTATTCTGCCAACAGTGACAAACATGATGGGATACGTATGCGCTACCAGTGCGGGCATACGAGTTGCGATGATTGTGTGAATGTGAGCGAGAGCTGCGTCTTATGCCTTACGCCTCCTGAAACTACCTCCAGAAAACCAGTGATAGATGACCCGTTAACTTTAAGAGCTAAAAATATCTCAAATGTAGTAAATATTTTAAAGAAACAGTTTAATTTAGATGGTAAATAGCACTATTAATTTCTTAATAAGTTGTTTTCATAAACAGATCCTTGTGTTTTGATTCTAATTTTTAAATTTTCAGTCGAAAGGAGACAAAGATTATCTGAGCAACTGAAAGTTGAAAAGGCAGTGTTTCCAAAGTGCATTCAAGCTCCTTCTAAGTATTTTAATAAGAGAAAAAGTTTTAAAATTTCAAACAGTAAGGAAAACTATCCACCATCCTTTCTTGGTGAAGAAACATCAGCAGTATTGGAAATCAACAATAAAATGGAAAATTCAAATGAAAATGTGTCTCAATGGATCAATAAATACATCAGAAAACCTTTTTCAGAATTAAACCCAAATGACAATAGTTTGAATAAGTCCTCATTTAGCAACAGAAGAGTCCTTGGGAACCTAAACTCAAAAGACTCAAACAGAAAGAGACCTTATGAAGAAAATCCTAAGAAACTATCCAGTAATAAAGTTAAGAAACTCAAAAAAGTTAAAGAATCTATGGTTATTATAAATAATGACATTATTGAAGATACTCAAAGAGTGTTGAATGATGAAAGTGGTATTGTCCTAGATGGGCATGATGATGAGGCTGTGATAGTCATTAATGATTCCGCACCTGTTGTGGATAAAGATCTGAATGCTTGGCTAGCTGTACAAGAAGCAGAGAAAAACCGAAACTCTAACTCCATATTAGAATTTAGTGCAAAATCCCCGAAGTTAACATACAATTTAAATAATAACATCAAAATACCCTTTTACAAAAAGGGACATCTTAGAGACCCTTGCACACTTTGCAATGATTTTCAAATTCTCAATGATTTTGAAAAACCTAAAGAATTGCAGATAATAGTTGAAAATCAAAGTTTTTTGACTACTATAAAGGTTTCTCGAGTTGACAATGTTATTGAGAAACAAAGAAACGTAGTTGGACAGTCCATCGCAGTCCAAACTAATGATAATAATAATCATGATGATAGTGGTATTGATCAAGCCACCACAAACCATAATATCAGTCAATCGTTTAGTGATGATCTTTTCTTAAATGATGAACAAATAATTAAAAATATTAATGGTGAAAATAAAGAGGCATGTAAGACACATGTAATCATTGAAGAATCGGACACTGATGAGGATTTTGAACCCAGTTTGTCTTTGGAAGTTACTGCTGATGTCCACAGATCTTGTGATCAATTGTAAGTTTTGTCTATGAATTATACCATAGTAATACCATAGCACGGTTTTAATCGCATTGTATCATTCCTGAGACAAATTTAAATTAAAAAACATTTAATTTTTAACCAAAATTAAGGTGTTTTTTCATCAGGATTTCATTTCGCCAAAAATATTCATTTACTACATAAAACTAAGTTTCGACTTTTAGCGAGAACTATACTGCTTGATGTTAGCAAAGTATAAATATAACTAACTAGCAGCGCCCCGTGTTTTACCCGCGTTGTGCCCGTTCCCGTGGGAATTTCGGGAACTTTTATACATATAAACCTTCCTCTTGAATCACTCTATCTATTAAAATAAAATTATAGTTTAAAAAAAACTAAAAAAAACACGCTTTTATTGCAAATTGAACTAAAAATTAGAAAATAATTTTTCTCCTCAAATCAAAATTATAATAAAATTTAAGTTGTAACACAATGATTCAATTCAGAGTAAAAAGCGTGGGGTGCATGTTACTGTAGTTCATAACTATCCTCTCATAAGTCTCTTAAATAGTTACCAATGATGATTGTAATATTTAAAAAAAATATTAAGCACCCCACGCTTTTTACTCTGAATTGAATCATTGTGTTACAACTTAAATTTTATTATAATTTTGATTTGAGGAGAAAAATTATTTTCTAATTTTTAGTTCAATTTGCAATAAAAGCGTGTTTTTTAGTTTTTTTTAAACTATAATTTTATTTTTTATTTTTTAGTAAGCATAACATTATATGCAACTTTTCATCCCGTAATTCCCACGGGAACGGGCCCATCACGGGAAAACCACGGGACGCTGTTAGTGTCTAGTACCATTTAGTAAAATAAAACAGAACTCCCGTTCCGTCCCACAGCGAGCGCCTGTTGATGTCTTTTATATGAAGTAATATATTTTTAGTAAATCTGGCAAATCCATTAAGGATAATGGGAAACTGTTATTAAATTATTGCATTGTCATCGGTCCTTGATACGTATGCAAAGTTTCAAATTAATCAGACTTCTGGAAGTTGGTGAAAATGATGTTCAAAGATTCCATTACATACGTACGTACATACAGGCCAAGCTAATAAAAGCGTGTTAAAAACCGCGTCCCAATCCGTTGCGCAGTTTTAAAGATCTAAGCATACATAGGGATAGACAGACAGCAGAAAGCGACTTTGTTTTAGACTATGTAGTGATTAAGATAAAAGAGTTCTTTGCCCAGCAGTGGGATTGATGCAATAGTAGTATGAGCTTGTAATATCCCACTACATTCAGGTCTCATCTTAATATAGATATCAGTACATTGAGCAAGATTTAGGAAAAATAAATAAATGAATATATGAACTTCGACAGATGATTGAAAAAATGAAATTTCAGAGACTATGGAATACTGGCCCATGTGAGCGATCTGACGGCTCATGGCAAGCGGCCGCGGCGCGCCGCCCGCGGTCTCACCCCCACCAGCACGGACTCTTCAGACAAAGAGAACTACAACCCCAACCGAATGAAAACCAAAACACATTCCAAGAAGAAACATAAGAAATGACACTATTTATTTTATTCACTTACAGCTTGCAAAGCATTTATTAATTTTATTTCATAAAATTTTTAAGCCTATTTATTGACTTTCGCAGTGATATCTTCAATGAAACACTATTTCAATTTCTTTTCTTTTAAATCACTAAATTTAAATGTGTTATTATTAATCAACTAGCTCTGTCACTCGAGTGACTTTCTGAACTAAAATATTAAAATCTAAATTGGTTTACCTGGACTAATTTAAGAGATATTCAGATAGACCAGAAGTAACAGCCTTCGCGGTCTTGTGGTCTGAGCGCTCGGCTCACGATCCGGTTCCCGGTTCGATTCCCGGTGGGGACAATATCTCACAAAAATCTCTTTGTGAGACTGTCCTCAGTTTGGTTAGGGCATTGCAGGCTGAATCACCTGATTTCCCGAAAAGCAAGACGATTCCGTCCTTCGGAGGGCACGTTAAGCCGTCGGTCCCGGTTACTTTCTACGGATAGTAGTAATTACATGAGCCATGTCAGAGGCCTTTGGCGGCTCAATAACTCTGACACCAGGATTGGTCAGGATGACCATCCACTCGATGAAGAAGACCAGAAGTTAAATAAACCCTTCTTGTACTGAGTGATGAGTGTACTGAGTGATGCATTTAAAGGAATCTGGTACATGTTAGGCAATTAAAAACAAACACCTTTTGTTTTAAACATTAAGGTATTAAATAAAATTAATTTTGTTAAGCAAGCCGTCTTTATAGTTTTAATTATTGTTCTAGTTATGTAAATTATTTTAATAAATTAGTTTATCATATCATAGTTTTGTTTTTTTAATTTACTTTAATAACTGTATATTTTAAACTGAGTTGATATTTATATATATTTGATTTAACCTCTAGCTCTCTTTCCTATTTTTTAGTTTTTTACTGTTTGATACCTAATGAACTAATAATGCCTTTGTCTTATAGTGGGATGTTATTTTAGGTGTAAGTTCAATTGTTCTTTCTTGGCGGTTCGATCAATCGTGAATCGACGGCAACGATCGATTGTAGAAGTGATACCTATTTTATTATCCACCAAACTGATGTATTTTATATCGATTAATTAAAACTCATTTATTCCACCATCAATTCATACCGTAACTAATAATAGAAGGATTTTTACAGCAGCACGACACGGAACATTTTTGTATTTGTTTAGAGTAAGTACTGATCAGTGACATACGAGTATTTTGCCCAGCTGTGGGCATATCATAGTTTTTAGGGTATTGTAATAAGTAAAAGAGGTAAGCTTTGGAGGTATCACCGTTTATTTATCACATAGTCGAGTCGTAAATCACCACCAGCCGGAGGAGCCGCCGCCGGATTTCCATCCAGAGGAGGAGCCGCCGGACGGCCAGCCGCCGGACGAGCCACCGCTGGACCAGCCGGATCCGCCGGACGACCAGCCGTTTCCGCTTCCTGTTCAATGAAACAAAAGGTAAATATTTTGTTTTGTGATCATAAGTGAAGTTAGTAAAGTAAATTAGAAGGTAAGTAAGTAAATTAAAATTTCTTAGTTCCCACTGAAGGGTTGGCTTTGAATGGTGAATACCTTAGTAAAAAACTTATTCATTTAAATATAACCCATAACTTCCAAGCAAGAAGTAGTAACACCGAAGTGGGTACACATAAGAGAGTTATTGGACTTATTGGTCAGTTAGACATAATATGGATAGATAAGTAGGTACTAGGTACCTATATCAGGCTACCTCCAATAAAGTGCTAAGTTTTGCGAAACTCATAACAAACAACCAAATCATGTAAATGACTTCTATCTAAGTACCTACACATCTTCATTTGCAAGTGATTAGAGGCTGTTCAACTTAAGTACTTACAATAATTTAGCAAAGTCGGTAATACATTCAACAATCAACAACCCATATAAAAATGACCAGCAACTAAATCACAGGCCTTGACCCGTCTACCTTCCAAACTAAACATACTAAAGTAATTTGAGGTTGCATCAAGTCATTATTATTAGAACATAACTTAATAACGGACAAAACGTAAGTTTCGGCGCAAAATTGTAGGATTCAACTTACGAAATAGTCGCGAGCGAATGGATGACCCCTAAGAACGATCTTTTGGCCTCAATGCATTAGGATAAGTGTGTGTTTGGTACATCTGTATGGTGGCGGCTTTATTAGTTAGTTCCTATATTTACGAGGCATTTGAGTAAACAGGTTCTAGGAGTACCTTGCTAGGTGTGTGGTGGATATCAATCATTTGATTTATCTCCATCATTTTCCGCGCCTTAGCGTTTTGTCTTTGCGCGATAAGATGTTTTATGTTCTATGCTGTGGTTCTATGATTATTTATGTATCTGTTGTGTTTATGACCATTAATAATTAAGCATCTTCATTAGACTGGATGTAATTACAACAATGATAATAAATTGGATTTAGAAGCAATATAATTCCTTATTAATGATATTGTTTTATAGCAAATAATCGATAGGTCCTTAAAGGTACCTAATAGGTAAGGTACCCATCACTAAACTGAATCGAATGTAACTTGAGTATGAGTTGGAGTATCACTTACCGTATCCACCGCCACCGCCGCCGCTGGAGATGATCTTGATGATCTTCACTTCTGTTGGCAAATAAAATATTTCTTAGTACTCCCATTCAAAGTACATACTCCGTAAGAATGATGTTCGTGTCCAGGTATTTATTAGCTACTTAAATTGAGTAACTTACGTCCGCCACTGCCGCCGCTGCCGCCGTGTCCGCCACCGCTGGACCAGCCGCCGCCGCTTCCTCCGAGCTTCCATCCGCCGGAACCTCCAGAAGACCAGCCGCCGCTGGAGCCACCGCTGGGCCAACCGCTGGAGCCTCCGGACGACCACCCGCTGGATCCACCGCTGGGCCACCCACCGGAGCCTCCAGACGACCACCCGCTGGAACCACCGCTGGGCCACCCGCTGGAGCCTCCGGACGACCAGCCGCCGCCGCTACCACCGAGCTTCCAGCCCGAGCTGCCGCCTCCGTAGCCGCCACCGTAGCCACCGCCGCCGCCGCCGCTGGACCACCCGCTGGATCCGCCGCCGCCGATGAAACCGGCGTGCGCAGCCGCGACAATAGCTAACAGACAGACGAAGACCTGCGCAAGACAGGGTATTGGGTAAGTTTATTGATAGCTCTTATATTGGCAAGTAGGTACTAGATAATAGAGTACAGCTACCTAAGCAAAAGTAACTGGGTATCCAGTGGTCAGTGATTTGAGTTGTAACTATAGGTACGGTTAGGACAAATCTAATTATTTGGTATATAAGTGGTTTATACATGTATGAGAGTCATAGAAATTCCGAAGAAAAAATAATTTAACAATTACAATTATAAGTATTTATTTATAGTATTTATAATTGTTATAAAAGTAGATTACCTGGGTAATCTAAGAAATTACAATAGAAAAATAACTCCACTTAGACAAGTGAAGTACGTAACAGTTTAAACTGCAAGTGCTAAGAATTTAAAGTTCTCAAAGTAATTACTTGACGCATCTTGTCTGAATGCAAACAATAGAATTGATGATTACAGCAATGCTTTATATTTTCGTAAATGAGCCGTTCCCACCGAGCCTAAATAATGGCTGGGTACATGCAGGTGGAAAATGAATGGTCGGTGGAAAACCTTGGGATACCTACTTTATAAAATCTGGACACTTAGTCAGGATTTACCAAAATACAAAGAACAAACCATGAAAGCAATACGAATATGATAAATTAAAATATGCGTTACGTATACGTTTTTACGTATCTAATTAAGTACTTGTGTACAGTTCCCGGCAGAAACCATTTCCCTTTGGAGGCTGGTCAGCTTAGATTTTTGGTTATTTCGTCGCACTGCCAAAATAGCTACAGCCTATAGATCCATAAAATATTTATATGACAGGGTTGAGTTGGCTCTATAGAACTGAATCTAGCCGACCATCTTTCAAAGGTTATTAGGCAATGGTTTTAGCCGGGCACTGCATACTTGAATTTGTGTAGTCATCTTTTTTTGAGGATAAGAACTAATAACATAAAAAAAAGTGTTAGCCTGTAATGTCCCACTGCTGGGCAAAGGCCTCTCATCTCACTGAAGTTATCAGTACAGTGAGGAGGATTAGGGATAATCACCACGCTTGCCAAATGCGGGTTAGTGATCTCAAACTCGAGCCACGTTTGAAAAGTAGGAAACATGTTTTCGCTCGACCCGGGAATTGAACCCGGGACCTCAGTCTTGGCAGGCGAGCGCACATACCACTAGACCACCGAGGCGTAATTAATAACATAAATAACAATTAATTTTTATATTCAAAAAAGTTATTGTTAGAGATGGTAATTAAATTAGTAGACGCTATGATGATTGATTGAGTTCAAATGAAAGGAGGATATCTTATGATACAACCGCTTGCGTAACTTTTCAATAAATTAATATAGATAATAATGGAGTTAAAAAAATGAATGTTAAAGTGCAACCTAAGAGGCTAATGCTTCTTAAATAATAAGGGTCACTGATGGTATTGGTTAGTAGAAAAAAAACATTCATATTAGAGCAATAGCATGTTTATGGTGCTTATGTTATGGTGACAAATAAATTAATGCATTGTATGATATGGTAAGGCAACAGTTTTGAAATTATATGAAAAATATTTTTAAATTTGATGATGACCAGTACAAAAAAAAAGTTAAAAATATACGGATTTAAAACTTTTAGTTTATTGTGCGATATTTTTAAAAGTTAATTTTATATATTTCTACGAGTGCTTTATAATCTTAATATTTGCGTGTAAAATAGTTAAAAGTTGTGTTACCTTCATGTTGGTGCTGTTGATGTTTGTATGACGAGGGGTCGGTAGACCGCGTTATATACGAGATGAGCCGTCTCCCACCAGGGGGGTGATCTGTAGTCTGCGAGCTGTGTCTGAGCGAGCGGACTGACGTAACCTTTTGTCCCTTCGAACTTTGAGAACTTAATGGGAATGGACATTTATGAGTTGGAACCTTATGGAAAATGGACGTGTTTTTGACCTGAGTAGAATTTTGGAAATTGGGTCACTTGTAAGTGGGTGCTGTATAAGAATATGTATTCTTACATACATACTAGTAAGGATAGTTCTTTGTTTAAAATGTCTATGTAGAATGTTTCACTACTTATGAACCTTTTGGAAAATCCAGTGTTCAAATTAGGTCACTTGTTAGTAGGTCTAATTAAGAATACTGTACCTAAATAAACATACGAAGTATGGAAAGTTCTTTGTTGTTTGAGTAGATTTAAGAAAAAGTAGGTATACCTTGAATTGTTGACTTCGTACTTACATTTTGTACTAGTAATTGCCGAATAGTCCTTTGTTTTACAGCGACGTTTGTTTTTAATGATAGGTTTGGTACATTCTGAATTTGCTAGTTTGATTAAGACAAAGGCTCTCAATTTGCTTGGATGGGTTGACTTGCGGAACATTCTAAGAACCTTGTCGAATTAAAACTAATCCTAATCCTAACTTCCTAACTATTATATTATTATATTATTATTTATTATTTTATTATATTTATTATTTATTTTTATTATATTATATATATTATATTATTATATATTATTATATTACTTATATATTATATTATTATATATTATATATTATTATATTATATATATTATATTATTATATATTATATTTTATATTTTTATATATTTTTATATTTATATTTTATATTTTTATATATTTTATATTTTTATATTTTTATATTTATATTTTATATTATTATATTATTATATTATTTATTATTAATGTAATAATGTCTGTCTGTCTGTCTGTTACGCTTTCACGCCAAAACTACTGAATCGATTTGAATGAAATTTGGTACACAGTTAGTCCAGAACCTGAGAAAGGACATAGGCTACTTTTTATCACGAAATTCTTGCGGAAACGGGTACAACGCGGGTGAAACCGCGGGGCACTGCTAGTTGTACATACTTACTCACATTCATTCACATTCACAGTGAGTTACATTTTGAAATGTAAAATTATTTTGACAAAGAACTAAAGCCAAATCAAAATGCAGCGGGTTTGTCTGCATTTTTGCTATTTTCTGTAGAGCTTGCATGTACAAACAATTTGATTTATAGAAACTTTCTTCCTTAAATTATGGTACTTACGGGAATCTTTGACGTTTAGTCGGTTAAAAAATCTGTATTCGTTTTCCATTCAAATTACCTATATTTAAAAGAAATAAAGTAGTTAGGTACATATATTGATTGAACTAGATAATTCAAGTGTAAGATGAAAAGGCGAAAATTAGTTATTATTCGTTCTTAACTTAATTCTAAACATTTTTGAAGACTTGTGAAAGTTAAAACTTTTATTATTTCTTAATCATAATGGATAAACCACATGTGAGTGAAAGATTGAAGAGCTCTTCGGGTAAAATGAACAAAATATACTCTTACTTTCAGTTCAGGTGATTTATGGTTTTCATGGCTGGCACCTTCCTAGGTGTCTAGTTATATACATCAATAAAGTCATTTGGGTTCCATTTGAACTAACTATACTGTACCTAGGTACTTACAGTACTAATACATTAGGTAGTAGGTAGATACAGTCAGGTAAGTTAGCTCTCAAACTATCTACTTCTTAGATAGGTAGTACAGATTACATTGCCTTGGTTACCTACCTACCAATAGATAGAACATTGTAGTTCGACGTACGAGATATAAATAAAAACTGGTTTTCGCTTAGCGATGGTCGACTATCAACTTTTCTATTTGTACCCATGTCCTTACATTTAGATAATATGTGAATTGGTACCCAAGTTGAATAAGTAAATTGTCATCAATAAAAAATAAATTCAAATCACGACTAAGCTGTTAAGCTGAAGAGTCATTCGGGTAGCAACTAGGTAAGTAAATGCTCTAGGTCTAAGTTAGTTTTTTCAATATTTAATGTCCAGGTAGGCTAGAGTAATTCACGATCTAAATAAAAACTAAGAGATCATTAGTGTTATCATGCGCAACACATTAGGCTGCTAATAAGCAGTTGAATATAAATACGCGGCTTTAGGAAGATCCTACTTCGGTAGATCCTTGGATTCAAAGTTTACTTACTTTAGTAGGTACCTATTGTTCCAGATAGATTAATACAGTTAGTAACTAAACGTATGTACTTAGGTTATACCTATTTGTAGAATTGTAGCTGTGGATTAATAACAAGTTACGTTACCCTTTACCAACTGCGAAATTCTCAATCATAAATGAAATGGCCTAGTTTGGTGGCGATCATTCTATTTCGCTGTTAGCTATGATTGATCTTAAAGCTGTGTAAGAATAGTATCTATGGTCGTTCAAAGTTGGTACTTAGGAGTACTTAAACCTTTGCATTAATACCTAACCAAATAAAAGTAAAGGAAATGTTCTGTGGTACACAGTGGGGGATCCGGGGTTTTCTCTAGGGGGTTCAAGACCAACGAAAAATCAAAAGACCCTCGATCCCTTTGGAGTAAGGCCCACTCAATCAACTTCCCCTACACAATAGTCAATCCCAAATTAAAACCTGGATCCACCGAAGGGAAAAAAAACCGAGTAGACACCGGCTTGACGGAAAAACTAATATTACTTATTTTAAGCTGAATTAACTCATAACTAAACTCTATACCAATACTAGCTACCTAAGTACTCCACTCATAATGTCACATCTCTATGAAAATGTTGACATAATGTAACGGTTAGATGCAGAGCTCAGATGTGTAGCATTATAGTTCGCATTTGTGCTCAGAGTGCGAGAAATTAAGCAACGCTTGTGATTGACAGTCCTAACATGAAATCGTTAAACTCTGTACTGAGTCATGTTTATTTCGAGTAAACATTAGCTATGGTAATCCAAACGTACCTGCACTAATAGTGGAGTAACTATGGCTATGGCCATTGGCCACCTAGGATCTACCTCTTTTAAATGTCATGTGTGTTTAAGTACATAGCCGGTTCCAGATGTTCGTACCTACGTAATATGAACTTAGGTGGGTAAATTGTAAATTAAAATAAATAGTAATTGTGGTAAATTGAGCTTAATTAGTGTTGTGACCAGAATGGTTCTGTTTTTTATTTGATTCTTTCTTAGTAGGAATTTTACGCAACCTAATTAAATGCAGAAATCCACAAATCATATTAATATCTAAGTGAAGTATCTAACTTTATACAACAAAACGAATGTGTTTTGCCTAATCATAAGATTTTTTATTAGTTCATCAAAAAATAAATAATGAATTCCACCTAACATAAATTATCGGTACCTACATCGTGAATTTTCAAGAATAAAAATAATTATTGGTTTGAGCGATTTCGAAATCCGGCATCATCATTGATCGGCCTTGTTGGTGAACAGTCGTGGTCACCGACGGTTCACATACAGTGCAGCCTGCTGTACCGCTCGCCCACCGCTGAGGTCATATCAACTCAGGTGAACTATTAGATAATTAAACTTACAACACATCAGATTAATCAATAATTAATCATCAAATTAATAATTAGGAGATTGGAGGATAAACGCTGAAAGCTTTTTGGTTTACCCAGACAAAGGGTCATAGTATCGTTTATAGACTCCGATAATTAGGTGTAGGTTATTTACTTACCATCTTTGTGTAATCCTTCTTTGTCTTGCCTAGCTTTTAAGTGACGACAACTTGCAGCTTGGCCAATTCTAGAATGGGTATCCGATAAGGCATTTCTATCAGAGCTACCTTGGTGCGTCACATGATACCATGCTTCGCAGGGTATCTACGTTAGATTATCGGACGCAGGTCTTTAAGCGGTTTAAAATTTACGACACCATGTTTGGCCGCTGACCTACTCGAACTTATATACCTAGGTAAACTAACTATAAATATAAAGTACCAGCTTAGGTATTCACAGAATCATAACATAAATGAAACCGAATGAGGCAAATAACTGAACTGCGGGGGCGGCTAACCGCGGCTTGCCGCTTTTCCATTTTTATATGTATTTCTTTGTACATATAAAAATGTATATATTACTATATTATAACGCGATACAGGCCCGTTTCATTTAGCTTAATAGATTTGTGCCTGTACGCACTGAACCGCCACTAAATTTCAACCGCGGCAGGTAAATGGACAGATTCTGTCTGGTTCGCGGCTAGCCGCCCCGTACGTCCCGTTTGTACGTACTAGCGGTTTTGAATTTGCGGATAGCAGCCGATGAGTTTGTACGTATGTTTTGCGAACAGCTACGAATTCCGACACAGAGAATTCATTGATGAAATTTAACAACAAAAAACTGTATATAAGAATAGAGATTTTTGAAACGTGTTTATGGACCGATCTACACGTCTAGCGGTCCAACCGTATCAAGCGGCTGGCCGCTGCTCTAGTGCATACGAGCGCTATGGATCGATCTACTGCAGTCGTGTTATACTAACTATCAACAATTCTGTGGTGTACAGAGAACGCTCGTAATTACATTTTTACGACGTCCATGTTATGATTTTGATTTGGTAATTGAACATTTGGGTGTAATAAACGATGTATCTCGGTACTACATTCAATTCCAACGATTATCATCTCTGTTGCACAATATCGGGTATCCTACGGTCAAATCAAGATAGATGAATATTTTAGTGAAGGCCACAAAGTCTTGTAAACACCAATTTAAATTACTAACGTACAAAATGAAGTAACGTTTTGTTGATAAGTGAGCAAAGTACGTACTTAGGAAGCCTCATGAAGACGCTCTAAGAAGTGTAAGGTCAATATGTTTTTAAGAGCAACGGATAAGGCTTATGTCAGACAGTGTGTTATCGTAATAAATAACATAATTGGCGTTATGAAAATATGTAGTCTTCCTATTCAAATAAGTAAATAAACACCTACATTTTATTAATTTATTTTATGTTTATTTCAATTCATGGTTTTTATTCAATTGTAAGGTAGTTAGTAAGTATAAAATCGGGTAAATAGATAGAGTACCTTATTTTTAAAAATATACAGGGATAGCTCATGATAACTCGCCAAGAGTGTGGTCCCATTTTCTGAAATAATTCTAAAAGGTACCTAACTTTTTCAACTTTGATGATACCAAGGGGCATTGCCAGTTTACATACCACCTCATAAGTAGGTAGGTTCACAGGCATTGTTATTCCACATTTCAAAATTAAAAGCGGCCAATTTGGCTAGGTATAATAATTGATGTGTTGCAAAATTGAGTGCAGCTTTGCAGTCATCTGCAATATCTCACGATCGTTGCCGATCCTCATTTGTTTTGTATCAAAGTAAAAGGATGTTACGACATGCTATGATTTATGTACATTACAAATGTTAACAAAATACAGGTAGGTTATTTGGATTTAAATATTCGCTGTAAAAAAACTTAACACTTATGGCTAAGTAGCTTTTTAGGGCAAAATAACAGTAGGTATTTTGGTATACAGGCAATGCGAGTACAACCCAATTCGTGCTACTTTTGTCCCTACTTACCTAAGTTGCAAGGTACCAAATACAAAATTTACATATTTGGTACTAGCGGCCCGCCCTCGCTTCGCTTCGGGTAATCAAGATTTCATGTAGGAAAATCGGGATAAAACATTGCGTGTCTCCCGCAGGAATATACACAATCAAAATTTCAAGTGGGAAATTGGGGATAAAATATTACATGTCTCGCGCGAGTATATATGTATACACAATCAAGATTTCATGTGAGGAAGAATTCGGGATAATACCTACATAGCACGTCTTCGTCGTTCGTAGTTCGTAGGTAGGTATATCCCCGCGCGCTTTGACCGCACGAAACAGTAAGTGGCCATAAGAGACCCGCCATCGAGCATTATTATTTTGTAAGCAGCGCCCCGTGGTTTTACCCGCGTTGTGCCCGTTCCCGTGGGAATTTCGGGAATTTTTTTACATAATAAACCTTCCTCTTGAATCACTCTATCTATTACATACAAAAAACCGCATCAAAATCCGTTGCGTAATTTTAAAGATTTAAGCATACAGACAAACAGACAGACAGACACGAAACAGAGACGACTTTATTTTATATAGCGACCCGCCCTCGCTTCGCTTCGGGTAATCAAGATTTCATGTAGGAAAATCGGGATAAAACATTGCGTGTCTCCCGCAGGAATATACACAATCAAAATTTCAAGTGGGAAATTGGGGATAAAATATTACATGTCTCGCGCGAGTATATATGTATACACAATCAAGATTTCATGTGAGGAAGAATTCGGGATAATACCTACATAGCACGTCTTCGTCGTTCGTAGTTCGTAGGTAGGTACCTATATCCCCGCGCGCTTTGACCGCACGAAACAGTAAGTAGCCATAAGAGACCCGCCATCGAGCATTACTATTTTGTAAGCAGCACCCCGCGGTTTTACCCGCGTTGTGGCCGCTCCCGTGGGAATTTCGGGAATTTTTTTACACAAAAACCTTCCTCTTGAATCACTCTACCTATTACAAAAAAACCGCATCAAAATCCGTTGCGTAATTTTAAAGATTTAAGCATACAGACAAACAGACACGAAACAGAGACGACTTTATTTTATACTATGTAGTGATATTTCTCATCATAACTCTGAAACTAACTGTCCGATTTTAATAATTTAAAGAGGTACACAAAGAAACATAATTAACCTTGATTGTAGAGCTATTTATTTTGATGTAGATTCATATCATCATATGAATATCATCAACTTAAAATTACACTCCTTTTTTAACTAATTAATTTTAACTTAAAACGGTTATTGTGTCTTAACTATAATAGTTAGACATATGCCCTCGCGAACTTATTTGTTTGCAATGATATGTACTTTGATTGTGTAGAACATTGTTTTTGTGTATCATCAATAGATTTAGTAGCGCACGCCAAAAACCAATTTTTTTAGGCATGTTTTTCATACCTTGGGTTACATATACCCGCGTTGTGCCCGTTCCCGTGGGAATTTCGGGAATAAATATAGCCTATGGCACTCAGGGATAGTGTAGCTTTCGAATGGTGAAAGAATTTTTTAATTCGGTGCAGTAGTTTCAGAGCCTATTCGTAACAAACAAACAAAAAATCAAACCTTTCCTCTTTATAATATTAGTATAGAAGTATAGATTAAAGATAACTAAATAGGTACTTTGGTATATTGTATACTTAATATAAGCATACTTAATTCATATACATAATTAAGTTGTATCTATTTAGGTATGTATGTTGAGAAAAGTACGATGCCAACATCGTACAGATGGACGTTATCAGTGTCAATCAAAACTGCCATTTTATTGTTTCGCTTACTTTACTGCTCTTAAATTAAAACTCATTAAGTGCCGAATTAAGTATGTGGAGCAATCAAGTTAACATCTTGAGCAATCCTCACAATAAGGTGAGTAAATATCATCCAAGTAGGAGGGAGGGGGGTTAACTGGATCGGAAAGTTCACTCGATCAATTAGATCTGACACAGCATGACATACACAATATCACTGTTAAAAGTAGCACTATTACCTACGTGCTATTACATTACACCACTTACTTGTAGGTCTAGCTGGGTCAGCCCTCTTCAAAAAGTTGCTAATCATTCAGCATGATCTACATTTATAAGTATGTACCTATATGTATTTGGCGATAATCGCTTCGTAAGAGGATATTCGCTTACACGTCCATCGGAAAGCACAAACTTACATTAGTATAGGTACTTATTGTACCTACTTATGCAATGCCGCGATGCAATGCAATTTTTTCTTATCTAGCGAAATTGGAAAATAACATTATTGAAAAATATGATTTTTGGAGTAGGCTATTATTGCCCGCCACTCAAGTGGTGGGCAATAATGGAACAAACACTAACCTAGGTAATAAAATAATTTAGTAGACCTAAGTATTTCAATTCAGGCATTAAATGAAGGCTAACGAATATGTGCGTGAGTTGACTTAATGTAACTTTATGCTAACTTAATGTTCTTAACACTTAGTTAAGCAGTTGTTTGCTTACTCATTGCACACTCTTTGCTTGCTCATAAGTATTGGTTATTTCAGTGAGCAATCGAGAGGCTTTCGAGATGCATCGAGAGGACTCCAAGATCCCTAGATGCCACTGCTGGTTAAAGGGCTATCAAAAGACCAAGGCAAGGATATCTACATCTCAGTGGCGTAGCGTGCATTGGCGGGACCCCGTATAAAAAATTGTTTGGGGGCCCTTATATTGTTTGGGGGTAAAGATTTTTCACAAAAGAAAAAAAATATTGTGAAAAGAAATATTTATTTATCATAACATAATTTAACCATTTTACAAATAAAAATCAAATTTTAAATATTCATTCTCCTTGCCTTTTTTTCGGCAAACTGATTTATTAAATCACTTGCAGCGCCCCGCGGTTTTACCCGCGTTGTGCCCGTTCCCATGGGAATTTCGGGATTTTTTTACATAAAACCTTCCTCTTGAATCACTCTACCTATTACAAAAAACCGCATCAAAATCCGTTGCGTAATTTTAAAGATTTAAGCATACAGACAGACAAACAGACAGACAGACACGAAAAAGAGACGACTTTATTTTATACTAGCAGCGCCCCGCGGTTTTACCCGCGTTGTGCCCGTTCCCGTGGGAATTTCGGGAATTTTTTTACATAAAAACCTTCCTCTTGAATCACTCTACCTATTACAAAAAACCGCATCAAAATCCGTTGCGTAATTTTAAAGATTTAAGCAGTGTGACAGACACGAAAAAGAGACGACTTTATTTTATACTATGTAGTGACTATGTAGTGATTTATGGCTGATGATGATTTTAGTTTTTCTAAAGTTTCTACCTCTATGGACAATAGTGAGAGGTCTGAATCTGAACATCCAATGTAGAGTATGTACGTACACGTACATCGCGATATCGATTTTATTATTGAGGGATTCCCCGCTTAGTTGCAGATGAAGTAAGTAAAACGGGGAAGTCCCGCAGCCCGCCATAACGATGTAGAGTGTTGCCAACTTTTGAACGCACGCTTAAGGCGGGATAAAAAGTAATTGCTTTATAGAATTTTGTCATTTGTAAAATAAAATAAATTGGGAAGTTTTTATTTATTTTTCCTTACACACTTTGGGGGCCCCCGTGGCCCGGGGGCCCTGTATAATTGATACGGCAGATACGGCGGTAGCTACGCCCCTGCTACATCTAGAAGTCTAGACTACCTACTTACTACAGCAAGTATGTTGGTGGTTCCGGGAATTTACTCCATATATTAATGTAGTTTTTTGTGGTAGATGTGTACCAACTTTGTGTAAAAAGGTTATCTACGTGGTAACAATAGGTAAATTAATCCCTAAATTATAGAAAAACCGTTCTAAAATAAATTAACTGACCTCTAACTGCAACAATGCCATGACCGTGAACCATCTATGGCTGTACCATTTATGACTAAACATATTTTCGTTGTTGTATCACTATTTTAAATATTTAAATAAGTACGGGGTCCAGCTATTAATTATTAAATATTACTTAACTTTGATTGTCAACATATTTTTGACAACTAATAAATATTAGTATTGTCGCTGTGTAGCTAACTGAATAGTTAACGGATGATTAATTTTACGAATTTCAATATTATTTTATTACCAATTTCTGCATTATTAATTAAAGGTTTCTTAACCGTTGTTATGCATTATGTAGGTAGTTTTATTGAAGTAGAGGTTATTTTGTTTGTTTATTATGTAAATTAGTTTATTATAAAATTAAAATATAATAGAAAAGTAGGTAAACGTGTCTCGCTCATCTCAATGTTGTTTTTTGTAATTACAACATTATTTTGGAACAAGGACGAATATTGTGTGGTAAAGTCCTGAGTGTTATTTTATTTATGACTGTAATAATGCGAAAATTAATAAATCAACCACTTGGGGTTAACTGCTTCATATACAATTAATGTTTTAAGAGACTGCTTACGTAGGCTTCACATGAAACATAAATACATAGATACTATCTGCAAAAGAGGTCGACCAGTTTCAGGGGATATTTGTTTACACCGCGAAATGAATTGATGACTTAACCGTAGATAGCATCATAGCACGATTAGAGATGCATAAATGAAATGCATGAACGTATACAACTCTTTCTGAAAGGTACGGTAAGACAAGGTGGCCGGATGACCATTTTTAGTAACGAAAAAAATATTTTCTTTGTCAGAAACTACGCTATTGATTGATTTTCATAAGGTAGGTAACCTACTGTTAATATAATTATGCTCAGAAATCAAGCTATTTTGAATGTGTAGTAAAAATCGTCAACTATCAACTTTCCTGACCGTAATACGAACGATGCTTAGGTATATTGATGGGTAACCTGAATAGTTATCTACACTTAGCATCTGAACTTAATTCAACTTTCGAACTAACACATGTCTGACCAACTAAGTACACATTTTAAGTAATCAGAGCAAGTCTGCATCTGGCCTAAGGCCGCTCCATTTCAAATTGTCACACACGCCCAGTGTGTCGCAAGCCTGCCGGCAGGCGATCATTTTCCTAAGTCCAAGAGAAAGGATACAGAGCTCTACCCGTGATATTGTATTACTGAGTAAATTACACACACATTAAAAAGGTATGAAAGGTTTAGCTTTCATAATTCTAGCTCAACTCCGGTAGTTTTAATAGGCGTTTAGGCGAGTACTTGTAGGTAGGTACAGTTGACACAAAAAAATAAGTAATAGTAATAAGTTAGTCTAGTAATTTATGTGAGTGTTTAATGAGAGATTTTTTCATTTTTAATGCATATTAGGAAACGCATAATGTTACCCTTCTTACTAAAACGAGCCATGTTGCAATTGGTAATTAAGTACTGTAGGTAAATTAGTTCGCAAAGACCGACGGGTAATTTAATTATAGACGGATAGTTAAATTGTCATCAATAAAACTATAAATACGCGTATTTTCGTTTGCAAATAATGAATAATTCGAGAGTGAATTATAAATTTACTATAAGTATTCCGGCATACTAAATCTTATATATAAAATTCTCGTGTCACAGTGTTCGTTCGCGTACTCCTCCGAAACGGCTCGACCGATTCTCATGAAATTTTGTGAGCATATTGAGTAGGTCTGAGAATCGGCCAACATCTATTTTTTATCCCGAAATTCCCGCGGGAACGGGTACAACGCGGGTGAAACCGCGGGGCGCAGCTAGTATATTTATATAAATTGTATGGTGGTACTAATAATACATAAACTAGGCCTCGTTAGTCGACTATTCACAACAAACGGTCCCTTCTTTGGGATGTGTTATTTCATTTGATATTGAATACTGTTCGCTCTTACTAAACGGATTTGACGAAACTGTTTATTCACTATCACATTATCAAATCAATTGTATATCATATCAAAATTATCACATTATCAAATCAATTGTATATCACACAGATATATTTCATCGCCTATGTTCACAACATAGGATACATCATACTTATACCCGAATACTCTAACTCAAACAAAGTTCCGTAATACCTAACTTGGGTAGCATTTGAGAAACTGGTAGATAGATGCTAAAATTCGTAGTGTGTAATCATGTTTTACGATATTTAACCTTTGCTAATGAGTCCTACAAACCAAATGAATATATAAAAAAGAACAACTGAATTGTCGATCTGACCATGCTCCAACTGAAGCAAATAAAAAAAAGTAACTTCCGTAAAACAAACCTATTTATTCTCTACACTAATACATAATTAAATATACCATTCAACAGTAACTACTTCCTTTTCTTCTTTTCTTGTTTGCTTCCTCCCATGTCTTCGAGTTGGTGTTTAAGTTCTATTAGTTGGTTGTCTGGGACGTATCTGATCTCGTCGTGTTCGGGACCGTGCTCGTGCACGTTGAGGGTGCAGCCTTCAGGGAGCACTGCTCGCGAAACTCTTAGTAATGTGCCTAAAGCCCAGGCTGGGATGTCTACGATCTGTTGAACAGAATACAATTATTGTAACTACTCATAGGTTAGGCAAGGTACAAACTCTTCTGCCGCGAATAATCCGTAGTTATACGTAAATAATATGTACAGTTCGCGAAAATTAGAAAAATACTAACTACACACAGAAGTGCTTGTAATTGGCCTGTAATACCTTACTGTATTCTAAAGGCCTCTTATTTCACTGAGGATATAAGTATGAGGATGCAAGTGAGATTAACAAACTACTGTTCTCATCGGAATTCAGGATGAAAAATAGCCTAAAAATACCTTCGTGTTGAATGTTATTCATTATAAAAAGAATAATTCATAATCAGATGGTAGTTTCTGACATTAGCACATTCAAACAAACATAAAAACAAACTCTTCAGGTTTATTATATTAGTATAGATTAAATGTATACCCAACCTGGACATTGCGCTCATAAACATTGAGATTATATTCTGCATCAACTACAGTACCACCCGGTTTGAATCTTTGAACTTTTAGCTTTTTTGCTGGTGTTGCCCAACTGAAATAAAATAGATAATGAAATAACAACTATGATTGACTTAACTTTGGTGCTTCTAAATATGAGGTAATGTAACCGTAATGTTACTTTTATTTATACTAAAAATGGTAAAGATTGTGTAGGTAGATTATACAATTTAATGGTATGGTACACTGAATTATCTGGATTGTTTTGTATGATATGATGTTTTGAACAGAACTATTCAAATTAGCTTTTTGGATATACCCCAATTTCCACCATTTCTATAGTTTCTAATACATACCAGTCCTCAACTTGAACCCCCATAACTTCGGCATATCTGTGTATTTGACTCTGACAAGCCTCTAGCAGAGCATAGTCATATCCTTTGATTTGTAGGTTCAAACATTCGTACACTGGTTCATCTGGTTGAAGACTCTGAAGTAAAATTTTACAAACAGATTTAGGATGTAATGAACATTCATTCAAAGTCACGACACGTGAAATTCTAGATTTAGGCTTTTGGTTTATAAAAAGAATATACGTATTTAGTAGATTTTGAAAAAACTACCCATAATGTGTCAAAATTGGGGTTGAAACTTAATATGAAATTTCTTTAGCTTGGCAATAAAACATTTGTAAAATAAGGGTTTTATGGGATGTTTGATTCTGTAATGGATAGCTACATTCAACGGAAAGGTTATAGGCTAATTTTCAATCAGAAACTCCTACGGGAACGGTCTCAACGCGGGCAAAGCCGCGGGGCGCTGCTAGTCTAACAATATGATCAAGGAGTAAAGAATAGTGCTTACAATGAGATAATCAGGTTCATATAAGTCACTCTTGAGTCTTCGCTGGCTAAGTGTAGCACATTTAAATCGATTTTGAGCAACAATTTTATTGAGATTTATCTGAAATAAAGGATAATGGAATAATTTTTTTATAACCTCTCTAATAACATTTTTATGCCGAATTTGTGAATGTGATAATTATAAAAGTTATACACAGTGAACAGATTTACTTACTATATTTCTAATCTTAGATGTAAACATTATAAAGTATTTTAAATAAGAGACTTATTTTTTCCCAAGATCAAATGGCTTACTTAAAAATATAAATAAATAAATGTCGGAATTGACATTTGTTAGTAGTTACTTAGGTTGGATTTCACCGTTGAATGTAAACGCGATTAATTGATGTATAAACACGTTTAAGCTCTTAACTGACAATTTTACATTTCACCAGCATGAACAAAACGCAATTATCGCTAAACTCGTTTAAAATCCTGAACGCCCGATATTGGCGGTTTAACGTCTCTAAACGTGTTTAAGAACTGTCAATGTCGTTGCATTTCTTTTGTATACGTTTTGGAGAATACTGACAACATGGACTGACAATAATTTTGCGCACATCAACAATGGAAAGAGCATTAGCACTAGCCTTCGAAGATAGTAGTGATGATGAGGACCTATTTGTTCGTCGTCCAAGGTGGATTCGTGTCAGAGAAGAATGTTTTGATACTCTTGATGACAAAGACTTCGTTACAAGATTTCGTCTCACAAAACCAACTGTTCTGTCGGTATTGGAGTCTATTGAAGATAAAATCGAGTTTCCTTCAAACATGTAAGCATCAACACATATGTTTACTCATGTAACAATGCGTTCTGTATCAGATACTTACGTAAGTAAGGTTATTAATGGTATTACTAGTTAATTCGATGTTCATATTGATTTCAGAAACAATAGCGTGTCTCCTATTAATCAGTTGCTTTGTGCTCTGCGTTTCTACGCAACTGGGTGTTATCAAATGACTGCTGCCGATTTATGTGGATTTAGTACTTCTACAGCACATAGAATTGTGCACAGAGTCAGTGCTGCCATTGCTTCACTTCGACCGCAGCACATTTACTTTCCTGAGTTACCAAACGAGATCCAACAGACACAAGTTGAATTTTATAAGAGAGCTCGATTTCCTTATGTTATAGGTGCAATAGACTGCACTCATGTGAAGTTCATCAAATCACCTGGTTAGTTTAAGATTATTTACCTATTTGTTGGTAGATTAATATGTATTATTATGTCAAACCCCAATAACATTTTGGTAACATGTAGTACTTACTATACTTCTATTACAGGCGGGGAAAGCCCAGAGATCTTTCGTAACAGAAAACACTATTTTTCACTCAACATTCAGGCAATCTGCAATGCCAAATTGGAATTCACTGACATAGTTGCTCGATGGCCAGGAAGTACACATGACTCATACATTTTCAACAATTGTTATAGAAGAGCCATGTTTGAACAGGGCCAATATGGAAATGCAGTGCTTGTAGGCGATGCAGGGTATGCATGTAATAGGTACATGATGACTCCTTTGGAACAATGCAATAATGATCCTGAAAACTTATATAATGAATCTCAAATAAGAACAAGGAATTGTATAGAAAGATTGTTTGGTGTCTGGAAAAAAAGATTCCCAGCAATGGCTGTTGGTTTAGGAGTTACAGTAGAGCATTCTTTTCCAATAATCATCGCCACAGCAATCTTGCACAATATTGCAAGAAGAAGTGGGGAAAGTATGCCTCCTAATGATAACCAAATAATAAATTCAGCTTCATGGGATGCTCTATTAGCCTTGGGTAATATTAATAATGGAAATATACAACGAGCACAAAGAATAAACCCGAATTACAGAAGGCGCAGTGAGATAGTGACCAACTATTTTGCTAGGTAAGTTTACTCAAACTACCTACCTCCCTGATTGATTATACTTACACCCTCCTAGATTCCAACCCCCACATTTTATCCTATTGTGCCTAAATGGGATATTATAAAAACTCTATAAATAAATGCTTTTGTAAAATCATTTTAAGTAGTTGTAATACTATCAGTCAGTTAGTTCAGTGCTATGAGGAAATCATATTTTATTGGGATAGTCAGACATGGCCATACGTCAGATTATAATAATGACTATCTCAGATTGATTCACCAAACACTTCAGTAACTTTTATAGTTAAAAAGCTGATCAATATTATTTTTTCAGATTATCAAGATGAAGTCTATTAACATGGAATATAGAGTACTTATTAAATGATAATTATATATTATCACATCAATCAACTTGATAAATTCAATGTTAACAATAAATGGACTATAAATTAATGACCTCATTTTTTTTTTTATAATTAAGGAAATACTTAAAATGAAATAAATGCTTTTATGTATACAAACTCTTTTATTTCTTAGAAAGTTCTAAATCTAAAATTTTTAATTTTATTTCTTCCTGCCTGGTTTTTAGGCGCTCCTGTTCCAAAATTTCTTTTTCCTTCTCCTCCTGGAGTCTTAAAATTCTCATTTTTACTTCATGCTCCTCTGTAGCCTGGGTGTTGGCCAAAGATAAGGTCGCGATCCTATGAGCCGATAAATTCTCATCGCGCCTCAGCGTTGGCCTCCTGCGACTTGTTGATGGAGCACGGTGTTGGACTCTGCAAGGTGATTTAAAATTGCTGTTCTTATGAATGTGAATCAAATCGCGATGCAAATGTTTGTGAGGACAGATGGATATTTGTTTCTGTCATATGTTGAGTACAACACACAGACTACTTCTTATCATCATTTTCATGTAGATGAAAAGGTGGGGCAAAGCTAGTAGATAATTCCATTAAAAATAATTTCTTACTGGGGTGTTGGGACTGGGTAGTCTGAACTAGGGAGAGGAGTTGCAGACGCTGGCTGTTGCTCCTCTTGCACTGCATCCTCGAATTCCACCTGCCTTGGGCTCAGGGCTCTTAAGTTGGAATTTATTGTATTCCTCAGCATTGTGGGAGTGTATTCGGCCCAGTCCTGCAAAAAGCTTTTATGTATACAAACTCTTTTATTTCTTAGAAAGTTCTAATTCTAAAATTTTTAATTTTATTTCTTCCTGCTTGGTTTTTAGGCGCTCCTGTTGCAAAATTTCTTTTTCCTTCTCCTCCTGGAGTCTTAAAATTCTCATTTTCACTTCATGCTCCTCTGTAGCCTGGGTGTTGGCCAAAGATAAGGTCGCGATCCTATGAGCCGATAAATTCTCATCGCGCCTCAGCGTTGGCCTCCTGCGACTTGTTGATGGAGCACGGTGTTGGACTCTGCAAAGTGATTTAAAATTGCTGTTCTTATGAATGTGAATCAAATCGCGATGCAAATGTTTGTGAGGACAGATGGATATTGGTTTCTGTCATATGTTGAGTACAACACACAGACTACTTCTTATCATCATTTTCATGTAGATGAAAAGGTGGGGCAAAGCTAGTAGATAATTCCATTAAAAATAATTTCTTACTGGGGTGTTGGGACTGGGTAGTCTGAACTAGGGAGAGGAGTTGCAGACGCTGGCTGTTGCTCCTCTTGCACTGCATCCTCGAATTCCACCTGCCTTGGGCTCAGGGCTCTTAAGTTGGAATTTATTGTATTCCTCAGCATTGTGGGAGTGTATTCGGCCCAGTCCTGCAAATAGAAATCTTAATCAAAATTTTACAATTATTTTTATTTCTAACTGTACTTTGTGAACTGTTCCGTAAGGGCTGTTGAGTGTTCCTGGATGGTTTAAGTTAGATCTGGACTTTAACCCGACCTGGGGCCCAAAGCAAACCACTAGTATATTTATAGCACAACTTTATAAAATCTATATAAATAAAAATTAATTCTCTCACCAAGTTTAGGTAGGTACTTACAGTAGTCACAGTGGTCACAAGTTCTGTAGCTTGCAGGTTTTCAATGACTGCATCTGAAAAACCAAAAATATTAATATGCTTGCCAAATTAAATTTTAAATTCAAGCTAGTTCAGATAAATGCCACAAATGCAAGTAAACAAGTGATTTTTAGTGAAATTTTTAATTCAGACTCTTTTATAGAACAAATACATGCAGGAGATTTATATCTCAAGCTGTAAGAATAATACATACCACTCATCACTATCACTGACTGAGAAGTCCCAGCCATTGCTTCATCAGTGTTACTGGAGGCTGAAAGAACAACTTTAATTAGCATGTTTTTAATCATTGTACCTACTATACAAACACAACACACTTTTGGAAAATATAATTAAATCTGTAATGCTGTTGATGTGTTTAAAGTGAATTGAATTGAAGTAATAACAGGTTATTTAAATCTAAGCTGTAGGAGAGCCTAGTTCTGTAATCTATGTATTTACATAAAACTCACCAATATTTGTACCATCGGAGTCATAAATGTTGGTGAACCCTGATACCCTGGTTTGAATTAGGTCGATCACACGATCAATAGCAGGGTCTTCATTGGGCTTTTTTGGTGGTCCTCCTCCTAAGTATAAAAGTAAATATTGATCATTTCAAATATTTCATACATGCAATATGGAGAGTATTAACAAAAATACATACAATATATAATCTGGACTAACCTGTAGCTATAAAACTTTGATTTTGTCGGGTTAACTCCTGCTTTGCTTTTTTTTTCAAATTTTCCCAACAATTCTTTAGTACAATCGGCTCTCGTGGATGGATGCTGGATGTGGCGTTGAATGTTTCAGCAAGTTTTCGCCACTCCTCTGCCTTCTGACGCATGCTGACAGCATCCGTTCTTTTGGACTCCACAACGTCGAAATGTTTTTCCACCAGGGAAATAAGCGTCAATTTTTCGCTGGCGCCAAAAGTTGGGTCTCTTTTTCTTTTCGCGCCAATGTTCGGCATAACTTCGCCCTTCCTTTTCGACATAGTTATATGCCGCAAGGGTACCAAAAGTCCAGTAAACAATGCCAAGGTAAATAGATCGCGCACGAAATCGAGTCCAGTATGCAAAGCCAAGTAAAACAGTCTGTTGTGAATTCGGAGTCCAGGAAACACGCAATAGTTGTAAAATTACAGGAAAATCACTCGAAAATACCACAAGCACACTCACGAAACTCGACGACAAGACGAGGAGAAACGGAATGAATAATATAATAAACTGTCATATCCTAATGGCGGATAACCACAGAGTGCAACACTCCCGCCGCGGGAGTGTTGCACTCTGTGGTTATTGTCTATGATTTTATGTAAATCTGTGGTAAATGTTCGTTTACGTAAACACGATCAAAATTTAACTCCAAAAAGCCGGTGAAATCGGTTTGACTATAAACGAGATTTTACTCGATATATAAACGCGTTTACATATAAACGAGTTTAGTTAAACGCGTTTTTAGATACTAACGGTGAAATCCAACCTTAGTTAGTTAGTGTCAAGTCAATGTCAAAATACAATTTTCTTTGGAATCTGTGGCCAATTACAGACATAATAAATAGAACTTGATGAACTTTAGTCTTTTGCTTAAAGTACTGTGACAGACAGATCCCGGTTTGTTCCCGATAATTTGACAACCATCCGTCATCCGACATGACAGTCGAGTGGTAGACGAAATGGGAAGAAATGTGTAAAAATTAAATCGTCCTGTTTTTGTGTTGACATAGTTTCTTTAACGCAGTGAAGTTAATGATTATTTAAATTTATATTTTTAATTGAAGTTTTTACAACGTTATGTCGACTGGAAGCACCCCATTTCCTAAATGGCAATTGGCCATTCTGCTCGGCGCACCTTTGGCAATCGGCTTAGGTTACCTTTACCTAAGAAACAGATTTGAAGACCCTGAGAAAAAGAAAGTAGCTGAGTTGAAAGCGAAAACCACTATCTCATTAGACAATGAAGATAATAACGCTAAAGCCTCAGAGTCAGCCATTGACCGTGCGATGAAATTGAAAGGTGCCGGGAACCGAGCCTTTCATGCGGGCGAATATGATAAAGCTATTTCACTGTACAATGAAGCGATTGAAGCTTGTCCTCCGGACCGTCCCGTTGATCTTGCCACTTTCTATCAAAATCGGTCAGCCTGCTATGAAAGACGTGAAATGTGGGAGCAGGTTAAGGAGGATTGTACTTTTGCCTTGAAACTAAACGAGAAATACGTTAAGGCATTCTTACGTCGCTCGCGAGCCGCCGAAAAGAGCGGAGATCTTGTTCTCGCCCTAGAGGATGTTACATCAGCTTGTATTTTGGAGAGATTCCAGGTACAGAGTTCCCTAGTCAATGCCGATAGAATATTGAAGGCCCTCGGTAGGCAGCATGCTCGTGAGGCGTTAGCTAAACGCCAGCCCGTCATGCCATCTAAACACTTTATCAAGACATATTTCTCTGCTTTCTCTGAGGACCCCATCACCAAAATTCAGCTTGATGAAAATGCCACCGGTGGCTTTGTTAAGGCCAAGAAAGCTCTCGAGGTACAGGACTATGAGTCCGTTGTTCAAGCTTGCACTGAGGAGTTGGATTCTAATGGCACATACAAAAATGAGGCTTTGCTGTTGCGTGCTACCTTCTACCTGCTGCTGGGTAGACATGATGAGGCACAGGCTGACCTCAGCCAGGTTATTGACAGTGATGCTTCTGTTAAAGTGAGGGTTAATGCTTTGATCAAGAGAGCATCACTGTATACCCAGCTTGAAAACACTGAGAAATGCTTAGAAGACTTTGCTGCTGCTGCTCAGTTAGACCCCAACAACTCCGACATCTACCACCACCGTGGACAGGTGTACTTGCTGCTGGAGCGCATGGATGAAGCCACCTCGGAGTTTGCCAAGGCTGTGGAACTGAACCCTAACTTCTCTATCGCTTACATTCAGAAATGCTATGCTGACTACAGACATGCACAGATCATCAAAAATGTTGGAGCATTGAACCAAGTCCGCACAGATTTCGAAAAAGCATTGGAGAGATTCCCCCGATGTGCTGAGGCTTATATCTTATTTGCGCAAGTGCTGTCTGACCAACAGGAGTGGGGACGTGCTGAGGCTCTGTTTGACTCAGCTGTGTCAGTTGACCCCACCAATGCCACCCTGTATGTGCACAAAGGACTTGTACAACTACAGAAGAGCACAGACTTTGATAAAGCAGTAAAGTTAATCAACAAAGCTATTGAAATGGATGACAAATGTGATTTTGCATATGAAACTCTTGGCACTATTGAAGTTCAGAGGTAAATATAACATAATTTTCTTTTAAATTGGACATCTTGTTATATAATAACCTTGGTTTGTTATCTTGCGTAAAAAAACAGTTGTACAGATAAGTTGAACCCAAGAGTTAGCATTGACAGACACAATATACTATGTGTTACATTTTGTGTTAAAATTGGAGTTCCAATCTCTAGCTTGTCACAATGAACTTATAGATTATCTTGTTATCAGCAGGCAAGCAAACATTCTTGATATTAATGTTCATATTATCTAATTTAATCTTTACTGTGATAGATTCACAAATAAATTACATTCCATATTTGTGTTATTGTAAACATTTATTGTCCATGATTAATTTGATTTTATACTTTTATTGTTCAAAGAATAACAGGGTTTTTGTTTGTACATTTCAGGGGCAACCTGAGGAGGTCACTAGAGTTATTTGAGAAAGCGATATCACTTGCCAAAACTGAATTGGAGATGACACATTTGTTCTCGCTAAAGGACGCCGCTGCAGCTCAGCTGAAGGTATCCGAGCGCTGGGGCCTGGACTGGACAGTGAGCTAGACTAACTGCGGACTTGACACCAACAACGAGAATAACTCTGGCCGTCCATCCACTTCGATTACATCAAATTAAATTGTTGTCTGTGTTAGTTTCCTCATTAGATATGTAAAATAATATCTAACTCCAGGGTTGTAGTTGCACAGAGTAAGTTGTAGGCAAATTTTTCGTATTGCCAGTTTGTATTCTCGTTGGAGCATTAGGGGTAGATATCTAGGGCCGCCGCCAACTGTTATCGCGTCACTTGCTGTATAAAAACTAAAGATGTTTAGCAAATTAGAAGCTAATTAACTATATTCACGATATTCATATATTTCAACTTCTGTTCAAATATAGAGTTTAAAAACATTACATAAGTTATTGTACATAATTGATGTTTAATATCGTGATGCCATATTACTGCGCTTATTGGATGTTAAATGTGTTTAAATTAAAAATCAACAGTAAAACTTAACACTCTTTGAACTATTCATTCAGTACTTTATTATATGTATGAACACCTTTTTCATGCATTATTTCATGAACATAGTTGAACCAAATAGTGGTACAAAATTGTCGAGATATTGAGTTACTAATGTAAGCGAGAGATCCACATTACATATTTGGAATATTCAATTCCTTTTGATATAATTTTAATTTACAAATATCTTTTGTAAATATATTTTCCATATCAGATAGATAAATACAAATTAAACTATTCACATTTTATTAAAATTAATCTTGCACTTATTTTAAGATGTATAAAATGTTTTGGATCACTTCATATTGAAGTTTTTGGATGAAGCCATAATAGAGTGATTAAAATTGTATGTTTTGATGAACATATTATTAGAATAACTTGTCTATTGTACTGGCGACAGAAACTCAATAGGGACTGGTGTATTGAAACCATTACATTCGAAGATCACCCAGATATCATTTATTTCAGTTGTTGGTAAAAATCCGCAAATATGCATTTATTTTTATTAGAGTAAATTGTTGATATGTGTGTGAAAGGATAGAGTTCTGTCGCTGAGTCTTGTTGCTTACGAGTTGTAGACTTAGAGTAGATGCCTGTATTTTACTTTCGACATGTAATATCGAACGAATATCAACGAAGTCGCGTTCTATATTACATAAGAGGACATTTCATTAGTGATTTTGGGTCCAAATTTTATTTTATGACTGTGGTGAAAGCTTCTTATAATTTGAAATGGATAAATCTCGCGATGATCGTATTGTGTGGGCCTGAGTTGGACGGCGGTAAGTAATGGCGTTCTGGGTGTATCCGCTACATTAACACGATTGGACATTGAAAACTTTGTTATTATTTACATGTAATATTGTATATTTAATTTACCTGGTTTGTATTCATTTGAACGTTATATTATTTTACGATTTACTCTGCCAATAGTGGTAATGTTCTGATGCACCCTAAATTGATCAGTTAGATTGTATAATTAGGAATAGTTCACTGATTTGGTTCTACAAGAGTTGTTACCTCACCGATAGTGGATAGTTATCAATTTACGAAAATTACAAAATACATTATGAAAAATATACTACTTGTTTTATTTTATGTATAATGCAAGCATTTAATAATATAATGTGAACATCTAGTTCAGGTTAAATGCCAAATGGGTTAAATGCCACATAACCTAGAATTTTCGTAAACAACGTGTGAATCAGTTTATAAGGTTTCTAAGCAGTAACTCATAGTAGAGAATTTTAAGATGCTTTCAGAACTATTGTTTACTGTATGGAGTATTCTCGTTTACAGAATTGTACATTTGTTGGAAAAATAGTTAGATTGTTAACTATTAAAAAATATTGACCATTGTACCGAAGTATTACTTAACTACTTTATAAGTACCTATGTACTGATATCTTTTGGTCTAATTTCATTTAGAACTTTTTATTTGTATATAATTTATCAAATTATTTCGCATTACGGTTCAATAGAAAAAAATATAATATTATGTAGATACTTTAAACTAAAAAGCTTATAACATTTGTTTAATAATTGGTATTCCCGATTCCATTTTAGTATTCCAATGAAAAGCCAAGCTTTTAGAATCAGGTTGAAGCGTGTACCTACCTAAGTCATAGACCTTATTAAGTAGGTTTTTTAATCCACTAACTTTTCGATGGCCATGGCAACCTCTAACCACTTTGTGATAAAATGTTTACAGTTATCGTGTATTTGGTAATATTTATTGATGAATCAAACAGTCTAATGTGTTACAATGGAACCTTTTCACAGAACCAGTTTGGATTTGATCCTTTGCAAGTAACGGGTATAATAACTCCTAGCAAAGTGACTTTAGCAAGACTTCGTTGTGCTTTGACGGTTATGTGTCCAGGTACGATTTATATCCAAACTACTATAAGCTCATGTATCTCTGAGAGTCCTTTGCTCAGCGGTGGAGCAGTGGGACATTACAGTTCCTATCATAGCATGGATAAAAGTGTTTACTTGCATACAACTTTTTATTAATATAAATCAATCAACGAGTTAAAACTGCTCAAATTAATACTTATTACTCTATCTAGATCTTTGCCATTTCCTGTCAATCAACCACTAATGTCATATATAGAAAGATAGGGAAAGAGTACTTTTTACATTGTTTATAATTTTATCAACTCCTAAATAAATGAATAAAAAACTGATTCAGTATAAATTTAAATGTATGAGGTATTCAGTAGGTGCCTAAAATTAAATTATTTTTAGAGTGCCTTTAAGAATCATGAACAAAAATGTGTATGTGTATATATTTTGGCTGTCCGTATCAATTTGTGTAAATGGATCGAACTGTATTTTGTGTTACAACTGTTCTGCTTCGCATAGGGATTGGTCGGAACACTGTGGCTCGACATTTGTTCGAAACGCAAAGGGACCTTTTAACGACACCAAATTTTTATTAGTGAATTGCTCTGGTGGGTACACATCAGTTCTCGAATAAACTCTATTAGCAAGATTTACATTTAGTTTTAAGATAGAAGCCTTTTGGGCAAAACATACCTACATTAAAAATATATAAACAGATTTCCGTTTGGAAAGCACCTAGGTACTAGTAACCGTGTTTGTTTAATAAGAAAACTCGGTCTCGAAAGCTCTAACATCCATATGTTATTTCATAACGTTGGGATTGGAATAGCGCCTCAAAGGAATTAATTTAGGTACATATTGAATATTATGTAGATGTCCCACTTCCAGCTATCCTATTTAATAATATTTTATATAACAAAGTTTGTCATGATGTATGGAAGTAAGTAAGTATGATTTAAGTTTATAAGGAAGTATGTTTTGTATAATACTTAAGACTTAAGTTTGATGCTTTTTCATAACTAAGGTTATTTAATTTAGTTTATTTACTGATAAGTGATTAGGTTTAAACGCTTTTTTTATTTGTCAGAGAATTCAATGTGCTTCGTGAGATCGTGGTCGGCGCGCGCGCAGCACTCGTGGCTCGTTCAGAGAGGGTGCTACCAACCCCCCATGGACGACCCCCTGCCCGCCACGCTCAACCTACCCACCAGGGCTATGACTTGTAAGCATGAACGGTGAGTACTTGCTCAGTGCTGCTTGGGGTTGCTATTGCTACACACATTTTCGGACTGACAAAGTTGCTTCAGCAGTTTTTGGTGTACAAAAAAATGACCCAGTCATTATTGGTTATTTTCTTATTCAGTGGTCACATTTGTGACATCTGTGCTCTTTAGTTTGACCTTCTGCGTAGTTGCCTATTATTGTTAAATGCGTCAAGTTTGGTTTATCAATTTTATCATGCATTTAATATTTATACTTAGCATACCCTTACTTTATACACTTCTACGTATGACTCGAACTTACTCTATATTAATGAGGTACTTAGTTAGTATGTAACCTTAATTAATATGTAGGTATAAGTGCTAATCAGTACCTACCTAGCTAATCCTACCTAAGATGTCAGTGTTAGTACTTTGCACGTTTAGTCTGCACATACTTGTCTACTTACATCCCAAACGCAACAAAATATGGTAGGTATTGTGATTGTAATAAAATAAATGTTTAGTTTCATCAAATCACTTCCAGATTGCCCGACGCCGAATACAAGGTGTGTTTGTGTCAATCAGACTGGTGTAACTCAGCGTCAAAACTTGCTCCCTTTTATTTAAGATTGATTACAAGTAAATATGTATTGATGTTTATTTTATTCTGCATTACATTTATTTAAATAGAATATTGCGTATTTATTTAAGTGAATAAATGCCTGACTAACTACTAACGAGTAGATAGTTTGTTTGTTTATGGGTTATTATGCTGTATTTTGCATTTTGTAAGACTTATATTATATTTCTTTCGGCTGCCATGAGATAACCTATTGTAATTTTTGTAGTTTGCTGCAAAGCTGGAACTTGTCTCATATCATATGTTATCAACACCATTGAATTGAATCGCAATAAATGTAATTTTATTGAGTTTATAAGCGGCTTTCACTTTAACTAAGGTGCCAGTATCTATTTCTACGAAAAGGATGGTAAGAAGTGTGTGTGTCAGTGGGCCGCGTCCGCTGTGACGACGTGTTTTTGTTGGTACATCAATCTACTAAACCTACATAACGTAATTAGAAAAACAGAAAATAATTAGTTTTAACTCCGATTTATAAACTCTCGGTTGATATTAATCGGTCGATCGCAAATATTAATCGATCGAAAGAAGGTAAGTAATCGAAATATAATTATTTTTATGATCACCCTTTGGTAATAATAAGTCATTAAAAGCAAATACCTACTATAGAACATGATAAAGTGTAGAAGAAATTGCTCCATCAAGATGAAAACGATACGCAACGTAATCGAGTGGAACAACTTTTGAAACAAGGGATTACCAGGGTCCTTTTTACAAATACATAACATGTTCAAATTACTGATCTTTCAATTACTAAGCAGAATTTTTATTAGACTTCAGGTTGGTAAACCAGATCAAATTGTCATATGGACAATGATAAGCAAAAAATCAATCAGTGTGTTCAAATATTTTTATATTTATTTACCTTAAAATAGTAAGTAATAAATAAATTAAACTTAAGTATGACACTAATCTATTCACTGATCGTTACAACCTCATGTCGCTTGCTGAAAAATGAAATCCATTCATTATGTAGTTAGTAGACCTATAATAACCGGAGAAGTTACAATAGAGCCCAATTTTATCATACCATCCTTGTTTATTATGTTCTCGTTTATCTCGGTGGGGACTTAAATCTGCTTTAGACTCAATTTTAAAAGAAATAGTTTAGGTAACTGCCTAACAGTACTTTCTAACCAATTTTTGGTATTTGCTGAATGTATCTAAACATGTTTCAATATAGATCTGTTTATTATTCATTTGTTTATCTGTCTTCATCTTCATGTTCTTTGTCGGTATCTTCGTCATCATCCACATCGTCTAAAATGCCTCCTTCGCTGGTCACTGTTTGTGCTATAAGCCCAAACAAGCTCGTATCGTTCTTATTACTTTCAAGGATTTTGTAAACGTAATCCTCTATAGCATCTGCATCAAATGGAATATTTTCAAAGTCGATTTGTCTTTTTACACGAACTTTAGCGCCCTTACCAGATGATTTATATTGATCTAAATCATCAACGATCCCTTTCCGGTACAGTTCCAATGGGACGTAGCTCCCGTCGCTGACGTCATATTTTATTCCAACGTCGGCTTCCTGAATTTCTATAGAACCGTGTCCTTCCTCGATCAAAGTTTTCAAGTCTCGGGCTTTACTCTGCCTGTAAAATTCAGTCGCTTCTTGTTTCTTTACTAATTTTTCTTTAGTGTGCAAATGTTTGACCTCATTTGTTTCATTAGGTTTCGGTATTTCATTGTTTGTTGTATGTTTATCGTCGGCAGGATCTTTAGGTTTCGATCCATACGTTTTCACTTTCGAATGTCCTTGAATAATTAAGTACATGGGCGTAGATGACTCAGTTGTTACCTTTGATTTGTCTATTGGACTTTCAGGTGTCGTGGAGGGTGGTGTGGTAAATCGCATGTGCAGATAAGGATCATGAGTTGGTTGTATCTTCTTATGCATCAAAGTGTTTACAATTTTTGGACTTGAATAGTGTGGATATTTTGGCCCAGTCTCTTCGGTTATAATCGAGGGCGGAGGTTGCATAGTTTGCATAGTCTCTATGCTGATAGGATCGTCCGGTACAGTCTCTTTAAAAACTTGCATACTTTCTGAGGCATGCGCGTAAAGATTATCCTCTGGGCGTTCTGGTCCGTTCACTAAAGGCATCGACAGCATTGGACCTAACATGTCTAGAATATTAATTTCACGTTTTGGAGTTGTTGACTCAATTATACTAAATGGTGTTCGGAAAGTGGTAGTTGATTTTTCGGCATTATAATCATTGTAATCATCTTGGGTCTCCGTTAGTACCTCGTAGGTTGTTCTTTCCGTTGGCCATGTTACTGTCGTTGGGGTTGTCGTGGACTCTACTGCTAGTTTTTCAGTTGTCTCTTCAAATTGAGTAACTGGTAAAGGAGTCGGTAAAAATGTGGTCTTTATAATGGTTGGTTTTTCTGGAGGAGGTGGAGATTCAGATAACATTGGTTTGTAAAATGAATATGGGTGCTTAGAAACTTGTACGAAATGATCGTTTAGTATAAGATTATGAGTGTCGTTTGCTGTATCGTAATCGTCTATTGGCGTAGTTGGGCCCCAACCAGCATAATCACTACTCACGACTTTGGGTGGCAGCGACTGGTTGACATCTTGAATCCAGTTCTGATTAACAGTAGAGGATTGGTAAATCAAATTAGACGGTTGAAGAGTGTATAGAGAAGTTAGCCTATCGGGTATTTCAGTTGTTGTTCTTGGATCTTTACTGATAAGTGTAGGTAATTCACTTGGTTTCAAGTTTCGAACAGGTTTCTCTTGAGGAAGGATGAATAGAGAAGGTTGGTGACCTGGAGGAGGGAACGGGGGTGGTACTAGTATCGTCATTGGATACGTGTCACTTAGTTTGTAAGTGTAGTCTTCATATTTATTAGGTGGCGGTCGAAATTGAGGATGTCTTCGGAGAGGTAAGGGTTGACGCGGAGTTACACTTGGTTTTCGCGATGAAACCCCAAGCATGAGCACTTCGGATTTCTTTTCAGGGAAGTGTACTGGTTCCCTATCTGCCGTCGTGTCATCGGCCCAGTAGTGAACTCTTTCTAAAACTGGAGGTTCATAATCGTAAGTTGGGTCATTGCGGAGAGGGTCACCTCGGCCAGTCAGTGGCTTCCATTGTTCGAAATCCATTCGAGGGGAAAATAGTGAAGCGATGCTTGGACTCTCTTGATGGTTGGCGTCTATAAAAAATAAGTATTAAGATATAAAATAGAAAGGAATATGGACAAATTTTTAAGGACCTAGTAAATTAATACTAAATTCATACTTACAAGTTCGATTTGAAGGAGCCCGTTCAAAACCGCTGACTACTATGAGAGCTTCGAGCAGTAGTAATAATAACCAGAAAAGCCAGTTGTAGTGTATCTGTAAACAAATAAACAAGCAAATTTTATTGTTATTGTATGTTCGACTCAAATTTCGAGACTCATCTTTGTTGGGTTCACATTGTTAACTTTGTCTTTATTGTATTGCGGGCAGAGGGCAGAGGGGGAGAGAGAGGGCTTGCAAATATTTATTAACTTATTATTAACATTATTATATATTTTTGTGAAAAACATAATAGTATTGAAATATAAAGATAGGTAGATAAGATAACCATTAGTAATGAGTCATGCCATTAATGCTCATATATGACATCAGTACGGTAATTTTCCTTCGACGTAATTTTCGGTAAGAAGAAGTTCTATACGGTAATTTTCATTTTAGTTTTTTTTTATCGCCCAATGATATTCTAAACAACTTAATTTTCTAGGTCTGATTAACTGTTCTAATACAAAATGAATAACACAAGTTTAGTATTACAAACAAAACAATGCGAATACCAGGATACGGTGGATGAGGCCGTAACCGCAGTGAAAGCAGCGCGTGCGCCGAATCACTAACTTGATGCTTACTTGACGGGAATCATACTTAGATTTTTGCATCTAATTTGTTGCCAGGCTCTATTGTCCTTTCACTCTTATCTAAACAGTTTGTTTTCACATAAAATTACATAAAATATGCAACAACACGATCTAACGGTACAACCTGGCGTAATGTTACCCCTCGTGTGATAACTCTACGGAATACTACGGATCGTTTATTAAACGCGCAGCTCATCTTACAAACTGGTTATATAAATGGTTTTCCTGAATTTTGTACTTTTACAATGTTGATGCTGTTAGGAATATATTACAAAAATATGATATTGAGGACGGTGGTTATTTTTATACGGCCAGCGGACGTCAGTCCAAAGTATTTTTTTCCGTGGGTACCATGTTTTCTACATATTATAGTAAAATGTTAATTAACATTTTCATGTTTACTTACATTAGTGTAATTTCGTTTGGTCTGCAATCAGACGGAATAGCACGTTTAATCAATAATAAGTTATACTCTGTTCTATGAACGTAAACTTTCATTTTCTAGTTTAACAAACATTGTGGTTAGACGTGGGTTAACCGAGTGTCACTAGACAATATTATTGAAATATAATGCAATTTATAGACGAGATCCATTGACAGTATGGTATTACAAAAAAATATACTAATACCTAGTCGGATTATATTTTAAATTAGTTTTTCTGAACGGTCGTGGAGTCAGCTTGACTGTACTCTAACCTGCTCAAGACGAAATAACATTTATGTCAATAATTATCACGTTAAAATCTAAAGGCCCATTAGACTCCAGTTAAGGTTTTTCCACTTCTCCATTTCTTCCACCAAAAGTATGGTTTGTTACATTTAATATTCATCAATCATATCAAACGTAGAATAGAGTAGCATTGATAGAAGGCAATAGATATCGTAATAATATTGGTTCCTTATATTACAGTTGTAAAGTAGTACTTGTCTCAATTGTTTCAGCATTTTACCTTTTGTTTTGAGCAATAAATTAACCAACAAAGTCTCGAAAACAAATACACAAACCGGCCCAATACAAGTAAGTACCTACTTGAATAAAAGAAAATTGAGTTGTCTTTCTCGTTATTTACTGCATCGTAAATGCTTACTTATTACATTTAGCGCACCTACATACAAACACAATGGACATATGGACATGTCATAAACGGTTAACTCTGGACGGTGTGACACAAATACTGCCGAACGAGTTGCCATTTATTTTATGTTTGTATTTAATTTATATAGTTCTCGTCTCATTAGGCACTTGTGAATGCCTTAATTAAGAACTTACTGGTTTAGTGCTCCTGGTTTTTATTAGTGATATTTTATTGGCTACAGTAAACACGTCCCTACCTTCGTTAGCTATGACTATGTGTGTGTAGGTTGTTTTGTTACAGATAGATATAATTTCTATCTACCCTACTTATGTAGCCACTATGAAGTTTTACAGGTAGTGTAGAGGTTTTCTACGGAAGTAAGTATTTTTTGGTTTGATTTTATCGATTACCTTTTAATAATTGATTGCCGCTTGATTAAAAATGTAAAAGCTCTTTATAAGGCATTTGCGTTGTATTATGTAGCGTATGTAACTATTTGAGGAATTAAGTAAATATGTACCTATCTACAATTAAGAATTACTATGTACTCTACTTGATAACACATGGACGTTAACACTTCCCAAAATCTCGGAAGATTTGGAAGTGAAAGTATTGGGTAATTTTTTATTAAATGTTGACTTTAATACACGAGAGGTGGCCGGTGCGCAGGCGTGGACTTAGTGGGCGTGAGAACGACTTGCGCAGACGCAGTGACGCCACGGGCGGTTTTACGAGTCCTTGATAATTATACACCATTTATACAACAACTAATATTTTAATAACAGTCGAGAATTATTTATATTTTTAATTTTATATCCTACTGGCAGCTTTCTGTTTGTGACTTTGCTTACTCTTTTTTTGGGTAACGTAATGGAACCAGTCCTCGACATGTTTAGGTCCGTGCGTGAAACAAACTTAAGTAAAACAAAATTTCAAAACGTTACGGTACTAGTTATTCAAAACGATTAAGGATAGATTAAAGTTACATGAGTAATACAATTCATTACTCTCTGATATATGAGCTTACGAAAAATTTAATGCAAAGTCAAATTTATGGAAATCACCACTAACCGACATTGAATCTCCATAGCTCGACCCCCAGTATTCAACATATGCCAGAAATCGACTACCAGTATTCAACATATGCCAGAAATCGACTACCAGTATTCGACATATGCCAGAAATCGACTACCAGTATTCAACATTTACCATTAATCAGATTTAAATTTGTAAATACTCTTCAACCAATAAACCAATTTGTTGACGCTTGTCAATTATGAGATATATAACAGGGCAGGGCAAAAATTAAAACCTTATTGACTTTTTATATACTTTAATCAACATTTAAGTAACTTTAGGTATACTAGCGTAATTCTGGGTACACCATATTATTTTAGCTATCTTTTCGCTTTGCCTTACCGCTTCCATTGCCCACCGCATTTGTTCTGGGGTTTTTTTTTGAGCCATCTGGAACAAGTTTCTAAGTATTTATAGTATTTTACTATTAATTGAAACGTACGTTAATGCCATTATTATTTGTTTAAACGGGAACTTACGTAGGTACTTCGGAGGCTACTGTTGAGAGTTCCTCAACACGTTTCGGTCACATTCGGTGACCTTCATCGAGGTCACCGATTGACCTTCATTGAGGGCTGATTCCCACCACACCCCTCGCACACCGCATCGGTTCCAAGGACACGAATCAACAGAGCCCTGAGATTATGAAATCCCGAATTAGGACGCCGAGCTCTCTCATATGCGGGGAGTGCTAGAGAGAAACGGTTACAGCTGGAGACACAGTCTACGGGTTGCAAATACGTCGTGCCGCGTCCGGGAGCCCCCAGCAGACAGAACGCTGATGTACCTGCCTTACATAAGGGGTGTTACTGAAAAAATCTTAGACAAGGATCTTAGCCCGGGAAAAACGAAAAACGGAAAAACGGTCACCATTCGCGAGGATTCGCGAGGCCATTGAAATAAGTCGTTGTCCGAACTTTAATCAAAATAGTGGATGAATGCTGCCTACGGCCTGGAAACCATGTCTTCAGCTATCTTCGGAGAGAGTCACAAACGGGGTTAGTGTAGACACCGTGAGTTCGTTCTGCGTTTTGCCTCTACATGTAACGGACTCCGGGAGTACGGACAACTCCAGTGAAGGCTCTCTCTCGCCTATACAGCGCGGACCCACTCGTACGCAACCTCCACCTCAACAACCACAACAACAGCTCTCTGCGCGCGTGCTCCGCACGGCGGCGCGCTAGGCGTGAGCCCCGAGACCAAGAGGTGGGTGAAGGGCCGAAACGTGTTGAGGAACTCTCAACAGTAGCCTCCGTCGTACGCAAGTTCCCGTTTAAACAAATATTAAATATTGGGTAAAAATTGTGTCAATACTTTAAATTTTAAAGTATTGACACTATTTTTACCCAATGATCGACACTAATTATAACCAATGTTCGACACATTGTCGTTCACTGGTAAATGGACGTCAATGCATAAAATTAAAATACAGATTTGTTTAGCATCTCCTGCAGAACAAAGGCCACATGATAACTTAGAAAGTCGCAATTAACGTAAGAATCGACACACGTCGAACACTAGAGAACTTCAGTATTCCAAAACCAGTAAACGACATCAACATCAACTTCACCTAAAAACAGCTATTCGCTTTGAAACTACATTCTATACCCTTGAAATCTCAACACCAAACCCCGAAACAAGTAAAAGTTCCGCTACAAAACCTATTTTTTTTAGTATTTGTGAAAACAATTTACTCACCTTCTAATCGATTTCACTAACAAAATGGATTTTTATCATAACGCGCCAATCGCGAATACATATTTTTTGACCAAAATGTCCGAGTGCTGTCAACTCATTGTCAAAGTCAGAGGTACGTCAGCTGTCACCCATCGCAGTGTTGCCATATTAATAAAATAAACAACTACTCTTATTTTTGGCGATGGACCAAAAAAAGTGTCGGTTACTGGACCTCGTCGATAACTGGATCCATCACGTTACAAAAGTTGAGCAGTAAGTTACCTAATTTAAGATTTTAGATACACATCAAATCTATCTTGTCTTTAATTTATGGAATAGTAGTTATCCTAATTCTAATAATACAAGTGTACTGGCGTATCCAGTGTGCGAGAGCTTTAAGTGGAATCTTAAAAACTTTAGGTAGAATAATACACTGAATGAAATAATATTGGGTGTCCCAAACGATACATAATAATGAGAAGGAGTGGTCAACTAGGGACGACAGACCGGGAGCTTATCAACAAAGGTGTGGGAGACACTTTCTCGCGTGTCGTTGACCGCACCACTAACTTCGACCAATTGAAGATGGATCATGGCCTACCTGATATGACAATGGAGATATAATATGATATTATAGGTTCACAAAACACATGTATTTTGAAAATACATAAATTTGGTAAGTATGTATTTTGTGGAATGTATTTACACATTAGTGGATAATGGATATATAGTGAGGTTGTAAATAGAACTACAAACATACACATTACTACAACTAGTCCGCAAAGAACTTTTTCAGCTTACTAATGTAATTTACTTTACTTTCATACACACAGGATCAAATTAAAAAAAGAGCATCAGTTATATTAAGTATCCCAAAATGGCCTTTTCTCAACAGTAGAAAATATAATACTTTATAAAAAAATATTATATTCACGCTGTAGGATATCAATTTCAGTAGAAATATAAAGCGCGCGTTGATGTCTTTTATACCACCGCATAAAATCTCAAGTTGCTAATATATAAATCAAAGATTTATATCAAGAAATTAACCAGCCTATCAATTAAAACAATGCATCTACCTTGATATCCTGTTATTCTAAACTTTCCTAATTAATTGGTACCAATAAATCGATTACATAAAACTAGTTTTAAAAGTTTTCGGTGGATGACGTGAGTTGATGATATTAGACCGGCATCAGCTAAGAGGCAGGTTACGAAGTAATGATTCAACTTACACCGACGGAAACGGTTCCATCGCATCTGATAATATATTACCGCATTTCCGTTTATTCAAATTTTTTAATTACTTAATGATGTGAAATCTATATTTAACTTAATAATCTCGCGTTTATTTGGTAAAAGGATAAATCTGAAAACGTGCAGACTCTCAATATATTTAAAACTCTAAACTTGACAATTTTCAAGTTACATTAAACTATCATTAATAACGTATTTAAACAATAGAGAAAGTTCTGTATAAATCCACGATAAATAATAAAAATCCTTTTACCTATCATGAAGTTTTATTATTACTCACCCTAGATTCTATGTCCTTTGTCCCCATTGTCGTCTCTTTGAACTAGCACGTGAATGGAGGCGTGTTGGGGCTCCGCTGCGGACGCGTGGCCTGCTCAGTGTCTGCGCGGCGTCTGCTTCACATTCGGTGGTCATTCATACCGCACCGACCACTTCCGAAGAACATTATTGATATTGTACCGCCCTACCCATTATGCTTAGTGTAATAGAACCTCTTCTAGCCGGAGTGGCCGGTAACTAAGTACCTATTTGCTTTACTATCACCATCCAGGTGTAGGTATAGTGCCTATATGTATGTAACTGATTTAAGAGCTAAGCATCATTTGTAACCCTACCGAAAAAGGGGCCAGTGGGATTAAATATTAGTTTCGGGTTTGGGTTACTTAAGTTAGTCCTAGATAGCCTGGATTCGAGATAGACTTTTTGACTATGGTAAGTAACTTTAGGAAAAATGGACATTAATCTAACGTTTCAGCATTTTAAGAAAAACTGAAGTTACCTTTGTGAATTTTGTTCGTTTGCTTTTGCCGTTTCTATTTATTCTTGTCAAGAAAATATTTTAAGGTAATTGTATCCAGCCAGACAGGTTTAAATCTTCGTTTGTAGGTAGGTCCTTGCCTAAATCGGTAGGTTAGGTACCGACTGAACTAAACCTGAAAGCAATGATAAATTCATTGATAAATAAAGAAAATAAATCTTTATCCATTGGGTGAATCATTCAAATGAGAGTTACCGAACAAAGATAAATAGTTTACTTTCTATCAGAATAGTTAACCATCTAAAAGCTACATTTCAAATGAACCCATGAATATAAATGAATACGCTAATTTGTCATTAACGAGGCCTATAAAAGTCAGATATCAAGTTTCGGTCTCTTGATAGGTACGCCATTCGTCAACTTCATCTCCGAGATTATTAATTTGAGTGCATTCAGGAAACTGCTAATGATTATAAAAAAAGAAAAAGTCGTTAATTAAATTTACAAACTTTGACCCCCTTAAGCGAGATTTCCAATAAATCGGTAGATCTGCAGTTTCGGGTTTTTGTTTATTATTTTTGCAAACCGCTACCCGTCGGCTATTGTATGTAAATGCGTGGAGTGTGCGGGCCGGCGCGGCCGCAGCGCGCCGAATGTCGAGACATCGACACGACAATGCTCTCAACATTACTCATTATTTCTGACAGGAAAGTTATCACAGCGCGTGGTCAGTTGTTAGGTGCTAGGCTTTTAGAATTTTAAATATTCTTAAGAAATTACTTACTCGAAGTTAACCGAAAATATGAAAGTACGAAAGTAGTGGAAATTCTCATCAGTAGGTACCTACTTAATTAGATACCTACCTACTTACATATGTCTGGCAGTTTAATAGCTATTATGTACCTGCCTAACTTAGCTATCCAAGAACTTAAATGCTTGTTAATTTTCAATGTTTCTTCGAACTTCGATGGACAGTCCATAGGTATATTACCTAACTATGTAGAGCTAGAACATAGGTACCTAGTTCATTCGTGCTACGTACCTATATAAGTACTAGACTAGTAGGTATAACTAGTAAGTATACAAGTCTTGATCAACTAATAAATATGTAAATATCTAGGTAGACCTAGTACCTAAGTAAGTATAAAGGTATACCTAAGTAAACCTTAGGATTGTAAGCCTAGCAGTGGCGTAACTACAGGGTGGCAAGTCGGCAAAATGCCACGGGCCCCCAGCCGGAAGGGGCCCCCGGTCAGAGGAGAACCCCAACTCCCAGCATTTATTATTTATCATACGTGTTTAGTAAAAAAAGTTTTGTCTTTGATTTTTTTTTTACCTACTGAGTTGCATAAGCAAGTTCAAAAATGTATTAAAAATTCAAAGGATTTGTAAAAAAAAAGTTGTAACCCAGTTTTAGAACGTCATTTTGATGAAATTTGTGAGGATGAACGTCTCCAAGATCCTGAAAGCTTGTTTAAAGTGAACGTATTCTATCGTGTATTAGACATAATCATTAATCAACTGAGATCGCGTTTCCTTGGAATGAATGAAATTGTTTCCAATTTCAGTGTCTTGCAACCTGCCACTTTACAAAATTTGAACGATACTGATTTATTGGAGAAGGCTTTAGCATTTGTCCATCTATATAAAGAAGATATATCCATCTCGTTTTGCAAGGAAATTCTCAGTTTTCGATCCTCTTTTAGACACGAAATAGAAACATCATCTTCTATAAGAGAACTTGCTGACTTATTAATAATAAAAAATCATTTTATATCTTCAAGCTTTCCTGAAGTGTGCACTGCATTTCTATTATTTCTCACCATTCCTGTGACTACGGCTAGTGCCGAGCGATCGTTTTCAAAACTGAAATTGATAAAAACTTATTTAAGAAATTCTATGGGACAAGACAGGTTAAGCAACTTAGCTATTCTATCCATCGAAAATTCTATGGCCCGAAATTTGAACTTTGATGATATCATTACCACTTTTGCTGAACAGAAAGTCCGAAGGAAGGAATTTTAATAATTAACATTTTATATTTTGAACAACTATTGTGTGCTTTTAACAATATGATTATTCGGACTGCGTATATCAAATTGCTTTTTTTGTTGTTCAAATCATTTTGACTACTCTATGTGCGCATATAAATAAGATGCTGACAGTACTTTTTTTTTTTTTTTATTTGAAATGGGCTTGCTCTTGACCACAATCATGTCTAAGCTATGATGTGGTCTACGATGGAGCGAGCTTACCCAGAAGATGCCTATTCACGTTACTTTTGAAACACCCAGGGTTATAATTAGGTATTTTTATTTTAAAGTGAATTATTAGAAAATCAAGTACCTAAGTATAATTATAAAGTTTGTATGTACCTACTTAACGTAGTGATTTATTATTGTACTCTTACAAGTAAAAGTGTATAAATAAGTATTATAAAATAAAAAAATATTATTATTGTTGGTTCATTTTTTTTATATTGGGGGGAGGGGCCCATCCGATGAATTTGCCACGGGCCTCGAACGGTATAGTTACGCCCACAGATGTCAGAAATACAGGAGATATGCTTTGTAAACAAATGTATTCGTGTTCAGATGTCGCCGTGTCACAGATTAATAAATAGTTACTAACGTTCACTAACACAAAAGCAAAAACTATAAGAACGGCACACGAGCTCATATTTCTCCCGCACACAAAGAAACTTACAGCAACACTAATAAACTCAGTAATAGAACACATGCATACAGGGGGCGGGGCTTCTACCTGTAGCTACAGACAATAAACACACATCGCAACTAGTGATGTGAAGAGGTAATTGATTTGAATTTGAATTTGAATTTGAATCGTAGAAAAAATAGTATCGATGAAATTCAGAGCCGACGAACTTTCTTCAATGGTTGAAAGCACTTAGGCTCAAAGTGAGACGAACATATCGTGTTATTTTTTGTGGGAAACCAGTTTGGACCTTTTCCTGTTGCATTTATCCACTTTTCTTTTATTTTTGGATCCTTCGGATAGCTAAAATATTAAAAAGGTGTGAATGATGATGATGATATCAATGATACATGTGTAAGAGTACCGCAATAAATTAAAAACCCATACTTGATTCAATAATAATAATAAGTCGAGTAATCAAGAAATAGTAATGAATTGTGTTTTCAATAATTAATTATATCATTTTTACCTCACATTAGTAAACAACAGCTATAAAGTTCCATGCAGCAAAAAAAGTCTAATTTTGTTCCCTTGTGTAATCATTCGAACTAAGTAGGATCGATATAAAATATCGACAACCTCAAAAGTGACATCACATCTCTAATTATCTACCTAACAATGGACACTGGTTCCAATTAATTAAATCAGGGACATAGAGGTAGTCTTGGGCGTTATAACATACAACAAATAATATATTTCATTATAATTTTATAGCAACAACAACCATTATTTATTTTCGACAAAGACTGTTGTAATATTTATTACGTACCTATAATATAATCGTGCGCCTCGATTCGGCAATCATCGGAGATACTCGGTAACTAGTAGAACTAGAAACTACCGGTACCGAGTATCTCCGATGATTTCCGAACGGACCGAACCGAAGCCGATGTCGACTCAAATTCAACTATTCAAGGTTCAAGGTCAAGGTTAAAAAATAATGATAGCGAACTTCACATCGTAGAGCGTTAGACGAATATGAACTTTAAATTACTAAGTACAAGAGCAAATTTTACTTTCATTAAAATACAACAGTTTATTATAATTTTGATTTTATATTCGTATGAAGATAGATTCATGTCTTCGCTGTTGCCTGTTGTTTTATTGGTGTATATTCATTCATTAGAAAGTTTGTTTTGATTGCGAAAAAACTGCTTTTTTATCACATACATTGTCCACAGTAAAATAATTCCAAACGGCGGAACTTCGAGCTCGCGACATTTTTCACAAATATGTTTTTACAATTTTATAACTTAAAAACTATTTTACACACACAATAAATTTATTATTTACAACACTTATTAACTTTTGCATCAACTTTTTCGAGTAAGAAAATTCAAACAAATACGTAAAGCCTGTAACGAGTAGGAAGGAAAGTTCGTTGAAATCAAATCAAAACCAAATTTGTTTTTCTGTAACACATTTTAAAACATGCAACACTGAAAAAATTGTACCTACTATTATAATCTTGTGCTATAACTTTATCATCGTATTTACAACCGTAAAATGTTATAATCGCAATTCAACATACAACTAATCTTACAACAGATAATAAATATTACAACAGTTTAACACAACAGTTAGAAAAATATAATTATAACGGATAATGCAATATGAAAATATAGCGATAACGCCCAAGTTTACATAGAGGTCAAAGTACGAATTTCAATCTGATTTTTTGTAATTAAGGTCTTTGAGTGATTCTAAGCCTATTTTATAGAATACGTTTTTTTGAAATACCTGCCCGTTTCCGAGAAAAAAAATGTTAAGTTTTTTTTTGTATGGAGAAAAATCGTTTTCTTTATTTATTTCATAAACGGGCAGAGACGTTAAAACCAAACCTTAAAGGGATTAAAGAACACATAATTCCTTGCATTTTGTTCGAAATCATCTACTCCATATCTCTGCCCGTTTAAAAACGGCAGGCGTTCCAAATTTTTTTTTTCTTTTGTGGTTTTTTTGGTTTAAATACGCTTGAATGAATACTTAAATAGCAATATTGTAATACTAGTACTTCATTCCATCGATACAAAATGGAATTGTAATATTAATAGCTTAAGTAATTTTATACCTACATACCTGCTATGTTACTTTTTTACCTGGGTATTGTTTTGCGTAGAGGCTTTTGCAAGGCCGAATATGTTTTATTGTTCACGTTACCTGGATAAGATAAGAAAAGAGGGCACTTACAGGTTACAGGTAATCAGGTAACTTACCTGATTAGTTGTTTTCAAAACGGAGTCACTCGTTCCTCGGATCCTAAAGTATCAACACGTACCTACACGCTCTTTACCATTAATATGTCTCAGTTTAAATCAAATTTGGATATATATGTGCTACTGAAATCAAGTGGAAATATCAAAAACAGTGATATATTGTGCACTACGTTTTTAAATCAAATAAACTTTGAAGTTTCTGCTGAAGATCTTATAATTCTAAAACAGTTCACAAGAACATATGTTGCAAATTTACACAAGAGATGGTTGCAAGCAAATAGATGTCAATCTAATTGTCTTTCAATCTATCTAATAATGCAGACAGTAATTCTTCTTCGGAGTGGTTTTTAAGAGATGAAAGGCACCTTCTTTTATGCTTGTTTGATAGATCCTCTGGTGGGTCTCAGATGGCTTTCTGTGGAGTATTTGTAGCAGCATCTGACTGCGGACTGGCTTCCATTGCTTGAGACATCCAAATTCTCTTTCGCAAATATTGACATCAAATATGGTGTTCTTGGTGAAAAAATTAGATTGGCATCTATTTGCTTGCAACCATCTCTTGTGTAAATTTGCAACATATGTCCTTGTGAACTGTTTTAGAATTCTAAGATCTTCAGCAGAAACTTCAACGTTTATTTGATTTAAAAACGTAGTGCACAATATATCACTGTTTTTGATATTTCCACTTGATTTCAGTAGCACATATATATATATCCAAATTTGATTTAAACTGAGACATATTAATGGTAAAGAGCGTGTAGGTACGTGTTGATACTTTAGGATCCGAGGAACGAGTGACTCCGTTTTGAAAACAACTAATCAGGTAAGTTACCTGATTACCTGTAACCTGTAAGTGCCCTCTTTTCTTATCTTATCCAGGTAACGTGAACAATAAAACATATTCGGCCTTGCAAAAGCCTCTAAGCAAAACAATACCCAGGTAAAAAAGTAACATAGCCGGTATGTAGGTATAAAATTACCTAAGCTATTAATATTACAATTACATTTTGCATCGATGGAATGAAGTACTAGTATTACAATATTGCTATTTAAGTATTCATTCAAGCGTATTTAAACCAAAAAAACCACAAAAGAAAAAAAAAATTTGGATCGCCTGCCGTTTTTAAACGGGCAGAGATATGGAGTAGATGATTTCGAACAAAATGCAAGGAATTATGTGTTCTTTAATCCCTTTAAGGTTTGGTTTTAACGTCTCTGCCCGTTTATGAAATAAATAAAGAAAACGATTTTTCTCCATACAAAAAAAAACTTAACATTTTTTTTCTCGGAAACGGGCAGGTATATCAAAAAAACGTATTCTATAAAATAGGCTTAGAATCACTCAAAGACCTTAATTACAAAAAATCAGATTGAAATTCGTACTTCGACCTCTATGTCCCTGATTTCATTAATTGGAACCAGTGTGGCAGCACCCGCTTCACGAAACTATCGTGTGAGTGAGAGTATCAGTAAAACACTTTTCCATTGCGCTATTAGACCAGGCGATTCATTGATCGATGTGTATTAAGCAAACAATGGTTTTAGTTCCTAATGAAAATAATTGCTTTTGGTACTTTATCGTGTTACTAGTATCACGAAGTAATGTTTTAATGAATTTAATAAGAAAAACAATCATATTTTTATACTTACGTGTGAAATGAGATGCCATCTTTCGTATAATTCACAATAGAGGTGTTATTTTTGCAAACAACCACTGTACAACGCGGCATTTTGTAAAAAATCACAAGCAGTGAAGACGTCGCAAGTTGGCATTCGACTAATGGCCGAAACTGGCAACAAGCCGCTTTGCGGCTAGATGCGTTCGCAAGCGCCACGCCTCCTTGCCACATCTCCTGTATTTCTGACATCTGTGGTTACGCCACTGAAGCCTAGGTATACCTAGGTTAATCTTAGGGCTTAGTAATACTATCAAGTAACTAAAACTAGCCCTTAGGGGCTCCCAAATCTTTTAAGGAAGGTAATATTATTATGTATGTACCTATACCTATAATACAATCTTCCTAGTTAAGTACCTACTCACAACACAAACGTTCTTTTACTGCCTACCTTCCTGCCTACTAAGTATACGATTGTACCTAACTAGGCACCTAGTTAGGTACAATGTCATATATATGTAATTAAAAACAAGTACTTAACTACTATAGAATGTAATGGCGAGCCTTACTTCTTATCAACAGGCGCTTGGTGATATGTGAAATTCGCAGTTCATACTTCTCAGAATGCGTTCCACGCACCTACTACCTTAGAAAGAAGCGTCGACACCAACAAATGCGATAAGTAGTGTCAGTGAAACGCACGCAGTATTTGAAACGATCAATTATTGAAGTCCATCCATTCTGCAGGGTTCTATCTAATGTAAAGATTGCTTACGCGGAAGACAATTAGTTGTTGCACAACGCGCCTTATTTATTTAATTTATGTATGTATGTATGCTCCTTCCTTAGATCCTGTCCTTAATGTTTTGTTACGTATTATAAATTGATCAATTATTAAATAATCGATTATTTAATCATAGGTCCTCTAATTGGAAATGCGATGAATTGATGTAGGTACTTATCTGCATAAATACTTTAATAACGAGTAGATACAATACCAACCTAATATTAAACAGGTACTTAGATACTAATACGAAATTAGGTATTAAGTAAGTAAATCTAGGTCGTGAGTAAAAGGCAATAACATTAGTTCTATTATTATAAATATTAGTTCTCCAAGGGAGGAATGCGAATGCTGATGGTATTTATGGTACAGGTATGCTGCTAAGTTGGTGATCGACTACAAGCAATATTTGATGTCTATTCGTTTTTGCTTATCTCTGATGAATATGTAAGATAATCGTGCGGCACAGCGGTTATGTGTTTCAGCCTATTATTGCCAAGTGTAGAATCGTATGTACGAGCAACGAGGTCGTTGAAATGGTCATTTGCAGGCCCGTTGATCCTTACAAAAAAGGCACTAGCCTCCCCCAACAAAGTAGTCTAGTGAGAAGTCGAGTGGCTTCACCAGGAAGTGGGGGGTCGGAAGATACCTAGGGCCTTAAGGGTGCCTGTCCATTGACGCGGAGCAAGCTGGCGGAGCGGAGAAACGGACAAATATTAATTAACCAATAGGATTGTATAAAATATCTGACCGGAGATTTAATGCATTCCTATTGGTTTATATAATTGTCCATTTCTCCGCTCCGCCTCGCTCCGCATCAATGGATAGGCATTCTTAGTCTAAGGGGCCGTTCACAAAATACGTCACGCTATAATCAATTTCACCCCCTCCCTCCCTATTGTCACGCTGTGTCACACTTTCTGTGACCCCCATGTAAATATTTCGTCATAAAAACTAAGACCCCCCCTGAATATAATAAATTTCAATGGATAATACACAAATTTTGAGAATCAGAAATATTTATTTAGGTTATAAAACCTATAAATTATATAATATAATAAAATTTGAATAAATTAATAAAAATCTTTTATAACGAACAAATAAATAATAATTCTATTTATCAAAAGTCCAAGGATTCTGCAAATGCGTTGAAATATCCATAATTGGTATTGCAACATCTTCTTCTTCTTTATCTTCAAAACTACCCTCTACTTCATCGTCATCTATCCATTCTGCATTTTCCGTACCAGCGTTTCATCTCCCAATAGGCACAACCAGCTCTCGAGCTCGCTCGAGTTGGTTGTATACGCCAAACTACTTCATCTTTTCTTTTGCGTTTTGGATGTAAATTTTTTAAATGCTGCAGTAAGGTTTTATTAGACGTGTGATATAGGCCACATTCTTTACATGTTCTGCTTGCCAATTTATCATGAACTGACGGACAATACCAATCGTAAGGAATTTGTTGAAAAAACGTTTAGAAGTCGTTATTTACTAAATACGAAATGAATGACTTTGTATCATGATCAAAATTGAGAAAAAAGTATTTATTGAAAAAATAATTTAAAATCTTTTAATGAACGGCGAACATCACGTTGCCGTAGACCCCCCCGTCCCTCCTTGTCACATCTTGTCACACTCAGCAAACTCCCTCCCCCACCCCTTGAACGCGAACGTATTTTGTGAACGGCCCCTAAATCGCGCCCTGGTCATTTGGTTAAGTTTAGGCATTAGTTTAGCTGCCATGCAGCATTTTGGCGTTGGCATTTATTTTGTTTGATCATAAATAGGTACCTAAGGACTAGATGTAAACAAAAAAACAGTATTTATGAATTCTTAAGTTTATTTGAAATACATGTCATAAATACATCTAAAGGATCTTCTTCCATAGAGGTATTAGATTGTTTTCTCCCATATTCATCAACTAGTTTCATGTGTTCCTCCAGATTTTCCACCTCATTGGTTTCGGAATCAAAGTACTTGTCTTCAGCATCCTGAGAAACTTGGTGCAAGTCATCATACTGCTCGTTGTCATCTACAGTTGAGTAGTCGAAATCATCGTGCCCTTCTATAAAGCTACTATACATTTCTTGATAGAACTCTTCTTTTAATAGTCTTCTTTCAGGGGCACTGATGGTAGTTTGTTTTCTTTTCTCTGGAACATGTGAAGGCCTTGTATCTGGTGTGTCAAAATCTCCCCACATTTTCTTAGTTGCAACTTTCTTGGGCTTATCTTCACAAATTTCAACAGCATCCATGCCTTCTTCTAATAGCTGTTCATTTTTCTTTTCTGTCATTTGGTTTCTGTCTACTGTGTCTAATATCATAGTGAGTAAGTTTAAGCTTTCATTGTCTATATCATCTCTTTCCTTTATTTCCTCATCTGTTAAGTATTGTCCAACAAGCTGTTCATACAGCAACGGGCTCCTCAACATCATCTGCTTCTCACTAAAATAGTCTGTTTCATCTTGTAGCTTTTGTAAAGCTATGTATCGCCTGTTCCTTACCCTCTTTCGTCTACTTGCCTCAGAGTGGTATATCTTTAAGTCTGTTATGCAATCTTTGAAGCTCTGACTAGATGATGGTATGTTTTCAAAGTAAGCCATGTGGTAAGGGGCTAAGTATTTACCAAATTGTAATAGAAATTCTGTTGGTGATTGCTTATACAGTTCAGTAGCCAAGCGTATTTTGTCGCTGGTACGTATTTCTGCTTCATTGACATGAGCATTTTTAAAAGATATTTTGGCAGATCTTATTAAGTAATCAATTATGTCATCAATTGGATCTACATCATCTTCTTGGATCTCAGAAGGTGTTATGTTACAAGCCATGGTGGTCTTAGTACTTTAATCAGTAGTAATACCTGAAAATACAAAATTAAGTATAATAAAAACAATACAAACAATATATTTGGAAGATAGAGCATTGGGATGACTTCTAAATGTAAGTTAATGTTTAAGATTATTCCGTACCAGTCACTAATCAGCAATCAGCGTACCTATCTATTATTTCGAACTTTCTGTATTTTAATTCTGAATTTGCGAAAATCGAAGAATAATTGTGTTTGTTTATTTTCCTTCGTTTTAATTTTTTTGTTTGATTGATTGACAATTGATTGATTGAACCACTAGGAGGCTTTTGACTTTGACAGACTTTGAGTTGGCAATATTTTGACAATAACAATTTTTTTGTATGACAGTGTAACAACATGTGTAATCCATGACGTTGTCAATGTCAGTTACATTTATGGTATGTCACAAAAAATATCAGAACTGTCAAACGAAAACGAAATCAAATTTTATTTTCATTCTCTGTTCATCAAACAAAATCAAAATATTTATGTATAGAATAGTGGAAAGAATATCATTAGAAAAGCTGTGAATAATGTAACGCAAAGAAGAAATTTTATTTTGAATAAGTGGAACAAATATCAGTATGGATACAATTAACATAAACTGGATAGAAGTGTGCGGACCGCAGGGATTGGAGCCATGGAACGACACATCCAAAGATTTCGGACAATGTTTTCAACAGCTTTTTTTTCAGATACCTGTGTATTATATCATAGCTATAATATCAGGGTATTATATTGGAACAAAAAGAGACTGGGTTATTCGCGAAAAGGCACAGGAACATGCAATTTTTATTCGCAGTTGTGTGGTGATAGCACTTGTCTTAATTCCTGTGATTGAAATGTATGTTTTCATTACTAAAGTTAACTTTGTGTTATATCCTGTTGATTATTTCGCTGCGGGAGCGTCGTGTTTGTGTTGGCTAGCGCATTTCGGGTATGTGCTGGCATTGAAGCACAGACTGGGACACAGTGCCAGGGGCCCTACATCTCAGATTGTTATGTGGAGTATTGCTCTATTGCTAAACTTGATTTCCTTAAGGAGTTGCATCCTTAATGGTACAACAATAGGGTACAATGTGGCCTCCCTCTGCTGCCATGGCCTGTACTTCCTTACCTTGCTGCCATCAAGTACTTCAAGACCTACATACTATTCAAGATGCTTGGTCGGCTCACAGCACAATCATGTAGGTATATTTTAGGGACTTTTTATATGACTCATATATCAGAACAATTATTTTGTTATCAACTGTTCTGAGGGGCACAGAACTAAATAGTATCGAATTCAAATAAATAATCATTATTTTACTGTAATGTCACATGTTGTTTCAGAGTGAATACACACCCTTACTTCCCCAATTGGATGATGGCATCCTGGGAACTGCAATGCAAGGCACGGGATGGATGTCCAAGTTATTTTTTACATGGGTGAATCCACTTTTGCAAAAAGGTATATTATAGGAAATACACAGTATAAAATATTGATTCAGTAATGTTTAATGTGTTCTATCTTTCTACCTTTAAGTTTCGTCTAATTCCCTTGACATGGGTTGTTTCTTTCACAGTATTGTAACTCTCTTTATACTTTATTTTTCTTACTTGTCCCAAAATGTGGACCAATGTCGTCAATTTTCCAGCCGAAGGCGATTGCTCCTAAAGAGGAAAAAGATTTAGTGAATTTAAGTCATTCTTACCCTATCTCTAAACCTTTTCCTCTTCAGCAGTAGTCTTCTTCGGCTGGAAAATGTAAAGTATAGATTTCGAAATTGTTAAGTACAGTCAAAACCGTTTATAACGACATCGTTTACAACGACCTATCGGTTATTACAACCAGATTGTATGGTCCCGTCCGAATCCCTAGTAAACTATTCAGTAAACAAATCGCTTATAACAACATCGCTTACAACGACGAAATTTTATCGATATTCATCGGCTATAACGACCAACCGCTTCTTGTCTCAGCAAAACAAAACAATACAAACGATTTTAAATCTTATTTCTATGCATTGAATGAATATTTAGGCATATTATTACCTACGCACTTTCTCCCACCTCATCCGAACCTCTGCCCGGCCATTTGACCTTGCATACGCTGTAACAATTTTGCAAAAATTTGTTGCCTTTAACGAACAGTTAAAGGCAAAAAAAAATTGCTAAATTGAACAGATACTGGTGATACTCATACCTTGAGGAGTATGAAACGTAAAATGCAAAAAATATTTGAGACTGGACTAAAAAAAAAACAGACCAAAATGACTGATTACTTTTGTACCTAATTATTTCGTAATACATATTTAGGAGTATGAAACGTAAAATGCACAAAATATTTGAGACGACTAAAAAAAAAACAGACCAAAATTACTGATTACTTTTGTACCTAATTATTTCGTAATACATATTTTTGTTTCTTTTTTGACTCGTTTACATATTATAATGTTAACATACGATATTATAACCCATACCTACCTATTCTAGATAGATAACTATGCACATACATATGTACTGTACTTGTGTTTATGACATTGCTTATAACGACTATCGGATATAACGTCGGCAACTATACGGTCCCTTCAATGTCGTTATAAACGGTTTTGACTGTATATACAAAATATATATTACTGGGTTATTCCTCTTATCAATGATACAAGAATATAAGGATTCTATAAATATTACAACAAAGCATTTGCCATGTAAACATCCTGGTACTACCTTAAGGGGCCATGTTTGTAAACAATTTCTATTCATGACTCATGTTCATTGTTATTGATTAAAATTTTGAATAATCTGTAGAGTAGGGAAATGAGTAATGACTGGCATATTCATTTATTTCCTAATAAAAATCAAAATATATTTAACAGTTTTATCTAAAACAGATAGATGGACACACATTTTTCACATTTATATTAATGGACACTATTGACTCCTCATTTGTATTCTTGTTTCAGGATTAGAAAAGAAACTGAATGATCCAGAGGAGTTGTTTGATATCCCGGCGACTTACCGGTGTGGTTATGTAGGAGCCCGACTGGATAGATCACTTATAGGCAATGTGGACATCTACCAGCAGTTCACTGAAGTGCCTCATGAGCCATTTATTGCATCCGGTACATTAGTATAGAATATCATTAGTTTTCATATATTTTTTTCATTACTAGAGCTAAGATGATGGTAAAAGTGTGTATCATGTCTATACCTAATAACAAAAAGTTTAGGTATCAAAAAAACACAATAAAAGAAGTGGCCCGTTTTTCTCATACTTAATTTTACAATATTAATCTCATAATCCAGTTTATTGGAAGAAGTGAAGGTAGTGCAATATTGGCTTCAAACCTTTATATTGGTAGTCAACAGCTGTTTTTAACCAACTTCAAAAGAAAGTTCTCAAATCTGATTTTTGTATGTTTTATTTAATGTCAATTTATCAAAACCAGAGGTTTTTGGCGAGTTGATTAATGAAGTTGATGGATGTTAACTTTAAAATTCTCCCTCTGTTATCAGGATATGGCGCGACAGGTGAAACGGCCCCTCAATCCAGCACCCCCGTCACGCCGACGTCCCGCGTCCTCATCCGACCCATACGACGACAAAACGTCACGTTACTAAGGGCACTGCATTCGTGTTTCGCCGTACAATTCTACAGCATAGGACTTCTGAAGTTGGTCTCCGATATGACTGGGTTTGCGGGCCCATTGTTACTCAACAAACTAGTCACTTTTGTGGAAGATGACACTATTGATCTACATTTGGGGTAAATATACTTTTAAGTCATTTATAGTTTCATGGTTGTACATGTATTGTATATGTGTTGTATTTGTTATTTGATTGGATAAACAAAATATGTGGGAACATAAGGGAATAGAACAATTTATCAACTAAGATTTGCATTGCTACTTACAAAATGTATGTTCGTTCTTTGATGCTAAAACGGTAATTTTTGGATGCAATTTTGTTTAGGTCTAACTAACTGAGTTTATACCTTTGAATAACACACGGGGTACTAATTATCCCGACTTTCAGAAGGGAATTAACCAACGCAAATTCCGCCAATGGACGTGCTGGCAGTTAATGTTATAGCATACTGTATTATGTAAGGAGTTAAATAATGTTTTTTTTAAACTTATGGCTTGACTCATGAGGAAACAATAATGGTGTTATCAGTTCAGTTAAGGCTAAAAATACCTTTTAGTTTAGGCATCAAATGGTTAAATTATCAGTTGTTTTGTAATGTAATATTAACTTACATATTATCAGAGGAATGTCCCTGAACTTATCACTAACTTGCACTACTATAGTAGCTACGAATATCATAGCATATTATACTTAGGACGCTCGGACCGATGTCATGATCTTACTTTTGCATGCAATTGTTGTCGATAACACGCTGATCAACACTAAGCGAAACGACATCGCGTCGCTTGCATCAATATAAACTTGTTGACATGCATTCGAATTCTCATTACGGAACCTAATTATATTACTTCAATCGTGGGGTTGTAGAGATGTAAAACCAGCCTTAATATTATGTGCCTACCTATTTAATTTAATAGGTACCTATTTAGTTAATAAGTAGTATTATACCCTGTCATGTCCCAATGCTAGACAAAGGCCTCTCATCTCACTAAAGATATCAGTGCAGTGAGGAGGATTAGGCGTAATTTCGTTATTAGGCTTTGAAAATCTAACCGCATTTGACATTCCAGGTACTCATACGCCGCGGGTCTGCTGGCCGCGACACTAATATCATCTCTATTCAACGTACATTTCAACTGGCTCATGTCTCTCATTGGACTCAAAATGAGAGGCGCCATAGTTTCAGTAATATTGACAAAGACTCTAAGCGTGACTTCCACTCAGTTGATGACCGCGTTCTCAATTGGAGAGATAACTAACTTTATGTCCACTGACACGGATAGGATTGTGAATTCATGTCCAAGTTTCCATGCACTTTGGAGTATACCTTTACAGGTAAATACTTTCTCTAAAAACAACTAGTTATGTCATAAGAACTGCATTGAGATTCATATTATGCTTATTGAAATAAAGAAAGTAAAAGTATTAGCCTGTAATGTCCCACTCCTGGGCAAAGGCCTCTCATCTCACTGCAGATATCAGTACAGTGAGGAGGATTAGGCGTAATCACCACGCTTATTGAAATAATATAAATTAAATTTATTTTTTGCCCTCCAATGCAAATCTCCAACAATTTTAACACTGTTCTATTCAGAGCTATAAAGATTATTATTTTCATATACGAGTATATACATAGTAGACATGGATGATACCTATTAAAAGAGATAGTACCTAAATCATACATTTTGTTCCTCAGCTCTTCATAACTCTCTTCCTTCTATACCAACAAGTGGGCGTGTCTTTTCTGGCCGGTGTCCTATTCTCAGTCATACTAATACCTATTAACAAGTACATAGCCAACAAGATTGGATCGCTCAGCACTGAAATGATGCGACACAAAGACTCGAGAGTGAGTCTTATTAGTGACATATTGAAGGGAATAAGAACCATCAAACAACATGTGTGGGAAGATTGCTTTATTGATAAAGTTTCTGGTAAGTATTACGTAACGTAGTCGCCATATAGTATACAATAAAGCAATAAATTAAACTTGTTCGCATTTGCTATCATTTTTTTAATGTGATTTCAACACAAGATTGTAAATGATTCATAAAGGCTCACAGAATCTCACTGGCATCTCTAGCTTGCTCTCGCGTACTTTATTTTTCATAATTTAAAGAGTTTGTATGTTAACCAACAGAGGTCCGAAGCAAGGAGTTGAAATACCTCCGCGGTCGCAAGTACTTGGATGCCATCTGCGTTGTGTTGTGGGCGACAACTCCCGTGCTCGTCGCGGCACTCACTTTGGGCACGCATGCTTTGCGAGGACAATCATTGGATGCACCTACGGTGAGAGAATTCATTGCTTACTTAGATTAGCAGTGATTCTCCTGCGTTGAATTGAACCTTGCGCCGTATCAATTTCGCGATTAATTATAGCTTGTGTGTTATTGTGATGTAAATAAGTTGTAAACGTGTATTTTTATTTCTTTGCATCCGATTTTTGCATTGATTTTAGTAGGATAAACTTTGAACACGTTATTCAGTCCTGTGTCACAGAAAACCTGTAGTGATACGTTATGGTTTGAATTGCAGGTGTTCACCACGGTGGCTCTTATAAACATGTTGATCGCGCCCCTGAACGCGTTCCCGTGGGTGCTCAACGGACTCATGGAGGCGTGGGTTTCTGTCAAACGCATACAGAAGTTACTCGACGTAAGTATTACCCGCTATTTTACCCTCGTTGTACCGGTTCTCGTGGGAATATCGGAATGAAAAGTAGCCCGATCCCTTCCTCGTGAATCACTATTTCACTTACTATAGGTGTACAATTATTTTGATTAGTTTCTGAGTTTATCACAGACTAGAGGCTAGACAGATGTTTAAATTAAAGTGTGTTCTCCGAGGTAAATAGTATCTTATTTATATTGACCGAACCGTAACCGACAAATTAGGATTTTAATTTCATTGAATAGTACTATCTTTCTATTTCAGCTGCCAGATACAGACACAGAATACTACTACGACAAAATAAACAGCAACTGCAACGAGGATAAAGATATCATATTCAAAAACGCCACCTTCTCCTGGGTTAAGCCTTCAAAACGCCCAATACCTCAATTAAAACATAAACATACTAAGAAAAATAAAGGAAAATCAACCAAAAAGCTTTCTAGGGGAAGTATCCAACGGAGGGACTCTACGTCATCTGCTGAATCGAATTCGAGCGAACCATTTTCACTGAAAGATATTAACTTGGAGATTGGCAGAGGAGAGATGATAGGCATTACTGGCAGTGTCGGTAGTGGGAAGACGTCGCTATTGTTGGCCATTTTAGGAGAAATGGTTAAGAAGAACGGAGATTTGCAGATAGCTAATAGTATTAATGGTAAGTATAATTTGGCAACACTCCTTGGTTTAACCCGTATTGTAAGTAAGTAGACCTTTGGCGGCTCAAGCAAAATTGTTTCGGTTTTAGGTAACCTACTCATATTTTCCTAGTATCTTGTTAAATCTATACTAATATGTATTATAAAGAGGTTAAGTTTCTAACTTTGTTTGTTTGTTTGGAAGCGCTATTCTCAAAAACTTCCATTTCGATATGATTTTTTTTAATAGATTCAACGCGAAGGTTACGGTTTAAGCTATTTTTCTCCCCGAAATTCTCACGGTAACGGGCACAACAAGGGGAGACGCGGTCTAAAGTCTACTTTAGGAATTCTTGATAATGTAAGAAACAAACCAAATGGCTTAAACGTTTTAACTTGAAAGAGCGAACATCCACATATCCATTTTTAAATAACTTTCTATGTGTATACGCTTAATCGAATTATTGTATTTGTAGAATCCGGATTCGGCTATGTGCCTCAAAAGCCCTGGCTAGTGAGGGGCACAATACGAGACAACATATTGTTCGGGAAGCCCTATGATGAAACTAAGTTCATGGCTGTTGTTGACGCATGCGCTTTAACTGGTAAGATATCGTTACTGTGGATACATCTAATAAATGAGGAATAACTAAAGAGAAAAATGTCTAAACATTTTACAGACAAACGAAGTTTGGATCACCCTTTACTACCTTGACTATCCATATATGAAAGGGTGTGCATATAGAACAGATCCATCTTATCCGATGTAAATAAAAGGTGGTAGTTCTTATTAAAGCGAGATGAAGTTAGTTTTTCCATTTAAAAATAATACTATTGTGCAGAGGACCTGAACATTCTCGGGTGGAACGCGTTCGTGGGAGAAGGCGGCTGCACCCTGAGCGGCGGACAGCGCGCGCGGATAGCGCTCGCCAGGGCCGTGTACCAGAACAAATCAGGTAATCCTTGCTATTCTATCCCTAATTATCCCACTAATATTACAAATTCCAAAGTTTGTGAGGATGGAAAATATGTATGGATTGTTACTCTTTCACGAAAAAACTTCTGGACGGATTTGGATGAAACTTTGAAGGTTACATGGGATACATTTTATCCTGGAATTCCCGCGGGAAAGGGAACAACGCGACTAACACCGCATGGCGAGGCTAGTTGTCTATACGCACGCAAGTCCTCAACCATTGACTCGAGCTGTGCGGTTTAAACTCAGGCTGAATCCTTCGACTATAATCCGTCCACATTAAGCCAATATTGGTATGGATCACAGAGCATAGAAGCACCGCCAGGCCAGCCGCTACTAGAGACGCCTTTCTTAAAACTTTTCATACAAACTTAGCGTGTCGAGAGGCGTTACCGTTCACTCACGCTATAACACGCTCTACTTCAAATTTGACGTAAGTATCTGTATTGTACGTAGAGATGAGGTATGGTCGATATGAGTCGATGTTTTTATCGATATTTTTTATATCAACAGAAATCGGACAAATGACTATTAAAATTTTAGGATTAGGGAATTTTAGTTTTTATTATATGATAATGATAATACATATAAGCCCGCAGGGCAGCTTGTGGCGAGCTGTTGGTGAGTAGCGACACCACGGGCGTTTCCCGAGTGCCCCAGAGAGTCGGTCAGGGCCCTCGTCTCCGGCGAGCCTTCCCCGGTCGGAGTGGACCCCAAGGGGGCCCGCAGGACTGGAGGCTCTGGCTTGCCTTCGCCGGCCGGCCAGAGGGGGGTCGTTAGAGGCACAGTCGTTATCGGCTGTGTGATCCGGGGGTGGAAGTGTTAAAGGGCAAAACGCCGCGAGTAACGTAAGAGAAAGCGCAGCACACCTCTCTACACCCCCGAGTCGCCCACGCCGATGTTGCCCCCTTGCCGTCTCTACGTCGGCTGTTTCGGGGGGCCCATCCAGCGGGTGGCGAGCCACGGCCTGCCGCCGATAACTTGTTTACCACTAGTTATGGCAGGTGCCGACCTCTTTGCAATATCCCATTTCCAGTCCATCCAACCTTCATTTCCATAGCCCAGTCTTTTTCTTTCATTTTTACTTACAATAGACCCTACTACTGCAGGTGCACATTCCCGGACATGTTGTACTGATGTGGTCGGGAGTGTGTCCCTGCAGTTGTAATCCATTACATTAAACATCTCCAAAGGGCCTCTACAAGTTGGATCTGTATCCCCTCCAATGACATTACGCCAACCAATGCGTCACCTCACTAGCGCATTTTAAATTACTTGTTACCATGGAAACTTAAGCTCGTTTGAGGTTTTGTGTTTCAAAATAACCTCGATTGCAGCTAAAAGTTGCATTTAATTACTTACTTGTGATACGATACGCCAGAATTTTGTTTATTTACGTTTCTACTTTGATTATTACACCAAATCACTGCACAATGAGGCATTTCTACCGCTTTTTTGATAATGTTCACTCCACAACGTGCTGGCAGAGACTGGCGGCGGCTTGAGCCTGAAGTTGAGCTCAGCGCAACTTCGCGGCACGGGTATTGTTGTTAATGCCGTCTCTAGTAGGAGCGCGTGGTGCTTCTATGCTCTGTGGGTCAGCTAATGCGCCCTGAGCGGTAGAGTGAGGTGAGCGTGTGGTCGCAGTGTACCTGCTGGACGACGTGCTGAGCAGCGTGGACGGCGCGGTGGGCGCGCACATCATGCAGCGCTGCGTGCTGGGCGCGCTGCGCCACACCACGCGCGTGCTCGTGTCGCACAGCGCGCACCACCTCGCGCGCGCCTCCGCCGTGCTCCTGCTCGACAGAGGGCACATTCTCAAGTATGGTAAGTTACCATTACTGGTTTCACTCACCTATGTTTACTCATCTCAATTGTTAAGCAACAGATCACTACTCGGATGGGTGTCCGATAGTAGACATTTCTATGTATGCGCAACCTTAGGTACACACACATTGCCTTAAGCTGTCGGTTCCGAAGGAGCTTATCCTGCTTAGAAACCGTCCTAGTCATTCTCGTGACAACGCCATAGATTTATCAATGCCACAAAGTTTATATAAAAAATGTTAATCCTCTATATTTTTTTCCAAACAGGTCCTCCCGAAACGGTGCTCAATGACATCGAAGAGTTCCTTCCGAGTGACAACGAGACGTTCGGCGAAGAGCCGCCGAGGCCGATAGAAATAACGGAGACTCAACAAGATAACGTCAGTAGAAACAGTTTGGATGACGAGGTACGTTGGCTTATACATTAATTTCATTAATCATTAATTTCAGATCATCTTCAGAAGTCATTGTACTTAATGCCAAAATATTAAGGTAGATGGCGATAATAAAGAATTCTGATTTCTGTTAATAGGCACTGGTCTAGACGAGTAATCGGAAAGAACTTATTAATAATGTGAATGTTTGTTTTCCAGGAATCAATGTCCCAAGGAACTGTCGGTTGGTGGGTGATCGGAATGTACTTACGCTCCGTCGGAATACTACTATCAATAGTCATCGTCATATCGCTCATATTGATGCAACTTTCACAAAACTTCACCTTCCTATGGCTCACGTACTGGGTTAGAAGCAGATCGCGCAACATGACAATACACTTTGACAACCCAGAAAACATCACGATGCTTGACCATGGAGTCAACACTGTAGACAGTTTCGTCCACGGAATAATCAACAGTACCATGTCTATTGTACATAAATTAGAAGGTCATTTGACGCAAACAAACTTAACCCATAACGTGACGAAGCCTGCTAAAGTTACGCTAACCGCTACTGCATCGTCTACAGAAGATAATTTCTATTTGGAAGTGTATTTTGGACTGGCCGCGACAAATGTGGTGTTTACTGTTATGAGAGCGTTTTTGTTCGCGTATGGAGGGGTTAAAGCAGCCACGAAGATTCATAGGTCTTTGTTAAAAGTTATTGTTAAGGTAAGTTTTGTATAAAAGTTTAATTAGGCTTTCTCAGTTCAGAAAAAAAAATACAGCACAAATTCACACACTGTTAATTAGACCCAAACTAAGCTCTAAGCTACCTTAGTAGATACATATGTTTATAATTTTGAAAAAATCTTTGCCAAAATTGGTACCTGAGATTTGTACTTACATTCATATTATCTTTGAGTAATTAAGAATACCTTCGATCTTATTACAATTTATGTCATACATCATCATTATTTACTTGTGAACTGTGATCATAACATTTTTCTATCATTTGACATTTCAGGCTAAAGTAAAGTTCTTCGACATGACGCCTGCTGGTCGGATCGTGAATCGATTTTCCTCAGACGTCTACACAGTAGACGATTCATTGCCGTTTATAATGAACATTTTACTCGCACAGCTGTTCGCTTTAATTGGTAAGTACCGTAAGACAATTTGCACATTCATAGATTGATTAACTACATGTGTTTTGTATGAAAAACAAAAGTACATCCGTGCGCACAGACACTTACTGTACACCTAAGAGCCCTAAACCCTTTTGAATGCCGATTTGGTACTGTGTGATGAATAATTAAGAGAATTGAGAGTCGGGCTGCTGGTTTAAAAAATTTGAGAGTGGAACGACCATAGATGTGAACTCTACTTCAAAGAAAAACCATTAGAGCTTATATTTAGATGTCCTTGATTCCACTTGTACCAACCGTGTATTGTGCAATATTTTCAATTTGCAGGTGCCATAACAGTGACACTGTACGGCCTCCCGTGGTTGTTGATCGGGATCGTGCCACTGTCTGTGATTTACTATTGGCTACAGAAGCAATACCGAATCACCTCGCGGCAGTTGAAGAGATTGCAGAGTGTCACGATGTCTCCGGTGTATTCACACTTCAATGATACTTTAGAAGGTAGAGTCATTTGGGAATACTATTTACATATACATATTATCTTAACAAATAATTTATAGATAAAAAACAACCCGATATAAATAGAGATACAGCGCGTTTGGGTGCGGCAATTTCGTTGCCGTACACCAACCCCGTGCGCTCTATACTTAGTTAGTTTCAACTGTTCAACATTTATTTTTTCGGGCGAGCGCGAGTTCCATATTAGCTGCACGGTATTCGGAGTGCGTGTGATGTCGTATGTGCAGGGCTGATGGTGGTCCGCGCGACGCGCGACGCGCCGGCGTGGCTGTCGGCGGGCTGCGAGCGCGTGGAGGTGTGGCAGCGCGCGGGGCTGGCGGCCGCCGCGGCGGCGCAGTGGCTGGCGCTGCGGCTGCAGGCCACTGCGGCCGTCGCTGTGGCTGCAGCCGCCGCCGCCGCCGTGTTTCAGCGCGCCACGCATGCTGCTGACCCAGGTTCACTATACTAACTCACCCTATTATACCTATATTTCAACTCAAAATTTCGCGTTTATGTATTAATTAAGTTTTACGTCGTTGAAGGATCGTTTCATCGCATAAGATTTAAAATAGCACTGTACTCTGATTTTGTCAAAGTTATTTTTTCAAGTATTTTTAACCGATATATCGTCGCCTTTGTATGTCGCAGGTCTGGTAGGGCTGGCGATATCGTACGCGTTGTCGATGACGTCCATGTTGGGCAGCGTACTGAATGCGTTCACCGAGACCGAGCGCGAAATGATCGCCGTCGAACGCGTGGGAGAGTATATTAAAGACGTAAGTTTATCCATTAATTCTTAACACGTTCACTGTCCACTGAGCCACATATGGTTCAGAAAATGCGTACTTGAATAGCACTAATACGCTCCTGAGCCATATGTGGGTCAGGAGACACATACAACTTCTAAACCGGATAATTCTACTGGACGTGCTAGAACTGTATTGTTTTCTGATTGGACGTGCTGGTACGATCATAAGGTAAATAAAATCGCCGGGACATACGGAAAAATATTTTTATTTTTTTAAGAAATTACAAATTTATTTTGAACTACCACATGTTATGTTTGTTTTAAAAACAGGATAAACAAAACGATTTTTTGCATGGCAAACATTCAGTATCTACACGTTTTACTTTTTTTGCAGCAATTTGCCAGTTTGCTTTGTCTTGTCTTGTCTTGTTTCCGCGGAATTTTAGTCAGAAAATGCTGACTTGCGATCGAGCTAGTAGACGGTCTTGGACTATTAGTCAATGTATTTGCACTCGCATCGGATGCATTGTTCAATTGCAAGAACTCTTTTATAATTTCTTGCTGCGTCTGTAGTACAGTATTGCGTAGTTTTCTATTAGTAGTTGCATGTAGTTTCTGGTACAAAAGCGTAGCGTTTGTTACTGATGCACAGATCAAAACGTCTAAAGCTATCTTTTCATACCATGCCAGAGACTTTCTTTTAGGGTCATAATAACTAGAAAGCTGGTCAGATACATCTATGCCCTTTTTTCGCTCATTGTAATAGAGTACGGCTCTCGGTTTCGATTTCGGTTGATATCCCGAAGACACTTGCATACTAGCGTCATGGCATGTAGAAATCATGGCAACATCTCGTTTGTCTCTCCATTTCATGACTGTTATATTGTCCTTCTGTCGAGCAATTACTTGACCTCTTTTAGGGCCCATTTTACGATATTATAATACGAACAATAAAGTATTGCCACATACAAATATTTTTGAAAAACTAAAAAAAGTTCTCTGAACCACATGTGTTTCATGAACGTGCAGAAGCAAAAATGTCTCCCTCACGCTCTGAACCATATCAGTCTTATTACAAAAAGCGGTTTATCTAAAAACCCTGGTTTAAACTTCTATAAACCACGGTCTAAACAAAAATGGTATTACAAATCATGGTTTTGCGATAAACCAAAGACTAAGTCATGGTTTAAGGCTAAACCTCGGCGACCCCTAGTTTAGCGATGGTTTAAATCGGATATGTCAAAATTGTCAAAGTTTCTCTTTTAGTATAAATCATCTTATATTTTATTTTATATTTTTATTTTATTAATTTTAGGGAAACTTACAGCTAGGTAACAAAGAGTGTATAAAAAATAAATAAACATGCAATACATGTTATAGAAATTATCAATCAACAATCCAAGCTTTCATGAAAGGAAGAAAATAATGATTCGACGTCTTTTCATTGTGTTGTGTTGTTTTAACTTGAAAATGGATATTAACATGATCGATTTAATTGATATTGAGGATATTGAAGCTGCTGAGTTGTTGGAAGTGCCACGCCGACACAACAGAAATCGTGTTTGAGTCAATCCCATCATCAAATTATCCGGTGAAGATTTCAGGAAAAAGTATAGGTTTAATAAACGTTATGCAATGAAAATAGTGGACTTAGTAAGAGAAGATTTAACTAGAGATGCTCGAGGCTGCCCTGTGTCTCCCGAAATACAAGTGTGTTGCGCATTACGAAGCTGGGCTCGACATGAAGTAAGTAGATTCAAAGCTTAGGTACTTACCTAATTGCAAACGAAATAAGTGATAGTGCTGTTAAAGTTCTTATGACAAAAAACATTTTTTGCATTTACCAACAACATTGGTAGCAATATAAACATTTATGTCCAAACTAAAATTTTGTTTTTGTTTTAATAGATCCAAGAGGAGCGGTACAACAATGCTCACATTAGCACCAGAAATACAGTGGAAAGATGTTTTGGGCTGTGGAAGCAGAGGTTCCGCTGTTTATTAAGAGGCCTTTACTGCAACATTGAAACTGCAAAAACAACAATTGTAGCATGTGCTGTATTGCACAATATTGCCATAGATATGAAGGAAAGTGTGTTTCATAGTGGGTTTGATAACAATGAAGCCAACACACAAACACCTGCAGCAGTAGTTTTACCAGTGGAAAACAATGTATGTGGAAATATAAGAAGACGGCAATTCATTGAAAGACACTTTTAATTAAAATAATATATTTTAAACCTTAAATTAAAAAAATAAAATAAAATTATTCTAATAAATTAATCTAAATCCTTTTTTTGTAATAATTTTATTTCTAGTTCTAGTTTTTTAATTTTTAATTCTAATATTATACTGGTGCTCCACTTTCTTCGGCACTCCAATTCTCAGATCGTTTTCTTTTTTGTTGGTCCATCACAAATTATTAAAATTAATAAACCAAGTACCAATAAAACAATTAATAAAACGAAGAGCGAGGCAATTTTATGAACTTTGTTCAACTAGCAATTTTGTGTTACTATGGTTTCAAATAACGCGCGCGAAAATGTTACGTTTCGATACACGTACTCAATATTTATAATACTCCATAATCATTAGCGTATTATCAAAACTTTTTGTTTTCTGGGGATACGGAACGTTGCAATAGAATGACATCATGATGAACGAATGATACTTGTATTAATCTGTGGTTGTTAGCTAAACAATGGTTCAAATGACGGTACTAAGAAGACCACGGTTTTATAAAGTTTTGTAATACGAACAAATTTAGACCATGGTTCTGCAGATAAGCCTGGACTTGATAGTACAGGTTTAAACCAAGGTCTATTTAGTTTTTTGTAATAAGACTGTATGTGTTTCAGGGAATTAAAACCTACTTCCCGTTTTTTTTTTTAATTATTTTATTACTAGGGCTACACTATGACTATAAAAAAAACCCATTATGAGAAAAAACCTATTGGACGTGTCTGGTCAGTTTTGCATGTTTGTATGGGGACAGGGAACGTGTAAATGAAAAAGGTCAAAGGTTTAGTAAAAGGGTAAAAGTTGAACGAAATAACTAAACTATTTTCCCTTTACAGGAGCACTGTCTTTGGTTGAAATTCGGCCATATTCATTAGTCTGTAAGGTGCTTTACGTTACTATATCTATAATGTTTTCAGGTCGAAATGGAAGATTTTGAGGGTGATCCACCGCCATATGGATGGCCCTCGCAAGGAGTCATAGAGTTCGATAACGTCTTCCTGAAATACAGGTACAAAGTCAAAGTCAAAGTCAAATATTTTTATTCAGTTTTGGCCCCATAAAGGCTCTTTTGAACGTACCACTGTACATAAACTCTTCCTATATTGTGTCCGTTTACAACAAGGTATGCATACATAGTTAGCATCCTTGTTAACATGTTCTGTGGCAAGGAGAGCATCCATCTAACTATACTTCGATTCGAGCATTAAGTTACCTGACTTATCTTATTTTATTATGTAAGAGGTTGAATAGAAGCCCATTCAATACCCTTGTTTGTTGTTGCAGTGGCGCGTCAGGCGGTACTATGGCACTAGCAGGCGTGTCATTTTCGAGCTGGGCGGGCGAGAAGTTAGCCGTTGTAGGACGCACCGGCGCAGGGAAAAGTTCTTTAGTAACCGCCATCACCCGGTTAGCCCCGCTTCACGCCGGCGCCGTGCGCATAGACGGCGTAGACTTACGCGGACTCAGTTTACACGCGCTGCGTTCCCGCATCGGCGTCGTGCCGCAAGAACCGTTCATATTCACCGGCAGCGTGCGGGTCAACGTCGACCCGCTACAGCAGTACTCCGACATTGAAGTGCGACGCGCGCTCGACGCTTGCGGCGCGCAATGTTCGTTGACCGAAGACGCGACGCAGTTGTCGCGCGGTGCCGCGCAATTGGTTTGTGTCGCGCGTACGGCACTGCAGCGACCTAAGGTGGTGCTCGTGGACGAGGCGGCGGCGCACCTGGATGCGGAAGCGGAGCGCCAGCTGCTGAGCTCGCTGCGGTCCGTGTTCGCGGGCTGCACGGTGCTGGTGGTGGCGCACGGGCCGGCGGCGGCGCTGGCGTGCGGCCGCGTGCTGGCGCTGGCCGCCGGCCGCGTGCTGGACCTGCGCGCGCCGCACGACGCGCTCGCCGACCACTCCGAGCCGCTCTATAGTATGCTCTGCCACTCGTAGTGACACCACGCGTACACCTTGTCGGATGGCTCACATATAAGTATCTCCTTGAAGACCTTCAATTAGTGACATAAGGTCTAGTCAAGTCCTTTCGAAGTAGTGGCTATTCAAACCGAGCCAGTTACGTTGCCGCCATAAATATTAAGGTGACTTGGAATGAGCACCTAATTTGATAGAAAGTAACATATTACCAAGTCGCCCTCAAAAATAAATTGATTTAAATTTCATATTGTCAAACAACTTCATTTAGCCACTTATACTAATAATGTTAGGTCGTTGTATCTATTTACAGCTTTAGTACACCGACGAGTTCGCCAAGCTAATAATTACGCAAACTTTACTCCACCTATCTCTTAACAGAGATTCGCTGCGAATGCGTAAGTGCACTAACGGGCGTTAGACTAGTCTTCGATGTAGTGGTATAGTGGATTTAAGAAGCCATTCCGAAAGTTTTACAGTCTATAATACCACTTATGATATGGTATGTAAACGCGGCGTAATAATGTTTTTTTTTGCTTAGGTAGCTTAATTCAACAGCGCCAAATGAAGTCCATTACTTCATTTGGCGCTGTTGAATTAAGCTACCTGTCCACCGGAGCAGCAAGTTAAAATCAGCTTATAGAATTGTAAAATTGCTTAAAATTGCTTCAGTCGACTCGACAGAGGTCGCGACCTCGCAACTCCGTTCCGCATTACTTTCTCATTCCGTGTTGATAAACTCAATTCCGCTGCGCCTTCCTTCCTTACTTCGCTCCACCAGGCTAACGCTACTCTTGACGGAAACTTTATCGCGGATCTACCACTGACCCGATTCAATATTTTGTTGCATTATTGCAACGCTATTTGAACATCAAATAGCGGGCACGCTACGCGGAAGATCGGTCGCTTTTTTTGATTTGTAACTTATATCGAGTAAAGGATGGTACGGCCGTGCCGCTTTTTTGTTCGACCACTTCTCCGCTCCGGTGTGCAGGCAGCCTTAGCCCGTGTTTATATAGGTACGCTACAAAGCTCGGCGCCGCTGGTTAGTCAATTTTAGTAGAAATAAAAAGGAAAAGGTAAAGTAAGTTCTTGTTTCAATAAAAAAAAATGACTGTGACTATGAAACGATTCCAAAGTAATGTTGTTTGTCTGTTGGATTTACTAGAGATTATGATTATTATAGAAAATATTTTTGAAGACTTGCCCTGCCTGTTTATATAGGCAAGATGATATGATTGTAGATAATAACTACCTAGTAGCCCATAGGTTTAATTTCTAAAACATTATAATTGTTATGAATTGCTCATTGGCCACTTAGTGTTTTAATATTTGACCATTTAAGTTGACTTATATCTTAGTTGTAGACGATATTTTTCAAATGAGACAGAATTGTTGTAAAATCTTTATCGTTATCTTACTTTGTAAATACCGTTTTGTATTACCAATGTATTATTATTCTTTTTTTTAACATTAGATATTCGTATTCAGTAAAAATTCATTCCTATTATTAAGTATATAAATAATGAAATAGATTCGCTTCTATGATGTAAAAGTTAATCTGTAAAATGTGATATGTATAAGATATGCAATTATAATTTTGTAATAAATGAAAAATGTTAAATAAACAGTTTTTTTTAATTTAAAATAATGTCAACTAATATATTCATTATATTACATATTCCGTTCTTCCGGCTTCTTGTACGGATAGTCGATGTAGTCAAATATTTCTTCTTCACTAGATATAGGTACTGATTCCCCGGGAACACCTGTAGTATAAAATCATCACTGTCGTCAAAAAATTAATTGGTGATCAGATATCGTATTAAATAGTATAACAGAAAATATTCAGCTTGCCCTGTTAGGCTGATGTTTACGTGGTAAGTTCAAACATTGTAACAATGTACTAAAAGCCACACCTCCTTAAGCAGGAGTCTTAGAAGTAGTGATCATTGGACCAATAAAATGTACCAATGACAAAAAAAACAGAACAGAACATTTGAGAAAACAAAGCTACATTTACAATATATTTACATACCAGTTACTCCGATAGGCCTCAGTGAATACTCATTCAAAGTGAATCCCATTTCAAGCGCGTGCGCTCGCATCGTCTTGTTAAACACGTCGCTTCCGGTGAAGTACAGCACCGCGCAATGGTACTGGTCGCACGGCATCAGTCTGATATCAAGACGCCGGGCTGGTAAATCTTTGTGCAGTCTGCAAACACCCTGAAATGAATTAATATCTAAATTGTTTCTTTTTAAGGACGGAAATCTAAAAGAATCCCACAGCAATATAACGTCATAGAGGTGCTGGTTCCACCAATCATAATAATCACATCAATCTAAGCTTGCTAAACTTGTCAATGTGGAATCTTGAGGCCACATAAACCTTATGATCTATGCAAACATAATACTATCCTATCATGTTTGTTTACCATAAATTTAGTATCTCCTAATGATATGACATCCGTGACAAGATCTTCTAAGGCACTGGTGACTTTCTTGAGTAGAGTTTGTTCTTGTTTCTTCTTCTTTTCAATATTCTTTAAACAGGGATGCGTGACGAGGGCGTCTATATCACCACTTTCCGATTTGCCTCTTCTAATATGTATAACATAATTTGAGTATTAAATGCTGTAAATTATAAGACTAGCAGCGCCCCGCGTTGTGCCCATTCCCGTGGGAATTTCGGAATGAAAAATAATCTTCCTGTTGAATGTGGCTACCAATAGCAAAAAGAATTATTCAATATCGCATTAGTGGCTTCTGAGATAAGCGCGTCCAAACAAACAAAATCAAATTCTTCAGCTTTAATATATTATTTCAGCGAAGTCTCAGTAATAGGGTCCCGTTTTTACCCTTTGGTTAGGGAACCGTAAAAACGGTTTCCTTGAAATTTTGTTAATAATTGCTTAGATTCCATACCTATAACTTCCACATATAGTTACAGTAAAGTCTGGATCCAGAGAATGTATCAGATGTTTTAATTTCTTTTCAATGTCCTGTATTTCTGACTGTGGTATTTTCCTTTCAAAATCTTCAAAATATCTGCAATATTATGTAAACTATAAATATATCATTCACTGAAAACCATAGCTAAGCTATCAATCCACAGGTAGATGTTATTATATGAGCAGCACCCCATAGTTTTTCTGCATTGTGCCCATCCCCATGGGAATTATAGGATCAAAAATGGCCTATAACCTTTCCGTTTATGTGACTATCTATTACAAAAAAAAAAGATATTCAAATCGCACTAGTAGTTTCTGAGATAAAACTCTTCAGCTTTATAACACTAGATTAATTATGTTATAATCATCAAAAAGGTTTCTATGTATTTATGTTATAATACAATAATAAAATAATGTATTTAACTTACTTCAAACCTAAGCACTGATGATGATTTAATTTATTTAAGTTTTTTCTAAGGTCATCTAAACTTTTGATGCCCTCCCGGACGAGATCTGCTGCTTTCACCGGCCCAATACCGGAGACGCGGGTCAAAAGACTTATAGCCTGAGCATCTTCATCCTGATGTATGTTTTCCAACTTCCTAAGTTTTCCTGTTTTAAGAAACTCGTCTATCTTCTTCGATATCTTGTCTCCTATACCACTCAACTTCTGTGCTTCTTCGCCAGACTCTATTCTTTTATGGTGTCCCGCCAAAACTCCTGCCGCTTTTCTATAGGCATTATATTTATGAATATTCCGGCTCACATTCTTCTCATAATCAGCCAGTTCCATGAGGAAATCGCAAAAGTCAGCATTGAGATTATCATTATTCGATGGATTTTTGCGTTTACTCATTATAAAATACTAGACATAATGATATAATAAGGTATAATGCCTGCTTGTCTCTTAAAATTCTTAACTTTAAAATAGAAAGAATCTTTGCTAAATACCTATGTAGCATAGAAAATAATAACCTCAGATAATAACAGTAATGTTTTTCATTATATAATTTGAATTTTGGATTGGACACAAACAAACAAACAACAACAATCGGCCAATCACTCAAATTGCAGCCAGCAGGTGAGCCAGCAGCCAGCAACCAATCAATCACAGACCACGAACCAATCAACCAATCAATCACGATTTGAAATCGTGAACAAAAGTAGTGATGGGACTTTAGATTTTTTTATCGAGACTTTGATTCGCAATTGTTATTATGTATATGGCGTTGTCCTAATAGAACGCGAATCGCGCGAATCGCGCGAATTTTACTCGTACGAACGCGCGATCAAACATATTGAACTCTAATAGGTGTCCTAACTGACAATCGCACGACGCGGTCTCAAATGTTTGAAACACGCGATGGTCGCATCGCTCGCATCGCGCATTCGCGTTCTATTAGGACAACGCCTACGGGCTCCCACACAAAACTGCGATGCGATGCGATGCGAATTCGCATCGCAGGAACTTGCGATGCGAATTTATGCGATACGAACTGAAATAGGTATACCTATCGCCATTACTACAGTACAAAGAAAAGAGATGAATATATTAAATGAGAATCGCTAATTAATGGAACAGCATCGCAAGTTCCTGCGATGCGAATTCGCATCGCATCGCATCGCAGTTTTGTGTGGGAGCCCTATTATTGACAGACTCTCATATACTGTCGAATTGAGATCACCTACTTCTTCTTTGAAGTCGGTTAAAAAACGCGAAAATTAAGGTGATTAAGATTATTAAGGTGTAAAAGATTTTAACAAAAAAAAAATGACGGATAGTTCATAATACTTGTATTTTTTATAGTAGTAAGCAATTTAAAAAACAAAGGTAATAAATAAACAAATTAATGGTTTCTCAAAATCATATTGCTAATCACTGGACTTAAACATTTTATATTTAACACCTATAACGTAAGGTTTATCAATAATATCACAGGTGTCGATAAAGTCTTGTTTACTTCTATATTTATAATAACACTTCTCTGGTTTCCATTTTTTTGTAAACTTTTGATCCGCGAAGAAGGGCTCTTCCGATTGTACATCCAGTGGTTCACCAGATATTGGAAGTACGAGTCTGGAATGAATATCATAACGCATACATGACATAATATCACAATCATCTGAATACCATTAATAAATTCGTTATTTATTTTCTAAGATTGGGCTTTACCTTGTAGCATGTAGAAACATGCGATGTGGTGTGACATCTGTCGGCGAACTGTATGTAAAGTCTCCTAATATGGTATGTTTAATTGCATTGCAGTGGACGCGTAGTTGATGCCGACGACCTAAAATGAATATTGTTTATAAATAAATCACAAACTTATACTTGTATTTAAAGCGTATATTTTATTTTTTGTGGCTCTTGGATATGTTATGCAGTGCCTGAAGTTTTTTAATTTATCATCATTCATCGCTCACCTGTGATTGGCTTCATTAAGAGTACAGTAACGGGGTCCGATTCATAGTACCCCGTCTCAAGCGCAAGCATACGTGTGTGAGCGGCACGAGGTCGGTCACAAGGCATACAGGAGTTCATCCGGGCCACCATTTTATGGCTGGATTCAGTTGTAACAGGATCTATCCCTATGAAAGACCGTATTGGGCATATCATAATACTTAGTCTTAAAAATAACCAGATGGTGTGGTGACGTAAGTATTATATTTTCAAGTTTACTGTGACAGCTTTGTGTGAAGTTACAAGTACATTTTAAAAGTCGTTTAGGATGTATTTACTTACCAACTTCAAACTCAACGTCTGCTACATCAAATTCGACATGTCCTCTAACAATACCCAAATAGTATTTCCTTGTCATCCTTGACTCAAATAATTTACAAGCTTTAGCTGCGGCTCTTTTCGTTTTAGCGATACACAGTACCCCACTAGTAGAGTAGTCAAGACGTTGAACGAAGTGTATAGGGTTTGCCGATATTGATAAATGAGAATCAGGGGAAGCCACGTGGTAAGTGACGGTATTCTGTAATATAGGTGAAACAGTTACGGATAACAAAACACGTGAAAGTACCTACTTGTCATAAAAAAGAGATTAACGTGAAACATATTATTATAATTCTTAAACCGATTTTCTGAAAATCGAGAACTACTAGCATTAATCGATATGTAATGCTCGCTGCATCACTAAAGTAAAAAAAAAACTTTTTTACGTGCTACAACATCACTACAACAGCTGTCCCGTACCCAATCCAACCAAGGACTTTTTATTTTCAAACACTAAATCCGCAAAACTCTTCAACTAAAAAACTTCATTACATTTAAACTTACGTACCTTTTCATTTTCATCGTCAGAATTAATGTACATATCACATGGTTTGTTTACAATGAGAAAATCATCACTTTCATACAATCTTTCGATAGATCCATCCATTTTTATGTTTTTGCTCAATTTGTAAGCTAAGGATGCGTTCATTATTGTTACAATTGCAAAAGAGACAGAAATCTTAGAAAAAATATTTTTTATAATTTTAATAATTTTATAAAAAATAATTTTAATAATTTTAGATAAGTATGTAATATAATTAAATCATATTTATTTTATTTTCATTGTATTAAAATGTCAATTTCAAACATATCGAAAAGAGTATGGCATAATCTAAGGGGCGTTTTGTCATAGAAATCTTTAATAATTACTTTGACTACAAAACAAGGACTTTACACTAGGTTTGTTTATTTAATCCATGTTAAAAAAAAAATCTGAACCCGATGTATCCGGACGATGGATGAATCTTATATATAAAATTCTAGTGTCACAGTGTTCGTTCGCGTACTCCTCCGAAACGGCTCGACCGATTCTCATGAAATTTTGTGAGCATATTGAGTAGGTCTGAGAATCGGCCAACGTCTATTTTTCATCCCGAAATTCCCGCGGGAACGGGTACAACGCGGGTGAAACCGCGGGGCGCAGCTAGTGTGATATAAATAAATCCCATGGAATATCTGACGTGGACGTGGTCTGTGCCGCAGTGTACAGACTGGAAGGCTGCCATAATGTGGATTTGAATTAGGTATACTTAAAAATAAAATAGTTTGCATTATGTAATAAAAAGGCACGAGGGGGTTTGGGGTTGGGTCTCGCTGTGCTATCGCTAAGCGATGAAGGAGCTTTATACCAAGAACCAAAGATTTAATGTAATGTATTTTTAAGTTCTCCATGCAGAACGGACAGCTAAGGAAAAATATAATAAGAACGCATTTTTATCGATGGGGTATAAATGCCAAAATTTTGACATAATATTCGTATTGTCAAAGTCAATCATCCTATCCTATATTAAATTTCTGTCGTGTTTCTGTCGATTTCGCTCGCATTGATATTTTGCGAAAAAATACAGGTTGCTGAACATTTATTTTTGTATTTTCTTTATTTATATTACATAATTACGATACACAAAAATATTTAAAGTACTTGGAGCACGGAAATGTGCCAAGAAATTTACAAATCGAGATGGACAACGTAACGGATAAATTATTGCATTGTTTTGGACATCGAAAGTTCAAAAGTGAACTTCAAGAGAGAGCTGTAAGGGCAATAAATAGAGGTATTTATATAGTTTTTGTATGCCATTCATTCCGTTGCCATCATAACAATAACTGTACATGCAATAAGAATATTGTATTTAATGAAAAGCTGTATTAATTACACTTACAACATCAGAACGGCGCACTGTGGATTAAATATTTTATTAACTGCATATTTCTTTTCTTTATTTCATAGACATACGTATGTATAATGATATATACTATGTAGTACGAGAGGTCAATGAACAAAAAAGTTCGTACCTACATTAAACGAATATGCAGGGACATTGGTTCCTTATCAATTATTTTTTATTGAAACTAAATTTTATTGGTTCTCAGGTGTGCATGATGTGTTTGTCTCAATGCCCACCGGGTCGGGCAAGTCCCTCTGCTTCCAGCTGCCCGCAATGTTGCAAGATAACAAAGTGGCTATTGTGTTCTCACCACTACTGGCACTCATAAAAGACCAAGTAGACCATTTATCAAAATTAAAAATAAATGCTGAATCAATAAATTCCAAAATGACCACAAAGGATAGAGAAAGAGTCATTAATGACTTGAAAAGTATGAAACCTAATACTAGGTTTTTATATGTGACACCGGAACAGGCTTCAACAAATACTTTTAGAATGTTGATGGAACATATGGTTAAGTTTAAAAAAGTATCTTATTTTGTTGTTGATGAGGCACACTGTGTGAGCGAGTGGGGGCATGACTTCAGGCCAGATTACTTAAAACTTGGAGAGTTGAGAGAAAAACACAAAGAAGTACCCTGGGTGGCTCTCACGGCCACAGCTAGTGCTGATGTTGTTAAAGATATACTCAATAATTTAAAACTGTTTAATCCTGTGGCCCAGTTTAAAACACCTAGTTTTAGAAGGAATTTGTTCTATGATGTTGTTTATCAAAATTGTATTGATGATGAAATTGGACATTTGTTAGAATTTTTAAAGAAAAGTTTGAAGGAAGACGATAATGTTAAAATGGTAATTCAACAATACTCAGTGTTAAACTTGGTTCTATTTTGATTGATAGTTTCATCTAATCATAAAATGTGCATTTGTTACAGAAAGACAAAAATGCTGTTATTGTTTATTGTAGAACTAGAGAACAGACGGAGGAACTGGCAAACATGCTGAGCAAGAGAGGTCTCAAGTCATTAGCATATCATGGAGGTAATTTAATATGTACAATATTGTACAACAGATCAATTTACAATATAATATTTCATAATAGGTTCAGGACTCTGTATAAGTGTGCCCAGCCTCGGGACTATGATATGTATAAAGTTGTGTTTGATTTTTTGTTTATTTTAATATCCAGGAAGTACCAGTCCGAGGAATCGCGGAGCGCTGCTAGCTTATAGTAATTAGCTACAATATAAATGTCTTGAACTGTTATTATTTCTATTGTTTTAATATTTTATTTAAACTATCCTTAGGATTAAAGACATCAGAAAGGATATCAGTCCAGGAGCAGTGGTCCAAAGGAGAGTGTCCGTGTGTTTGTGCCACAGTGTCCTTTGGAATGGGTGTTGATAAGGCGAGCGTGAAAGCTGTGGCGCACTGGGGGCTCGCGCAAAATGTGGCGGCTTACTATCAGGTATGCACATAAGTACACCTCTAAGCTGGGTTGCCAGGTCTTTTTCGAATAACTACCGAACAGTGAGCAAAAAAAAAGCGCTGCGTTCAATACATAGATTATACAGATTTAATGCTAGTTTACGCGTAAGAAAGAGTTGGATAGAAAACGTTATGCATGCTTCGCATTCTGCGAAATGGCTCGAAAACAATGAGCGCATGCACAAAGCGGCAATTATTTACTATATTCGATTACGGAACCGGCCGTACTTCGGAATTTTTGTTATACCGAACACTGAACATAGTGCCAAAATACCGAACACCTGGCAAGCCTGCTTCTAAGTGAGTAGATGGAATGCAAGAGCACTAACGATTAAGTATCGTAAAAGTTTATGCATTAAGTTATGTACTTATCTATATCTTATCAGGGAGATAAAAATAGATAGGTTTAATTGAAAACCGAACCATCCTACAACTTTAGAATAAAAGAGTAACAAACATCCTGCCTCAGAAACCTTTATAATACTAATTTCGTATTTATTTGTTTAGGAATCGGGAAGAGCCGGCCGTGACGGCAAATCAGCTTTCTGTCGCATCTATTACTGCCGTAGTGAACGGAACGCAGTCGATTTCCTGCTCAAAACAGAAATAGGTCGCGCCAAAACGCCTGAACAAAAACAGCGATGCAAGAACGCGTACAAAAGCTTCGAGATAATGGTCAAATATTGTGAAGATATCAAGTGAGTTTTAATCAAAACTTTGAAGGAACATGATTTGTAAAAATATTGTAGATCTTCATTTTATCCTGTAGGGGAATCGCAATTTCATAAACTCTCACCAATGTTAAGTTATGGCCGAAATATTGACATAAGCACGAAAATTGTTTTTATGGCAATCCCTAATATCTAATATCCATATTATTCAGTTTTATATCTAAAAATGTACAATCTACATAGTATACCTAGTATATCTACATAGAAGAGCATACTTAAATTTTAACTCTTGATAGAAGATATAGAGTGTGTGAAATAATAGAGCGAGATATCTAGGCTATTAATTCACCTACCTACATCTACATTTATACATACGTCGGAGGTTTTTAAGTGGTCCAGCAACTGCAAAAACTTAACTCGAATTTAGTTAAAATCCGATACCAAATGATGTATATTCGGCCCAGATGCCGGCACAAAGTGTTCGCCGAGTACTTCGGCGAGGAGAGCCCGCGCTGCGTGTCGCGGTGCGACGTGTGCGCGGACGAGCGCAGCGTGCGGCGCGCGCTGGAGCAGCACTGCCGCCGCGCCGCCAGCGTGCGCCTCGCCGGCGGCATGCTGGTCGCCGACGAGGCCGGCGTCCGCGACTTGTACGGCGAGGGCCGCGTCGGGCAGAAACGGTCAGTCACTTTTATGTGTGTGGTGTGCTGATCGTTATTCAATCGCTTGTGTTGTTGGTCATTAACCATAGTTATGTGAGCACCAACTCTTTGTAGTATATCGGCTCATCTTATAGATTTTTTGCTTTAGTAATAATGCATTAGATAGCGAATCTTCTAATTAGATTATCAATTCGATTACGAGACTGGATTACTAGTTACCAGACTTTGTTATACAAGGTATTTTCTTTTATAACTTCTAGCACACTAACAGTATTTTTTTAATTATTACATAATATTTGTATTGTTTGAGTAATGAATTTATTCTTATCTGTTATTATCTTTCTGACAGTGAAGCAGAATCGTATTACGGTGGCGACGACAGCGGGGAGTCGGACGGTGAAAGCAGTCGTCGTCGCGTCGCTCAAGAAACGAGATCGCTCATCATCCAAGAGTTTGCCAGCAGGAAGAAAAGGATAGAGGAAAAAAAAGTCGACAGCTCGCAATCGGCGAAGTTTTCCAAGTGTAGAGCAGCCGAGAGTACAGAGAAAAAAGTTAGTACATTAAATGCGATTTTAGTTCACTATTCTCCAATAAAGCTATTCCGGACGAAAGACTTTAGTCGGCGGAGGACGTAAGTCGTCGAATAAGAGGTCTTGCTGTATGTATCTTTAGGGTTCTATTTCAAGGGAGAGATAAGCCCATCAGTCGAACGAAATTCTCTCGATTTTAAGAACTTTTTTGCTTGAAATTTCAGAAAATTCATACACCTTCATACAGCGATACTACTCTGATTGCGACTTGGAAATGGGATCATGTTATTAAGGGGACATACGTGATGATCTAATTTTGTGTTTTTTTAGGTGACTGGATTAACAATAGCAGGCCGTGAAAGTTACTTGTCTCTACTAAATGAAGCTTTGAACAGTAATCTTGCCCAAAATAAAGACATAGATAGTGATTTCAAACGATCGCGGTGTGAAGTCGAACAATGTGCGATAGAATTGGAGTATGAAGCATTTTCAAAAAGTACAGTTATTAGTTTGTATAGGAGGGCCATGACGAAAGTGGTAAGTTCAGAATTATTTGTTTTCCATTTCACTGCGTGCACTTTCGATGTATTTTGATTCAAGATACTAGAAAGTTGTCTTTTTGTTCAGATAGCTGCCATAAAACACTGCAAAGAAGTCTATCCCTATCTCAAGAAGTTTGAACCGAAAAAACAGAACACATTAGGGGAATTTGTTAAAGAATATGAATCTCAACAAAAACAAAAGTCAGCTGGTTTTATAACTGCCTCTCAGTTAGAAATTGGTAAGTGTTATTCTTTTTGCAATAATACTAAGAAAATGGGTAATTATCAAGATTCTTAAATAAATGTGCTTTGTATCTTTTTAGAACAAAATGGCGGTAAACAGGATAATACGTTGTCCAAATCGGACAAAGAAGCTAAAAGGAAATCCAATTCATTTCGGAGAGATCCTCTTACACAGACCAAGTTACAATCATTCTTTAAAAAGGCTTCGGACGCTACTCCTACTCACACAACGGATGAAAGCGACGAAGAAAACACTCTAGTCATCGACGAACCCAACAACTGCAATGATACCACACTCGAAATTAAAAATAACAACCACAACGACACAACACTCAAAATTAACGAATGCATATCATCACCACTAAGCAATAAAGGAACACCGAAAGATCCTAAGATGTTCGTTATCAACATCACTCTAGAAGGAGTGCCCAATAAAGAAGATAAGAAAAAGATCAAAGAAGAGAAACATATCAAAACCGAAATAAAATCGCCTGAAAAAATCAAAACTAACGCTAAGAGAAAAATAAAAGCTTTATTTGGAGAGTCCTCTGAGAGCGACAATGACGACTCAAGTCAAAAGAAGAAAATTAAAACTGAACACAAAACAAAACATAAACACAAAAAGAAGCATTCTAAACATAAGAAAGAGGAAAACGTTATGGAGAGAAGGAAATCAAGCACATCTGATAACATAACATCGTCACAGAGTTCTGTTACAAATAAAGCAAAATTATTTGGTGACGGTTCTGATAACGAATCCGAAAAAGAATTAGTAATCGATGTCAATGAACCACTGAAATCTCAGAAAAAATACAGTGACGGTGAAAACGATAAGAAACAAAGTAGGAATAACTCAAGCTCAACAGACACCAGTGATAAACTAGCGCAGGAAGATCAAAATAAAACAAACACCTCAAGTTCATCTTTAGAAATAGACGAGGAAACGCAACTGCTGTCAAAAGAATATAAGTTGACTTTAGAAGCTGATAAAATGTTGGAGAAATTAAAACAATTTTCAGAGTTGCCTCCTGAACCTAAAGTAGAGGAGCCTACTGATCCTTTGTTAGAATTAGAGGAAGTAAAACCTTTGCCACCATCACCGGAACCAGAAAAGGTTTCCAAGCATAAAAGTCTAAGTCTAAGCAATAAATCGCACCACAAAAAAGAGTCGAGGGAGAAAAAAGAAAGTCATACAAATAAAGAAGAAAAACAGAAAGAGAAACACAGAGACAAACACCACCACAGAAATAAGAAAGAGAAAGAAGAGAAGAAATCAGAAAAAGTAGATGTAGCGAATCTTGTTGTGAAACTATTGATGCCCTATTACAAGAAGAAGAAAATAAGCAACAAAGATTTGTTTAAAATCACCGCAAGGCATATAGTACACCAGTTATTAGCTATTCAAGTTACAGGTATGTAGTCATATCTTATGACATTTAAATGTAAGGGTCTCTTGTTGGCTCAAAGCCATAATTAATAAACAAATAATAATACCCTACATACTAGCATTTTAGGTCGCTGGTCTCGTTTAGCATCGCTACTACTACGAATCTGATATCCCTGGGGTTCATCCACCTGTTTTGAACTACCATGCTTAACTGTGCTGCTTTATATTAAAGATAAATATTGTTTTTCCAGAGGAGGCAGCAATAAACATGTTGCTAAAGAAGTCGTTTGCAAAAGAATTGAAGATAGAAAAGGAAGACGACTTGGCAGCAAAACTTAATTTAAGCGAAGTTTTATAGATGTTATCATTGTATTGTTAATTCGAGTTGATTATTTATTGTTTCTATAATTATTATAATATTATTCTTGTACAATGTTTTTCGATTACCTTTGTATCCTCTATTTTTTCTTGATTAATTATTTAATTGATTTTATTTTATACCTCTTCAGGAGTAGTCGTCTTCGACTGGGAAACTGACCACATTGGTCCACATTTTGAGACAATCAAGAAAAAATAGAGCATAGTTGTTCTACACTAGAAACTTAAGGTGGATCTAAAATATATAAGAGGAACCATAGCGGTTAAATGAAAGAGTTGTTTAGGTATATTTTTTTATTGAGAAAATTCCATTTAGTTTCACTAAACAGAGATTTTACAACTTTGGCCAGGATTTTCTTTAGTGTTTTAGGCACTTTTTATATAAAATGTATGCACAAAAGACGTGCATTATAAAGATATAGTTCAAAAAGGAACGAACATGTTTAAAAGTTTCATGCCATTCGAGCACAATTTCGCGTTAACATCCAAAATACGTAATATAAAATTTTCATTCTTATTTTCCCTGTTCTTTAAAGTTATTTAAAAAAATCACAAACTTTTGCGTATTCCGCAATATTATAATTTTCTTAAAATTACTCAGGTTTCGTCTCTGACGTCCATAGCCTATCTACCCTGTCGAAGGGCCACCTAAAATTATTATCGATATTTTATTACAACAACGATTCGATCAAGCACCCTAATGGTCGCACACATCTATACAATTATTACACCGGTCCTTTACAACATCAAAGAAGTATGAAAAATAGAAATTGAAATACTGAAACATGTTCAAGAGAGATTATAGGGCCCAGCTCGGGCTCGGCAGATGAAAGGCCCAGACGGGGCGCGGCATCTTGAAGTCCCAGCGCGGCGCCGGCGCCCACCACGCCGGCGCGCGCGGCGGCGCCAGCCCCGCCAGCGGCGCGTCGTCCGAGTCGTCGGAGTCGGACGCCGCCGGCGAGTGGCCCTCGCGGATCTGCAGCGGACGACACACCGACGTGAACGTGGCGGCGCGGGGCAGCGACACGACCACCCCACGCTTAGCGGCGGCTTTCTTTTCGGCCGATTTCGATGACCGGCGACGGGAGGAGCAGATGAAGCCGGTGCGAACCGGGTTAGGCGGGGTATCGAAGTCTAGCCGCCTCTTGGCGGAGGAGCCGCGGCGAGGCGGCGCGGGGCGCGCGGGGGGCTGGCGGGGCGGCGAGGGCGAGCGGCGCGGGCTGGCGGGCGCGCCCAGCGACAGGCGCGCCAGCGCGGACGGGGCGGCGTCCCACAGCGCGTCCGCAACGTCCGGCGCGGGCGCGGGCGGGGGCGGCGCGGGGGGCGGCGGGGGCGAGGGTCAGATGCGCAGCGCGCGCTTGCGCGGCGGGTCGCGGGCGGCGCGCGGCGCGCGCTTGCGGCCGGCGCGCGGCGTCTCGGGCTCCGCCACGTTGTTGGACGCGGTCACCAGGTTCCGCGCGTTCCCGAACGACGGCTCGGACCCGATCGTCTCCTGGAACTGCTGCACGCGCAAGATCAGCTCTTCGTCGTTCTCGATCAGTTCTTCGATCTGAAATACGATTAAAGAGTATTCATTAAATGATTAAGTAGTAAGTAACTACTCTTCATTACTCTGTATGTGGCAGAGATAATTATCTATTAACTTTAGAGGATGGTTGATTGGCACATCGACCGACTCACCACAAAAGTAAAAACTACAAAAACATGTGTAGTTAATTATTTTCGTAGGGTGTAGTTTCGAGTAATGCTACGTCGTCGCCAGGTTGCAATAGTGGAGAAGGGATGGTACAGTTGGCTGGCTAAAGGGGAGGGGTGAAAGCTGGTAAGGCTGAGGGGAGCAGTAGATCACCTCCTGGCGGTAGTCGTGCAGCAGGTCGTTGGCGAGCCCCACGAGGTAGGTGGCGAGCTGCCCCCCGCCGGCGCGCAGGCGCGCGTACAGCCGCAGCACCGCCGGCACCACCACCTCCGCCACCGTGCGTTTCATTTTCTATCAACATTACAGCACATTACCGTCTTGGAACTTCGACCAAATATACCCTAGATATCAAGTCAAGTAAACGTCAAGTAAAACTATGCCACAAGTTAAGTTAAAAGTAAATGAGCGTTTAAATTTAAAGTTACTACATATAATTAAAATACTTTAATTAAAGCCACGCGTGCGCCTTATTTATTTGTGGACAGTGAATCTAGGGTGTATTTGATCGATGTTTTCGAATGATGAGTTATTTCAATATTCACTAGTTCCAAGTTTTTTAGACATCCATAGGCCGATAAGAATACATAAAGAGTGTGATTCTTCAGTGCCGTTAACGTACAGACGACAAATTTTTATTTAACGCACGTTACAGAGTATACAGTACATGCTTGAACCGAGTCTAAACAATATATGATAACATTAAGCATACACATAAATCTTATGCATATGATGAAACGAGCAACTAAAACAAACATATGAAGAATAAGAATACATTTAAATATTTATTAAACTCCCAATCTCAATGCTATATGACAATAGCGAGTAAGACATTTAAATATACGAATTCTGCCAATAGAATGGCCGAAAATTACACATATAGGAAGCTTATTAATATATGAACCAAACAATGCATCACTTAGATAAGTGATGCATTGTTAGATAGATGATATCTATACTAATTTAGAAGCTAGAGATAGATAAGTCAAGAAAGTAACATCAAAACAACGAGTTCCCACACGTTTATTCCATAGAATCATACAACCGACTCGTGCAATTTCGCCCAGTTATCATAACTACAATTTCATACATATGTATTACATTACATAGTGTGGGTGTGTGCGTTAGACGCTACACTAACATAATAAAGCTGTTTTTGTTTGTTTAAACGCACTAAATAATCTCTGAAACAACAAAAATTCAAACTACAAACAAAACTTTGTTTATGGAATTCAATAGGAAGATTTTTGACTTTATTCTGAATTTCCCGCGGAAACGGCTACACCGTGGGAAAAACCGCGGGGCGCTGCTAGTACGATATAAGACATATATTCTATTTTTTCCAAGGAGAGTTAAATTCAAACTATCATGACTGATTTTTTACAATCAAAGACAACTTCTACCATTGAGGAAAAGTGTTCAGTGATGGGTAAGAATGAAATGAAATCACATATTTTTTTCAAACCTTTCTTCAGAAATAATCGTTAGTCTACATTTTAACTCTCGTAAGGAAAAGTAGAGTGTAGGTGTATACAAACAGTAATATCATGCATTTGTATAAGATTATGAACCTGTTCACTCAATGAAAACCGCTGCATGAAATGAAACAATAATTTGAGTTAAAAACAGCAGTTATTTAATTGGGGGGGATTTAATTTTGAATAATTTGAACATTTTATAATTATTATAGTTAATCATTATTATGAACTGATAATTAACTTGATAGACATACGTCATGAAACTAATAGCCAATCGGTAAAGACTTTCTTTTTTTCTACACATTCTTGTACTTACGTGTGAAACAATATTCGTTGTAACTCTCTCCTGTAAATCATTTATGTCGGCCGTTTCGCCTGTTTTATCCGGTTTTTCTGTAAATAAATAAATAATTTATTACTATATTGTTGGTTACGTTGGGAATTCGAATATCATGTCATTTTGAATTTGTTAATTTTAAAAACTAGATGGTCGACATGTATGAGACCTTATTGTCCAATGAATTACATGCAGAGATACACAATTTAGTAAAAAAAGGCAGTCTCAACAGACATAAGATTATTAAAAATCGTGGTTTCGGAGTGGCCACCCGAATAACTTTAACAGACTGTTATTTAAGTTATTAAGTTAACAGATATTTAACAGCGTACAAAATCAGGAACTTTTTAACGAATGTATGTTACAATAACCAGCCACCAATAACAAATTATCCTTACTCACGATGAGTTATCGCTTAGTAAAACTACGCCACACCCTTCTCCCCTACTTACTAGGTAACTTCATCCTCGGGCCGCAGAGTAACTTGATGGCGTCCAACAGGGCGTTGTTGAGCGCGGAGGGGATGTCGTCGCCCTCGTCCACGATGTCGGCCGCGTGCTCGAGCACCTCGCGCGCGATGCGGCACTGCACGTTGAGCTTCTGCACCAGAGACAACCGCTGCAGCATGATGTCGTAGATCAGTTGGCGGTCGTCGAAGCAGAGTGGGTCTGTGAAAAAAAAAATTGTTTACTTGGGTGCAATTTTTTTTTGGTAAAGTACGGTCGCGAACCAGGAAGGATTTCGTCCATTGGCCTTTATGTATTTGTGTCTATAACCAGTACACATTAATATTGCGGTTTTACCGCGGCCAATGCACTGTGCGAGTGAGATAGTGATTTTCTGGTGGGCTTGTCACAGAGACAGATAAAAAAAGTTAAATCAACAGAAGGTTTCAAACCCACTAACATAAGGTTTCTTACCATCGTCGTCCTTGTTGTAGTAGACGATGCAGTCCACGATGTGGTGGTAGATGACGTCGGGCCGCAGACACGACGTCACGTAGTACTCGGCCGGCTCGCGCACGTCGTGGTCCTCGTCCGCCAGCAGGGCGCAGTACCTGCACACATACATCATGTCTCAATTGAAACTACGTTCACGTACACACTTCGCTTTTATTTTACATTTTTATCTGACTTTTCGGCCCTTTTACAGGAATTGTGGTCACAGAAGACTGAGGTGTTTATCATGTGACTTTAAATGACGTACTCAAGTACTATTCCATGATGAAGGACCAGATTTCTGAAGTCTGATATTACCGCATTCCGATAGCACGTTTAAAAGAAACCGTCTATTCACACGTGCTTATAGTAGGGATATAGAGATATGATGAGTGTGCGATCATAGTGCAGTGTATCGGTGAGAGTGGAATTTGTTTATAAGGGTTGATGGTTACGTTTTCCATCGCGTTGTCCAACGTGAGTGACAAAAGCGACACGACGCGGCACGGAAAGAAAGTAAAAAGTGACAACGTATTGTTAGTTAGAACACAAGTGCGGAGTTTGACTATTGTCAACGATGAGATTATGTTGCGTGGCGTGTTGGCGCGTGGTGGCCGCGGGAGCGCGGAGCGTCGTACTTGTAGTAGAGCGGCGTGGTGAGGCGCAGGAAGCCGGCCAGAAGCAGGCGCGTGAGCGCGCGCGCCGCCGCGCGCCGCAGCGCCGCCGCCGCGCCGCGCGACACGCAGCCGCACACCGCGCCCAGCAGCGGCTCCACGATGCACGTGTACCTGCCACGGATTACGGACGTGTGCTCGATCATTCAACAGACTGTTTACACAAATGTTAACAGTACTTCAGGCTCATGATAATGTTTATTAATTTTTTTCAAATTTATTATAGAGGTTTGAATATGAAAGATTCTAGGTATGCTTACAACTTAAATGGGCCAAAAAAATTTATATTTTGTTGGGGAACAATTGTGATATTTACCTTTAGCGTTTCCACGATTAATTTTTCAATTGCAAATACGAAAATGTTCTAACCTAGCCAACTGGATGTATGTGTGCGACCTCATCAAACCCGCGAGACTAACGATAGCGTGTTCTATTTGGCATCCTGACGCCATCTATTGTCACGGCCATAAACAGCTAGATTTCTTCATAAATAAAATGGCCGCCAACATACCTGGTACAAATGTCGGTGAGCACGTAGAGCGCGTTGACCTTGGCGTGTAGGTGCGCGGCGCGGTGCAGCAGCGCGGCCAGCGCGGGCGCGGCGGCGGCGGCGGCGCCGCGCCCGCGCACGCACAGCCGCCCGATGCCCGCCACGCACGACCCTTGGATTTCACCGCTCTCTTCACCTGTACCATGTACAAATGTCATCTTAGTTCTACTTCTTTTCGCACTAAATTAAACCAGTCCAGAACTTAAGTCAACGTGACTTCATCATCTGTAGCCAATCTTAATCAACACTATCACACCTGTTGTACGTACGAGACTACGCAACGTGATTAGACGTAAAGCTAATGGGTAGAAAGGGCTGACCTTGAGGCTTAGTAAGTGAGCTTAAGTAGGTGACACTCAGTTTATGTCGATGAGGCTGAGTAATTTTCGGTGGGCCTGGGTCGTTGACGGCGCAGTTGAGTCGGAAAGGCTTGTTTAGACAGCCGTTCTTAGCATTTCAGCCTAGTCAATAGGGCCGAGTTTCAATCGATCGATGGGTCTGAGCTTAAAGCTGAAACGTAAGTCTAAAATAGGTGTCTCGTTGTAAGATACCGTCGGGCGTGTCGTTGAGCAGCTGCAGGAAGCGCTGCAGCAGCGCGGGCGCGGGCGGCTGCGGCGCCACCAGCGCCAGGTCGGCGGCGCGCAGCATCTCCGGCAGCGAGCCCGCCGACAGCGCCGCGCGCTCCGCTGCATATCACCAATACATCCTCAGGTATATGGCTACGTAACTTCTACTTGTCGTCTTCTCATTATTTACTTTTTAAACTAACACGATTTGCACTCATTAATCATTATACTAAACTAGCAGCGCTATTTGGGGATGAAAAAACCTATAAACCTTTTGAATTGTTCAAATCGGACTGGTAATTCCTGAGATTACCTCGAAAATACAAACAAACAAACTTTTAAAAAAATACCTCTTTATAACATTAGTTTAATAAGGGCGGCATGAAATAATATAATTAAAAGTAATGTCCCACTGCCGGCCGAAGAATTGGGCTTATGAAAAAAAAAAATTTTGTGATAAATGGAAAGATTATTATATTAGTTTTATAACAAAACTATTTTTATTTTATTTTTTTCGCAATAATTCAAAAGTTATTTCAAAATAAAAATTAATTTATTGAATCCAGTACCGAAGACACAGCTCCCGAACAAACCCGAGCGCGTGTGACGTCATAATGTTAGTTTTCACTCCACCGTTTCAGCCGTAAACGCTGGACTGTTATTAAGGAGCTATAACATTATGACGTCACAACTATGGTGACCAATCATGGCGCGTTTATAGTCACGTGATTTTTATTTAAATTTCTTCAATTTTTAATTGTTTATAATTAATTGAAAAACATTTTTTTAAAAGTTTTTTGCATTAAATATCAATATTATTAATAATAAAGTTTTACATAAAAAAAAACAATATTTTTTTCTTTTCAAAAGCCCTATTCTGTAAGAATATTCGTTGAGTGATATTGTTAAAATCTTACCCAATTGCATCAGCTCTGTAGCCCATTGTAGATTAGTTGGATCAAGCTGAGCGGCTAAATTAGCAGCGGCGATTCTACATCCTGTAATAAAAATACACTTACGTTACACTAGTTTCTTTTTAAACTAAATTACCATTGTGCGATGTCGACCCAGCAACTAGAGGGTTAGAGCCATAAGGCAAATGTGGCTATCCATTACAAGAATTATTAAAATTGGATGGGTAGTTTTTAAGATTAGCCCTTAAAAACATACAAACAAAGTAAGAGGTACCTCTATAATATTAGTATCGGGCACTAGGTTAGTGTTCTCTTTTTGTCCAAAGGGTTATCTACATGAACATGCGGGTGTATAGTTACCATCGTCAGCGGGCGAGGCGAGTCGTTTGACGATGTGCTCGCGGAGCTGCGTGCGCTGCGCCGTGTCGGCGAACCGCGACCACAGGCCCAGCAGCTCCAGCGTCAGCGACATCAGGCGCGTGTCGCGCTCCTACAGGACGGATACATACTCGTATTCGGTTTGTAGTTTGATATATATTATATTCTGGCTGTATCAATTGTTATTATCAATAAACCATGTTGGAGGCGTATAAGCAGTCTTAAACACCCGACACAAGTGTTGACTTACTAACCAAAATGAATTATTCAACAGATGTTTTCATTTGATAGACGTAGTAATAGTAGGTATAAGGTACCTGTTGGCCGTCGGCAGCGAGTTGGTAGTAGTAGTCGAGTATGAAGTCGATGTTGTGGTAGTCGACGTAGCGCGCCGCGCTCGTGAGCAGCACCAGCGCCGCCAGCGCGCGGCGCGGCGCGCCCACGTGCGTGCTCAGCGCGTCCACCAGGCGCACGCTGCCGGCCAATACCGACACACGTTTGTTACAACAACCAGGAGTGCCGCTAGGAGGAGAGTCGTTTAAGCTGCGTTGTGTTTGTTCCCATGGGCATTTCGGGGTGTAAATATCCTGTAACTTTCTTCTTCAAAGTGGCTATTAAATATAAAGGAATTATTCAAATTGGAATGGTAATTCTTGAAATGAGTACGTTCAAACAATGAAACTCTTTAGTCGCATATATTTGTATAGACACAGAGATACAATTTAATGAACGTTGAAAAATAAACTTTCCAATTATAGGTTTACTAGCAGCGCCCTGCAGTTTCACACGTGATGTGCCACATGATTTTCAGCTTTAGTATAGTAGTATAGATAGAAGTATAAATCGCATTGTCATGGAAACTAAACAGCTAAATCAATTAATTATTTCAAAACGAACAATATTATTATACTGGTACCTTATACAGCTATTTTTCTTCGCCAACAGCGCGCATGCCTTCTGCAAGTGCCTTCTCTTATTGTGGCGGATGATTCCGTCGAGCAGCAGCCAGGGGATGGGGTCGTCGCACAGACCCACGTGCTTCTTGATGCGGTCGATCAGCAAGTGCTGCACCAGGGTGAGGACTTGGTCTTGGATCTGGAATACATTATAATGTGATCACTTAAAGGTAAGTACTTCATTCATTCATTTCGAGTAGGTTAGTGGCCGACCATCGTGTCGGAATTTTTAGACAGCTCCGATAACAGATTGGATACAACGACGGATCATGGGTACTGTGCAAGGTCGTACGTTTTATTACCTATTTGACTATTCTGGTGTTACGCGAACAAAAATTCGTACCGTATGTTCCATTAGATGTCCAGATGCTAGAAGTGTTTTATCTGCTGATGGACTGCTAGCAAACAAAGCCACCAACGCCTAAAGTAAATATAGTTACCCTGGTCTCGGGGTCGGAGAGCTGGTGCATGGGCCCGGCGAGGAACGCGTCGGCGGCGGCGCGCCCGGCCCGCGCCGCCGCCTCGCCCAGCGCGCCGATGTAAATATAGTTACCCTGGTCTCGGGGTCGGAGAGCTGGTGCATGGGCCCGGCGAGGAACGCGTCGGCGGCGGCGCGCCCGGCCCGCGCCGCCGCCTCGCCCAGCGCGCCGATGGCGGCCGCGCGCACCACCACGCTCGCGTCGCGGCACAGCCCCACCAGCAGCTGCCACATAACATTCAACTACTTTATTTTAAAGGAAAACGTTAAACAATATTACTTGTTATGTTGCATTTTTATACAAATAAAACGGGTCATCGTATACGAAATTTCATTACATGATCCGAATGAAACAACCGGGACCGAAAATTTAACTGATCACTATCACAGTGCTCTCAGATAGAAATACCGTTATCGATCTTCCATTCAAGTAGTGTCCGTCACTTCAATTAAACATATCACTTACCGATAAATCAGTAGCAGTAGGTGCAGGTCCCTCCTTGGCAGCTAGCAGACGCTGCGTTAACGCGGCGGCGGCGCGCCGCACCACCGCACGCTCGTCGCACGCCGCGCGCGCCGCCACGGAATGTAGGCGGGTTACGGGACCGTCGCCGTTTAGCTCCTGTAAATATGAGGGGGTAAAAAGTTGTTTAAGGCGCTCTCGTAAGCCGGGTTGTGGCGCGTTGTATTGTAACGCGCCCGCGCTACCGTAATATTGTAAGAAATACATATATGTTGCACAAACCTTAAGTGCTTGCTGAATATGCGGGTGCGGGTCGGCGGCCGCGTCGGCGAGCACGGCGAGCGCGCGCGCGCGCAGCGAGCCCGACGCGTCGTGCGCGCGCGCGTACACCGCGCGCAGCACGCGCGCGTGCGCCGCGCGGGCCGCGCGAGCCGACACCACGCCGCACGGCGAGGGGTCGCCGTCCTACGGCATAAACAACATAATTATTATTCATTAAATATTGCATATTTTATTTGATAATGGATTTGTCGATAAGTGTCGTGTCTCTTTTCGGCAATTAAACTTATTTCAGTACATTTTAACAGTACATTTTTTTACATTAAACGTATGCTTAATCTTCCAGACGTGTTGTCCATGTGAATGACGAATTACATAAATATTAAGAAGTCATACTCCGCGCTTGTTTTAAAGGTGTTTCCATCACAACGTATGAGAGAAATGTGACTGAAATGTCAAGTGAACTCCGCACAGATCCTCTCCGATTCTAAGGAAAAACACCTTAACAACGCGTTGCCGCCTTTCAGTTTCTTTTCGTATGAAAACTACATCAAGGATTTATCTTACCGTACTATTATCTTGAGAACTTTCATCAGTTATAGGTGGTAAGATGTCATTCAATGGATTGTCAGATTCCGTCGCCTTGTCGGTCGACTCTTTATTCGCATTGGGCTTTTCGCCTGACTCGGGCTTTTCGTTTGAACCCGACTTTTCATTCGACTCGGGCGTTCCATTTGCCGTCGCGTTTTCAGTTGGGACAGTTTCATTGGTTGGTTGTTCTGCTTCAGCTACGTTATTCTCTCCTTCTTGTGTCCCATTGGTCACACCAGTGACATTATTTTCATCTTGGTTTACTTGTTCTTCATTTCCTGCTTAATAGAAAAAGTTTAAGATACCCATTTACATTTTTATTACAGGAATACGTTTTTAACTCGAAGTTGATGAACCATTTAATATTCGATCTAATAAACTTATTCGTAGAACTAACGAACTCCTAGTTCCAAGATTTTTCCCACAGTAATAAACAGTATATTTAATAAAAACATGTTATAATACTGAGTAGGTCGAGTCTACGGGCCCTTCCACCCAAAAACTTGTACTGAAAAAGCTTACCATTGTTACTCGCCCCTGAATATTGTCTCGTAGTACTATGAGTCCGCGGCCGCGGGGCCGGCTCGGGGTCTTCGGGCTCGTTACTCAATATTTTAGCCAGCAATTCCTGTCAATAGAGTTATTTATACCTAACCAGCCTTTACAATGCTTAATTCGATATTCAAATTGACACCGGCGCGGTGACTGAATACATACATAATAATTGAGTTACCATAATACAAACGCATTTGATGCTCATATTTAAGTTCATAATCAATTTCAAGGTAACCTTGAAAGAACAAAATTTTTGAGTTGCATTTTATTTTGTGGTTCCATTTTTGCCCCATCATTAAACCCATTGTAAAATTAGGAACTTCGTTCCAAAAATAAAACTCGGTCTCGTAAAAAGTAATATATTGTATGTCCTATGTTCTGTGATCCAAACAAAACTTACCAATGCAATTTGTCGATGTGAGATCTTGTTAGTCTCTGACAGTTTTAGCAGCCAGGACACAAATCGCTTGTATGACTTCTGCGGCAACAGACTCATAAGGCCTAGAATTAAGGACACACGAGCCGCGCGCACTTCCGCGCGTTCCTGTTAGACAACACGTATTATGTATTGAATTTGGCAGAAATACAGAGATTTTAAAATGTCTTTGAGTATGGAATAGTTCTTCACACTAATGTTATTAAACAAAACTGTGTGGATGGATGGATGCATGTTTTATGAGGTGAAAAGTTGAAAGGAAAGTGTGCTAAGTTGATAGAGACAAAGAAAAAATATTAAATGTAAGGTGCATTAAGATTTAATTATGTTATTACTATTAGGTTTCATGTAACTTTTACTGGCTGTCTAAATAAATAAAACAGTCCAGAGACTTTAGTTAAGGTTTGTGATAGTAGTGATGGGGTACCAGTTGCAGATGTTTCCTCTCCCTTTACCAGATATAATACAATTGTGTGTACATAACAACACTTACCAGTCCATCTACAGTGTAACACAGATGTTCCAGCAATATTGTGTACCCATCCAAAGCTGCCTGGCCGTATTTAGTGAGCAGAACTCCCGAATATGTGACATATGAAGCTCTAACTACATTCTGAAACAGTTTTTGGTTTACTAAGAGATTTTTGGGGTTTATTAATATTATACTCATTCTTGTGAGGTTTTTGAGATGAAAATGGAATGTAGGCTTATTTTAAGTCTTGAATAAGGCTATCATATACCTTATTATTTTTTTCAAATGTAACTGGTAGTTTCAGAGACTACAGCATTTTAGAGACTAGGGTATTCTCTCTATTGTATTTGTAGATTTCATGAATATCTAAAAAGATAATGTTATTTATACTAATATTATGAAGCTGCAGAGTTTGTTTGTTTGTTTTAACTCGCTAATTTAAGAAATTACCAATCCGATTTGAATAATTATTTTTGTAATGAATAGCCACATTCAACGGAAAGTCTATTTTTCATACCGAAATTCATGACAACAAACATGAGTAAAACCGCGGGGTGCTGCTAGTTTAATATAAATTAAAGATACTTACATTAGCATTCCTTGTGTCCAAAGAAGCAGCAATCAGTTTAGGCAGTATAGTCTTAAATAAGAGTCTAATTGCTTTATCATTGGGGCCTTCTGAGTCACAGAGCATTATATCAATCATCTCGTATATGGTGCCTGATAACGCCCCTAGCACTGCTTTATCTATGAAAAAGAAGAGACCGGGATACAGATCACCAAATTATGCATTGAAAAAAAATATATATATTAGTCTGTGTGGATGATTGAATATATAGTCAGTTTGATTACCCAGTTTTTCTAATATGATTCTAATTACATGTTTGCCCTGCTTATACATAAAAGGTACTACCTCATACATAAAAAAATATGAAGTAGATATCTTTTTCCACCTATGAAGAATCTTATTTTTGATAAAAATAGTTATTTCATCCTAATTATTAATGAAAATGTGAATTCCACTCACCAACATCTAATCTATTGACAATAGCACCTCCAGTTATATCCACCAGATTGCTCAATATATCCTCAAAGTTCATATCAGTTGGGCTGAGCTGCAGTTGCTCTATAATGAACTTTAAGTCAAGGACAAAGCTGCTCAATTCCATTATCACAGAGTTCACCTCCTGTGCCAGTTCTCTAGTATTGTTATAACAATCATCTTTATCACACAAAAGTTTGGGAAAACCAAGGCAAGACAGTGAATTAGCAAACAACTGTGAATGGTATATGTGGTAAGCCTTGTATCCAGGTATTGAGAGAAGTTTGAAGTACAATCTGGAAGCCAATATGGCATTGTTCCTGTGCTCCTTTGTGACAACATCCTTACCACCAAAGTCTATGTGGTAACCTATTAGTGCCAGCAGCTTCTTGTAATGGACTCGGCTAGATAACGGCGCCCAAGACTTCTCCTCAGTTGTATCAGTTTTATTCTTCAGCCAATTACCAATACTGTTCATAACACTATGGAAGACAGATTTGATATTTATCTGTTCCAAAACTGTTGCATATTCGGATGGTATTTCTCCAAATTCCAGAAAGTCTGAATGATCAATAGCGTCGACCCAGGCATCTTCCAGGCACTCTAAATGTAACTTCTCAAATACACTACAAACAACATCCATTTTTAGAGGGAAAATTTCATGTTAGTTTTAAATGATTTATAAGATTGTGATTATAGCGCCGGTTCAGGCAACAAATTCGAAGAATCTGATCTTGAGGCAGCGTTTCCATTCAGAAAAAGCTAATGTTTCTCATTTCTTCGCTTAAATTTCAGCAAAAATGCAAGATGCAAACAACAAAGGAATGCATCCGATGCATCCTTATCTAGCCAATTGACAGTGGCAGTGGCAGATTTGGACGATGAAATTAACAATGATGTATGTGACAGTAACTATAAAGCTTGACAGTGACATATGACAATGACGGTAAATAATAAAGGAATCAGTGACATTGACGACACGACGAAAAATTGTGACACTGACAGGAAAACTGTGACAATGATGGATAAACTGTGACAGTTACGTAGAGCTATTTGACAATGACGGCAAAATCTTTGACAGTGACGGAGAAATCTGTGACAGTGACGGATACAGATTTACCGTAACAGTGACTGGAAAATCTGGTTTGCTTACGACAGGCAAATAATGACAGTGACAGATAATTTTGTTATGTAATGTAGTTACCATAGATAATCATATTCATTTATTCATTTATTTTGCGAATAAAGGTACATATCGCTTGCTTAAATGAACATGGTATTATGTCAAAAACACCGTTTTTTCAGGAGAGCAATTTTAAAGTTTCTTGGAGGCATATCTCAGCTTCTTTATACATTTGGTTGACCTCACATATACACGTTTAAAGCCTATATATTTGACAGTAATTTTGAATATATTTTATTATTTTTATTCAGTTTTCTGATTTCGGAATAATACTGAATATAAAAAAAGGTGCGTAATACTACCCTTTTGAACATAAAATATTTGTAAAACAGAGTTTTAACTCAAAATTCTGCTTTTTTATTATGTTAAATATTATCCGTTCCACACTTACTTTTATTTCTTTTTTATCCATTTTAGTTACATTTTACAATCATTTATATACCTATGATAATTTCATACAAATTCTGTTATTTATTCAATTATGAATTAAAAAACTATGAAATACTACCTTGTTCCTAAAAAGTTTAATATCCTTCTAGAGATAATACCGTTTTAAAACAAACAATTTCATTACAAAAATCTTTATTTCTTCAAATTATTTTGCATTATTATTCTGAAACTACAAAAACGAATATCAGACTACGAAAAGGAAATAAAACATTTTATAAAATCACATGAAAAAAAATCACTTTAACAAAATCAGTACAAATGCTTTGCATGACGTTATCCTTATACTAAAATAATCACATAAATCCAGTACACAGTAAACTTACATAAACCAAATAATACTTATGTAGCTGTTTCCAACCATAAACCAATAGAGAGTAATAGAGATTAAAACAAAATATTTGGCATCGTCAATCTTATAAGTACTAAAAAGAAATTAAGTTTTAAAATATTCAATAATTAGTACATAGTACAATATTTTTATAGGAACCGTACACTTTTAATAGTAATCAGTACACAAAGTAGAGTATCTTTTCTTGTGTACTTTCTACGGATAGTAGTCGTTACATGAGCCATGTCAGAGGCCTTTGGCGGCTCAATAACTCTGACACCAGGATTGGTCAGGTTGGCCATCCACTCGATGAAGAAGATCTTGGGGTGAGTTCGATCACGGGGGAAGAACGTCGTGATCAAATTTCTCGCAAAATTGGCAATTTTTGGTATTGGTCATACTGTTTGAATGTATAGGCAATACTAAAACAAACAGTGTAGCCAGTACTGAATATCGCCTATTTTGCGAGAAATTTGATTCCGACGTTTTTCCCCCGCGACCGAACTTACTTACTCCCAGATACCTATAATATAACAATATTATAACAGATTTTCTTAAAAAAGATCTATAATACTGTGGGATAGGTAATATTTTTGTCGATTAAATTTATGAAGACTTTCTTTTTTTGTTCAGATATTTTAATTTTTTCCTTGTAAAGTTGCTCAAAACCAATATTATCTAAGTTAGGTATATAATTTAATCTCTTTAAAGTCCGTATCAAAATAAGAAGTCTTATAAAAATTGTGTGTTTATTTTCTTTTGTTGTCCGCAGCAATTGTCACTGTAAAACACTACATGAAAAGGTTCTGCTGCCTTGTTGGACAGATTTTCTAAATACTTCCATACACAAGAAACTATTTCGTTAAGACCTCTGTTACCATCTCCTTCATGCCACGCATAACATTCTACTTCTTTTGATTTTAAATTATAAATTGTGAAATTTAAAACATTTAATTTAGATAAATAATAAAAAAGCGATACGTCGCCGCGGGGACAGGGTAGACCGCTTGAAGGTCATAAACAGCCACAACAACGTTCGTATCTAAACTGTTTTTGTCTGCTTTCTTCTCTTTTCTGGACTGGTCTTTCTCCGCGAGATGTTTGTCATGATCAGCCTTCAAATTTTCTTTGGCGTCACCAACAGCGTTATCAAACGCAACGCAGGTATCACACAAATCTTTTTTTGGAGAGTGGAATGCAATATTTAATTCGTTATTACCTTATCAAATGATTACCGTGTTTTCCTCTTAAATCATCGGCTACCACATTATTTAAATTAACGTCCTTCTTTGTGCAGTGTCATTAATAGACAGAGTTGCCTTAAAAAATAATTTGCAAACTCGTATTATATTTTCGTCAACGGTTAAATGATACGCATAGTTATTTTGACGAGCTTTCGCAGCGCTGGAGTATCGATATTTAGGTCGCACAACATTGATACTATTAACTATAAATTGCCTTTGCCGATTTACATCAGATAGTCCATAAAATTCTTTGAAAATAGTCATTCTCTTCTCTTCTGCTATTTTAGATGAACATTTTTGACGACATTTATCGGTACATGGAGGTCCAATTTTCTTCTCCGGTATAATTTTGTTTGTCCTGGAAACATAAGACTTACCAGAATTATTGAAATTATTATACCAAATAAGGTATTATCTTAAAATAGTTGTCTATTTCAGAAAAAAATATAACATTTATAAACTTACCTGATAACAAACACAGCACTTTTTGGTTTTAATACCGTTTTTTACAAAACAACAGCGACATTTCAATGTAACATCGAGCGTATGACTGAATAAGACTGTGTTGGTCGAAAGCTACATGATAAACGAGCAAAAACGATGGAGATACTACCCTGCCCCCCGCGCCATTTCACGTCCGATCATCAAAAGACCTTGTTCATTAAAAAGATCTCAGTTTTCTTATTAATACTACATTTTTAATTCAAATGTCGAGATTTTTGAGTTGATACCATGTTCTTCCAAATGAACGATATATTAAAGGTGTTACATTGTAAGTGAAGTTTCTCTTTATCCTGCCTCATATGTGAGGCGTGCAAATATTAAGTAGGTACTTAAATCTAATTAAAATAATGTAACATGGCAATAAAATTGTGAAAATTAGAACAAAGAAATCTATACTAATATTATAAAGCTGAAGAGTTTGTTTTGTTTGTTTGTTTGTTTAAACGCGCTAATCTCAGAAACTACTGAACCGATTTGAATAATTCTTTCACTGTTAGATAGTCTATTTATCGAGGAAGGCTATAGGCTACATTTTATCCCGGATTTCCTACGGGAACGGGCACAACGCGGGTAAAACCGCGGGGCGCTGCTAGTAGATAATAATCAATACTAATATTATAAAGCTGCAGAGTTTGTTTGAACGCGCTAATCTCAGGAACTACTGATCCGATTTGAAAAATTGTTTCAGTGTTGGATAGTCCACTTATCGAGGAAGGCTATAGGCTATTTTTCATCCCTAAATTACCACTGGAACAGGCACAACGCGATTAAAACCACGGGCCGCTGCTAGTATAAGTGAAGATATCACTGAATCTTGGACTGGACATACACTCCATAATATTTATATTTCTATGGCGATATTTGCGCGTAATGGTCGGTCAGTCCGAACTCCGAAGTAAGCGAACATATTATGTATAAAATATGTAAGTCACAGACGGACACCGAACCAGCTGGGTAATATTATTATATAGATAACTCTTAATTTCTACAATAAAAATGCCGTTTACCATGGTACGTATTAATTTATTATAACAAGTTGGAATGAGCTTTCATCATGTCTATGGTCCTTTCATATAACAGTGATTTAGCTTCTGTACCCCACATAAAATCTAAATGACTGAAAGTAGGATGAGGCACTCTAAACATACCTACAGGATTACCTAATTCTTGATACAATCTTGTCATATCATTCATATGTGCAAAGACGTCGTTTTCCACATAATGAAAGTACGTTGGGGCTGTTACTTTGGAAAGATCGTAGGATGGTGGGGTGAAACTTCTGTAAAGATTCCAGTTGTTTAGTGAACCGTGGTCGTAGCGCCTGAAGTAATTTTGCCTGATGTGCTGACCGTAGTGGATTATCTGTCTAACGGAGCTACCAGCAGGTGTGTGCGCTAATTTCACGGGAAGCATTGTCTGAAAAATAATAGATAATGTAAATTAAACAAACCGCCTGTAAAATTTCACTGCAGGCTGCTGTGTATTGCTTTTGAATCGCAAAATCATCAGGGGCATCATAAAGAGAGGTGAACGAAAGACGAACGATTACCGCTTGTAATCAAAGAAAAACACTACGTTAATGTTACCGCTCGCTATCTTTTCCTCGGGCTTCTCACTCGTTCGTATTCGCTCTTGTGACATAAACGAACAAAAATAGGCTCGGACAAAAATCTAATGCATGCACACATGTTTACTTCTCCGGAAACCACCCTTAGGCGATTATCACACTGCCACGCATCACGCTGCATGTTGCGTGTCCGCGCATCTACGCGCGTACTTGCGAGGGTGCAGATCTGCATTGTCGTGCGGGTTTTTAACTCACTCACGCGCGTAGTTGCGATTTGTGGATCCCTCCGGCTTCGAGATCCATTTTCAAATACACGTCAATCCCTTCCTTAAATCACGCACGGCACTGCGGGATCGGTGTGCCATACCATGCGTCTCGCGCCCCACGCGCGGGGATGTATGTTTCTCCGCTTGTAGGGGCGTGATCTGCATGAACGCGTGAATGCATTTTCTCTGTGTCGGACTGTGCGTGTTTTCTATACAAACGGAGATACTTACCAGCAACATTAGAACACGCATTCACGCGGTACGCTGCGTAGAGCGGGGCAATGTGAGAATGGCCTATTTCCCTAGCATCTCAAGTCTATAAGAGGAGGAGTAATTATAATTCTTCGGCTCCACTTACCGCATTATGCATATCCTCGCTCCGCCCAGCAATAAGGAAGAGAGCATTCGAACAAAGAGGTTGCGTGGGTCTTCCATCTGAACAGAAGACGCGGCCCAGCCGGGCGAATAATTCATTGTTTGTTAATAAGTCGTGTTTCCCAACCCTGTTGCTCAGGTACTATAATAAAAATAAAAATAAAGTGACTGCATATCAGGAACTTCTGAATCTTTTAAGGTAAGAAACAAGATATACCTACCTAACTACCTAAACAGTGACGGGTCCATGATTTTTGTTCAGTAGGGCTTGAACTTGGTTAGGGTAAGTTTTATCACAAGATACAAATTTATAAGGGAGAACTGGGTGATTTTTGGAGTTTGAACCCGTTTTTTGGATTACCTACTGAATAGAGTTTACTGAATTTCGAGTACCTACCTCAACACCTTTCCAGTATGGTGCAATGGCGATAAAGACACGATTTTCATTGTATTGCAAATAAGCGACTGGAGCATAGGCTTGCATTGACAATATTTTATCATTATATTCCGGCAGTAGCGAGGCCATAGCCCAGAACACTGTGGTTCCTTGGGAATGTCCTATGTAATGTAGTTTTTCGTTCCCTGTGGTTTGAAGAGCATAATCGATCATGGCAGGGAGGTCCTTAGTGCCTATTTCCTCCCAGGAGAACTGCCAGTATTCGCTGCTAGAGGCAGGGTCCAAAGTCTGGTGTTGCCTTGAATAATAAGTTCCTCGGGCATTGCCGAGCCAAACATCGAATCCTGCATCCGCCAGGGTATAAGCTGCAAGAGATAAGTACTTACTTAGTTTTAAAACAATATTACGCGTAATTAGTAGATATCACTCGTAAATTTTAGAAATTCATCATTGGATAGAAACTATTCTTTATAAAGATAATTATATAGGTAGCCGACTCCATTTTGGTTTAGAGATCTTTATTTCTCATACAAAACATTTAAGTTACTTAACAATAAGAAACTATTTGAAGCAGTTCATAAAGAAGTGTTTATTGTGAACTACTTACCCAAGGCAGTCCCAGGGCCCATAAGGACCCAATCAGCAGCTGACGCCATCAAGCCATGCATCACCAACACCACGGGTTTGTTCGGATCTGGCACATTGTGGCTGTCTCTACCGTAAGGAATCCTCTGCATTTCGAGGATGTAGCCGTCTTCCGTGACCACATTATGGACTTCCACTGGATATCCATATTTCGATATTAACCCGGGCTGTGAAAAAAAATTTTTGAAAAAAAAATTAAGTACCTAATTAAACAACACACCTAGACTATCTATACCTAGACACTTGTGCAAATAAAAAAAATAGCTAGTAGTTTATAAAAAAACCCTAGAAAATCCGTCCGGGGCTGCCATCATTATATTATGGTAAGTAGCAGGTACTATTATGATAATAAATGACCTAGTGTCAGTAGTTTTTGAGATAAATTGCACAAATAAACATACAGATACATCCTCTCACCCCAAACGCTCGTCGTGGGTAAAAAGATGGCGCGACAGAAAGGTTGCATATCTTCTCAGGTGTTTCCCAAGTTACGTAACTTGGTCCCATCTTTCTCTTATGACATCATTATAAGAATTATTATATACAATGTAAACCGTACTTACCACATCTAAAAGAGCATCTTCGCGCAAATTATCAGAAAATCGTCCAATTTCACCGGTCACATAATATTTCTCTATGAGATCGGCGTGGGGCGAACGCCTGGTCGACGCAAAAACTGCGCCGGCGCATGCCAACACCGCAAGTACTCGAAACATATTGAACAACATAACCAAAGCCAAATGTTCTTGTTTTATAATGTGCGCCAATTATTTTTCAGATGATAAATACAATTAATTAACTTTATGATTAGATTGTATCAGTTAATGACACATTGGGTGGCAGAAGGGTGTTGATACGTATCTTAATCCTCTTATTAGGGATTCTTTGCCTACGTCTAAGCTAGAGGAACAAAATAAAAACATATCTATTCGAGACCGCGCCACGCGTATTTTGGCGCCTGTACACCGCCACTAAATTTAGTACCGCGGCGGTTGAATCGACGGTTGCGGCCAGCTTCGCGGCTGGTCCACGCTTTGTTTATATAGGTTTAGTTTGCGTTGAGCCATCGATGAGTTAGGATTTATCGTTTTTTTTTGCGATTGAACAGCTGTAAATTTCGACACAGAGAAATAATACTACAAAAATAATACAAATAGAGAATTATGAAAAACATCTATAGACCATGCCAACGCCATGTCGGTCCAACCGCGTCAGTCCACTGGCTGCTGAAATGGATTGCTTAGGCAGTCGCTAGTGCGTACGAGCGCTTACAGTACACTTACGATCACTTATATACATTGCTACTACTATATCAGTTGCCAATTTTAGTAAAATAAAATAAGTTGCACCTAGGTTGTGCAATGTGCATCCAACAAGATGTAAACTGCGCGTCAATCATTAGAAGGGGATGCATACGACTATACTGTATGTTTAAAACAATAACAATCAGGATTGCCCGTAAAAATCAAGACGGGGGCAACACTGTTTGGTATATCTTTTATTGATAATGATCAATTTTTGGAAAACAATTTTATCATTTTTTAGATACCTAAAAATTATCCAAGTTCACAATATGGATAAGATTGGATGAAAAATATGCTTATACGAGTATATTGATAAAACGAATGGATTTTATCACTATAGTTTTAAACATTTAGTTCCTGTTTTAGTTAGGTTAAACCCTGAAGGTCCCTTGTGTTGGTCCTAATGGATATAAAATATGGATTTTATCTTTAACAAATCATTTACTACTAACAACAATTATCTACATTTTTACAAATTAACTTTATCTTTTAAAATTCTATGTAGCTGCAGTTTTTTCAGTGGTACTTTCACTTGGAATACCTCTAACTTCTTTTAGTTTTTCCTCAAAGAACTGTTTCCTGTGAACCAATGCTACGCGAGGTTGGCGCAGGCCAAAGTTTTCATTACCAAGCTTGCTATATTTCCTTTGTCCCTCACTACCCATAAGTTCTCTCAATGCCTGGTTCCTTTGAAGCAGTTTGTCATAGAATATGGTCCCACTCTCAATGAAATCATCTCCTAACTCACAGAGTTTCTTATCTACTTCTGTTTCATAATGGACTTCAGTTACATCTTTCATTAGGAAGTATGTCCCCAAACCAAAAAGACTCATCAAACTATACATTACTGCTCTTACAGCTATAGGTCTGGCAAAGAGGTTCAACCTTTGATTCATGTGTTGGCAAAATGTGTAGCATGTTAATACTGATACCAATGGGTAAGTAGACTCCAATAGAAACTTATGGTTCTCCGTCATGAGTATTTCTCGGCATATTGCAAACTGTTGTACTTTCTCAGGTAGTATTAGAGCATTGGCTAACTTCTGTCCATATTCCGAATTCCAGTCCACCTTTTTTTGGTTCACCTGGAATATGTATAATATTATCATTAGGTGATAGACAATCCTGATTAAAAAAAATATAAACTGTAAGTACACCTCAATTTACTGATATTTTCAGTGAGATGAGAGATCATTGCCCAGCTGTGGGACATTATAAGATTGTATATATTGGTTATGTTTTACTTCAAATAAACTGTACTGTAGCACAAATATGTTATTGAGGATGAGAAAAATGGCAACAATGTGGCAAGTCTTGTCTATTAGTATAGTACACTTTCTAATTAACTTAATAAGTAAATTAGCACAATCCTATCATGAGCAGTTGCATAAAAACGTGACATTTATTTATTATTCAGTTTGTGTATCAATAATTTCTATATAACAAACCTGAATATCATCTTGTAACAAATCTTCCATCGAGTTGTACGTGAAGTTCACAGGAATACCTACAACAGCCCCAAATTTGGACTTGGTGCTTCCTGAAAATAATTATATTAAACACATATTAAAATTGACTTTAAATCTTACAAATGTATTGTTGTAAACAACATAGAAAAATATAAAGCAATACCTGCATGGAATAGATCATAACCAAATGCACTGAATGGTTTTAAATATTTACGATGAAGATCAGATGTGTTAAGAATATCCAGGCATTTACGATAACATTCTTCAAGTCGCGTAGGTAGAGGTACTGGCTCTCCATTTCTAGAAATTAATAAGTGTATAGCTAAAGAAATACAAATAGGTTATGATATTAATAACTTACAATATTAATGTATCTTACTTGTAATATTGAACAAAGTCCTGGTATTTATACAAGAAAAAGGTATTGGGTGCATATCTAGCTACTGCACATCCTAATCCAGCCACTGTTATTGCACCAAAAGTAAATGATCTGCCAGTTTGTGTGACGAACCAAGGCACCGGCCTTTTAGTCACCATTTCCCAGGAGTATGTATAAAGTAGTAAATTAATTTGAGGACATATAACTCCTATCTATCAATGTATAGCCTTAGTGTAGGCAAACAGATAGATTTTACATAAATATCAAGAAAATAATTAAACAATTCCGCCGGAGTACGTATTTTTTATTTACAACCTTTTACCTTGCTTTGCTTTGCTTGCTTGTTGACAAGACAATTGACATTATTGACAATGACATCATAGGGATGGGTAAAAAATATCGATATATCAAAATATCGATATTTTTTCAGAAAAATATCGATACTAATTAGCGATATTTTTTTCCGCGATATATCAATTTTCGATATTTATTTTCAGATATCAAAATCGATATATTTTTAAAGCTCTGCTGTCTGCTCATGCGTCACATCATGATTTTGACCAATCCGATTTCTTAAATTTAGAAAATATGCAGTATTTTTTTGTTTGTTTTTTTATGTCCAGCAATTCGATTTTTTTTTTAATAATAAAACTTATGTTTGAAACAGCCAGATGTGTATTTGCTTTAAAATTTCGATAATTTAGGCAATTTTTATAAATAATTGCAAATTGGGCAAAAAATATCGATATATCGAAATATCGATATTTCTTGGGTGATATATATCGATATATTTGAAAAATATCGATACGATAAATATCGATATTTTTTTTCCATTTGCCCATCCCTATGACATCACATCACTGATCACAGCATCACATATCACATTGACATTGTCATTTTTGCCATCACAGACTGTATTTAATCCAAAGCACAGATCCAAAGCAAGGACTTGTGCTCATCGTGCTCATGACAGACTCGAGATGTGAAGAGGTGAAGTCAAATTGACATGAATTGAATGGTTTTTTTTACAGATTTACCTTCATTTCATTCATAAAGTATTAGTCTGTGGCCATTATTCTATGATTATTCTGTGCAGCTGTTTGTTGCTTTTCTTTCAATTGAATCGTGATTGAATCTTATTTTTCTAGAAAAATATTTACAATATTTTCCTTGCGTGGAATGTAATATATTTTTGTGGATAGTAAATCAGAAATCATGTGTGGCGGATTTACTTGCTCTAAAAACGCCTTGATAGCGTTAAACGTCCTCTATGTGGTAAGTTAGCAGAGCAGAAATAATAGCTTCCTGATTTTATATTAAAAAATGACAGGATTCTTCATTATTTCTTTGTAATTTTAATTCATAGATGTTGATCTTTTGTGTTACCAGGTCGTGGCGAGCATTCTCATATCAGTGGCAGTGTATGGACAAACCTCATCTCTGGGAGAAAACCTGCCCATTGTGGGTGGTATATTAGCATGTGGAATATTTCTGATTCTTATCTCCCTGCTGGGACTCGCGGGGGCGGTGAAACATCATCAAGTTATGCTGTTCTTTGTATCCTTTACCAAAAACTGTACTTTCTAATGACCTTTTTAGTGACCTTCTGTGGTAATGTGATAGTATTGTTATAGTTATGAGTAAGTGCGTATCTATAAGTGTACCATCATTACGAATGTGTATTGACTCAGGCTCTGGTGCATGGGTATCATATCTAACACTTATTTTAAATCTAAATTCCTTAACTCAGATGTTAACAGTACATGGTGATTTTGTTCCTCTTGTTCCTGGTCCAGTTCTCGGTGGCCTGTGCCTGCTTGGCTGTGAACTCTGAACAACAAGAAATGCTTGCCCAGCAGGTAAATATTAAAACATTAGTCTTTTACATATGTATTTATTTTACTAAGCTTGATGCAGATTTTGGACCTAGCTATTGTACTTACCTCCTGCAAAATAAAGGAGATGTTTTATTAACTTAAAAATCACATAGATTTAGAAAGACATAGATTTCATAACAAAGCAAATACACATAACAAATAAAAAGATTTATTTTCATCTTTTTATCAGTGACATTAAGACTAGGGGCTGATAATATGAATACTGGCACAGTGATAACATTAAATGAAATTATTGATGTACAAACAGCAATGTACTACGCAATGCCCATGACAGATAACACTATCAACAATGAATTGTGTAATAATAATTATATCTTATGCGTCATTAAAAACTATCTTAACTTTGTTAATTGTATTATTTAATTAATATGTTTACAGTACCATACAGTTTTTGCAATGTCACTTGAATATTTTGTATTTGTTTACTTTAAATTAAGTCTTACATCTTAAGTGGTTTGATTCTCTTATTTTCCTCCCAATCAAAGAGTATGTTTTTGTATTTACATTTGTTCAGGGACACTAAGGATAATGGTTGAATTAAATTTATTATAGCAGTACATAGTATAAAACAAAGTTGCTTTCCGCTGTCTGTCTGTCCCTATGTATGCTTATATCTTTAAAACTATGCAATGGATTTTGATGCATTTTTTTAAATTGATAGAGTGATTCAATAGATTTATTAGTATAAAAAATCCCGAAATTCCCACGGGAACGGGCACAACCCGGGTTAAACCGTGGGGCGCTGCTAGTTTAACAATAACAATGAACGCATAATTGAAGAAGATGTTAGTTTCTATTTCATATAAGTTATAAATTATATTCAAATCCTTTGTAAAGTAAATATAGCACAGAGAACTAAATAAATTTAACAATAATTTGAAACAGATGGTACTGGAAAGAATTAGGATGAAACTTGGGGGTATTAAGGAATTAAGCCCCAATTATGACTTTTATGAGCATAGAATAATATTAACAAGTCATCTTTAGCCTAGGACCATTTGGGTTTCGGCTCTCTATGATCTATATTACAGCAACTTTATTCAGTCCAATCAATTGGTTATCAAGTTGGTATCTAACCCAATTTATTAGATTGTTCATGGTTCATGATGGTCATCATTGTCTTAAATGTTGCTAATTCCAGGGATGGAACACAGTGGCATTGGATGTCAAAGGCAGAGTTCAGGAGAAGTTTGAATGCTGCGGATTCCAGAATAGATTTGTACCCTTGAATGGGACTGCTGACTATCCATCATGTGATTTGGTTGATGTAAGTCATTGTTTGTTATTTTATACAGTAAGGCAACATGGTATTGTAAGATAACCCTGTACTGTAAATATGATTGTTTTCCTTACTGCACTCTAGAATATTCATGAGAGGTCTTTGTCCTGTTGAGGACAATTTAAAGACTGATTTTGATATGTTTATAGACTTTTAGGACTGACCTGTGTTATCCTGATTTATTAAAGGGTTAAATACAGTGAAGCCAAGGAGAACAAACAAGTATTTATTTGAATTAATTACAATTACAGAAAGTGTGCTGTCACGGAAATATTATATTGGATAGTTGTCAATGCCAACCGTGCATGGAGAGATTGAAGGAGTCTATTGATTACACGTTCAAACTCTGCGGCGGTATCGGACTATTCTTCAGCTTTACTGAGGTAAGATAAATATAAACACTAAAAACAGTACATTTCTAAACCTTTTCCATATTAAACTTTTTCTTAATTCTACAATTTCATGCATTTTGTGACTAAAACCCACTTTAGTTATACCACTTTTTTAATTCTTCAGATTTTTTTAAGGTACAGATTTACTCAAAGCCACTCATTATGGCACTCGGCACTCTTAATTTTCTCTCCTCATTTCTTTCTAAGATTGTGCACTTTGAGTGAACTATGCTCGGCATTTTGTTAATAATTCTGTTACAAACATAACTCTTACGTATTCTTAGGCTTGTGGTAATCGAATGGTTTTATAGTAAGCTAATGAAACTAATTAAATAAGTAATTTACTTTATAATATTAAAAAATTAGTTGGTAATGAAATCTTTAATCTTCTTTTAGTAGCCTATTTCCTTGTTGAGTTATTTCCATATATCCATATTTAGTTTTCTGACAACAAAGACAAAACAGCAAGCCTTACCTGTTTATAATTACTGCTTTTAAGGTATCATATGTTCATTACTTATTAATGGTTAAAGTCTCATCATTTTAATCAAACTTAGTTAAAACGATCATTGACTTTCACTGAAGATAAAGTGCAAAATAGCACTTCTTCAAAATTACTTCAAGATTAAATAAGGTACATAATAAATTACATAATCGTTGTCATATCATGCCTACCTTTCAGTAAAGTATTTTATTTTCGGATTAATATGCAGAATTATGTACTATAGACTTCATTGTAACTAGTAGTCACTGGTATCATTCTAAATGACACTTTTCATTGGATTAAACAAAACTGCATTATTCGTGATTGCATAAGTGACTAATAATATTCTGTGGTCATTGATTGAGTGACTAATATTGATGTAACTAACTTTTGGGATAAGGTTGAATTTTGCCTGAGTGGTAACTAACTGATTGTGGGCTCTGCAACTAACATATTAACCGATTCCTTTCAGTTTCTTGGTGTTTGGTTGACAGTAAGATATCGTAACCAAAAGGACCCGCGCGCTAACCCCAGTGCATTTCTGTGAATGATTGACCGACGCGGAATCGAATTATATGTCATTTGAGGTGGATTGGTGTTATGCATTTATGTTGTCGCTTTCTCATCAGAACTATTTTTAGTAATTTAATCATTGTATAGTTTGTCATGACTGTGACTTAGCAAGGTATTTCGCAGCTAAATCTTGCTATTAATTAAATAAAAATAGTTTTGGTGAACTGTTTTGTTATCTATATTATCGAGCTTCTGATAGGTGAAACTTCCTATTTCAATCTAGTTTAAACAATACGTAATCCTCTGGCTTGTATTTGAGAAACCCACCCTAACCCAAACTTAGAAATAAAAGTAAAACAAGAAAACGCGCTCGATGAAAAATTCTATGAATATTTGTTTATTATCACTTCATGAGGCACATCATAACGGCTTGCTTACATATCAAAATGTTATATGCAAATATTAATTCATTGCACTGGAAAATTAAGGTGTGGCCAGACATAGACCGGCGTTGTAGACAGGTTTAATAATAAAGGAGAAAAAAAAGATTTGCTATGGTCGCGTTTGACATGACCTTAATGTGAACGTAAACGTCCGCAACTTAGGTTCGATGGTTTCCTTGCATAGTTATGTGTACATTCATTATTCAGATATAAATCAGCTATAATGTTTCATTCAAGCTTGCTGCCACCGCGGCAGCACCGCACTATGTCTGGACACATACTAACTGTCTTACTAAAAAATCTAATAACTTGATCCGCTGTTAAACTTTTTAAACATTTGTTATGAGTTTTCTGATTTTGGATAAAATCACATGTTTTAAGAGTATTTAACTATTGATAGTAAGACGGTAAATCAAGTCATTGCATGTTGCATACCATCCTTGTTAATTTTGGTTCAGCTCTATGTTAACCATTTGACCTGCAAGATACATATAAAGTAAGATGTTTCGCACTATTTTTTATACAATGTATTCCATTGGCATGTTGCATGATGCGCATGCAATATTAACTGTTTGGTTATTTTTATAAGGGTGACCGCACATTGACTACTCAAACTACCCAGGTGCTTAGTCTTTCTGAATTTTGAGCGCTAAAAATAATGCAGTACAAATAATAAAAATAAAGCTCTTCTATACCCAAAACTGTAACAGTACCGTTCTTCATCGGGTTACCTTAATGAGTATAAAACCAAATCAAAATCGTTTCACTCATTTTCTGAGCTACAATGACTTATAATATAAATTATCTACTACAGTAATAAAATATCCTATCGTATCACACTCATACAACTCTTCATCATGTGAGTAGGTGCATAGATTTAAAACTTACGCTAGCACCATTCTAACTATTCCATCGCTCTCAATAGGTCAATGTGCGGTCAGCTTCTCTTTATGTTCAATCAATATTCTAAATATCTCGTATTTCCTTTCAGTTATTCGCCGTTTGGCTCGCCAGACGTTACCGCAACCAACCAGACCCGAACTACAAAGAGCCTCACGCCATTTTCCCTAGAAAGAACTATCTTTATTAGTAATAATCATTATATTATATTTCATTCAGTTGTAAGTACAAACTAATTTAAAATTTTAATCCGGCTTTAAACACTTTTTGATTTATCATCATGTCATGTATTAAGCGTTTAATGACAGATTAAAATTTGAAATTTGTTTCTGCAACTGGTAAGTAAACACACCACTTTTATGTGTTCTCGCTGTATCATACATAATATTGACGTAAAGCTGCTGGTACATTGAAGAACTATTTGCTTGTACTTATTACTACATACCAGTGGAACCACTGTGAACATAGTAACGGCAGCTACAGTTGACATAATTAATATGGGATCCTTAATAATTAGAAATCTAGAAACAGTAATAAATAATATTATAATCTATTTCTTTTGGATTGGCACAAAATGTGGACCAATGTTGTCAATTTTCCAGCCGAAGACGATTGCTTCTGAAGAGGAAAAAGGTTTAGTGATTTTATTTCATTCTTACCCTATCTCTAAACCTTTTTCCTCTTAAAAAGCAATCGTCTTCGGCTGGAAAATTGACGACATTGGTCCACCTTTTGTGCCATTCCAAAAGAAATAGAGTATACATATGAATTATTGTAGACGTTATTTTTATTAGTTTTCTTAAATATGAATAACAAAGTACTCCTATAGTCAAAAATACTCCTATAGTTCACTAGCCAAACTAGTAAATAATAGTACACCAATGTCACCACATCTTTTAATGTCAACTGCATAAAACATATTAATTTGTAACTTGCTTCTACATATCATATCTATACAATCGTCGAAATGTTTTCGAGCTGTACAATCTGTAAGCACTGCTTGTTTGCTCAATATTGAATTCTGATCTTTATGGTAGGTGAATTAAGGATGAAAATTAACTACCAACCCGCCAGTCTTTGCCTGGACCATATTTCTTAAAAACAACCTATGTTCTTAACAAAAAAAAAAAACAAACCAAGTCTATGGAGCCTTGTGATGCTCCACTATACATGTAGATTGATTGATTTATGTTTTCTTCCATATATATTTAAATAATTCTAAATGTTATGAAAAATATAATTCTAAAAACTTCAGTTTAATATTTTAAACTTCTGACCATAAATTGTTTATTTTGATTCAATCGTTTGGAAGCCTCAAACAAACAAGCGTTACGTACGTTATACGTTTATAAACATTTCTCTCTTCACTTAAGAACAAGGACTGGGACTTAGGTTCCAATGAATAATTTACTATGTATTTATATATTAGACGGAGGCTCGGAAATGCATTTTAACAATGGTGATTGATGAATGGTCTAAAGTGAACTTAATTTAGTTCTTATAAAGGAAATAATACTTTAGTAATTCTTTGTGAATTTTAGTATGCAGTCGCCTTCCTACAGCATGCTCCTTAAACATCAAACCTTAAATAGACCAGATAAATAGACTAAACAAAATATAAGGACTAAATCAAGTTTGTTTCAGTGGAAGTTAAGTCAAATACTGATAAAGACATGTGTGTATAAGTTTATGTAAGTGAATATTGTTGCCGTTAGTGATGTAATTAATGTTAAGTTACAGGTACATCTCGTCTACTAGTCAGTAGTCTAATTAATTTAGTCGCATCTTAATGAAACGTGTATCTTCGTGATATGTTCTATTCTATACAAGTTGAGTCACTGTATCATAGCAATATACAGTGTGTATTACTCTTTATGCCCGTACTTATTTAAATCTATATGACAATTTCATAGGGATGCATGGAGGGATAGAGGAGAGGCCTTTGCCCAGCAGTGGGACAGTAATGGCTAAAATAATAATAATAATGACAATTTCTTAAAAAAATATCTATTTCGGAAATTAGTTGACCAAAACCGGTGGTCCTTGACCTGTGTTTCGCCAAAATTTGTTGATCCAAATGTTTCCTAACATGTCACAATATTTCTTTTCGTTTTTGGTTTTCCTTTTATAGACAACATTGACAATTAAGTACCTACATTGGTTCGCTATAATGAGTATACACTGTATCTTGCCACAGTACAGTTGGGCCCGCAATTAATGTCATGAATAGTTTTCTTCCAGTGAAATGTTAGTCTGATTTTACTTGTATCCTGTTAAGATAAGCCGCTATCAATTAATAGACTTGGCGTCAAAATTCAAGGCACTTAAATAGATTTAGTAATGGCATTTAGGGCTTAGTATTGGGCTAAGAGGTCTGGAAATTCTATACATTTCTTTACCCATTATCTATGATTTAGCGTTGTAGTTAATCAATGTAATCTTGGTGAACTGGGTGATTTACATAAGTTAAGAGGTTGGAGATGATCTTGGCGAGGCCCTCAACCTAATAATAATAATACATAATAAGCTTGCCAGGGCTAAAGGTTTTTGGAGAATGATGCCGATACTGATAAATTCACTTGCGTTTTGTCTACAGTTATTTAATTGTGTATCAGTATACAAAATTAAATTCTGGATTCGATTCGATTCTGGTCGACTTCTAGTCTATGACCTGTGAGGATCTTTTAGAACTGTCAAATTAATCCTAGTAATTTTCAGTGACACGATTAATGGCGCCGGGTCTATTAATAAGTTTTGCTACTAACACTTAAAACAATAATTGTTTTTGACTCATTTGAGCTTTAATTAGTTATTTTTGAATTCTTAACATATATTTTTTATTAGTCAATGACTTATGTACCATCGAGAATAAATTTATTTTGGTACCAATCTTTAGTTTAATAATTATGATTTTGAATAACATAGCATGTGTGATCATGTGGATGTCATTAATGAAACGATAATAACATATAATATTTATATTCTTCTAAATGGTAGATTAGTTGGTGGCTTTCCACTAGAGAAGTGCACTAAATTGAATGGTATCCAATTAACCACCAATCAGATGACTTTATTTAAATATTTTGACATAATTATGATATCAGATTAATTCGTATCAGCCAATTAAACCGTTTTATTTGTAAACTATGAAACTAAATTAAGAGAATTTGATTGTTGTACCAAAACACATTGATAATAAAATAGTAGGCGTCTCTGGTGGAAACGTAATCCAAGGGTTTTACATTTTAATAGTTATGAGAACTTCATATAAAGTATTTTTGTGATATATTTAGGTATATTGTATGTAGTGTTTCCATTGTATAGTTAGATTTGTCTCCGTTTCATCAACTCTAGCCATAATGTTTCATCTGATGCAAATATACTTTGTGTATGTATCTATTTTAACTGATCGGTGTGATGTATGCAATTATGTATCCTAAATAAAATATGCAAGCAACATAATGGTCGTTTCTTATTCAAAAATCCCTAATAGTTTTACTTCGTTATAAGTTAATCATTATCTAATCTTTTTTTATTATGTACACGTTTTATAAAGAATGAGCAATACAAGATCACGTTACACAAGGTTTAGTTATCGACACCGCTTTATTGACCGTTTACAACTAAATAATACCACAATAAAATAACATGAAATCGGTATCACTATATAATCCTACTTGTTGCTAAGTCGTAGTATTTGTAGATAAAGTGCTAATTTGTTTTATTCCGACACGTAGTGTTGAAATTGTGAAAGTGCGTGGTGTGTTGTGCGCAAGTGTGTGGTTTCCGCCCTCGCGCTGGGCAGAACGAGGCTCAGTAGTGCCGCGCCCGCCCGCCCCGACACCGCATCGATCCAACCGTACCCTCAAATAGTGTAGTGCAACCATAATGTCGTTCGATAAAGATGAACTACGCGACGAGTAAGTATATCCCCTTAATTGTTCCTTCCTTTAAAACGTACACAGAAACATTATGTATCCTCGTTGTAGGTAATGGTAGTATCATATTTACAAAGGACTTTCACTAATCCCCCTTGCCAAGCAACCGTAATAATTGATCAAGGATCCTTTTTATGTTCTGGGATTAAGGTTGAAATTTAATAATAATTGAATGTAAATGTTTTTTAAATAAAGTGATTGAAAGCCCAGCTTTTGTTTTCATTGTAAACAGGGGACGGGTTTGACCCAATTTATGCCTGGACTGCTCGCACTCGCACTGGGCAGCCAAGTTGACAAGACCTAGTTATTAACAAACTTATTGTTGTTAGTTAACGATTTCAATGGTTGGGATAGCTGTTCTAAATGTTAAATTAAACCAGAAATCTAGTCGAGCTAGTCTAGGCTATTTGTAGTTATAACTGTGAGTAGATTCTACCAAAAAGTATAGGTAAAATGGTATCGAATGAAAATGAGACCTTGGGTGAATTATTTATTATTAGTGTTACTTATGGGGTATCGATTTCGATCAGGTGTTTCATTATGAAGGTACGGAGGGTTTTCTGTTCAGTTTTTTATGACAAAGATGTCGCATAGAAAGGAAGAATGTGTGTCTAATGTACCTTAGGTACCTTGTGATAATGGGACCCGTCGAATTTGTTGCATACCAACAAAAAATGTTGATTTGATGAGACGAAAGGTGACAAAAGAGAGTGTTTAATGCTTGTATACTAGCGGTGCGGTGCGATTTTACCCGCATTGTACCCGTTTCCATGGAAATTTCACGGTGAAAATTACATGGAAGGGGATGAAAAACCTTCATCTTGAATGTAATCATAAAAAATATATGAATACAATTATATATATATTATTCTTAAAAAAAAAAATTATTCTTATTGTACCCGTTCCCGCGGGAATTTCGGGATAAAATGTATTCCATGTGTTATTCTGATATATAACCTACATTACTGTAAAGTTTCATTCAAATCCGTTCAGTGGTTTTTGCGTGAAAGAGCAACAAACATACATCCATACATCCATCCATACATACATCCATCCTCACAAACTTTCGCATTTATAATATTAGTAGGATTAGTAGGATTTAACAGTTTTTGTTATTTGACCGATAGTTTCAGATATTAGCCCCTGAGATTAGCCATGTGTTTAAAAATACAGGAAAATATTATGTAGGGTTCACACCATATGAAGTGAAAGCTTGAATATTGAAGTATTTTACTGAATGCACATAGTTATCGATGATTATTTAAAAAAAAAACATTTTCCTTTTCTAATAATCCTTTTGATGTAACCTTTATTTCTTTATTTAAAAAAGATCCCTAATATTAAATGATATTAACTATGCTTGGCTGCATTTGTGGCATGTATAATATTATATTGTTGTGATTTATTTATTTTTATACTAATGGAAATCTTTATCCTGGCCTCGAAGTGATAGCAAGATGCGCGAATTATCAAAACATATTTTTATTCCGAAGCTCACGAGTTCTGTCACGCGGATTTAAAATACCTAATCTATACTTAATTTAGCAAACCTGAGTTTGTTTTTGTTGTTTATTTGAACGCGCTAATCTCCAGTTATCAGTCCGATTTGAATAATTCCTTTTGTATTGGATAACCCGTTTCAAGAGGAAGATTTTAGGTTTTTTATCCCAAAATTACCACGGGAACTGGCACAGCGCGAGTACTGTTAGTGAATGTATTATTTAGATAGGTATTCAACGTTTTATATGTATCTTGGTAAGCAGAGTAACCAAGAAACATTTTCAACGTTCATTTTTCTTCATAAAAGTGGTTTTATAAGGGTTGAAAATAAATGGTTTCCCGAGTTTAATTCCGGTATAAACGAGGCTCGAAATAGGACCCTGATCAATGGCATTGTGTTGAGTTGCGCTCAATTATTACGCGATACCGCACTGATGAGACCACTTGAGGGACCTTCTTTTACTCTCCCTCCAGGGAATTCTTTTCAAGCATAATTATTTACTCCTCCGTACATAGCTATTTTGTATCGTCTCGTCTTGCGTAGATAATAGCTATTATTTAGTAAGTTCACATTTTCCTGAAGTGGTATTGCGAAACTGTCGCACTCCTGGGCACAGGTCTCCCTTCGCACTGCGCACAAACGGCTGGATCGATTTTGGCCTAATATAACTAAGAACAACCGCAAGGAAACTGGCTTTCAAGTAATCATAGCATAAAAGGCATCCAAATCGGTCCATCCGTTTAAAACATCGACCACACAGCCTGTGTGGTCGATGGTTTAAAAGCTACGGTGCCCCCGCCCCCGACAGATACACATACACACAGTCATCGATGGCAAAGTTATAACACCTCTCTTTTGCGTCGGGGGTAAAAATAAGTTAGCAAATCCTAGTCGGTAAACTTGTTGATTCTGACGAGGATTGTGTGTGTGTTAATCGTGACATTTTTAATTCCGCCTTCCGATAAGATAATATAGGCGTATCATTTAATGGCATATAAATATTATGTGCAAGTTGTCAACAATTCCAACCTTGGCAGTTCTTATCAATATGTTTAGACACGCCTTCTTCCGAAATTGACGTGGCGTGCGTGACGTGGGAACTTCTCGGAAATTCATGAAACATTTCTATTCTTATACTTCTTTACTTAGCTCTTTGACGTCAACAGTAATTATATAAGTAAAATCGCCAGGTTCCTGCTGGTTGTCATTCTAATTGGGCGAAGTAGAACCACATTTATTCTGCATTCCGATCAGTATTAAAATCAAGACAAGCTACAGATGTCTAAATGCCACCTGTAATGCAACTTCTTCCGCTAAACAAAATAAAACTATTCGGATACATTCCGAATCCATTGCGGCTTAGGTGTAAATAACTTTCCTGTGACGCTCTATTAATTCTTCAATGTAACATAATATACTGTCAGGTGATCATTAATCATCTTTTTATTATGGTGTTATAGCCCCTTGTATGCTCTTTTGGAACCATATCCCTCTTAAATGTTGTCTCATTTTATATACATTGGTAGTCTGCCAGCGACTGTCGCTTAGTGCGACATGGTACCTACTATTGGTACTTGGCCGCGAATGCAGTCACAGTATACGCAGTAGTTTGTGTGTGTTGGTATTATTGGCAGCTTTGTTAGTAAACTATACGTCTATTGAAAGTGGAATCGATCGTACGTTTCGTGTTGGCGCTCTGTGATTTAATAATATTAGTTTTTAACTTTTTATATTTATTTCTTAGTGTAAATATCTGTGAAGAATTATTAATTGGAGTAAATCTGGTAAGTGTCAATATTTTTATTTTATTTTACATCCTATTACTATGTATAAAATATTCTTTGCAATTATTTTCATGATAAAATATATTTTTATAAACCTATATGTGAGAATATTTCCTCTAGATTAAAATTCTAGATGCATACAGTAGTCATTTGTATTAACCATAATTGGAATTTAAATTTACCAAATTAGTTACCAACTACACGTTATGTCTAACTATTAAAATTACACAAATGTAGAATTTAGGTACCACGCTACGAAATATCCAGTTGATTAAACTAGAATTTAATTAAGAACTAAATATTGTTTAAAAGATAACGCAATTAATGGGGTACTTGTTAAGCCTTTACTTTTGACCTTCAAGAGAGAATGTGAAATAGATAGAAAATGTAAGACACACGATACTTACACAAACTTAACTTAAAATTATGTACGTATCCCGTGCTTTTCACTAAGATTTTTATGTATTTCATGACCTTATTTAAATTATATTTAATCTGTGATAAAACGCAGTTTTTGTATTTTATTTTATCCAAGCACTACTTTATTTTTAACAGACGCAATATTAAGAAGAGGATATATTTTATATTTACATTAGTTCGATTTTTGTCTGAGTTAAACACATTTCTCTTTATATTTTAAAATATTTATTGATTTCATAAGATCATTTCTTTTTGTTAAAAGAACTTTAAATCGAATTAATTTAACGAGAAATCGATAAATTTCAATACAACATAGTAATAGCTTATTTATTTTCCTAAATTTTTTAGCTCTTTTATACCACCACCTATATTAGTAACTATATTAATTTTTTAACATAATATTATTACTACTATTTACTTTTTCCCCTCAGTAATGCCTTGCAACTGCGAAATGGATAAGCTAAACGGCAAGTCGGAGCACACCAACGGTTGTCACCTGAACTACTCCAATGGGTATCAGAACGGCATCGGCCACTACTATCCCTACAGGAAGGTGTATGAAGACCAGGAGCGGCCTGATGAGGAGGTGGACCGGGTCACTGTCAGGTTGTTAAAGAAACTGGTTAAAAGATAAGTTATGGTTGAGCAAAGAGAAAATATACGAGGAGTTATGGTTAAGCAAAGAGGAAATATACGAGGAGTTATGGTGAAAAAAAGAGGAAAAACCAGTGTTTTGTTTATGGAGTTGCTTTTGTCTCAATCTTAGGGAGACTCTTAGAGAGAGTCAAAGTATGGTTAAGCACAGTAGAAATAGTTTTGTTCACGGTGCCTCTGCCATCTGTTAAGAAAAACAGAAGAAATAGCGTACCGAGACTTTAAAAGTTGAGAAATTTAGAAGTTCCTCATTTCGAATGAGCTTTTTACCTGACTACCTCAGCCAAAGATAATATGTTCATCAGTCTATGTATGTTGTGTATGTTCACCGATAATTATAAACCGTTTTTTCAATTGTTTGCATTGTGCGTTCAATAAAATCATGGTTGACCCGTATTTCATTGAAGTTCTTTGACTTTGTTATGGAAATATTGATTATATCTAGTTTAACTTACTTGAAAGATCAAAATGTCTCTTCAAGTATAATTTGCGCCAAAGTTATAATAAGATTGACGTAATAAATACTTCCTAACTCACTTTGATCCTCAGATTTGATCCTTTGAGATATATCAAACGATCGCGTTATGAATACTTGTATGTACTTATATTGGTCCTTGTAAATGAAATTGTCTATCTGAAAGTCTTTTGTAAATACTTGAGCTAGTTTATTGGAAATGTTCCTGATAGTGTTTTACTGACTATTACATATGGTGGTGCTTAGTGACTATCCAATATCCATGATCATGATCATGACCATTATAATTATCAGATAGTCATAGTGGTAACCATGGTTAAAAAGACCGGTATGACTATCCGATTCCTATCGTCACAATTATTTTATTAAATGGTGAAGGTGAGAGGCCTTTGCCCAGCAGTGGGACATTACAGGCTTTTTACTTTTTTATATACATTAAGATGGGTATTTTTATGTTGTTTCTATATAAAGGTACCCAGACGGCACGGTGCGACTTCGCAACCCTAACATCGAGCTGATGGACCAGGACATCCTGTACCACTTGGCGCTGGGCAGCGGCTCCCATGACCTGGTCGAAATGTTCGGAGATGTCAAAGTAAGTCGACCATCTAGATTCTAGACATAATTGGTTAAAATTGAACAAGAACGAATTTGATATAATCCCTCACTGATTTTATAACTCATAACATAACAGATACTCGCCATGGATACTTGCCATTGAGGTAACATTAAACAAGAAAAGTAGAAATAAAATCGGTCAATTCGTTTAGTGGTACAATGGCACACACAGCCAAACTTATAAGACCCCTTTTTGTACCGGGAGTTAGTACTACGTTAAATAATTGCGTGACTGAAGCTCAAGTTCCCCATATCCAATGTTACTTTTCTACAATAAGGTATTTTCTCGACTATAATAAAAAAACACCTGAATGACATTTTCTATTTTTGTACATTTGCTATATAGTTCGTATATTGTACTATTAAAATGTGTGTATAGGGTTCAATAGGGTGCTAAACTCGACACCGCTTAGCTAATTAACGGGGTCGGTATGTAATGAAATCGATCCATCTCCGGAGCCACAGTACAACTATTGTGCCGGAGCCGTCCATTGTGTGTGTACTGAAGTAAGAGTGGTTGAAACGAATACAATAGGTGGAATCTGATATGCTTGACTGGTTTTATTGAAGGATACTCTATTTTTAAATACAATTTCAGGCAAAGACCTTACGTTCCGTGATGTAATTAATGGCTTTCACCCTGTACTGGGTTCTAATAGGCTATTACTTATTCGTCGAGTAATACCCCGGACAATTTAGACATTCGAGAGTGCATAAAGTCCCAACAAGCTGAAAATCAGGAAAATTGTTCAAAACATAATTATAAACAATGTGTAAAAGTTCCCCATCATTCCCGTGTATGGAATTTTTTTTATTCAAGGTCAAATGTCAAAAAAAAGTGTTTTTCGCGAATATCTGAAAAACGGTGCAATGTAGCAAAAAAAAGTGTATGATGAAATGAAAGCTTATAAAATTCTCTATAACTTTAATTCTATCCAATTTTTTCATATTCCAAACCGTTATTGAACTACACGCTCCAGAAATGTCAAAATTAAGGACCTCGGGCAGGTAACTATGGAGCCTGCCCCAATGCTCAACAGTGACATGACCCATGTCATTTGAAAGGTCTTGAAGAGTTGTACGAGTTACTCCTAGACAGTTATATCGAATTCGATGGCCAACTCGGTGTTTTCGACCACCGAAGAATTACCACTGGAGGTGCTGTGGAGCCTGGACGGTATGCTCAACAGTGACATGACTTACGCATTTGAAAGCTCTTACAAGTCACTTTTTGATAGTTATGTCGAAATTGACGCCAAACTCGGTGTTTTCGACCACCGAAGAAAAAACACTAGGTGTATGTGCAATAATGTGAAGTTGACCCAGATCGTATTGCTCAACAGTGACATGACTAATGTCATTTGAAAGCTCTTACAAGTCACTCCTTGACAGTAATATCGAAATCGACGACCAACTCGGTGTTTTCGACCACCGAAGTATCGACACTGATCGTATTGCTCAACAGTGACATGACACATATCATTTGAAAGCTCATAAAGAGTTGATAAGTCACTCTTTGATAGTTATATCGAAATCGCCGTCCAACTTACTGTTTTCGACCACCGAAGAATGGAGTTGGGCTATGCCATACCGAAGTGTCGACGCTGATGCTAATGCTCAAAAGTGACATGACCTATGTCATTTGAAAGCTCTTGAAGAGTTGTACAAGTCACTCTTTGACACTTATATCGAAATCGACCGCCAACGCGGTGTTTTCGACCATCGAAATATCGACACTGGGTGTATATGCAGTTGACCCTGATGGTATTGCTCAACAGTGACATGACCTATGTCATTTGAAAGCTCTTGAAGAGTTGTACAAGTCACTCTTTGACAGTTATATCGAAATCGACCGCCAACGCGGTGTTTTCGACCACCGAAGAATCGAAACTGGGTGTATGTGCAGTTGACCCTGATGGTATTGCTCAACAGTGACATAACTTATGTCATTTGAAAGCCCTTGAAGAGTTGTCCAAGTCACTCCTTGATAATCCAGTCAATTTAGACCAAAAAATGAGAGTGAAGTTATATATTTTTTTTTGTCAAATTGAAAACACCGAGTTAACCGTCGAATTCGACATAAATGTCTAGGAGTGACTTGGACAACTCTTCAAGGGCTTTCAAATGACATAAGTTATGTCACTGTTGAGCAATACCATCAGGGTCAACTGCACATACACCCAGTGTCGATTCTTCGGTGGTCGAAAACACCGCGTTGGCGGTCGATTTCGATATAACTGTCGAAGAGTGACTTGTACAACTCTTCAAGAGCTTTCAAATGACATAGGTCATGTCACTGTTGAGCAATACCATCAGGGTCAACTGCATATACACCCAGTTTCGATTCTTCGGTGGTCGAAAACACCGCGTTGGCGGTCGATTTCGATATAACTGTCAAAGAGTGACTTGTACAACTCTTCAAGAGCTTTCAAATGACATAGGTCATGTCACTGTTGAGCAATACCATCAGGGTCAACTGCATATACACCCAGTGTCGATATTTCGATGGTCGAAAACACCGCGTTGGCGGTCGATTTCGATATAAGTGTCAAAGAGTGACTTGTACAACTCTTCAAGAGCTTTCAAATGACATAGGTCATGTCACTTTTGAGCATTAGCATCAGCGTCGACACTTCGGTATGGCATAGCCCAACTCCATTCTTCGGTGGTCGAAAACAGTAAGTTGGACGGCGATTTCGATATAACTATCAAAGAGTGACTTATACAACTCTTTATGAGCTTTCAAATGATATGTGTCATGTCACTGTTGAGCAATACGATCAGTGTCGATACTTCGGTGGTCGGAAACACCGAGTTGGTCGTCGATTTCGATATTACTGTCAAGGAGTGACTTGTAAGAGCTTTCAAATGACATTAGTCATGTCACTGTTGAGCAATACGATCAGGGTCAACTGCACATTATTGCACATACATCTAGTGTTTTTTCTTCGGTGGTCGAAAACACCGAGTTTGGCGTCAATTTCGACATAACTATCAAAAAGTGACTTGTAAGAGCTTTCAAATGCGTAAGTCATGTCACTGTTGAGCATACCGTCCAGGCTCCACAGCACCTCCAGTGGTAATTCTTCGGTGGTCGAAAACACCGAGTTGGCCATCGAATTCGATATTACTGTCTAGGAGTAACTTGTACAACTCTTCAAGACCTTTCAAATGGCATGGGTCATGTCACTGTTGAGCATTGGGGCAGGCTCCATAGTTACCTGCCCGAGGTCCTTAATTTTGACATTTCTGGAGCGTGTAGTTCAATAACGGTTTGGAATATGCAAAAAAAGGATAGAATTAAAGTTATAGAGAATTTTCTAAGCTTTCATTTCATCATACACTTTTTTTTGCTACATTGCACCGTTTTTCAGATATTCGCGAAAAACACTTTTTTTTGACATTTGACCTTGAATAAAAAAAATTCCATACACGGGAATGATGGGGAACTTTTACACATTGTTTATAATTATGTTTTGAACAATTTTCCTGATTTTCAGCTTGTTGGGACTTTATGCACTCTCACCCTCATTTTTTGGTTTAAATTGACCGGTGTATAATACAACATTCTCAATTCCCTATTTTTTTAATAGCTGTTTGAACTTAGTTTTACGTACTTCTTTTTTAACTACTGAAGTTCATAACTCTGAGGGACTCTCATAGTCACCAGTGGCCATCATTTACCGGCGCTGATGGCTGGTGCCAACACTGACACCGACATGCGCCGAACCTTACTAACAGTACTCATCATCGACAAGCACTCGGAACCAGGGCACAGCTTATTTTCTGTATGCACCTTATTAGTCATTGTGTCAAGCCCCAAGAAATTATGAGCTTCAGTAGTTCACAAAGTAAAACTTAACGAGAATATTATGCTTAATTAAATCACCAACCTCTTATTCTCCAGTTCGTATGCATGGGAGGCACGCCAAAGCGTATGGAGCAGTTTGCGTACACCATCATGGCCGAGATCGGCCACAAGCTGCCTTGTGGCACCACGCTGCAGGACATCAGCCAGTTCTCGTACCGCTACTCCATGTACAAAGTTGGACCAGTGCTGTGCATTAGCGTGAGTACCAGATGGTTTTATCTATACTAATATTATGACTACTAATAAACGCTGAAGAGTTTGTTTTTTGAAAGAGTTAATCTCAGAAACTATTAATCCGATTTAAATACTTATTTTGTAATAGATAGCAACATCCAACGGAACATATTTTATCAGGCTATTTCATCCCGAAATTCCCACGCGATCGGGAACAATGCGGGTAAAACGGAGCGCTGTCAGTGATGTCATATTTGTAAGGGACTTAAAAAAGGAGGAGGTCTTGATACGACTGATTTTCTAGAAACAGTTCATATTAAACTAGACAGGTGTCAGTAGTAAAGAAGTCAACATATACTATATTTGCTTTGAAACCGTGCCTAACATATTTTGCCCTGTCTAACAAAACATGCCCGTTCCCATAGGAATTTGGACAATTTAGGTTCCGTGCTATAAATGAACTGTGTGCCAAACATCCATATCTTTGCAACGAATATGCCGTTTGGGCATGAAAGACTGCCACAGTGTTGGTGTAATCAGACCGCACATGCATCAAACCGCAATTCTGCTCTAGATACTGGTTTGGCGGTTCATTTTGGTAAATTGCTTAGGCTTAAACCAAAAGCGGTACACGGTATTATTCTAAAAATGCCACCAGCGGCGTCTGACACAAGTTAACATACCCATCTCTATAGGCTAGTGTGTCAATAGCGGACTCGGATCTACTAATAGTATTAAATAAGTTTGGCTAATTCCCAAAATTTCAGCCCATGTCGTCTGAATGAATATTGAATGAGTAATAAGCATATAGGTTTATGTTATAGGCCTATCTGTTATCTTACACTCGATTCTCGATGTTGTTTTCGCTTCAACGTTTTGATGAACGACCCAGCAGATTATCGATAATATTACAATAAACAAACATACTTATCTATATATATTTAATAAACAAAATCATGTTTGCAAATAATGATCTGTGTTATCTGTCGTCGAAATCACGGTTCAGAAGCTTCCAGTGATATCGTTTATTCGGGACTTTGTTCAAACAGAATCTTACTGGAACAGATACTTTGTAAGTTTTATGAGTTGCTTAAGTATTTCTTTGAACTTGAACAGTTGTTTCCAATGATTTATCTTAGTTTCGGTCTAGTTATTTATTTGGACCATCAAACTTTTCTTGTACTACATAGTGAGAAATTTACTGAACCAACCAAGTTCTGGGTTTTTTTGTATCCACTGCATGATGTGCCATATTATTACATTTACGGGAAATGATAACGTAATGACGGTAAATTGGTTTTGATTTCATTGATAGATTATCGACTAATATCGATATCTTCAGTGAGATGAGAGACCTTTGCCCAGCACTGGGACATTACAGGCAAATACTACTACTACCATCGACTAGTATCAATGACGACTTATATGCTTATTATTTCATCACACCGCGAGGGCTGAACGAATCTGGACCAGAGTAAGATTAATTTGTTGAAACGCACACAGACTCTTAAAATTCTCAAGGGAATTTCCGCGTTGTCGAATACAACACGATAAATTCCCGAATCGAGTAAACCCGAGGACGCTACTAGTTATATATATAGTTCCTAGTATTTTTCTTAAACTTAAGAGCTGGGTCCTATCGATGGACTTCTGACGAAGTAAAGTATACTCGATGATAATATTATTTATTTATTCGTTTATTTTCAAATCATTTATATCGCGTGACAAGTATTACGTAGGTACGTCCGGCGGAATTAATGCCACGTTCGTTCAATTGCCACAATTGGACAATATCACCGTCATTGAGTGCAGCACATGCCACCAACGAATCACGTTTTGACCATGTGCTTTGCAGCAATTGTACCTTTGGTTTGTTTTATTTATGAGATTGTTATTTATTTATTAAAACGTTTAATAAAGCCTAAGTGTTTCGCGCCTGTCAGATGGATATCAATATAGTAAAGGGAATGCTGTGCTGAAAGCTTATGATAATCAAACCCAGATATTCGCGACATTCGCTAACCCTAGATCCGTTGGATTCATACTTTATTGCTGACTCAAATTGACATGTAGCCAGAGAATTTTGCTGTTCGATTATACTTTTACCAATATATACCCGTAGAAATAGTCTTCTATGGTGACCTGACCTTTATGACATTAATTTTTTCTACATTACAATTTCAATATATAAAGCAGAGCTAATCACTCGAGATAATTACCCAACTCAAAGAAACCGAAGGCGGCTAGACATTTATAATCAGCGAAGTTGATGCAATATCACGTGGCTTCTATAATGAAGTGCGATACGGGCCGATAGGAACGTGTCTCGTGTTAATCCTCACGTGAATCGGATCAGATTACTGATTTAAACCCCGTTTTCGCTTAATGTTCGGAGCGAACATTCTACATCGTGCGATTCTTCTTCATTCTTCATCGAGTGAATGGTCAACCAGACCAATCCTGGTGTCAGAGTTATTGAGCCGCCAAAGGCCTCTGACATGGCTCATGTAACGACTACTATCCGTAGAAAGTAACCGGGACCGACGGCTTAACGTACCCTCTGAAGCACGGAATCATCTTACTTTTCGGGCAATCAGGTGATTCAGCCTGCAATGCCCTAACCAAACTGAGGGCAGTCTCACAAAGAGATTTTTGTGAGACATTGTCCCCCACCTTCTCAAACTTATCTATCTAAATAGCACAGGATCCATAAAATTACAGTCCTCCGGTAAACATTTCACAATAGAAAAGGGGGTCAAACAAGGTGATCCTCTATTTCCCAAACTTTTCACGGCTACACTAGAGGAGGTGTTCAGAAAGCTAGCGGCGGGCTGGCAAAACAGAGGCATTGATGTCGGCGGAGTGAGGCTGACAAACCTACGCTTCGCCAACGACATTGTCCTCTTTGCCAATACAGCCCAAAAACTACAGACCATGCTCGAAGAACTGAGCAACGCAATCCTTGAGGTTGGACTACAGATGAACATGTCAAAGACCAAAGTCATGACAAACAGCTCAGCCTACCATATCACGGTAAACGGCGAAGTGATGCACTATGTCCATGAATACATCTATCTCGGATTCTCGGCCAATTAGTTTCTCTCCAGGCAGGCAGGCAAGACAAAGAAGTCGCGAGACGTACTGAGAGCGCCTGGAGGAGCTATTGGTCGATGAAGGAGATGATGAAGGGCAATCTTCCGATAGCGCTTAAGCGCAAACTCATGGACATGTGCATCCTTCCCGTTCTCACTTATGGCTCACAGACTTGGTCTTTGACAAACATCCAGAAGTCCAAACTCAAGGTTTGCCAGAGGGCGATGGAGCGCAGTATTCTAGGAGTCAAGCGAACCGACCGCATCCGTAATACAATACTGCGCTCCCAAACTAAAATCGCCGATGTAGGTGAAAAGGCCGCTAAGCTGAAATGGGATTGGGCTGGTCACGTCTGCCGCATGCCTGACACGCTGTGGGCCAAAATTTCCACTGTGTGGCGCCCGGAGACAGCAAGACGGCGTTGCGGCAGACCGCGCAGGGCGGTGGCGGGACGAACTGGACGCCTACAAGAGGGACTGGCAAGTGGTGGCTTCGAATAGAGAAGAGTGGCGGAAATGGGGGGAGGCCTTTGCCCAACAATGGGATGATACAGGCTAACAGTAATTGTCCCCCACCGGGAATCGAACCCGGAACCTCCGGATCGTAAGCCGAGCGCTCAAACCACTAGACCACGGAGGCTGTTAAACACTGGCGTAAGCTAATGTTCGTTCAGTGATGATCGGTCGCGAACAATTTGTTCTATTGGTTTTCTAATGTCGAACATCGGGTCTGAGCATTTGCTCCGGACATTGGTTTGAACAAATGTTCGCTAGCGCGGCTTTATTGAGCTTCTACTCTCGGAAAATAATGCCCTTAATGAACTAACCAAGGCTATATACACTTAATGAGGCCATTATTGCAACTGCAATACGTTGGGGGATTAGTTGTTTGTGTCGATATTAAAAGATATATTCACATCTTTAAACATTATTATTATGAACTCTATAGGAACAATAGCTTTAAGTAAAAGACCATGTATAAGAAACTGTAAAACGAACGAAACAAAGAGCGGAAAAAAGAACCACTACTTTTATTCAGTCTTATAAACATTTCTTAGTACAGGCGAGTCATTGAGCAATATGGGAACTGTACTGGATTGTGTTCTAGAACGGTCTTTATTCCGGACACGGACAAATCGAAATATTTTTCAGAATTATGTTTGATAGATAAATATATGACCTTTTGTGACTATAGGCCAGGCTTAAGGTGCCTCCAGACTGTTTCTACTTTTCATATCAAACGTAAATCATATCAAACGTAAATAGCTTGGACTAATTCTGGTACAAACTCAATTTAGCTGCACTAACCCACATTTGACGGGAACCAGTATAACGTAGGGTTATAGTCCAACTTTACAGTACTACAATGATTGTTCTTACCTTTCTAGCACGGCATGGGCATCCCTTCAGTGGGCATCCTGCTCCACGAGGTGATAAAGCTGATGTACCACGCCAAGGTGCGGGACCCCGTGTTCTTCCGGATAGGCACGTGTGGGGGCATCGGGTATGAGGGTGGAACCGTCATTATATCGGAGGAGGCCGTCGATGGAGCCTTGAAGAATGCTCTGGAAGTGGTGAGACTTTCTTTTGAAATATTAGCCCACTTTCACTGTTACATTGAACTCGATCAGATGAACTTTAGTCCGAGTTCACGAGCTAAACTGAGATCAAAAGTTCAAAATTGATTCACTAAATCAGAGTTCCGTTAATCGTGGTTCGAGATGGAAACGGTGTATTTAGATTTTAATTATTTGTAGATTTAGTTTAAAGTTTTCTTCCTACAATAGCGATACGTTTTTTTTTGTTTTCTTTCTGAAAATAAAATAAGTTGTATAATTAATTAATTACAAAAACCGCGCGCAAAGATGAGTTAAATTATTTTGTTAACGTAATGAGTGTTTTCTTGGAATTTCAATACAAAACAAGATTAAAATGCTTGCCCTCGCCTCCATACTCAGTGGCTACCATTACTTTAATACCGAAAGTTCCTCGTGTAAACATCTGTCCAATAGTTACAATCTTGTTAACAATTTGTAAAGTTTTGGCATAGTTCACACGCTAGATCTAAATGCCTTGAATACTTACTAAGCAGCAGACGTTACACTTATACAAGTTGCTAACAAAGGATATTTTGGGATCAAAGTATTTAAAATTCATAGTAAAATGTCAGTAAATGTCACATGCATACTTTGAATACAAATAACGTCGTTTGTAAATTGTATTTTTTTGGTCTTTCTTTATACATATACTTAACGCAATTTAAGTTTAAAAATCCATTTCCACCAAAGTTTAATAAAAATTACAATCCTACAATTTTGTAAACAAGTGTTGTACAGTCACGTGCAATGAAATGTGCAAAAAAAAACACGGGCAGATTTTCAAATAAATGTCCGCTCTGAAAATTTCAAAAACATATACCTAGCCACTTAACAATTCATACTTTATAACCATCCGAGTTTCTCACAATAATGTTTACATTTTTGGCAAAAATATGGACACAGGTTGTTTTCAGATATTTGTATACACGATCACATGCAGAAATATGTATCCATTATGTATACATTTCATTGCACGTGACTGTACGTTTTACGCTATCTTTTAGGGAGTTCACCTTTACCCTTAAGGTATATTTCCACACTATCTCCCCTACAGACAGTGCTGGGGCAGCCGATCAGCCGGCCCGCCAAGCTGGACAAGTGGCTGGTGCGCGAGCTGAAGGCGCTCAGCGACCCCGAGGACCCCTACGACACCGTCACCGGGAAGACTATGTGCACTTACGACTTCTATGAAGGTACGTACTCGTGATACGAAGCGGAGATTGACAATCCCGGCGCATTGGAATTGTCAAACAAATCATTGACATTGTCAAACAAATCATTGACATTGTCATATAACTTATTGATTAGTCAGTTGAGCTCCGCTCTGTTTTAATGGAAATGCACCCTCTTTCGGAATTAAAGACAGCATTAGAAACGCACCCTCTTACCCCATCTTTTGGGACGTTGAAAGCAAGATACCAAAAAAAACAAATATCGAAGACATGTCACAATTACCAAGTAGCGTAACCCACTGAGTGGACCACCCGTAGTCGATATATCGTATCAGAACGTCAAATTCTTGTAATAATGTAATCTTAAAGTCCTACTAGTAAGTACTAGTACTAGTCTACTCATAAGAAAGTCCGAGTCCTATGACGGATCTTACTTAAAAAATAAAACATGTAATTAATTACCTTGAATAGCTTTAATAACTAACCTATTAATCAGCTTTTCTATCTCCCTTATTCAAATACCGCATGTTACAACACGGAGAACCAAACAAAAACATTATCATATAAAAATTCGCTCCAATGCCGATCTCAGTCGATTAAAAGTAAACATATAAAAAGTACGTAATCGATTCGATAACGGTATTTGATTGTTTTGTAATCGCATCGATTAGTTTCGCCAGTTCGACTTCAATGCAGAACTCGATTGGATATTTAACGGTTCTATTTTTATAATCTGAAGGTCATGCCCTATGCCTTCTACCCTATTTAACTAGTTCCGTTTATATAGGTCATAGTTATTTTTTACTCCATATCCGGCAATTTAAAGATGGCCCAAATTGCTTTGAGTCGTAATTAAAGCAATTATTTTAGTTATATTGATAGTTCGGCGTGACCTATATTATGATTTTTAATCTACGACACAAATAAAGATGTAATATATAAGTACGATCAAAGCTAATCTAAATTATTTGTTAAAAATAAAGGAATTCTAAAAGAATCTTACTGACAACAGCCTAAAGAAGTCCTTATTTTATTATTTTAACACCCCACGCAAAAGAGGAGTTCAATTTAAAGAAATCTGAACATTGTCAACTGTAACACACTCAGGCTCGATATATCGATACTCGATGAAAGGGGAATAATCCGTAATTACTTGTTAAGTAAATTATACATGCTTCCTGTACATCCACGAAGCAGGTACGTTACGTGTCACGTAAAGTGTTGAGGCAAATAAATGTTTTATTACGTGTTACTCTCAAGACATTCTGTTGGATTTGGATCACTGGATCACTCCCTTAGGATTTGTTCCCTTAGACTGAATACGTGACTAGAGCTGTGAAATATGTGTAACGAATTCATTAATTTATTATTTTTTGTATTCTTTGTTTGCATTTGTTATTGTATGGCCAGGCAAATTGTTGTCAGGTGGTAGTTACGTTTAAAAGAGATTCTTTGGGGCCAAAATTAAATACTTTTAGGTCTCCCAAGACATGGGCTCTATGCCAATATTTTTTTAGAAGCAGGTGAAACTTGGCATTCCTTTTGACGTCTAGAAACCAGTATCATATCATGTTAAAAAGTCTTAGCTTGCAACGTCGCACTGAAGGGCAAAGACCTCTTAAATAACAGTCAGCAAAGCTTAAAAATTAAAATATTCAAGTATCTCTCTCCCATTTCCAGGTCAAGGTCGTCTGGACGGTGCGTTCTGCGACTTCACCGAGACGGACAAGATGGAGTACCTGGAGAGCATCCACAAGGCGGGCGTGGTGAACATCGAGATGGAGTCGCTCGCGTTCGCGGCGCTCACGCACCACGCCGGCATCAAGGCGGCCGTCGTGTGCGTCACACTGCTGGATCGACTCAAGGGGGATCAGGTATTCAAAGTCAAATATTTTTATTCAGTTTTGGCCACAAAGAGGCTCTTTTGAACGTAACACCGGGTACGGTATGAAATATTTGTAGAATAAAGAGATCAAGAGGATGGCAGAACATAGAGACCGAAGATCAAATGAAGATGATCGCAGTGCTAATTCCGACTGCTTGATTCTACAGCAGGACTTATAATCATCAATGTTCTTACTATGTTTTCAGGTGCTGGCTCCCAAGGAAGTTCTGGATGAGTGGCAACAACGCCCGACCAAGCTCGTCTGCCGTTATATCAAGAAGTATGTCTTTCATTTTAATAAATTAATAATACCCTCATTAAATTGCCAAAAAAGGCCATATACAAAATGTAATATGTATAGTTGATTGACAGATTCACTCGCATTAATTTTATTACCTACTCGAATAGATCATGTGAAAGATAGTCACTTTGGGTGGGTCTTTATTATAAGACGTGTGTTTTTTTTCAGATATCTGCAGATGAAAGGAAGGCTGTCGCTCGACGGGCACGGCTCAATCGCCGTCAAGAGCCCGCGACGATTCAAACTGGTTCAACAAGAATCAGAGACCTATGATTAAACCCATAAATATATCCACACGACAACATGGAATCGATACGCGTGACAGCTGTCAGATTGACATTGACAACTCTGACAGGCTTGATTGACAAGCATTTTATAAGTAGCAAGTAGGTATTACTTGTCTATAGCTTGCCTTGTATTTATGCTACTATCGATGTATTTATTGAATAGATGTAAGTCGGTTAATGATCCATGCTTTATTTTAATTAGACATTTGAAAGTTAAATCTCTAAATAAAAATGTATTATTTAATAATGTAAACGTACTATCAAGTACTTATTAATGATTATGTAGGCAAATGCTGCATATATGCTAAAAATGAAATATATTGTTAACAGTTGCGCTATTTTAAATATAAGGAAGGCACTATGTGGATCAACTTTTCAGTGTGTATAATGCACTATTAGTGAAATAAATAAATTAGCTGATTTGTTTAGTTCTAGTTGTAATTAGATTAAGAATATAACGGGGTGAAAGTGTGCGTTGTGTAGATTAGATTGTATATCATTTGCACGTCGGTGTTGCATTTATGTTGTCAACGAAATGAACAAAACAAAACGAATGCTTGTATTCTGATGGACCATGTTTAAGATGCTACGAAGATGTAGTACATTAGATTTTAAGGTCCTGACATTTGATCGAGGAACATTTTCCTCGTTTACATTTATTTATACTTCTGTTAACCTACACTTATTTATGGTAAATTTTGTAGGTCGTCATTTTAGGCCGTTCTGTAGTCACTTATTTAGTTCAGAACGGCCATTACGTATATTTGGGATTTAGGTTAAACGTTACTCTAGTTACGAATTCCAGTGAATTCTGTTAAAGCTTTCCCTAGTGTAGATTTTCTCTTAGATTGTCTATACTCATTTAATATTCATAGTTTATTGTCTATACTCATTTAATATTCTTAATTTATTGTCTATACTCATTTAATAAAGGCCTAATTTCGTTATAACGTTTCCAAAAGACCTCTTTACATTATTTATTGATTGTAAGCCTAATCCACTCAGTAAATTGTTAATTAAAACTTAAATTCTTGAAAATGTTGTATAATAAAATGTAGTGTTATAATGATATGGAGATTACTTAGGATTATGGTTAACAACAAGATTTTAAATAAGAAGTATTTAATTTAATTCAATAGACTTATAGACGAGGTGTTATGAAAAACTTAAGAAGTTAATAAATTGTCTATGTTACAATTTAATTATGTTTTATTTTGAATATAGAACAACTAAGATCGTTAATCCGATCGAACGATCTTAACAATTTATAAGAACATAAAATGCTTACCTATTTTCATCATTGTAAAAATAAACGGCCCAATAGGGAAATATTACAATAAGGCATTTCATAAATTCTGAACTTATAAGTAAGACGAAAAAATACTTGCCGATTCATTTTAGGAAAAACTGTTATTTTTAAGAACTATAAATTAATTGTTGTTATCGATAATTCTTCAAAATCTCCTTGAACGACATCCATCCAGCACTCTGTGCGAGATCTGTTTGAGAATGTGCTTCCACAAGTCGTTGAAATGTTGTTAAATATTTTATGCACAATATTGTACGTATATATACGAAAGTAGTGGATTTTAGGCTTTATTCCAGAGTTGCTGACGTCATTCGCGTAGCACGCAATGTAAACTTCAGAAGTGATATACTAAGCGTGGCCATCAGTAGCTCTGTAAACGTCAGTAGTGCGATATGTGCTGCTGATGTCTTCGTTACAATGTGCTTCATATAGAACGCATATTCGTTCGCGCCACTGACGTCATTAACAGAGGAATTCAGGCCTTAGGCATTACATTGCAAGGGTGTAACCGACCCATTATTAAAGAATACTTACATTAATGATTGGACTTGCAGCTTCGTTCTAGTTACCACTATTTAAGGAAATGCGCTTTCTGAGATTTATCCAGATATCGCTTCGTGTAAGATAAATACTCTTTTCTAATACTAGGATTTTTAAAATATTTGGGGCAGATCGCTAGTGCATTTCGGCTAGTAATAAATTAAAGCTATACAAAATATCCTGCTAATTCTAAATTACTTCTACTTTCTGAGAAGCCAAAATTGATACTACGCCAATTTGAGCGTAATTTGACTTGCTTCTTGTCTCTCATTCTCATTCTCTTATTCAAGTAGTGGTTTTAACATTTGTAAACGGAGCTCTCGAGTTCAATCTTTGATCTAATGAAATATATCTAGTTGAATATTTATTTACGTTAACGATGTTGTTGATAACAATGTATTATGCTCTTTTATGCGCCTAAGCGACCGTTATTTGTTAAGATGTAGCTACATATTTAGGTATAATCTATGTAAGGATTTAATGTTAATGGCACAACCAAAATGACAATTGGTCCCATGTTATTGTAGTCTACAGGCTTTAACCGTTGGCAAGGAATTAAGATGGTCTTTGCTTTAGTTATCAATTCAAATGTAACAGAATAATCAGTTACTAATTCTTCTGCTAGTTCGTGTATTGATTGAATTTTATTAATATTTTAGATTTTTTATTCCATACTTGTACCTATCATGTGTATTCTAAGAAAATATGTCTTATTGCTATGTATACAGTTCTATCGCAGCTTCTACTGACGAATAATATTACCTTTATAGAAGAAAAACATCAATGCAAGAGAAAAATATTTATTGAATTAAAAAGTTTATGAGCTAATCTTAACGTTATACCGAGAGGTTTGAATCAGGATACCTCTATATGTTTTTCTTAATATCAAAATACAATGGCACTGCCTTAAATTATAGGAAAAATTAGAAACCAACTAATAGGAAAACAAAAATGAAAACTTATGTCTAATTGAAATATGTAAAGATCATTAAAATGTTTCCTTATGGCTCTCAGTAATTAGAAATGCTTCGAGAAGAATAAACAATTCTTAATTATTATTCCGAGCTACTTTAGCTACTTACCTAAATATATAATTTATGTATTAACTATTATAACTACACTGCCAGACCGCAACTATGTACACGAGTCTAGGAATTGAATGTTGTCGATAACCAACACTTTTAAGACATTCCATATCACGTATGAAATATTATGCATATCGTTTCACTGCGAGGTGTAGGGCGACTGATTAAGCAAAGTTAATGTGCAAATCGCTACTTAATTGTTAAAGGAAGTAAACTAAATTAAACAAAAACGATGCCAAAAATGTTACATATATTTGAATAGTAATTTACAAAGTTATTTGTTAAACCGTGCACATATCAATGTTGCTAAATTAATTTGTTTCAATCAATCGTCCCTCTGTTCGCATGTTTAGTCAATGATCATTTTGTATGTATTGCAACTAAATTTATGTGTAATTTTTGAAGATATTTATGATTTTATTAATGTTATTAAAATGCTAAACCAATACAACTGAATGTATACCATTATAATCAGTCAGTCTTAAAGTTTATAAATAAATTATTAACTGTTAAAGGTGTAACGCGCATTGATTGTTATTCAAACTACAAATACTTACAAATAAATGAGCAATTAAGGTTATTTTGTTGGTTTTATTGATTGTTTACTTGAGCTGTAGGAACTTCATGAGCGCGTCGTATATGAGCCGCGGGCTGGCCTCGCTGTCGGCGGTGTAGCGCACGCCCCGTAGGGCTCCGTCTTCATTCCGGACCACACCATACTCCCCCACTATGAACCCGTCCGACGTCCTCTCCTCGACCCGGTACTTGTTGAACTCCCTCCCCTTCACCACGTACCCCACCTTACAGTTGTCTTGCTTACATTTCTCAGTAGTGGTCTCCTGCACCCCGTGACTCCTACCATCTGTCATCACGCTCACTTTTTCCTCAACCTCATAGTTCTTCTCTGCTTGATGTTCCGGTATGCGATGATCTTTTATTTCTGGGTTTGTTAGTTTGGACACAGGAGTAGTGTTCAAAGTGGTAGGGGTCAAAGGAGGTGGCGAGTGTTGCCAATCCACGTTTTGTGATCCATCTGGGTTCAGGTGCAGCGAAGCAGGTTCGCTATAAAACTTGGCGGGTTCGCTATATATTTTGGCAGGTTCGCTGTACACCTTTGCAGGCTCGCTGTATATTTTGGCGGGTTCGCTATAAATTTTTGCTGGTTCGCTGTAAAATTTAGCCGGTTCGCTGTATATTTGGGCAGGTTGACTGTACACTTTCTGGGGTTCATAGAACTTGTTGTCTTTGTATGGTTCTCGCGGCGCTACGTAAGGCTTCGCCGGCGCGTTGTATGAGTTGTGTGATTTGGGTGGATCATGCACCACGTTGAAACTGACCGTTGTCAGTCTCGCGGTAGGCTCCCTTTCGCTCGGTGGTTTATTTGTGTAACCTTGAATATAATTCTTTGAGGACGGAGATTGCAATACTGACCTAGCTAACGGTACATTTTCGATGTTTTCGTAATTTTCATTGTCCTTGTTTAGTATTTCTAAGATTGACTTTATAGATGGTTCGGCTAGAGAGTCATCGGTTTCGTTGTTCTCTTTTTGTCTTATGGTAAATTCATTATCTTTACCAAATTGGCTTTCATCCTTGCTGTCTGTGTAATCGGGTAATGTAGTGAATGCTGTTTCCAAATCGTCAGGTTTATTTGGTTCATCATCAGCATTCTTAAAACTTAATCTTTCTTCAGAAAGTTTTAAAGCATCGTCCAATATAGAAGGTTGACCTTTTGCTTCTGTGTCTCTCGAATTATCTATTATTTCTTCCTGCGATGATTTAGCTTTAGAATCGTTTTCTTTGAATTTTTCGTTCGATTTGTCGTTTTGATTCTCATCGTTCGGAGTGTCGTAATCGTTTTCATTGCCTTGTTCGTAATCTGAGAAATGCAATGAATCCGCTTGTGGGTTGTCATCATTATGATCCTTTGACTCTTTTTTTGCATGTAGCTGTTTTAAAAATTCAATGTTAGCTCCTGAAAGATCTGGTACATTACGTTCAGTTGTTTCATTGACTGCCGGTTCTATTACCTCTATAAAAGGTTTGAGTTCATCATTTCTTTCGTATTCATCACTCCGTCTTAATTCGTCATCCGTTTTATAGTCATTTATGTTTCTGTAGTCATCTTTTCTATTTAAATTATCGTTTCTTTTTATTTCATAATTTCTGGGCAAGTCATCATTTCTCATTAACTCATCATTCATGTCACTATTCCTTGTGAAGCCTTCAGTTTCGTTGACTTTATGTGCTTTGACTCGGCCCCTCCCGACGGCTACGGAGGATGTGATTCTGACTGAAATGACTTGCTCTTCGGGGGGAGGTTTGGGGTTGTTGTGTTGAAGGGAGTCCGGTGTGGAGCCTTCGCTCGCGGGGCGCGATGCGACGTACACACATTGTGTTATCTGAAACACAAATATTGAGAATATTAATGTTCCGGCAGACATATAAAATGTATCTTTAATATAATAATATATCTTTACTTTATAAAACATATTCGATGGACTTCTACTTCTAATATTAACTACCCATCTACATTTATTATATTCATAGTTTGTGTTTTCTTCCTGTACGATATTTAATTTTTGTACGCATTTAAATATGAAGGAACTTTCGATTCGTACTATTTACACTAATTAATGTGTTACGAGTGTCATTATTTAAACAAAATAAATCAATTTTGGTCACGCCCCAATGATTGCATGCCAGCTGTTATTTGTTATTAATGTTTGTTAATAAAGAGGGTTATAAATTATGGTAATATTCTTTCAATGTTAGTATTACTATGAATCGTATCAATATATCTTACTCAATCGTTAAGTAGTAGTAATATTAGTTCGGCTATTTAATCTTAATAAGTACCAACTACCAAGCCTACCAACGGATAAAGTATTAATATTATTTTATTATTGTATCTTTATTATACGTGTTTTGTAAGTAAGGAAGATCTAAACACTAATACGCTGAAGATAACAATGAAGGAAAAAAGTAACAAAACGTTTTAATTTCTAGATCTTGCTTTCTGATACATTTTTAGAATAGTTTAATTTTAAAGACAGAAGGTTGCTGTTAGTTTGTTATTAAGTTTTACCAACATAAATTCATACTTGTGACCGGACGGATAGTAAAAGAATTAATGCGGAAACGCTTTTAACTTTAAAGTTGAGTGGCCGTCATAAAAACTGACATACTCGCATTACTCAAGTATTTATTAATATAGATTGAAACGATGACACTTTAAAAACATGAGCCTGTAAATATCGTGAAATTATACACAGTATCATTGCGGATATGGTACGGAGTGACATTATATTTAGTCGGTTAAAATATCGCAGTGAAGTTTCTGAGATTAATAGCTCGTTAAGTTAACGATGGCCATATATTTAAATGAAAAAAACCCATTGGATGGTTACTACGATTAATTATTAATTGCATGGCATCTTTAACCTTATTGCTTTGCTCCTATAACTTATTGAAATTGACCACTACTGTTTAGCTTGCAGTACCTATTTAAAGTGAAATAGCTAAACTTAACTAACTAATGTCACAAATAGAGCATATGTTGTACTAATGCATGTCCTGTGAGTACTTACTATTCTTTATATCTCTCTGGTAATACATACATATTCTCATAAATATTAGCTCTCACCAGAGACGCTCGAGTTAACCTGTGGAAGGAGAAATCCCCACCGCCACTGAGGAGAACTCTAAACAGGCTAAAAACGCAGGTTGGTCGCTGCAGATCTAACCTGGGGAAATGGGGCATGATAGATCCGTGTCAGACCCAGTGCGGCTGCGGGGCGCCCGAACAGACCATGCAGCATGTTCTGACCTGCCCCTCGAACCCTCAAAGCACATTGAGTGACCTCATGTGCGCCAACAACAAAGGCGTAGGGGCAGCGACACACGGGAGCGGGCTCATTTAAATAGTAAGTACTTTTTGTGCCATCGACACGAACAAGAAGAAGATGCAACTGCTTGCTTGGAAGATACCTAATCAATCAATCTACTGGTAATACTCAAGCTAGGCTAGTTTGACGGTGAACTCCTTTAACGGCTTTAAATACATACCAGGATGATGTTCTATATTCGTCTTCCTCACAAGCTGACTCATAAGTACTTATTTCCCTCATTTATGAACCGATTTCTAAAGCTCTTTCTATCTTGTCTTCAATTTCAAGAATGGTCCCATTTTTAATCAACTAAAAAAAGGAGGAGGTTTTTCAATTCGACCATACGAGTATGCTTTTTCTTTGTATAACTAGTCTGAACTGAAGTCGCTTTTTTTTTGCCATATAAAACCTTCTTTAAAATGAAGTAGGTATACATAGACTATTTTTTGTTTAAATAAAACGAGTGTAGCGGAAGTATCGGTGGTTTTGTCACTAGTGTATCGGAGAGCGGTCAATCCGGGTGTTGACCGCGCCGCCGCGGCCTTGCACCACTGTCCACTGCACGTGTCGAACACCCACTGCTGGTTTTATTAACTTCACTGTAGATTCTAAGTTCATATCTATGTTCTAGCCTGTACTTAGTTAACAGTAACCTACCTAGTTATGCACTAGGTACATGTTGAGTACAATTTGAGGAATATCATTATGAAGACACTGGTATTCAAAGAATTGCAATACCTAGGTAACTGCACGACTTACTAAAGGCCTTGCAATATAAAGCATTGACATTGCTTTACATAACTCGTAATTCTTATTGTACCTTGCATAAAAGAATTACCGAGACTTTTTAATCGGTTTCGATCTAAACTATAAGTACATCGAATGTGCTACATTTATTATCTAAATATGCAATTACGAATGTTAATGAAAGTGAAGTAAGCTGTCTGTAGGAAACAAGCGCGCGCGGCGGCGGCGCGCGGCGTGGGTGCGCGCACGCACCTACCCAGTGACAGTGAAACGGCAAGGTCTCGCTGATAGTCGGCTTACAAACGCTTAAACTTACACCTATTCTTTTGTCGTTAACTCGGATATTAACCTTATATAGGTACCCACTTTCAATGACTTTGGCTCTGGTGACCTACAGGTACTGACTCGACCACATACCTAAAATAGAATATGTAATTTAAATTGCTAAGTTCGTCTTCTTACACTTGCACTCATGGTTACTTTGAGTAAATGTATTATTCGATTCATTAGATATACCTACTAGAGATATATGTACCTTATATTAAAATCGACCGGAATTCACCCCATAATTATATACATATTTAAATTTGTTTATCTAACAGAGCTTTACGCATTGGCTGAAAATCTACCCATGGACTTATTCAAGAGCTTTTCTTTAATTTCAAAATATATAAAGGTCTCTCCAATAATTTACATGGTAACATACGGTCTGCCTTAATTATGCAATTAGTGGCTCATTAATTGACATTGGTCGTAATTACATAGCTTTTAGATCAAGTGCCTTGAGAGAGACATTAAAAATACGAGTTCGTTACAATTTAACAAATAATTAGTCGTTAGTTCACTACTGTTTGTTGTTATTAATGTGCAAAAAGATTAATGTTCGAAACTGTGAGTTATTTTTTATTTGGTGTATGAATCACAGTTGATTACTTTTTCAAATAACTAGGAAATACCTCTTAAATATTAATACATAGGTACTTAAATATCTAAGCGAGATCTACCTATTGGTAAACATCAATGAGCCAATAACTAACCAAACTTCAAAATAAAGGTACCTCCAATAAGCCTCGAAGTCTTAAAAACGATTGCATATTACGTGATCCAAACTAACATTTAGTTTCGACAACATACAATAGGTATGAGTAACTATCTGGGTTGTCTATCGGCAATGACCTAAGTTAATAAGTAGATACTTTGTTGAATTCGCTCGCGATTGCTTTCAAGTGTTTATGTAATACAAAAGACCCCGTCGGAGGTCACCCACTGCACTGTATCTATCATCAATCTGTAAATTCCATTGTATTTTATTTATTACATGATTATCCTACTTAATATTATAAATGCGAAAGTTTGTATGTATGGATGTATGGATGTATGGATGTATGGATGTTTGTTACTCTTTCACGCAAAAACTACTGAACGGATTTGGATGAAACTCTACAGTAATGTAGGTTATACATCAGAATAACACATGGGATATATTTTATCCCGAAATTCCCGCGGGAACGGGAACAAAGTGGGTAACACCGCGGGGCGCGGCTAGTATCCATATAATAACGGCTTACAGTGTATTTTCAGTTGTGGTAGTATGGTGTTAAATTCGATTACCTACGTACATATGTTCTAGATCTAGATTTTTTAGATTATAGGTTCAAGTTCTAGGTACTGACTTATGAATGACGATGAACTATGGGATCCAATGTTTTCCAATTCGAATTTGAAATTCACTTGTGATAATACCTTTAAGATAATTCTGGACGGATTCAGTTAAATATCCAACCACTTAAGATTTTGAACAATTACTTAGTTAGGTTCATGTACCTAATTATCAATAAGTAGCATTCATTGGTTACACTTCAATATTTATAATTAGTAATTACATTTTCTTTGGTTCCTCAATAAAGATATTTGATTTTCCTCAACCGAGTGGTACGGTCAGCCAAATATGTGGTCTACCACCCTACGGTTGAGATTCATTTGAACGTCATGAAACAACAAGGTCAATTTTAAACGTCATAACATAATTGTGCATAGAAAAGTCAACCTTAGCGATCGTTACATCTCGCAGAAACTTTTGTCAAAAGTGGTAGACCACTTTCTTGGCCGACCGTACATTGTAATATTTCATCAGTTCCTCCGAGTTATTAGCTCCGATTAGACTGCGGATGTGGTTATTTAACTAACTGTGTACCAATTTAGAGTACGTCTATAATGATTGGTTTTAATTTCATTGTTAATTGCCTTTAATCTATACATCTAAACCATTGACTGATTGACTGACAGACAACTTACTTTGCTAAGTAGCTATCTATAATGACAGTATACTCGTAAGTTCCTACTTAGTTTGTAGGTCCTGTACTTATTGTAGAATGTCGTTTTCTTAGTTATTCCCTAAACTCATTCAAATCTTTCAGTGCTTTATCCTGACGATAATGTGTACTTGCGAAGCTTTTGAATTTCTTAACTTTTTGTATCTACATTCTAACATGGAAAGTCGTTACTTCAGAAAGATTTCACATCATAAATATAATTTTGATGGGTTATTTATAAATGTTATGTGAACGTTAAACATAACAATGTTGCGACAATGTTATTGGTGCACAATGCCGGTGCGCGGCGCTGCGCGGGCGCAGGCGCGAGCGCAAACCAGTTCTGATTTACCAGATCGTGCGGTATTTTATACGTGAATGCAAATAAACTGTCCCCTGATAAAGAACTTGAGACCACAAAGAAGAGTTTATAATACATTTTAACTCAGAAACTAGAAGGTACTGTGTTAAAACAACATTCATTTTTATTATACGTGATTGATCTTTATGATATTAATTGAGGCTTAAATGCTTATTATAATATTGTTGTTTACAGTTTATTTTAAATGCGTTGCCCCTCCCTTATTACCTGCAATGAAATAAACTAAGCAGGAAGAAAGGTACTTTCTACCTAAAGACTTAACGGGAACTTAAAGAATTTTAAAAATGAGCACTTGATTGCTCTTATATATGGAGGCAAAGTACATAATAAGCCCCTTTTTATGATAAATAAGTACATGAACGAATTGGGTGTTATTTACAATAATTTATTATTGCAATCATTGGCTAGTTATACGTACCTGAGTATCAGACGGTAGTAAAATATTAAGCTATTAAATACATAGATAGATAATAAATTGTCAAAACAAATAGTTAAAATAACGCGTGGTAACGCCCAAAAATGTTTTGCTATCGCCTACTCAATTTTACTAAACAATTTGCTAAAATACTTAGTTGCTTGATTGTTTGATAATTAATTGTCTATTATTTCTTTAAAGACTAACCAAATAAGATGTATTATATAGTAATAAATCGTTTCCTACATAATTATAAGTCTGGTATAATTACATATCCAAACAATATAATCTGTAGCACATTCTACACCTACTTGAGGCTTTATAAAAACATCAGGAAGTGAGCTAGACTCGTTTCGCCCTCAAAGCAAATTTAGTCCTCGATCCAGTTTGTTAAAGATCACTCTGACATTTATTACTATACGATGTTTTCTTTTTAAACAGTTTAAAAAGAGGTGGTTACCGTCCGGCATTACAAGGGTACCTGCGTATGGAGCACTTAATGATTGGGTTTTACTTATTTAATTTCTCGGCGCCGCAGCCTGTGATGACTTGAAATGGCAGATCGAAATTGAGATCCGGGCTGTTCACCCGGTTATATGTACATAGTTTTTTTTTAGTTTCTAGGGCATTGACAACATAGTTGGTTGCTAGGGTGGCAAAGTAACTATAGTCCTTCATTATTTATGCCAGTATATTCCTTCTTCCTACGTAGGTTGGTTCGATGTGGAGTGGACTGATTGAACTAGTTTCCCTATATGTACAGAGATAGCAAAAGCGCAGCACACTTGATATTGAAACCGAACAATTGATATTCAAATTAACCTGTCATTCAAAGCACTATGCTATTAATGGATACTAAAAAGAGTCACTTGTAGACATTGCACTGTAGGAACGTATTTTCATCTCAGTACATAACTAATTTACGTATAACGTGCAGTGCAAGTAATTGAAATGGACCAATATTTAAGTGTGTAATATACCTAATAATTAGTGAATGTGCATACCTCAAACTGAGCAAATACAAAGCACGTGAATGTACTTACTATTAAAGTCAACCTTGCAGTAGTGTCATAAATAATTAAGTAGATACTAAGCAACGGTAATAATGAGCTACTTTCCAGTTTCCTGTATGTTAAATACTTACAGTAGTTGTCTATGAATTGCGAAATTTTTGAGGTCAATTTGTTTTTTATATTTTGTTTATGATGGGTTTTTTATTTTTATGGGTTTTAGGTTTTAGGATTATGGAAAAAATTGGTATACCTATAAATAATAATGAATAATATAACATATACCCGCACAAATTCACACACGGTTAATTAGACCCAAAGTAAGCTCTAAGCTTGTGTAATGGAATCTAACTCACTGATACTACTTACATATACATACACAAATAGTATATTAAGAATATATAATTGACACCCAGAATAATCTAGGTACCATACGTTAAGCTCCAGGAGGGAGCAACTATATTTGGTTTAGAAAGAGCAGATCGACTTAGCTCATTACTTCTACCGACTATTTCGAGTTTGTCCGTAAACTGGCAAAATATAGCAGTCAGGGAGGAGCGGTACTATTTCACCATTTGCTCCCCGCCCGGGCGTCCGGTGTTAAAACAAGGTATTTATTTCAGTAATTGTTGCTTTTATATGAGACGCCTAGGTATTTACGGACAGGGGTACCTACCTATACCCAGTTGTTGTAATGTAGGTAGGAAGGTAATTAATCTTGATTAGAGGCGCTTAAATGTCACATTTTTTATGCGAAATTCTTCATATCATGTCAACAAAGCGTGTCTACTGTCCATTATAAAGGAGATAGGAATTTAAGTGTAGTGGTTTATCCAGGTAAGCTAGGTTTCTTGAAAAAATAGGTTTAAGATATAAATAGTTTAACTATTTACTCAATTAAAAACATAAAAAAACCACGCTTAGAAACTTTCATTATTATAGTGCTTTCTAACCTAACCTATATCTGCTTTTGTAAGGGATAGGATAGATCCTAAACCTAATAAATTATATTCCTAACTAAGTAAATAAAGTATTTAGGTACTTGTGATACCTATGCCTATATATTGGCTTTAAAAATACTTGTATCTTTCTAAAGTTCTAATGTAAATGAGTAACTACACTCATCATTTTACACTTCTAAATTCTTATAATAATTTATTGTTAATTAATGTACTCCAGTCAAGCGAGATAACGTAATCAAAAGAGTTTTTATTGCATTTGATTTATGCTTGAAAGCTTCTACTCGTATAAGCTACCGGTCACGAGTGTGACTTCAGGTTCATGACCAACTCGATTCAGTTGACGTGTGTCTTGTTCTAGTAATTTATTGATTTATATTTATTATCTTTATAGAATGATATTAAAGTATGTATGTATTTCAGGATTGAGATTGGTTTTTCATACAAGTATTATCGAGTGTTTAATTATAACGTGTCTAACTAACTATCTGTGTAACTTCTATACGATCTTTGATATTTTTTAATATAAAATAGGTCTTACAAAAAGTAGCTTTTCTGTTGATACTCTAAATATTATCTAAAAATAAATATTTACCTTTACTTACTCCGATTTAGATAGATACTTTATTAAATTGCTGAGGTCCCAAGTTATGAACTAAGTTAAGGTCTAAATGATAATGTCAAGACTAGATCATACCAGTATAAATATCCATAATAAGTTCTTATTCATCTCGTTGGACCTTCGGCACCTGCAGTTGTTACTGTGTCCATAAGGGCGAAACCACATCACAGGGGGTTCTTGACAAAAACATATTTTTAAACAATCAACTTTTTAACACATTGTTAGTTTTCGAGTTAGGTTTCGGTTTAGGCTCGGTAAAACTAAGCGGTACCTTCCGATCCGATTTCGATAGTAAATTGGAAATGGCGATACGCTTCTAGTACACGAGCGGTTTGCGCGCGCGCAGCGGTCAACTACGCCGCTCAACACCGCGGTGACCTTAACAATTATGAATTTATTTTATTAATGCACTTTCTTATGACGTGGTCGGCGGCAGGCTCACACGCCGCCGTACCGTCATCTAGGATGAGACAAAGAAAAATAGGGTTTAAATAATAAATTAAAAGTTTATTCTTCAACAACATTTTAAAACAAATTACAGTTATTTTCTATTTAACTCCGTTTCTTTGAGAGCAAAGAAGAGAGATGTTTGGTATTTTAAAAACATTTAAAAATATTAAGTGATATTAATGACCATAATAGGGGTCGTGAGAATATTGAGGCGCTGTATATTGTGGGGCCGAATATTGAGGAGCTGAATACTGGGGGGCTGGGTACTGGGGCGCCGTATACTGGGGGGCCGAATACTGAGGGGCCTCGTATTGTGGGGCCGGCTTGTGGGGAGCCGAATACTGCGGAGCTGAATACTGAGGAGCGACGTAGTGCTGGTACGAAGGCTGCGGCGGCGCTGGCGCCTGCGAAATACAGTTCATGTTGTTAATAGACACAATGGAGAATAGATTCAGTCGATATTTGTAGTACCTAAAGTAATCACTCTTAGTTTAGTATTGTTAAGCTATTCTTGTTTTAAAAAGCAGGTCCTTAAGTTTATTGGTCTAAGGCTCAGGAAAGCGAGACACTGATTAAAAAAACATAGCTCGTTTAAAAGCTTAGAAACCTTTTATATGTTTAATATAATAAGATACAGTTTGTTCTTCATTTCAAGCGATATTTGCATAAAAATGTGTCAAAAAGGGTAAAAGCTTTCCTGACTACATACATGCTACCTACATACATACAAGTAAAGCATTACCTAAGTATTTGTAGTTTGTTACTACGTATTTTCTAGGTCGTTACTTGGGTTAGGTTAGTTACGAATACATCGGCCCTACATTTGCATTAAATTCAAACAAATTACTTACTAACACATGATTTAAATTAAAACAAGAAATGTTTTATTCTGCTGAATGTTTAGTTTCCAATTCCATCGATTAAATACTTGTTACAATAATTATGAAGGCCACTCTTGCAACACATGGTTGTTGGGAAAAAATATGAAGTACTTACGTACAATAGGTACACGCACAGCTACCAAGTAACCCGCAAAAGGAGTATCTAACTAGACTTTAATACAGTTGTGAATTTCTTACACCTAACCTACACCATAGTTTGGCCTTTAACTCACCTAACTGTCCCACAAACAAAATTTTTATCAATTTTTACCTACGTGGTTCATCATATTGCGAGTTCGCTTTAACTAAGTAAGTACGTTTTGTATTTGAACAACCTTTGCATCGTTACCATCGTTACAGATAGATAGTAAGTATGACCATAAAAGTTCTAACCTCATAATTATAAGCAGGTTTCTTATCAACATGATGGATCTTCTTCACTGCTATTTTATCAGCAATCAGTTCTTTCAACTTCAGTTTGGTTGAGAGCATGTTCGCTGCCAAAGCTTTGTTGATGGCTTTCATTTCTTTGATCTTCGCTTTTATAGCCCACATGCCGTCTTTGATCAAGTCTAGTTTGCCAACTGGAGCCTCTTCTTGGTAATCGTACTCGTAGGGTGTTTCATAAGCAGCTCTGAATAGGACTTGGTCTTCTTCGTCAAGATCCCCTATATTCACGTGCCGAGATAATGCTGAAAGGAATTTTCAGGAATTTTAAATGAGGAATGCACACACATATCCCATTTACACGATGCAAGTTCCTTGCCTGTTGCATACAATAGGTAATATCGAAGACCGCGAGGTGCTAATAGCCTAGTCATTCATAAAATTCAATTAGGCAGTTTTAACCTAAGTGGCTAAGTACTTGCTTCAGCTAGTTAACCGCTTTCCGTTTATTTCCACAAATTAAACAACGATAAAAAGCAAACACAAATATGTTTTAAAAAACTCGTATCAATTAGTTAATTACTGTTAATTAATAAACCGCATGGTTGCGATTCATTAAAGGCAGATGACTCGCCGCGAAATAACAATAAATACAATTTTATTACTAGTCAGTTACTCACCCGCACCCACGAAGAAGACAATAAATGCTACTTTAATAACCATTGCTATTTAATTATACTTTTTTTTAAATAAAACTTAATTGTTCACAGATTTTTGTTAAAACCAAGATGGCGCCAACACGTATTTGTTTGAATGCGAAACTCGAATGCTAATGTGGTCTGAGTAGTAAACGGTGTTGGAGATAAATCTACCCACTAGTTATTTTAATTTTGTATCAACTCACTGGCAACAAATTCTTTTGAACAATTAACTATTTATAATTACTTAACCTTAGCGCCTGTGTACCTTGGGGATTTTATTCCAGTACATAGTATTTAGGTACCTTGTTTCTAGTTTAATTTACTAAAAATAGAATTACCTTACTAAGTAGGAATCTGAGTCTTACCTGATGACTTTATTGACCTTACCTGATTTTTAAGTAGCAGCAAAACATATTTAGTCCATTGAAAAGTTACATTTGGGGTTGCGTTTTTTAGAGGACGCAATTTAATTTTTTTGATGTGTAGGGGGGGTCAGTGTAAAGCTAAAACTAAGGTAAAAAACGCAAGGTAAGGCCTAAAAAATGTAACATTTCTATGGACTAATTCATACAGATACCTACCTACCGCTATATTTTTTATGCCCAGACTAAACATTCCTTACTAGGTATGCCCAAAGATAAAAGCTGTCCGAAATAATAATATAGGTATATAAAATAAAGTTGTGATGATAACTGCACTGGAATCTTAATACAATTCCTAGGAAACGCCAGAAACGCCACACTAATACGAACTGACCTTTTCTTTAATCCGTTTACGAAGGATACACGTCAATCTGAACGCTTGACTTAATAAATATGGTTCTTTATCAGTGGCGTGGGGTCGGTACCAAAATACGAGCTCAAATTATAAGTATCAACAATAGATTGTTATTTATTACCTAACTGCTGCCTATTGTCCTTTATGTACAAATAAATCTTATTTTACATATCCCAATTATACGTCACTAATTAATTTCTATAGATGGATTTATTGCAAGCTTTAAAGACTCGACGCATATAGATTTTTGGCTCAATGTAAGTAAGTATAAGTACCTACCTATATGACTGTCCCGACACATGATAATGTCATACATTCTTTATCCTCACAATAACAGGTTCAAAGCAGGCGAAGGAACCAAGCAACAAATAAAAATTATCGTATCGCATGTACCTATCAATCTAAATATTTTTATGTCAATGAATAAGTTGCGTAGGTACTTATTGAATAAGGCGCCGTGTTCGGGAATGTCATAATTACAAGAAGTACCGAACCAACAACCGACCTATATAGGTAAGTAAGTAAGTATATGTTTCATACATTAAGCTGTTATGGAAATAAACTTAATTAAAATACACGAAAAATAAAGCCATTACATTATCTATTTACATAAATAATTTATTATTTGCTTTTCCTTAATTTACTACCGAAAATAACTAGGTAGATACTACTTAACTATTACATACATGGTATATAATTATTATGGTAATATACCTTTTTTATTGAACACAATGTTATTATATATCGCAATTTAATTATAACATTTAAACTGTATTACTGATTCCAATCGTATAATTTGTTTATATGTAACTTAAGCATACATTATGTAAGTTATGTGTACAAATTCCAACATTATGTATAGGGGTACTTAAAACTTAAGTAATAGGCGATTGTGTCGTCACGAAGGGAACCAACTAGATATTACAAAAATAAACTTTAATACTTGTATTACTATGTTTCTTTAAAAATAATTGGAAGACTAAATAAATAAGCATTTTGTAAATAAAACGTGGTCTAAAGTTATTATTTGAACAGTCGCTTATTCTTTTGTATCACTTAAGTCTCAAAGGATACCACGTTTTTGCAAACCCGTACAAATGCAGATATCAATTCCAGATTGCCCATACGTACTAAATACGTACTAAATAAAATTAATAAACCAGAAAATCTGTTATGCTTATGTTATAATCTCAAATATTAATTATACTTAAAATTATTTTTGATATGTGTATACCAACTAATTCTACTAAAATAGGAACAAATAAAATCGTCAATACCATTTGATTCATGTACTTGGCTAAGTATCTAATAACTTCAACTTCAAACTAGATTTAAATCCTAGCAGATGTACCTACGTCATTATTATATAGAAGAAGTGATAAGTTTAATAGGGTCTAGTTAGCAATAAGTATTTTAGTTTGTACTAATATAAATTAATCCTAAAAGTTGGCGACCGACCATTTAGGCGAAAACATGCCATTACATAATGTATGTGCTATTACTCTATGTATGTGTCTCTCAAAACCATGCTAATTTTCCTGAAACGTGGTCAATCGTCAACTTTTCTAATCGTAGTTTAATAGATAGATGGTTTGTGATAGTTTCATAATGGTTTAAAACCTGCTAAGTGCATTACGATACTTGTAAACGAGCTTTATAATAAGTACCTTAAGAAGTAATAGATAAGGATTTATCAAACGGTGTCAATATAGTGCTACCTAAGTTTAAACTATTTTATTACTAACTAAAATCTGCATTAAGGTATCTGCTAAATCTGCATATCTAATGATACAAAGTTAGTTACAAAAATATAATTATTTACCATATTGCTTATGGTAGAATCAATTATTCATTAGATTTATTTTATTAATCTGCGATAGAAACAGCATAACATGGCTACAGCGCGTTATTATAATATGTTACATTAAGCACTTTCATATGTTATATGCCTCACTCACATTAGGTGAAAGCTTAGTGTCCATCGTCTAATATTTATGTTTCACCAAAAAAGTTGAAGGTCTCTGTACTGTTTACAGATGAAATCAAATACTTACCTAGGTACCTTACATATACTTACATAACAAGATCACAATTTTTTGCGAAAAATGTTAATATCTATTAAATATCTGTGTGACTGTCTTGACATTCTACATAACCCATTCATTAGTACGTTAGGCAGAGGTGTGTAAAAAGGAAGCCAGAGCAAAAAATAACTTAGGTGCCTTATTGCGATGTACCTAAGTATAACAATCTTTACTAGAAAATTTTGATAATATGTGACGATGCCGCGAGTCGGCAACTGGTCATCTCGGTCAACCTAATCAACATGTCTTACAAACCGTGGCACCAAACTTGTCGAAGTAGATTGGGTTGTGAAGATGTTGATGATGTGGCGTGAGGGGCTCAACCCCCTCAAAATCCTTTCAATGTCTCCAAAACAACGAGATTTTTAAGATTCTCTTGATAAAACTTACCCTCACCAAAGTCTCGAGCCACTCCAAGGTCAAGCCCCCCTTCCCCCAATCTAAAGCCTGGATCCGCTACTGTAACGTTATATTGCAATTTTAATAGTCCCAGATCGATATTTCATCTGGTGTGTTGTGGACGACGCAATTACTAGATTTAATCATATGGTTGTGGACGTCTAGAAGCGCGCCCTTCGCCGCGACTGTCACAAGCCGGTGCGACTCTTGTACAACTCGTCTTCCAAGTCGAAGGCCGGGTCTGCGTAACCGGAGTCGTCGTAGCGAAGAGACCTGATGAACAGAAGATGCCTTTATAGAGTGAAAACCTTTGGAAGAAAAAATTTTTATTCCAGAGGCACTTTCAGAGCTTTATTCAGAGACTAGCGTTAGACGGCGTGTGTAATATAGAAATAAGGGCAAAGGATTCTTCCTTTATAAATTCGGATAAAAAATATCCAAATTCGCGCACCACGCTTCTATTTATATGTTCTTATCAATTAACTAGCAGCGCCCCGCGGTTTTACCCGCGTTGTGCCCGTTCCCGTGGGAATTTCGGGATAAAATGTAGCCTATAGCCTTCCTCGATAAATAGACTATCTAACAGTGAAAGAATTATTCAAATCGGTTCAGTAGTTTCTGAGATTAGCGCGTTTAAACAAACAAACAAACAAACAAACAAACAAACAAACAAACAAAACAAACTCTTCAGCTTTATAATATTAGTATAGATTGCTATTCGTTTGTTATTAAAACGCGACGCGTCTCCTTCAATCAAGTAATAAAGGTAAACGGTCAGACAAAACGACACCCATCCTAATGATGCCCCTGTAAATGCCCCGCTTAGCCGAACTTAACATTGACGTAGGTTTACAATTGATCAGCCAGCTACGTCACGTGAGTCAGTCATTTATAACCGACAATTATTGCTGTGCCAGAAAAGTGCTTCATCACCACCGAAATATAATTCATTTTAGTGGTTAGATGTCTCATTCATCATTAGTTGAAAATATAAAGGTATTTACTAATCTAACATCTTAACAAGATACAATTCAGTCGATGAGAACAAATAAAATGAATCGAGGCAGAATGACATTCAAGATATTATCAGTAATTTAAAACAATTATTAAATAAAATGCGTTATTAAATCAAAGGTGGTCTTTGTGTTAAAATGTAAGAACAGATATTAAACTCGAAGACATGTAATTTAATCTTTACTTTAATAATTTAACGTGAAGTTATTGCTCATCGTTTAAACTCTTAATTTAATTTGTATGCATATCCTAAGAATTATTTATTTACTTTGCACGGATATAGGTATAAACTTTCAGTTGTGTACTTAATGTCAATATGTAAAAAAAAATCAGCAAATGAATATACCTTGTTCAAGAATTGGATAATTGTTTATTTATGACACCCTCATCATTTATAAGATTCAAAATATTTAGTTGACATTAGGTAACCACTTTGTCTTTGACTGATTTTTTATGACTTGTCTTGTCTGTAACAAGATAAGACAAGAAAGGTATTACACGTCTTGTCTCCTTTGTGTACGCTCCTGTATATTTAGTTTTCATAACCGAGAGGGCTGAGGTGCTTGTAAAACCATAATACCCAATGTTGCATATCACAAAAGCTTTTGTCTTGGGCGCGCTTTCGCTTGAGCTAGTGACAGAATGTCTAAAGACAGTCTAAAGGCTGTCTAGAGTCTAGACTAGGTCTGCACAAGTTCTTACCTATCCGGGGTCCTGGTCCTGCACCTCGATGGCGGCGGTGACCGCGACGAGGCCCGCAGCAAAGTCGGGTCGTCATACCTCCGCGATACGACCGTAAAGTCATGGTGAGCGTCTATTAGCTTCTGCAGACGCGACACCATCTCAAAGTCAGATACTGAAGCTGGCACCAGTATGCCGAGCAACTTGGCGATGGAGTTCCTGTTAGAAGTGACTTGGGTTTAGATGGAAAGTTTGGGCAATGACAAGACATTCATTGTACTCGACTATTGATTGAATATATTGTTGTCTCATCGACGTACCTGCCTGCTGGGGGCGCATTGGATACATACAATAGATCGTGCATAACGAATTAGGTCGTGCTACCAAATCGAAATTCGAATTCGATCAAAACATTGTTGACGCATATAATTATCTATTGGAAATAATTAGGTATCTACAAGGTACTATGATGCCCTAGTTTCACTAAGTATTAATAGTCGGTATCAATATTATCCCATCTAAACACTATAACCCTACCTAAAGCTCTGCAACTGAGCCTCTCTTCTCTGGCACTCTGCCAACGCTTCCTTTGTCCTCGCCAAGTCGTCCCTCAGTATAGTCAGCTGGTGATCAGCTGATGTCCTCTCCTGCTCAAAGGTCTCCCCGGTGACCCTGACTTGGTCCTTCAACACGTTGACCTTACGATTGTACCGCGCTCTAAGGAGGTCAGCTTCTTCCAATCTCTTTTGAAGCTCTTCGATTTTACGAGCTCTTTCTAGTGATGTTATCTGTGGGGATAAAGAAGATGTTGGTAGCTAAGACCAGATTAATAAGGATGCTTTAGGCGTGCTTTTCGTACTATACCTACATCATTATTATTAAGTATTAGGTAGGATTAAATTAGGATTGAGGAAATGAGGAATTGAGGTAAAAAATAACTTTGAGTTAGTATTTTGGGAGTGTTTCGATTTTTAACCGACTTAAATGTTAATTCAATGCGTATGTGAGTTTTTATCTATGTAATGTTCTGTTGCACCTATTCTGTTGAGATGGCGGTGGTAAACTTTATGTAGGTAACTACAATAATGTATTAGTCACCAATAATGCCGCCAGACACAGCAATAATAATTTGAACACTAGTTTGAACATTAGCGAGACACGTGCAATGGTTTGTTTGCACTTTGCCACTCGTTATTATGGGATTTTCGCACTTAGCCTGGTTGACAGGTGCATGAAGCATTAAAATATGAGAAAAAAATATTCTAAGGACTTTGTTTTCTATGAGTTTTTTACCTGAAATACATACGTACTTATATGTATTTAATTTTTGGTTCAAACTTGGTATTTTTTGAGTTAGGTCAATATAGATTGTATGACAAACGTACGAATTAATCACAGTAGATACCTACCGACTTGCCAATTTAATTTAGACTTCAATTAAGCCTTAGTTTCTTTTAGACAATGATGTACTTACATACTTACAATAGCTATACATTAAATAAATTCAATAAATGAGATCACGGTTCTATTAAAGTAAATCACTTTAGCCTTGTATTTGAATTAGCAATTCCAGTAATCTAGTGTACTTAAATTGCTACAACAGTTGTCGGATAACTCACATTGCGAATACCTACTGTTATTAATAATGGTTGTAAACACAAAAATGTTCAGTACATTCTCGAGTCAGTATTAAATATATTTTAGCACCGAATCGGTCCCTTTAAAGTTTACTTGTTCGATAACCGAGGACCGTCAACAAGCGCTCTTTACTTTACATTTCATGTTTGTTCCTTATTAGGATAGTTAACAATACACAACTACTGTATCAGCTTTCCTATAACCTTTACATGTCACTGAAGGACACACCTAAAGTGGATTTCGACCGCCCAAGCGCGAAAACTTATTTTAATCGATTTTTTCTTTCGAGAGTTAAAATGTGGACTAATTCAATTGTTTAGTGAATTCATTCCATTCTTATCCTACCACTGAACTCCTTTCCTCAATGGAAGAAGTTGTCATTGGTTGGAAAATCAGCCATGTTGGTTTGAATTTTCACCTACTTAAGTTCGGTCACTGATTTTGTCTACAGTACATACTCAAAATATGATTTTCATATAAGCTTAAACTTTCCTACCACGATGTAGGTACTATTTACCTTATACTCAGCAGCGTCAGCTAGTTGTGCGTTCAGTTCCCTGAGCTGAACTCGCGCGTCAGTAAGTTGTACCGTCAGCTTGTCGCATTGTCGGGTCAGTTTCTTGCTGCGAGTCACAGCTTCATCGCGTTCAGCTTGCAGAACGGCGCGGACGCGGCAGCTTTCCTCCTAGGATCAATAAGAAGCTATACCTAGAATTCTAAAATAAAGGTACATACTTCCTATATAATAAAGGTACATACAATGCCCATTTACATGGTGCATTTTTCGACGCAGCTGATGCACTATCTACCTATATCGTCCCTGTAGATCTCCAAAATCAAGGAAGACTTTATGTAGTTTGATTTTAGTTACTCTCCATGAGCTCCCTTGGGCATAGATAGACAGTGTAAAAACGCTCAGGGCCTTAGAATTCAGCAATAATATCACTCTATTGGTACTTATATTTAATAATAAGATTCATTATTTTTATAACTATAATTCTTCAACAGCAATAATTTGACTCTTTAGGTATAGGGAAAAAGCACAAGTTTCCATTGGGTCTTTGTGCTTCAACAGTCATCGGCACATGGCATCGTCGAAAGTCTTAAACAGAACATCCAACCGTTACCTATTCCTTGCTCCATCTTCAAATGGACCATACTTACCTGAATGCTAAGTTTCCTCCGTAATAAATCAAGATGTAAATCCTTCCTCTGAAGTTGTTCTCTCAATATCCTGATTCGTCTTTGAAGTTGATACACTACGGCTGTCTGAAATGAAATAAACATTAGAACACATCGGTACGATTGTTTTACCGTTTAACTTCATAGCGCCATTAGGAATGCTAGGAAAATAGTTTCAAGGAAACTATCTGCGAGTTATTATGCCTCATAACGTTATCAATGCTAGGAATCTTAAACCATAATAATATCTTCTTCCTTCGTGATTATTCAGCTCGGTAAACTAAACGTTTATAGGCTATGCGCTAGGCTTAATTAGCTCGAGCTTCGATCTTAATCTACCTAAAGCTGGCCTTTGTCGTATCATTCAGTTAAGTATTTCACAATAAGTAAATGGAAACTTAAAATTAAAATTGTAATAATGATTCAAAATAGATAATGATGATCTAATTGATGGATGATGGTCAAATTAATGATTGTGCTGAAATACAATGAATCTAATACATTATTTAAAGTGAAAAGTTACGAATGTGGCATTCGTTTACATTTCTATAACTTGTACTTTAGTGATTTTAGGAATTACTCACGCAAAGATTTGAAACATACTTCACTTAAAAATACATACATATTTATTTGCAGTAAATTGCCTAACGGTACAAATTAGTACTAACAAATTGACGATAAAACACATCCATTACCAGGTACCAACAGTGCATAGTACTATGCGTGTAAAAATAACGAGTCCAACAAGCTCCTAAATTATACTTTAATTTGTAATTTGCGGTACAAAAACTGCTTTAGTAATGACACCTACGTCATAATGGCCATGCCAATTGGAACATCTTACTTCTTTTAGATAAGGCAAGTCGTGGAAGGAACGTTCTCGTCGGAGGCGAGGCAGGGTGCCATAGTATCCGTAATATAGCAGCTATACAAACACACACACGTTTAAAACACAACACCAATTTGTACAAACTTAACAGATAAATATTTATAAGTCATGCAGAAGACATCAAGTATTTTTCGTATTTACACTTGAAAGTAAATAAAATGTAAGTTGATGTATTCATTTTATATCTTAAAATAACATTAACATATTTTACTAGGCAACAATTTAATTTGCATTCCCAAAAAGGCAACGCAACATCCTGTATGTAAAGATAACAAATCTCTTTTAGCAATATGGAGTTACAAGTAGAGGTTCCAATAAATTATATGGAGCGATACATTTCTCGGTATCTGTGTGTGTGTTGCAGAAAAAAATGCATAGGTAAGTGTCTTGTATGTGTTGTACTTGTACTACGAATGCATCGATCGGCTGACCTTGTCCGCGACTTTATCACTCTCGAGTCGGGCCAACTGCTCGGCGCGATGGATAATTGAGTCGGTATGCAGTTCTATGCCGATATCCTGGGTCAACTCATCCATATTTAGCGTCCTGCTCAACCGCTCGAGGAATCCAACAAACTGTAACAATAAACAATCATTACGACTGATTTATATGTAAGAAAGTAATGCCGCTTCCTTATTCTTTCTGTATTAATGAATTGAAGCCTCGTTACAGACACTCGGGCGGTTTACGGCTGTCTTAATTAAACTGTTTTACGAGTAGGCAGGTACTTACTTTCATATTTAAGTTGGAAATTATTTTATTGCCACATTTAGTTGAAATGAATGTGCAATGAACAGATGAACAATTTACGTGACGACAAACTTACGTTCGCTTTATCTTTCCGGAGGCTTTCTTTAGTAAGTTCGACGGCATTTAGGTCTGATTCTAATTTGTGTACTTTTGATTCGAGCATGTTCCTTTCGTCTTCCAGTATTCTGAGTCTCGTAGAGACCTGGTCGTGCATGTGGGCAGTGCGGCTTAACTGTTGAGATTCCAAGCCTAATTTGTCGCGCAAAGCTTCAATTTGCTAAAAATAAGACAGAAAGCTGAGTTTTCCATAAATATACCAAATAAATAATCTTGTCTAGGGAGATATCCCTTACCACAGTCTTGTCTTTATTATCACTGAGTATTTCTCTGATTCTGTCCTTGATAGTACTCTCGTGGGCTTCTACGAATCGTGTCGGGAGACTGAGAAGTATGGCGAGAGATTCCATCGTGTTCCGGAATTCAGCCTGGATCCGTTGATACTTTTCTTCGCGGTGTTTTAGATCCTCTGTATGAATGGTTAAATGAATTTTGATTTAAAGTATACAAGAAATAAATATAAAAATAAACCATTTAATGTTTGTTTTGTAGGTTCGCTAACTACGTAATCAAAATTTTCAATACTAATATAGTGAATACTCAATCACACTTTTGCTGATCCCATCATCAAAGATCAAAGTGCTGATCTTTTTTAAAACAACTTACCTCTAAGCTGCAGTATCAGTGTTTCGTTTTGTGTAACATTATCGGTAACAACGTTTAGGTTCTTAGCGCAATGAGACAATTTATCTCTAGCTTCGTGTAGTTCTCTTTCAATAACTCTATTCTGAACAGACAATGATTCCTTTTCTTGTTTGAGTCGTTCTATTTCTATGATTTGTGCTGAAAGTTGTCTCTGTAGCATATCCTTGTCGGCATTAGATCGGTCTAAAGCGTCTCTGCAACTTCGCAAATCTTGTTCTGTAGTGGAAAGGTTTTCCGTCGTGTTCATACATTTATTTTTGAGTCTTGTAATTTCCTGGACCAGTTCTGCCGCTTTGATAATAAGGCTTTCAGGTGAGTGCGTGTGCGTTGCGTCACAAAATTCAGCGTCTAGGGCGGCAGAAAGACGACGGACCAGATCGTGGAACTGACATCTCGCATTTTCTTTAAGTTGTTCCTCATTGTGGCACTCATGTTCCAAACACCGGAGCTTCTTCTCCAGATCTTTGATCTTTTCCTCGCAGAACCGATTATCTCTCTGCAGCGTCTGCACCGCCAATTCACTTCTACTCTGTGAGGTGTGCAGATTCCTTTGTATCTCCTCGAAGTCCTGGATCTTCTTCCTGAGTGATGATATAACCGCTCCTTGCCGTGCATTGTGTTCTCGGAGGTGGTCTATTTCAATCTGCTGTTCTAGTATCCTTTGATCGCGGGCAAGCATTTGGTTTTTGATATCACTGTTCTGTAAGGTGTTGAATGTGTTTAAACTATTTTGAGATTATGTAAGAAAAGAAGCTAGAATTTCATCGACAAGAGACTAGCTTATAAAGATGAGATCATATTAAGAATTACAATAGCAAAATTACTTACTTCAGAAATAAGTTTATCTCTTTTGTATTGTAGTGCGGCGAGGTCACTCCGAAGTGATGTGATTATGTCATTTCCGACCTCAGAGTCAACCTATGGGAATATGATGATAATGGTAATGAATGAATTTCAAATTATGACGATTGACTACCCATGATATAGTTAAGTAAGTACCTACCTACATATCTATAAATAGATCTATACAGATGTGAAATCACTGGGTCGAAATCGGAGCGTACGCACTGTACGCATTTGTGTTTAAAGTGCTTTTACTAAGTAAAACAGGATTTTCATTGTAATAGTAGATATTTTTATAATTCTAACATTGCGAATAAGCCGATTCCGATTCAGTGGATGCAGAGCTTACCTTAAAGCTTTTATTACTAAAATAAGTGGTTATCAATAAATGGCCATAAAAATAAGTATAATGTAGGTAGGTACTTACAGTACTGTGTAGAGTTTCCCTTGCAAGAAGACAAGTTAACGTGAGTGGCGGAGGACGACTAGGGTGAACTAAGTACACCGGGTATAACCGTAGCGTGATCCGGGTCGCTATTTCAGACTCGCCGAGAGTCACGATATCTTATTGAATACACCGAGGAGGTTCGTGCATGCACAGTTGGGGATTTACATAAATCGGGAACTGTTACCTATAAAATACCATTTCGTCGCATGACGATGGTTCTACTTTTGGCTCATTATTAATAATGTGGTCTTTACTGAAATGTATCGAACAAACAAAAGCCTCTAAAAGAAATGCTTGGTTATTGTGCTTCGGCCTCCGCCGTCATCTGCCCCATTAAAGGGAGTATTTATAGAGGAGGTATGGTATAGTTCGGTACGAGGCACGCAATACCGCCCCGACCCGGAACTCAAAGGAATATAGGTACGTACTTTATCTTTACCTGAAACGTTTATATATCTACCTACGTACTTACGTATCATCAATTAGGTTCGATTCATAACGCTTTACATTCAGGGTAATAATTAGGTAATGGACTATAGTATAGGTGGCAATTACTGAATCAATCTACATTAGTCCTGATTGATACATTTATAAATAACAGGACCAACTAAGGTATGTGGTATTAATAAAACAAATTAAAATAAATCGCGAACGGAAATCGCCGTGGACTTGAACACCTTGGTTATTTTGTTTTGAAATGACATTTTTTGTTAATCTGGTACCTACTTAGTTGATCTGACGTAAAGTACCTACATAAGTAAAATTAATCAATACATACTACGAGTATAAAACAAAGTCGACGGCCGCGTCCGTCTGTCAGTTCGCGCTACTGCACGGATTTTCACGCGGTTTTCACCAAAAGATAGGATGATTCTTCCGAAAGGTTTATATGTGTAAACATTCCCGAAATTCCCACGAGAACGGGCACAGCGCGGGTAAAACTGCGGGGCGCTGCTAGTAAATTAAAAAATGCAATGGAATTAGTCTACGGCAAGCGCAGTGAAGAGGTGTTATAATAAATACGTTTTTATATAAGTGCTCATGAAAAATAGAAAAACAGATAATGGCCATAGGATACTGTAATTTTGATTGGAAAATATTTTTTCTTCATAATGTTCGCATTATAAACATAAAATGTAGGAACCTGAGCAAAAAAGGGTTACTTAGTCAGCAGAAGTAGGTACGTAAACTAACTCTGTCTCTAATTTCTATCTAATCTACCATTGAAATATCCGAATAGAGACCGAAAATCACTCGTCATAAATCGTCTAAGTAAGTCTCGTCGTAAGGGATGTGCCGAGAAACACCCTGGCGTGCGCTTCTCGGAGAATACTCTTCCCGAGCATTCTTCGGTTAGAGAGGAATGGAACAACGTAAGTACTTTAAAATCTATACTAATATTATAAAGCTGAAGAGTTTGTTTTGTTTGTTTGTTTGTTTGTTTAAACGCGCTAATCTCAGAAACTACTGAACAGATTTGAATAATTCTTTCACTGTTAGATAGTCTATTTATCGAGGAAGGCTATAGGCTACATTTTATCCCGAAATTCCCACGGGAACGGGCACAACGCGGGTAAAACCGCGGGGCGCTGCTAGTAAATACTAAAGTGCTAACACGGATGGGCGTTGATTTTACTAAATATTTATATAAATATTGAGGATTATACTAAAATTACTAGGGAACTCTAAGGTAAGTGGTACGTTCAAAAGAGCCTCTATGGGGGCAAAACTGAATAAAAATATTTGACTTGACTTGAAGCATAACATGGTAGAAATTTATCAAGGACCGGTATACCTACCATAGGTATCAATTTCGAATTTGGATCAGTTCTTTAGCTGTGATATAAATAACAGACATACTGACTCTCACATCTACAATAACACTTGGTTGTATGGATCGAATTAAAATTTTCTGGACCACCTTAATGTGTAGAGTAGACACAAAAGTTCGGGTCACTAGAGAATACAAAATCCTCGATAGTACAACTAGGTCAGTTGGTTCTGTTATCTTATTTAATTTGTCTAGCCTACGTTTGTATTTGGAACAGTGTTTACCTCGGTTGGAGTTTTCCGACTAAGAGCCTCATACACTTTCCAATTTTCCGCATCTTCGCTTGCTTTATCATCTTCCATTGTAAATCAGAGAAGGTAATTCACTGGAAAATCACAGATACTTATTTAATCGCACTTGATACAAGTTGTTGCTTTGTGATTGTCTACACGACTGGCCTGGCCACGGTTGCCATGAACTTTACCGTGTAAACACAAAAATCGATTAGTGTAGTCATTGTAGGCGATACGGTGTCCTGAAATTCAATTGCATAGAAGTTAACTTCTTCAGTGAAATGAAAATGCAGTCTCATAGCACAGTAGGAATAAAGTTGAAAATAAATGCTAAATAATACTAACGAAGGGTTTTAATGAAATGCCTATTTTGCAATAGATTAATACAATAGATGGAGCATTCGCATCTTTATTGTAAGAGTAGGTATAGTTTACTTAGATTAGATCATCTTTAAACTTCATAACCACATTAACTTTTAAGATATTATTTAAATAGGTTACTATGTACTTACTAAACACTAAATTTTACAATGTAGAATTCTCGTCACAATATAGGGCACAAGCAGAAAATGAACTAAAATTAATTTTATCCAATACATCCCGTAAGTTTCGTAAGAAAAAACGATGACTGTACCTATGTGAACAATGTGATTTGATTTGGTCCGTGGTGGGGTGAATTGAATAGACCTCTAAGTTCCGATTTTGCGCTAATATGAATTTACTGTACCGTGTAAGAAAGTAGTGAAGATATTTGACTGAAGGATTTGCCACACTGGATGCGTTCTGCGGTCTGCGGTCGGGTCAAAGTGAACGCTGTCCGTATTATGTATGAACATTGTCGGTCAGGGTAATCGGTCAGCATTCCAGTCAGGACAAACGGTCAGCGGTCCGGGCAGGGAAAACAAACTTGCAGTGACCGTTGCCCTGGCCGCCGCCGCCCGCCTGCCCGTACCCTCTGTTCGCCGCCCGATGCCCGCCTACTTGCCCGTGGGTACGCATCCTACCTTCCCCCGCGTTCTTTGATCATGACCGCACGGTCGGAACGCATTTCTATACAAAATATAAATATAGACCGAAAATGTTGTTCATACATAATGGCATTATGTATGCCCGCATTATGATAATGCGGGCAGCGTTCACTTTGACCTGACCGCAGACCGCATCCAGTGCTTCAAATCCTTGAAACAGTTACTCATCGACCCCATCGGGTAGATTGTTGGCTACCGGCTAGTTTCTTTACAGTAGTAGATCGTTAACTTTTCTTTCAGAAAAATCTGCCCGATTATCGGTCCTACAAAAAGTATGACGTGGGCGGGCGAGCTTAGGGTCAATTTATACTGGCCTTGAGTCAAAGCGCGTCGAATCGTCTATCCAAAACTGAACTCTACTTTCCATACATACTGCAATATGAAGATATTTTTTTAACCAGTGCGCGCACATCGAGTAATTTCATACACATACGTATCTCGTTGGCCGCGGCGGCCACGTGGCCGTGTGTGTCGCTATGTTTTTCGTTGGCCGCGCGGCCAGAGCGTGGCCACTGGCCGCGGTTTACTCCCAACGGCCACCAGTGGCGGACGTTGGGACATTAAAAATAATATTTATTTTCAGTGTTTTGTCAATGTAATTTAACTATAGCAAAAAAAAAATAACCTTAACCTACCGAATAGTAAGTAATTCGGTAGGTTAGGGTTATTTTTTTTTTTTACTAGTTCCATTGTTATCGGTTAACATCAATTGACAGAGATAGGTTGAATGCTTTGAAGAGAGTAGGTACGTAACGTAATTTAAGCTGGACATTTTGACACATGCACGTGGTGTCGCTTATACCTTTCGACTCATCTACGTTTTTACCTCAGAATACAGAAGTACCTACAGAACCCGTGAGCGCGCCTAATACTGTAGCTACTCAAACTAGCCTTAAATAGTGTAGTTTTATGCGCAACCGATCAGTCACTTTGTGACCGTCGGAACGCGCTAACGTGTTTTACCCGTGACCAATTTCACGAAACTATGCCGTCTTGTGTCGTTCCTACCTGTAAAAATGCAGTGGGTCTGAAAAAGAAACAGGAAGGGATCACATTTCACGTGTAAGTATCGCATTTAGGTATCGTCTTATTTAAATATTTAATTATTTTCTCAGATTTCAATTGTCATATAGAGTGATGCGTCAATCTATGTTAGTGTTGCCAATATAAGAGTTTTGATTTACCCTTCTTTTTATTACCTTTTGAGGGATTTAATTCGTTGTAGAATATTAATAAGTAATATAATAAAAATTAACCAACTTGAAAAAAGAAAGTATAAAGCGTAAGTGCGGCTCGTATGTACCTAACCTAACAATCCTATTAAATAGTATGTTAGTCTATAGGTTTCTAAAAAAAATTTTTGGTGTGCGTGTGAGGGAGAAGGGGAGAGGGGGAGCGGGTATAAAATTATGTTTCTATATTAGCCATCTTAAATTTTAGCTTCCCTGCTGATGAGGAAAGGAAAGCGGTGTGGACAAAAATTATACAAAGAGCACGGCTGGAAACCATCGAAGCGAAGCGTAGTTTGCTCGATGCATTTTGACTTAAGTAATTATTCTTTTTTTATGTAACTCTTGTACCTAGCTGTAAGTTTTCCGAATACTTTAAAATAAAATAAATAAAAACATATAAAGTTTTTCCATCACCCGTTAAAAGTGTGCAAACATCCACCTTAACACCGTGTTTTATTTAATATACCTATCTATTTCTTGAGATAATCAGGTAGGTACATAGTTATATAGAAAAGGACAATTTTTATTCTATTAACATATTACCTCCAAAACTCCCAAAATTTACCCCAAAAATGGGCAAATAATGCGAGAGCTAACAACACTACGCGGGGGACTTTGTTCTGTTTTTGGACACAGCGTGTAGCTTGTAAATACATTTGAATGCTCCTTCTGTAGGTACTTCTGTATTCTGAGGTTTTTACCTTGTTCAACATTATAAGATTCAACTTGTTGCAATTCAACATTTTGGGAGTTCAACTTATTGCAAATTCAACATTTTAGGATTCAACATTGGTGCAATTTCAACGACCCCCAGTGGTGGCAATTTAGTGGTGGCCGTTGAGACAAATATTATTAATTAGTTGGCCGCAGCGACATGGTCGCGCGGCCTGGCCGCCTGATGCGCGGGGGCACTTAATGTATTCGAGTTAGGCCGAAATAAAGTAAATTAAACACTAGCCAATTTCATTAGAATGTTTTATTTGAGCACTGCTTACTGAATGTCTTAACTTATTTATAAACCCGTACTACAATAGCATGGGGTAAGTCTTCGATCAATAATACACAACTAGATGTCGGGTCGGCGTAAAACATACGTCTCGGTGAATAAGGCCTCATTTGAAAAGTGAGCTCTAATTTTATTCATAAGATTTGCTACTTTATTGCTAGGTGTCATGGTTGTTATTAGGTTGAACTTCGAACTGTTTTAAAACTTTTATTTCAGTTCGGTAGTAAACAAAATAAGCTGTCACACGTCATTCACGCGGACAGTATTTAGTTATGCACCCACCGGGCCGCATAGTAATACATAATGCTGACCGTGCATAGCTCTAGCGGGAATGCGTGGGCGCATGACCAGAAAGGATGTTTAGACTATAAGTTAGAGATAAGAAATATGACTTTAGTCTTAAGAATACATACATTATTAGTTAAGTAACCCTAGTTTAGTTCGGACGTCAGTCCTTAGTGAATAAAACTTTTCACTAATTATTAATTAAGTAACCTTAGCGTAGTTTGGACGTTTATAACAGTCCCTAGTGAATAAAACTTTTCACTTTAGTTTTTAAAAAGTATTTTATTGCTCCCAAATACTTTTCTGGCGCAGCCGGTAGGATCGCACTACTGTGTGCTGCTGATTCGTGCGCGAAAAAACGATTAAAAAGCGTGAAAAGCGCGTTCGGTCTTCAGCCCGTGGCGATCCGCGAACCAGATAAATTTGAAAAGGACCTTGGAGACAATACTTAAGCATGGTGGTGACTGGCAGGTGAGTGAGATTTTTCGCCATCCTTTCCCCACTATTCTTTGTTATAGTAGGAATCGAACTTTTTCCTTTATAACTTTTATTTGACTTACCTAAAAATCGGTAGACCATTTAATTTAATGTATTAAGTAGATTTTATTGTTATTAAATAAAATAAACTTAGTTTAGAATAAAAAGGAACTATTTTTGGAATAATATGCAAGAAATAATATCTTTAGTTATAAATAGTTGTGAAGTTTGTAAGAAGCTTAAGTATGACAGGAAACCCCTGAAACCACCCTTACAGTCAACGCAAACGCAGGAAGCCCCTTTTCAGGAAATTTAGATTATACAGATGCTTTACGTTATGATAAGGAAATATCCATGATAGAGTCGAAAGAAAGAGCTCTAGGTAAGAAAATCAAATCAAATCAAATCATTTATTTGCGTAAATAGTTGTTACATCTATTTACAAACCCAAAGGGTGTGCAAAATATAAAATCAAAACTAAAATATAAAAATAAAAAAAAAACTAAATACTAAAATAAACTAAAACTTAAAATCAACTAAACTATAGAGTAAAACTTAACATCTTAGACCTAGTTACATTATTAATTATTATATGTGTTTATCTGCAAAAAATTCTTCTAATGAGTAGTATGCTTTTAGTAAAAGATACTCTTTTAGTTTTAGTTTAAACTTGTCTGTCCTGTCTATTTTTCTAATTGAAAGTGGAATAGAATTATAGATTTTGATGCCTAGAAAAAACAAGCTATTATTAAATTTATTTGTTCTGCAATGTGGAAATATTATTTTGTTAATATGGCGTTACTTTTGTAACATATATAACGCATATGCAAATTTATTTATTTTAATACATAATTGTTCTACATGTGTTTTCCATGTTAGTTCTGCATCTATATGGATACCGAGGAACTTAACTGATTGAAGTTCTTTTATAGGATCATGGTTATATTTTATATTTACGGAATTGAAGTTACTATTCTTATTTTTCTTGTTTCTTATCATCGGATCCAAATTCAGGGTTGGGATTTTTAGATGATTTCTTTCGGTCTCTGACTAGTTTTCAGTTGACACCAAGACTCTAGTATAACCACGTTTAGATTGTGATTTCACCTCTTTAGAATTCTCTGATGGTATCCTTTGGGGCGATATAGAGTTTTTATTAGATCTTCTTTGAAATAAAGCTGGTTCCTTACTATATGTAAAGGAAAGTCAAATAACATCTATAATGGAAGTACCGTTAACAGATAAAATAGTTTTCGATTATTACAAATTATATCCTCTTCCCATTTACCAATTTCCTACGAGAAAATTGTTATTATTTCCCGATTTTCCGTACCTTTTGGCGAAAAGACTCCAAATACTTGCCAGTATCCCAGCCGTGCGAGAAAATCGACGCAGCTACTTTCCTGTGTACCGACGACAACGTAGCGCAGTTTCAGCCTCCCACATGTGCTGAACAGCTTCTGAAGTTTCAGACTAACCTCACGTTTTGCTCACCATATGCTGTTGAAGTTGAAGACATCAAGGTACAGCGTATTAGCATGGAAAGTTGGATCATATTCACGCGAAATTCAACCATAATGACTGAAAAATGTGAAAACGAGAGTAACAAAGTATTACTACAGGGCACATACGTTGTTTCAACATCTGAAAACTGTGCTTTACACCTGAATGAGATTGAACTTACCTATGAACGCACCTTTACTGAAAAACTTCAGTTCAGAATTGCAGCCGTTACAACCTTACCTCAAATGAAAATTGAAAATCCGACATCCTTACCTGTAATCAATATAAAGAACATCGATCTGGAAGAAATGAAGCACATTTCCCGCATCCTGAAAATTAGCGACACATTCAGTGAAAGTGATAGTGAAATGGGCAATATAGTGAATATCAAAAGTGTTAGTTTAGCCACGATTTTTCTATATGGATTTTTCATAGTTATAAGTATTATTTTCCTTTCATATTATGTTAAGCGAAATCATCGGAATCCAGTAATGGTAGAACCCGATAATTTCGCTCTTGATGAGGGAGGAGTTATGCACCCACCGGGCCGCATAGTAATACATAATGCTGACCGTGCATAGCTCTAGCGGGAATGCGTGGGCGCATGACCAGAAAGGATGTTTAGACTATAAGTTAGAGATAAGAAATATGACTTTAGTCTTAAGAATACATACATTATTAGTTAAGTAACCCTAGTTTAGTTCGGACGTCAGTCCTTAGTGAATAAAACTTTTCACTAATTATTAATTAAGTAACCTTAGCGTAGTTTGGACGTTTATAACAGTCCCTAGTGAATAAAACTTTTCACTTTAGTTTTTAAAAAGTATTTTATTGCTCCCAAATACTTTTCTATTTAGCTTTGATTTTGTACGTGACCCGATATCTAGTTGTGTATTGTTGATCGAAGGGGTAAGTACTATCGTTGCTAACAACAATCAAAATGCAAATACAAGAAATCAACGTAACATAAAGTTCGACTCATCATAATAATCGGATGAGGACAAAAAATAACATCTTAATATAGTTTCAAGATTTTAGAAAGCCCTAATTCAACTGCCCATTGAGGCAATTCGGTGGGTTTGGTTTTAAAATCTTTTTTTTGCAATCTCACCCCTGGGGTGGTAACAAAATCCTTAAGTTATGTTACTTACTAAATATATACCAACTATATAAAATATCACATTTATATAATTAACAGACCAGTCAAAATACGCGAACCTTTGACTTTATCGTTCATACCTGAAAAATGGTTGAGGCAAATACAACGTCAAATTCTTATCACTAAGACTTCAGTGATTATTTTTGATAAGTCAAAACTTAATCAATTTTCAGCTTTGGCAATAAAGCAAAAAAGCGTATATTAATTGATCTACAGTGTCATTAATCATGTAAAGAGAAATCAGAAAATAGAAAAAAAACAAGTTTTATAAAGAAATGCCTTATTGACCAAACGAGGTATTTAAGCTTATTCTACCTCTACCCGCCGAATGGGAAATGGGAGCGATAAAGCATTATTACAATTTATCCATAGAGATTCTTATTCTCATTGTTTATCTTTGAGATAACATTCTCTCTTGTTTAATGGTCTAAACGCACTTAATACAATTTGGGTCAAGCGCCTACAATAAGTTTATACTAAAATACTTATTTTGAGCGCCCATATGACTGACCCATCATTTTTTTTAACTTATGTCTTACTCATACAAAATGAAAATAATTTTGAGATTCATCTTTACACCAACCCCATGTATTATAAAATTGGCTGGGCAGATAAAAACCTCAAATCTATGGCAGATTATCGCCAGTTCTTACACTAATAGAAACATTTGAAACATATGAAATAAGCACATTACTCGCGTCTTACAGGAAATACAAAGTTTCCGTCAGCGAATAATGCGGAGAATTGTGTAAACTATTCGCCGCTAAAAACGCCAGTTTGTGAGCATACTGGCAAACTGATGGGACCCGCACGTTGTTGGAGCAGTTGAAATACATGTGGGTCAATTTGTAAGTCAACCGCTGAATCTGTAACAATAAACTTTAGTTAGAAAACCTATTTTTATAAACAGACTAGCTGTGCCCCGCGGTTTCACCCGCAGCGCCCCCGTTCCCGTGGGAATTTTGCGATTTTTATTCCCTATAAACCTCACGGAGCCCGAGACCTTAATTACAACGAATGCAAAACCGTGGAAATAGGTTCGTGCGTTCTGGAGTTATAGCGTCAGGGAGGAAAACCCGACTTATTTTTATATAGTAGATATATATTAACATTTTTATTCAACTTACACGATCAGGATGCAGACCAGTAGTATCTTCAATGACATTGTAAGATGTCGGGGCAATGGTACCTTCACGCACATTTTGGGAGACGAGGAAGAAATCGAACCTGTAACAAGTGTGGATACATTAACTGAGTGAGTTTTGATCTTGTCACTATTTCTATTTAATTTAGTAGTTTAGTGAATGAGTATAAATAAAGTATACTTATTGACATAATTTTATTAAACTAACCGTTCTGGCAAAGTGACACAGTCATCAATGACTGTGCCAGGTTTTGGGTTTATGCCCCTGCCCTGGTCCAGGAAAATGCGAGTGTTGATGCGTTTTGATACGATTATAAACGCGAGTTTATACTCCTCCCCTGCGTAAATCTCGTTTAGTTTCTTCTTGATCTCTCCTACCTGAAAACCAATGATTGATGTCAATTATATGCATTGAACAACTCACATTTAGTAACTTTGCAGAGTAAATTTAAACTAAAACATACCTCGTGGCTGTGCACGTATGGTATTTGACCGTCGCCAACGCCGTCGCGGTAGAAGAAGATGCGTGTCGGGTAAGTGCCTGTTGAAATATACAAAAAGTCAAAATTGTTTTCAATTTGGTAAATTCTGCATGAATAAGACTGAATTCACAGACCGTTCTTTTCCTTGTATCGCTTAACGGCATTCGCGGTGTTGAATGCAACATGGGCGCTCAATTCTTCACCGGATGTGTGAGCATTCACAGCGGAGTAATACTGCGTCATCTGTTTGTCAAGAGACGCAACAAACGCTCCAAAACTCTTTTCTTTGGAACGGGTGTCGTGGCACACGTCGTAGCCAATGACCATCAGTGATGGAAGTGGAATCTCAACAGACCATGGCGCACCACCCAGCTGTGAAAATAGTTTAACATTATAGTTTATGACGATTAAGTAGCCTTGTGGTCAAACTGGGTTTTCAAAAAAGAAATACATAACTTGAGATAATTCAGTCCTCATTCTATGGAAACAACTATTTACCTTGCAGTTCATCTGAATGGCCACTTTAGTAGCAATAGACATGGAAGATTTGCTGGCCAAGTTTCTGGCGCACACAACTTGAGTGGGCACAGCACGGTCGATTGTGCACTTTTTCTTAATAGCCTCGTATCTGTATAAGTAAACGCATATGTTATTCCTTGATCATATTGTATAAACTAATATTGATTATAAGGTGACCTAATGGTTTACCTGTCTCCAACATTACGCATTAGGACGCACATGATTAAGCTCGGGTTTTTCCGAGCAATCACATTTTCGCAAGTGTTTGCATATTCCATGGGACTATCATTACGAAGAGGCACTGAAATTAAAGTTTATGATAAACATTCTGTTTTCTAATGATTGTTCCATATTTATTAATTAATATTATTTACTTAACAAAAATATTTAACCTTATAAGACATGGCACAGTGGCATGTGAGAGCGCTTATGTAGGGGGTTACGGGTTCGATTCCCGCACAGACTCAAAAATTATGTGAAGACATAGTTGTCTGGGTATCAATCATATATTCATAAAAATAAAGTATTTGTGTATGTATGTGTAGTAGTATCAGTTAGTGAGATTCCATATTACAAGCTTAGAGCTTAGATTGGGTCTAATTAACAGTGCATGAATTTGTCCGGGTATATTTATATATACAATTTGAGCAGATAGATGTCATTTTAATCATGGTTCTTACCGACTTCAGGCCTGGGCAACCTCATAGCCAAACCAGAACTGACTTTTAGAATAGAACTGATGAAGCTTTCCGCATCATTCCTGCATCGTTCTGGAGTTATGGCTACCCAGGATGGAACATTGGCCACAACCAAAAGTGGTTTTGACCTGTGGACAAAAATGTAGTTTTATCAATTTCTAGAGTTGGTATAGGAGAAGAATTAATTGAAATCGAGTGAATAAAATTAAGTGGGTTGCCATTTTTTAATATTTTTCTGAAAAGATACAAACCTCATGTCCTTAGTCCACCCTTCAGTCGTGTCCCCAGCCTGGTACTTGGCGTTGTTACCTTGCAATATATTTTCTAAGGGAAGATGCCTTCCCTTGAACTTGACCAAATTTTGATCCAGTTTTAAGTTCCATGACGAAAGCTCCTAAAATAGTAATAAAGCCATTAAAGTTGTTCAATTTGTCTAAACTACTGAGCAAATTGTATCTGTATGCACACACTCTTGAGAATGAGAAAGAGTTTGTTTTACTGGGCTAGTCAATCATCAAACCAAATGTTCGTTAAGATTGATAATTATATTCTATTATATATATAAGTATTTGTGTATGTATATGTAGTAGTATCAATGAGTTGGATTCCATAACACAAGCTTAAATAAGCTTTCTTTGGGTCTAATTAACCGTGTGAATTTGTTGGGGTATATTATTATTATATGATGAAAATTCCTACCTGTACAACTTCTTTGTTCTGTGTCAGTCGTTTGTTGAACGCAAGCAGCTTTTGTATGCGCGTGTCGGGTCCGATCTTAGTGTGTTGATCCAGCGACCGCATCAGTTTGAAGTCGCTACGCATTTCATCGGAGAGCCCGGTCTGGCGACAGAGTTCTGGCACTAGGTACACCAGCTCCGGCATGCCTGCGCGAATCTCACGCATCTTGGAACGGGAGATCAGGAGCGGTTGCTTGTCGTCGTGAATACGAATGTTATATTTCTGAAATATACATATATCATTAACTTAATTTCCAAATTAACCAATCGATCCAAAATCTTCGCTTAGCTTTATTATTTTTTTAGGTATGTCAAATTTTAATACATATAATGTACAGATTATTAGGATTAGGTACAGGTTATTAGAACCTTCTATAAGAGATCACAGGTTTATAGTGTACCTTGTAATAATAGTCCATGTAAGAAACAGTCTCCTCCTTCATTTTGAATGTAGAGCGCGGCGACTCATTCCAGGCAACATCGTCGATACGGTAAGTACGCTTATTGTAATCGGTCATTACAATTTTACCTGCAATTAAAGTCCTGTTAATATACGACCAAACATACGTTACAAAGTCCAAACAGAAGAAAAATACATACCGACTACGTCTTCCAAGAAACTTCGTTTGTAATCACGACCTTTACGAGTGTACTCAGTAAGCATTTGGAGAACAGTGTCCATACGGAGTACCTATCGAATGTAGTCATAGTTAGAACAAAATGATTAAAACTTCACATGACATTTTAATCCTTAACTAGCTATGCCCCGCGGCTTCACTCGTAGTTTACCGGTTCCTGTGGCAATTTCGGGATTTTTTATTATTATCCTATTCCGGACGAAGAGAAATCAAATAAAAAAAGAATAATTAAAATCGGTACAGCCGTATTCGAGTTATAAATGGTGTAACTAACACGACTTTCTTTAACATACATATAGCTGTGCCCCGCGGTTTCACCCACAGCGCACCCGTTCCCGTAGGAAATACGGGATAAATAGTATCCTATATCCGTCTCCTGGTTCTAAGCTACCTCCCCACCAATTTTCAGCCAAATCGGTTCAGCCGTTCTCGAGTTATAAATAGTGTAACTAACACGACTTTCTTCACTACATAGTATAAAACAAAGTCGCTATTTTTGTCTGTTTGTTTGTCTGTATGCTTAAATCTTTAAAATTACGCAACGAATTTTGATGCGGTTTTTTGTAATAGGTAGAGTGATTCAAGAGGAAGGTTTTTATGTAAAAAAATTCCCGAAATTCCCACGGGAACGGGCACAACGCGGGTAAAACCGCGGGGCGCTGCTTCCGGGATAAAAAATAGGCCTACCCGATATGTACACAAAATGTCATGAGAATCGGTCGAGCCGTTTCAGAGGAGTTCAATTACGTGACACTAGAATTTTATATATTAGATATATAGATATAGATTGTCTTACTTTATGTGCTATTTCTGTAACCATCAGCAGACGATCTTCAAACTGGTTAATAGTTGTTTTATATCCAGGCCATATTTGTAGTTTAAATTCAGGTATATCAATCTGCAAGAAATAAATATAATATTTTAACATGTCAATATAAGATTTAACATAAACCTTTACAAACCATAAAACATCTTTGCATAAAACCATCAAACAAGCTTGAAGTTTCTGTAGTATACCACTAAATAGTGAAGAATTCAAATTAATTTACCTTGGCAGCAGGGTCAAAGTAGTCACGGCCCATGAGTTGTAGATTTAGTAAGGAGAAGCACTTGCGAATAATAATATTAAACACCTGTAGGTAGTGATAATCTCCAGGCAGGAGATCACCACTGAGCTGAAACGATAATCAATATTATATAAATTTGTACAGTATTTTTTTAAATTGGGCTTTTGAAAAAAAAAATTTTTTGTGATAAATGGAAAGATTATATATTAGTTTTATAACAAAACTATTTGTTTTTTTTTCGCAATAATTCAAAAGTTATTTCAAAATAAAAATTAATTTTTGAATCCAGTACGAAGACACGCCGACAACTCCCGAACAAACTCGAGCGCGTGTGACGTCATAATGATAATTAATGTTAATGAAAAGAGGTTCGGTTACATCGCAAACTTTTTATATGTTTATGAAAAGAGGTTCGGTTACATCGCAAACTTTTGGAGGGAAAGAGAATAAAAGGGCGGGAATCTTGATTGTAAACGCTGTAAGTACTTATGGTTAAATAGCTTTATCATTATGACGTCACCACTACGGTGACCAATCTTGGCGCGTTTATAGTCACGTGATTTTTATTTAAATTTCATCAATTTTTAATTGTTTATAATTAATTGAAAAAATTTTTTTTAAAGTTTTTTGCATTAAATATCAATATTATTAATAATAAAGTTTTAAAATACATAAAAAAAATCAATTTTTTTTTTCAAAAGCCCAATTAGAAACATTATTATATTTTTTTTGTATAAAAGGAGGATTATTATAATAATAAGTTATAATTTTCGTTAACTTACCTTAAGGATCAGGCGCATATTTTCACCATCTTTGCGCTGGGAGTAAAGCTCCATCGGATCGGGATGGAGTTTTTTGACAGTATATAATGAAGTACCATCGTATACGTAGCTGGACACAAAAATAAAAGTTAATTTCTTCTTACATTAATTGAAAAACTTTTAAAGAGTGTTTAAACTCTGTCAGTCTTAATGGTTTACGTTTATTACATTACTTGAGACAACCCCGAAGGTCTTTAAATGGAACTTACCCGCCAAGTATATTTTTGTGTACCCTCAAAAGGGCCTTTCGCACAACAGTGCTGTCCTCGTCAGGGTTTATGTCAATGTGGTATTGATAAAGACTCCATTGTGGTGTTGCTTGAATGGCAAAATAGTTGGCCAACAGATTCACTATTTCTCCAGAGGACCCTGTAGAATATAATTTAAATGATTGATTAGGTACTTGCAATCCATAAAAAGTACATCAATCCCATTATCATCAATATCATCATATTGGATAAGAATGGAATCGACATAAAAAAGTGTTAGGTATATTGTAATTCAATTTTCAAAAATTCTTACCTTTTTTTGATTGCACTGATTCTGGACGAGTGCGCAATACGGTTCTGGTTTCAGGCAGCACGCGGCCGCCCCCGCGGTGCGAGCCGCGCCCCCCCACCGTGGAGCTGGCGTCACCGCCGGGATGAGCTGCACTCCCTGGACAATTTCAAAAATAATGCCATAAATAAAGGATTCAGTAGGTAAATAAAAAGAGATGACAGAGCAACATATGCCCTAGAAAAGTAAAATCTTACCTATATCAATTTTAGCCATCCTGCCCTGAATGTCGATATCGCCGGGATGCTCTCTAGTGGCGGGCGGGTTGCGGTGCGCGGCGCGCGACGGCGGCACGGCCTGCGCCGGCACGGTCTGTCGCATGGGCGGCGCCACGGTGGGCGCGCCCCAGGCCGAGGGCGGCTGCGGGCGCGGCCCGGGCAGCTGCTGCGCCGACTGCGCGCCCGCGCCCGGCGCCGGCTCGCCCGGCCGCCGCGGCTCCGGCCCCACCTGCTCCCCGCGCCCCGGTCGACCTCGCGACCCACGGGCTCGCCCTCGTCCAGGTTCACTCATTGTCTAAAACAAAGTATTAAAAACTGTTAAAACAAATTGAGGAAAAACATTTTGCTGAGTCAGGAATATTGCCTGAGCGCCATTTTGATATTATGGCAAATATGGCGGCGTGAACGGAACGTTACGATTTTGATGATGTTGAAACTCTAAAAGTACACGAGGGTTTTTCCAAGATGGTGCAATCGGCTATTCGATGTTGTATTGTAAATCACGTTTGTTGTATGGGAGCCCCCCTCGAATACCTATTTGTTTTATTTTATTTTTAGTATAGCGGCAATAGAAATACATCATCTGTGAAAATTTCAACTGTCTAGCTATCACTGTTCTTGAGATACAGCCTGGCGACAGACGGACGGAGGGACGGACAGCGAAGTCTCAGTAATAGGGTCCCGTTTTTACCCTTTGGGTACGGAACCCTAAAAAGTAATAATGGCTAAAACAAAAACGGTACAATATGTTTGCTGGGTTTTATTTATGATTATTTTTCTAAAATAGTGGCAAATGGCGGCGCGCGAGCGGCAGAAGAGGTGGCAAAGTTGAAAGTACAAAGAACACGCATGATGCACCAGTCAAAAAAAATTCACAAAACAAATCTGAAAAGTTAATTGTTAACACAAAAGTTTTAAACTTATTTTTTTCTTTTGTGAAGGCATCGCTTACTTATTGTAATTAGTTAATTATTTGAAAGACGCTCTTAATCACTACCAAATATCGAAAAGGAGCTCTACTAAATATGGGCACTTGTCATAGAACACGACCGCAGATAGGAAAGCTAATTATAGTTTAAAAAAACTAAAAAAACACGCTTTTATTGCAAATTGAACTAAAAACTAGAAAATAATTTTTCTCCTCAAATCAAAATTATAATAAAATTTAAGTTGTAACACAATGATTTAATTCAGAGTAAAAAGCGTGGGGTGCATTTTAATGTAGTTCATAACTATCCTCTCATAGATAGTTACCAATGATGATTGTAATATTTAAAAATATTAAGCACCCCACGCTTTTTTACTCTGAATTAAATCATTGTGTTACAACTTAAATTTTATTATAATTTTGATTTGAGGAGAAAAATTATTTTCTAGTTTTTAGTTCAATTTGCAATAAAAGCGTGTTTTTTTAGTTTTTTTAAACTATAATTTTATTTTTTATTTTTTAGTAAGCATAACATTATATGCAACTTTTCATCTCGTAATTCCCACGGGAACGGGCCCATCACGGGAAAACCACGGGACGCTGTTAGTGTCTAGTACCATTTAGTAAAATAAAACAGAACTCCCGTTCCGTCCCACAGCGAGCGCCCGTTGATGTCTTTTATATGAAGTAATATTTTTTTAGTAAATCTGGCAAATCCATTAAGGATAACGGGAAACTGTTATTAAATTATTGCATTGTCATCGGTCCTTGATACATATGCAAAGTTTCAAATTAATCAGACTTCTGAAAGTTGGTGAAAATGATGTTCAAAGATTTCATTACATACGTACATACATACATACATACAGGCCAAGCTAATAAAAGCGTGTTAAAAAACGCACTATATCTACTAGGCTGCTGCGTGGGCTACCTGCGCAGACAGATTCAATTCTGAGAGCAATATCGTGTATGTACTTGTACAGGGACACGCCCGTAATCAATACATAAATCGGAAACTGTCGGGTCATCTTCGGCGCGGGGAGAGCTGAATCTAGGTACCTGCGTAGACTACCTGCGTGGAGTGCACAGATATACACCGGGCAATCAATAACAGAGACGCTGGAATTATTAGAGACAAAGGAGAATACCTATCACAATACGTAGGAATATAAACTAATTTGATAAAGAGGAAGACTTTTACTTGGTCAACCAAATGTATAGGCACGAACCCACTAAATCGGGGAAAATAACGTACCTAAGCGCCATCTATTAGGAACACGGGTGCAATCACTGCGAGGAATAGCTAGTTTATTCTAAGTTAAAACGCGGGCAATTAAAGAGTTTTTATGACCGTATTCAAATGAGTATGGGGCGGGCGCATTATTTTTAACTTAGGGTTTTTTTTTAACCTACATAACTTTGCCCCATAAATGTGAAAAATTTCATTTCCTAAAACAAAAACTGCTTAAGTTTTACCAGTATTCAGAAATACTACAAAAATAGTAAGTTAGGCTTTGTATAAGAACTTTAGGAACGAAATGACTGAAAAGTTAATTAATATTATGAGTTAAAAACTTACTTTTTTCTTTCCTGGCATCGCTGATAGTGATTAAATTCTTATTTGAACGACGCTCGTAATTACTACTAAATATGGGCAGTCACAGGCACGACCGCAGATAGGAAAGCTATAAAACGCACTATATCTAGGCTGCTGCGTGGGCTACCTGCGCGGACAGATTAAATGTCTACCGATGGCAATATTTCGTATGTACTTGTACAGGGACACGCCCGTAATCAATACATAAATCGGAAACTGTCGGGTCATCTTCAGCGCGGGGAGAGCTGAATCTAGGTACCTGCGTAGACTACCTGCGTGGAGTGCACTGATATGTCACCGGGCAATCAATAACAGAGACACTGGAATTATTAGAGACAAAGGCCTACCTATCACAATACGTAGGAATATAAACTAATTTGATAAAGAGGAAGACTTTTACTTGGTTAACCAAATGTATAGGCACGAACCCACTAAATCTGGGAAAATAACGTAAGCGCCATCTAGGTATTAGGATCGCAGGTGCAATCACTGCGAGGAATAGCTAGTTTATTTTAAGTTAAAACGCGGGATCTAGGTATTAGGATCGCGGGCGCAATCACTGCGAGGAATAGCTAGTTTATTTTAAGTTAAAACGCGGGCAATTAAAGAGTTTTTATGACCGTATTCAAATGAGTATGGGGCGGGCGCATTATTTTTAACTTAGGGACAATTTTTTTAACCTACATAACTTTGCCCCATAAATGTGAAAAATTTCATTTCTTAAAACAAAAACTGCTTAAGTTTTATCAGTATTCAGAAATACTACAAAAATAGTAAGTTAGGCTTTTTATCAGAACTTGAGGACCGAAATGACTGAAAAGTTAATTAATATTATGAGTAAAAAACTTACTTTTTTCTTTCCTGGCATCGCTGATAATGATTAAATTCTTATTTGAACGACGCTCATAATTACTACTAAATATGGGCACTAGTCACAGGCACGACCGCAAATAGGAAAGCTATAAAACGCACTGTATCTAGGCTGCTGCGTGGGCTACCTGCGCGGACAGATTCAATGTCTACCGATGGCAATATTTCGTATGTACTTGTAAAGGGACACGCCCGTAATCAATAAATAAATCTGAAACTGTCGGGTCATCTCCGGCGGGGAGAACTTAATCTAGGTTACCTGCGTAGACTACCTGCGCGAAGATCACCGGTATGCACCGGGCAATCAATAATGTAGGGTAGGGATCCGCCCTTGTCAAGTACCTATTTTAGTTAATGAATAATCTACTGAAAATACGTAACTACAGTGGGTAATAATTATTAGAATCACAAGACATTTTCGTTCGAATGTTACGATTTCACGGCTGCGACGCCGAAACCTCTGAAGCAATATTAACGATTTTTTTTTCTATTTTTGTGTGAAAATCTTAATGCGGTTCACAGAATACAATATATCTTACCAAGTAGGTATCAATAGTATAGGTCTTATAGTTTCGGAAAAGTGGCTGACATACGGACGGACAGACAGACATACAGACATGACGAATCTATAAGGGTTCTGTTTTTCGCCATTTGACTACGGAACCCTAAAAACGACTAAAAAGCAAAACATAGCTCTATAAATTATATGAGTATGTTATAGGTACTAAGGTAATGACGATTATGAATTATAAATAATTATTGTTATGTTTGAAGTCGTTATATTATTTCAATTTTAGTTAGTTAGGTTTCCGAAGCAATTTTGGGATAAAATTTTCAACGGGACCGATGGGAATGTCTACAGCTTCGAACAAAAAAAAACAAGATATCCCCAAAGTAATCGGAACTTAATAATTTTTTTTTTAAACCACCGAATTGAGAACCTTCTGTGTTTGAAGTCGGTTAAAAAAAGGAAAGTCGAGACAATTGGTAAAATACGTACGTAGTGCGTGAATAGGTGTGCGCAGCGTGCTGCTAAGTGATTAGGTGTAGGTACCTATAATAATTTGTAAAGCCACTGTGCGAAGGTACCTCCTACAGCAATAATTTAATTAACCAGGTACTTGCTACATGGTCTTTCATAGGAAAGCCCTAATATTTTTTTGAAAAAGGTTGCTTGTATTGTTTTATCAGTAGGTTGATGTATTTTTATATTATTTTTTTAATAGGCAAAGACCTCCCCTCATATCAGCTACATACAAAATTAATTGTTACTCAAACCTTGTGCACCACACTTGTGCATACAGAGCCTGATTGTCTACAAAAAACATATGGGCGACGTATGGTTTCCCTTGTCTATATGTATAAATAAACCTCCATAGACTTATTTCATACATGCTGTTGTATGGTGCTAAAAGATTAAGTAAAGCAAGCAACCTACTATGCCAAAATGCCCATTAGTTTCTGAATATTATTATTGTAACAATAACAGACTTACATTTATAACTATCATGGCACAGGACAGAGCTTTTAAATACTAAGCACATCACCTACAAATCCTCAATCTAATTATAAAGCAAGATAATTTAACCAAGGGTCTGAACATCATGATAATAATTTGGCGCACTAAAAAGTTCTGAACTTTTTCCCCTTTCAAATATATAGATCCCGAGCTAAGAATATGTTACGAAGAACTAAGTTCAGTTATATATGTACAGTAGGTAAATAAAATCAAAGGGTACATATTGACCCTAAAAGTTGACACAGTTTAATTGTTTTTTTTTTTTAAATGTAAGTATGTATGTATTATTGTCAAGTTTAGTAGAATCCTGTGGCTTTCTCACAACAAGTCTGACCCAATAACTATAACTTCCATTATATGAGTGGAGTAGATTCCCGTAGCATTTTCATACACTATTTGTTACCAACAATAGAATGAAATGTACCTAGTTCACTTTACCTTTTGGGTAAGTAATCAAACTGATTCAGTATGAGATGGAAGGTTCTCTTAGATAATTGTATTTGTTTGCAATCCTAGATTATACTATATTACACATTAGCTGCCATGTTGGCTAAAATTATGTAGGTGAATTTGTGTCTCCGATTTCTTATAGCTATCATAAAATTTAAATCCGAAGAAATGGTGTCTATGTGTTTACTAACAATCTTAAACTTAACAATCTTTTGAATTGAAATTTCTGACACCATCATATCCTGAAACTTGTGTAGATGTTGGGGGGTTGTCTAAAATAAATTTGGCACAGAGATAGATGGGAGTACCAAATAACACATATGGTATTTTTCTATCCCGAGCAATGCAGCCTAGTACATATTTAAATTTAAGCATTGAGACGTTAATTTCGCATAACAATTTATCAGGTAGGTACCTAGGTACCTACGTGTTTGTTTATTCTTAGAAATACAGTAACAGGACCACATTCTTTTTAAAGTGCAAAGTATGCATATTATTTCAACAAGGGGATTCTAGCAGGAGTGTGCGAATAAAATGACATTGAGGCTACCAAAGACATCATAGGTTCTGCTAGGTACATGAAAAATTTAAATTAGTGGGTAGGTACCTAATCATTGTTTTCTTTTCATAGTTCATAGCAACCGCCGACCAAACCGAAAGTGTTTGAAATAAAAAAATGGCGTCGTACTCAGCCTTCAGTAAGTACCTATATAAAATACTAGAAGTACCCCGCGGTTTTACCCGCGTTGTGCCCGTTCAAAAACAAAGGAAGAGATAACTAGACATGAAAATTGAAAACTTTTTGACAAAGGTTTGACCAAAGTTTTAACTTGAACTTGTGAAAATACAATTACTGAGAACAGGAAGGAATAACAAAAAATAAATAATAATAACTTACCAAACTAAAAGCTTGAATATAATAATAAAATCTTCGATCAAAAACAGTTCAAAATATCATAAAAAACACTTTTTCGAAAATTGCTCGCAGTAGTCGCAGCCATGCACAGCGCGTCTTCACGGAAAAGAATGAAATATGAACGAAACTATTGAGTGAATGATAGAAAGAACATAATATTTTGGGATTTTGGGAATGAAACTGATTAATGTTGCCAGTACAATACATTAATTTACCAACAAAACAATGAAAATCGTATAAATGTGTGGAATTAATATAGATGTTACTGTGAAAGCTCGAAGTACGGTTAATCCTAAGATTTAAGAGAAAAACCTAAGTTATACCAATTCTTAATGGTAAATGTCCAAAGAGGATTGCGATTCGAACTTTTACCATCATTCACATGGTAAATTTTAGGATTTACTTTGAAGGCTAACCTAACCTAACCTAACAATCAAATATGTACTGAATTCGAATGGTAAAAGCACGAAAAAAAATCTATTTTTCAGAAAACTTACATTTACCAATTCATGTCGGTAAATCTTAAGACTTAGTCTCAAATCTTAAGATCTACCGTAGTTCGAGCTTATACAGTAACCTAAAGGTACATATAAGCACAAAATGTGCTATGTCACAAAGCAACATGTATATTATTACCTATAGGCATAGTTTTTGGCGTGGAGACGAGGTCTAGGTCAAACTACAGTGTGACCCATGCACAAAACGGTCAATATAGCCAAGTCTGAAATTAAATGTATCAAAGATTTTAATGACAAAAAACATAATGTTTAAATGTAAATTGTATAGTGTATTATGTACTTTGTTGGGGAATTGAACGCGGACTTGTCAAAGAATAGACGAGTCTCACATTAATATTATGTACTACTAAGAGATGAATAAAATAAAGTAAGTTGGCCTAAATAGTTACATATATAAGTCCTTTTTTCATTGGTTGTATGGATGTGATGATTTTTCATACAGTTTCAATTTATTATTAAATATTGTATTTATATTTATCATTTCATTGTTTAGTATTACTTGTATTAATTTCTCTCATATTGATTTATGTAATACTACATTAACATTAAAATTGTTGGGTTGGTTATCCAAATACCGTTAAATTTTCCTTTAAATAATCTTTGAGGTTATTACTAGGAACACTTACCGGAATTAAATTAATTTGAATCAGTTCATTGAATTGAAGTAAAATCCATGGTAAAATCAATAGGTACTGTAATCTGAATGCAATGATTTTATTGGTGGTAATATTCGAAGTAATGTTATGATTGGATCACTGACTGAGTGGATTGGATACCTACAAGGTTTTCGTTGCCGGAAGTGCTTTTCGTGGTCTGTGGCTTTAGTAGAGACAACAAAGAGTGACAGAAAATGAATGTGAATGAAGAGCGATCCGACCGAACTCCGACCGACCGAACGAACTGGAACGAACCTTGATTTTGATTGATAAGCTTCATGAATTCGTAATTATTTCCTCTCAATTTTCTCTTCTTAGGGTAAACGCAGACTTGGCCGCACCGCACGCGCCGCAGTCGCCGCATTCGAATTATTTTTATATGAAGTTCTATGCAGCCTCGCATCGCATACCTCATCGCAGTCACCGCAGTACCTGAAGCGGCCAAACTCCCCGAGCCGCAGCTTTGTAAAATGTTTATAAAAATACTAACGTACGTTAGTACATATAGGTACTTAAGTCATTGATAAAAATATAACTAATTGAGGTGTAAATGCCGAAAGAGATTCGAAGAGAATCGAAATCATATATTTCCTAACCTACTAGCTTGCTTATTTTATATCATTACATTACATTAATGAGTAGTTAGTTAGTTATATTTATTTGTCGGAGCGTGGCATCAGTGGCGCCACACCAGATAGCGGATTATAACGTCACTACATTATTTTTAGTCTGTAGAAGTTTAAGAGTAGTTTGTAAATTCAGTTGACTGATGGAATCGGTAGTGTTGTTATTCCGTGACGTGAGTTCTACCTTCGTGGTGTAGTCTGTGGTATGAGAATAGACTATGTTAAGTCTGTGGTGTTACGCACGGTGACAGATGACAGTTGTTCGATAGAGGGATGTGAGCTGGTTTGGTAGTCTGTGGCAGTGAGTGAGTGAGGGAGTCTATGATAAGTAAAGATGGCGTACATTAGCCTGGTCGGTACATTAGACGTGAGGGGACGAATGGAGATGGTTGGATGGGATTACATTGGAACGTAGATTGGAGGAAGGATGTGTTGACGACATCACGATCGTATTGCGAATCGAGTATAGGATTAGGAAAAGATTCTATGGCGTGGACAGGACGACTATGGGGAGTAGGGAGGTCGTTTAGGTTCCATCAATTAATTGAATCTAGACGTATCCTAACTGTAATGTGTAATCCATGATGATCGTGTGTAAAATACAAACAATGTCATTGTAATGAAGTCCTGTGAGTTATTATTTCAAGATCAAGACCTAAGAATCCTAAGATATCTGATGTGACAGTATAAGGCTCGTGCTTATCCTGATGTGACATGTCCCCAATATCAAAAGTGGGGTAAATATCGCTGTTCCCCGACATCAAAAGTGGGATGATTATCGAGGTTACCCGACATCAGAAGTGGGATCAAGATCGCTATTGCCCACCGTGCATCTAGCAGAGAATGATAAAGATCGCTATTGCCCACCGTGCATCTAGCAGACAATGATAAAGATCGCTATTGCCCACTGAGCCTGGATTGCCCACTGTGCTGAATATCATATCGCCATGGATTGTGTTCAAGATCAACCACGGAGCTAGGTTTATGATAAGATGAAAGAATATTGAGAGCTGCAAGCTGAGCTCGTTAGTGCATGTTATGGACGACGACGGCGACGACGACGGTGACGACGACGACGACGAGATTGAAATTCATGTACCTTCCCCTGGATTATGAAGCTCGTAGTATTCGGAGATATGTCTGAATCATCATCCCGCCAAAAGCGCCACTGTCATGCGCTTTACGTCATGTTTATTTTGGAATTGGTTACAAAAGTTGGAATGTTCTGTGAGTACAGTTAGTTAGTTTTCTACTCTATTGTGGAGTTAAGAAGGTAATTATGAGCTTCCGTTAAACTTGTACGTAATGTGATATGTTCTAATATGTTTTCTTATTTTCATGTTGGTGCAATGCTGGTAATTATTGTGAGCATTGATAAACCTCGTTCAGGGTAGAACGTGGTTCTCTTCTCAATCCTGTTACCTGAGGAATATGAGGGATTGCGGTATGCCGAATTATTCAAGAATCTATCACGACGAATTCACATTGGATGTTAAATTGGTGATGTATTGTGGTAATGTTTGACATGAATTGGCGTATTGAAGTATCTTAGTTGGGAAATATCCGGTGAGCTATTTTGTGATATTTGAGTCAGTTAACATTGAGAGTTTTGTAGTGAATCTTCGTACCACTTGATAAAGTAGAAAGCTTATTGAAAGTATTTTGGATGTTTATCCCGTTGTAAAATATGAGAGTATGAGTAAGGGTTTCTATGTGACTATGTGACTTATTGAGTTCAATGTTCGAACTCGGCGATGATCGTGGTCTGGATTGACCGTACTGTGGAGTGGTCTGCTGAGACCGTGTGTTGTTGAGCAATGTGATTGCTCGTCGGCTGGTTGCCGTGACTAGACGTGACTAGACAAGCTTACTGTTACTTACTCATGGCTCATATTGTAATGTGCATTTGAGATTAATAGTCTATTGAAGTTAAAGTTGAAAATGACGTGGTACCTAGTATTCATGTGTTACATAGCATTGATGATTCCCGATTGATAATAATTGTAATTAATTTTTGATTGAAATCAAGAATTTAAGGAAGAACAAGCTTCTTAATAGTCAGGTTGACCGAGCGAGTGCAAATTACTGTAGCCGCGAGGTTTAGAGGAAAACGAGTACACAATATAGTGTCATTGACTGGTATAGGAAAATGCCTGAAGGGCAAGTACCCATTGTTAGTGATTCTGAGCCTTGTGAGGATGAACTGTAGTCACTTTTGACTGTGTGGTAACTAGTTGTGCGTGTCCTCTTGAGTCTGGGTGGTCACGGGGATGATCACGGGTGGTCACTGGGATGACCACAGGAGCGGCTGATCACAGGGATGATCAGGGCTAGGCGTGATCACTGGGATGATCACGGGAGTGGCTGATCACAGGGATGATCAGGGCTATGGGTGATCACTGGGATGATCACGGGAGTGACTGATCACAGGGATGATCAGGGCTATGGGTGATCACTGGGATGATCACGGGAGTGACTGATCACAGGGATGATCAGGGTCATGGGTGATCACTGGGATGATCACCGGAGTGACTGATCACAGGGATGATCAGGGCTATGGGTGATCACTGGGATGATCACGGGAGTGACTGATCACAGGGATGATCAGGGTCATGGGTGATCACTGGGATGATCACGGCCAGTCACAGGGATGACTGCGTATTAGGGCTACGGGGATAGCCGGACAATAGAGACACACACACTTGACTTTTACTTTGATTTGAGATTAATTTAATTTTAATGGGTATTTGCGCCTGACGATGTTCTAGTTCTAATGTTTAGATAAGCAATGTGATTATGAATATTGAGATAGTTAAATTTGTTCATTGGAAAAGAATAATAGTTTGAGCTTTACTAAGTCTTTTGTTGAAGTAGAGTTAATTAGGTCAGGAGTGACCGAACGATGGTGATCGGTACACGTTGAAAGCTTTGAACTCTAAACGTACTTACAAGTATGCACACGATAGATTACGAAAGATGCCAGTAAGTCATGTACCAGTCGAAGTTGATGTTAATAGTGATCCTGATGAGGATAAGTAAACTTGTTTTGGTGGAAACTCGAGTAAGACTCTATCGGCCGTATTGTGTTGGACCGTACCAGAGGTTGTCGTGTAGCCGTAGCTCAGTAGAAATCGGTGTCTACATTGTAGTCCGTCAGTACGCGGTAGCAGGCAACTCTGGCGGAGGTCGGGTTCTGGAGGAACCATAGAGTCCAGGAGTAGACTCAGGAGAGAGCAATTGCGATTGCTGGTCGGCTGGAGAGCCGTGGCGATAGAGGGGCTTACTAGAGTGAAGTTTCGATTTGTGTGGTTAATTAAATTGTGTTAATTTGTTGTTACAAGCGATAGTGGTACATGGCTCTGGTTGATATTGATCGTGTTAGGAAGATGCCTGTGGGGCAGGTAACAGCTGACTCAGACGAAGGTGGAGACAGTGAGGTTGATTAAGTTGTTGATTGTTACTGGTTTTATGTCGGTGGGTCAGTCTGAGACCGCACCAGAGTGCCGTAGCTGTAGCCCGTTAGAAATCGGTGTCTACTACTTGTAGTAGTCCGTGGGTAGGCAGTAGGCGGTAGCTCTGGGTAGTGTGGTCGGGTCTTGCCTGGTAGCGAAGACCGTAGAGTCATGGGACGACTCGGCATTCCGAAATGGAAGTGCATAAAGGGCAAATGCGTTTGCTAAATCTTGTGTTGTGACCACGAATAAAGCTCAGTAGTAAATCAATTGTGTTTAAATTGTTGGTTGTGTGTGAATAATGAACCAGAGTCTGTCACTGTTACTGGCCCCAGGGTTTTGGTAGATGAAACGTTATCATAATTTACTTTGATCATATTATTAATCTGAATTTGAGTTGTTAGTAATCATAGTTAGTAATTTAAAAGAAAAACTATACAGTTACGAAGTTTCTTTATTTGAGCTGTTTGTAGAAATATGATTGGTCAGAAGTGGCCGAGGCGAACAAATACTCTCGTTGGTTATTTCTGTGCAGGTTAGCCAACACACGAGGACGTGTGCTAGCAGGATGGCCGTGTCGGAGCGTGGCATCAGTGGCGCCACACCAGATAGCGGATTATAACGTCACTACATTATTTTTAGTCTGTAGAAGTTTAAGAGTAGTTTGTAAATTCAGTTGACTGATGGAATCGGTAGTGTTGTTATTCCGTGACGTGAGTTCTACCTTCGTGGTGTAGTCTGTGGTATGAGAATAGACTATGTTAAGTCTGTGGTGTTACGCACGGTGACAGATGACAGTTGTTCGATAGAGGGATGTGAGCTGGTTTGGTAGTCTGTGGCAGTGAGTGAGTGAGGGAGTCTATGATAAGTAAAGATGGCGTACATTAGCCTGGTCGGTACATTAGACGTGAGGGGACGAATGGAGATGGTTGGATGGGATTACATTGGAACGTAGATTGGAGGAAGGATGTGTTGACGACATCACGATCGTATTGCGAATCGAGTATAGGATTAGGAAAAGATTCTATGGCGTGGACAGGACGACTATGGGGAGTAGGGAGGTCGTTTAGGTTCCATCAATTAATTGAATCTAGACGTATCCTAACTGTAATGTGTAATCCATGATGATCGTGTGTAAAATACAAACAATGTCATTGTAACGAAGTCCTGTGAGTTATTATTTCAAGATCAAGACCTAAGAATCCTAAGATATCTGATGTGACAGTATAAGGCTCGTGCTTATCCTGATGTGACATGTCCCCAATATCAAAAGTGGGGTAAATATCGCTGTTCCCCGACATCAAAAGTGGGATGATTATCGAGGTTACCCGACATATTTATTTATATCCCGTTCAAATAAAAGGTCAAAATTAGTTGGGTGAATGAGGTGAATCGTGTAGTTTTGGAATGGAACTTGAAATTAAAAAAATTACCTAGGTACCATGAACCGTACTTGTACGGTTCATGGTACCTAGGTAATTTTTTTTCGTAGGTACCTACTAGACACTCCACTTTTTGTAAAAAGTGGAGTGTCTAGTAGGTAGGTACCTACGTTTATATTATTTCTTACAAAGTTTAGTCCATAGAGTAACTTATATATATACGGGTTTAGTCGATGGAAGCAGAATGGAGGTGGCTAAAATGTTCACCGTCTTTTTTACGGTGAAAAATGCACCACTAATGTAGTTTTGATGTTATCGAGAGAGTAGTAAATGCGGCCAGTGTATTTTTCTATAGAAATTAATGGTGTGACCGGTGACGAATCGGTGTGGCGGTTGTGGGTGACCGGGCGCCGGAATTTAGTAGAAATAAATATTTTTATCTACACTAATGTTGTAACATTCTACTTATGTTTCCAATACTTGACATAAAATGACTACTGTTATAGCGCAGACAACTAAAACACTCAATTTAAGCAATTGCACATGATGTTATAATATCCACATCGATATCGTAAAATCTCATTATAACATCGCGCCCTGCGCGGCGCGCGCCCTGCGGCCCTGCGCGGCGCGCGCCCTGCGGCCCTGCGCGCGCAGCTGCGCTCTCATTGGTTAGATTTTAATGGCGGCAAGTTCACTGTGACAATACACGTACGCGTGAATTTAATGTTTCGCAATGTGTTTTGTTTCTAAAATTTTGTTTGATTAATTGCATTAGTGAAGATAAAGTAGTGTATGCAACTGCATATAACACGGGTATTAAAACACTCGTTACTATTATGAAACTCGCTGCGCTCGTTTCATAAACTCACACTCGTGTTTTAATACCCTTCTTTATATGACAGTTGCATAAACTACTATTTAAGGTATTGTTACTTACCTACTCTCAGAAAAGTAAGTAGTTGGTTACCTTTTCCAAATACATTCATCTATCCCTGGAAAAGAACATATTTTCGGAAAACTTAACCGCTATTCTGAGTTACAACTTGAAAACTACCTACCTACCTATTAAGGAGTTTGGAGCCGATTGAGATGATGCCTTTTAATTGCTTAATTGATACATTTAATAGGTAGGTATAAAATAAACTTTGTAAATTACCTCTGGCCAATGATTATGATTGATTATTTTATATGTTTGGTAGGTACGTTAGCTATGTACCAACCTAGTAAGTACCTACCTAAATACAAAGGTACGCAGGGAAGAGGTTTCTATGTCTAGAATTAGGTATTTCAACATGGTAGGTACCTATGTCTAAGACGTACCTATCCATGGTGTCACAACAGATGGTGGCGGTATAGGTAGGTATTAAACGAATAAATGAGTGAAACAAGTGCCCATTCAAATCCCAAGTTACTAGGTAGGTACCTACCTAGGCTCTTTAAAGCACGAGTGTTGTTTGCTCAACGCTTTAATGTAGGGATGAATATTGAAATACCTACGTAGGTACTTACACACCCTTGAGGCATTTAAGTACCGAATACCTACCTACCTGAATGTAAGTTCCAAGAAGGCAGGTTGGTTATGGTAGGTATGGTCCATACCTACCATAACCAACCTGCCTTCTTGGAACTTACATTACATGGCCGTATGGATTGATTTTGAATGTTCAGAATTTTGCTAGGTAGGTAGGTACTCTAGGCGGCGTGCTAAGTGTTCCAGGCACGCCGCCTGAGAGAGATGGGGGTAGGTGCTGTTGCACTCCCTTTCCTCCGAGGCGTGCTCATCAACGCGAGCTGTCGGCGCGACTGGAGAAGCGGAGGAATGCCGCAAGGTAGCCCCGCGACTCTTGTCACTGAGCCGCTGACGACGGAACACAGTAGGAGTTTTAGTGGGTATTTCCCGGCCCGTTGATCGCGTCGGGACGAGTCCCACATACCCCGGTCGTTTCCCCGAACTGCCGGGGATGCATAAACGCATTTCTCCTACTAAAAAAAAAAAGGTAGTAATGAAATGTAAGCATTAAAATTGTTTATTAGTGCAGGTTCAGCTATACGTAACTACTAACATACGAGTATATGTAAGGTATTTGCGTATTCAATATTCATACCCTTGCAATAGGTCTATTTTATTCGTAGGTAGGTATATCCTAACTTCCTAACTTCCTAACTAATATTATAAATGCGAAAGTAACTCTGTCTGTCTGTCTGTCTGTTACGCTTTCACGCCAAAACTACTGAATCGATTTGAATGAAATTTGGTACACAGTTAGTCCAGAACCTGAGAAAGGACATAGGCTACTTTTTACCACGAAATTCTTGCGGAAACGGGTACAACGCGGGTGAAACCGCGGGGCACTGCTAGTAGGTACATATATCGACTAATCTAAGTAAAATAAGTAGTAATCATATGATCCACTGGTGTAGCGCTCGTGGCGTATTTTGACTAAGCGATGTTAGCTCCTAACTTCCTAAGCTACGTGTAGCTCAATCCCTACTAGGATGGGTCACCGATACTGGCATTTCTATCCGAGCGCTACCGTGCTTCGGAGGGCACGTTAAATTGCCGTCCCGGTTGTTGCAATCGTTAGACCATGTCGGAGGCCTTTAGGCGGTCTAAAAACTCCGACACCGTTGGCCACTAACCTAGGTACTCGAACTTACTTTACTTACTGGACTGGTGGTTTCGACCACGAAAAAAACCTATAGGCAGGTGTTGTATTTTTATGAAAAACAATATTCGCCACTGTTCATTAAAATGTTGCCTCAATTCAATACACTGCTACAGCACTGCGGAATGGCACGTTTTTATTTGGAATTTTTATTACGTAGGTACCGGTTTCTTTTTGTAACAGGATCTGGCTCTCTCCCTCTTAAGCGAAAATTTATTTAAATTCTTAAAGGAATATTCGTTTTTCTTTGTCTTTCTTCTGTGTGAGCTTCGGAAGTTTTTATCGTCTTTACTTAAGTTGAATCTGATTGTTTTATTTCCAAGATACAAACACAGGCGTTGGTTTATTAACTGTGCCCGGAACGGCATCTTATCTAGGAAATAATTAACTTCGCTTTAGGAAGATACGCTCTCTATTTACCTACTCGTAGGTATTAAAAATGCGTAATTTTGTGAAATTGTAGGTATGCACAAAATAGCGTCGCAAGTCCTACTTCGCTTTTCATTGTGTTTAATGTAATGACTTAATGAGTGTTTTTTATTAATTAAGCAAAAACTACTGAACGTACCTATTAGGATGAAACTTTAGGTAAGTACAGCATTTTAGGTTATAAGTACATCAGAATAAGATATGGGGTAAAGTTTATCCCAAAATTGTTTCAGATACAGGTACAACCCGGGTAAAACCGCGGGGTGCGGCTAGTCGTAGGTATATAAATTTCACTGTTTACACTTCTTTTACCTAGAATACTTAGATGGATAAACGGCTCGACCGATAAACATGTAAGTACCTACCTATTAGTTATTTTCTTATTTATGTCAACCTGCCACTCTGTTTGTAATTAAATAAGATCTTAAATGCTAATGTTCTGTTTCAAACCGTGGCTCAAAATCTTGGCACACCCATGTACTATAGGTACATTACAATTCGACTTTTCAATTTGAACTAAACAATAAGAAGGCAGTGCGAATCACCGCGTAATATTCATTAGAGTTGGGTCCCTTTTGGTGACATTAATTAAGTGCTGGTACTGAGGGTCCCCAAGGAGCGTGGTGACATGGAACATCAAGTATTCATGCCTTCAAGCTGGTAATAGATGTTGATTACAGATGAGAGATGATATGAAGGGCTTTGGTAACTATAAGTCTTGGTAGTGTTAAAAATAAAAGATGAAGTACGGGCGTAATCTTTTCAAGGAATTAGGTAGGTACCTAGTTCGTGGTTTTTTTTCAAGGAACACTATTTTCAACCAAATTCAGAAAAGGAAGAAGAAAGAAAAAATGGTATACCTACTTACCTACTTTTTACGTAATCTGAAGTAGGCTATACTAATATAATATAGAAATGCTGTAGAGTTCGCGCTTTTGTTTTTTATTTGTTTCTTCTTCTTGTAATGGATAGCCGCAGTCAGTTTATCCCAAAATTCCTACGGGAATGGGCACGAGTAAAACCGCGGGGCGTTGCGAGTCTTTATACTAATCTAAATATGTATACCTATTCTTTTACAGTAAATATGACATAAATAATTGTTTTATAATTATTTTTCATAAAACTTTCAATGTTAATAACCATAATCTAAAACGGGCCGACATCAAAACAAACAATATCTCTGCAAATTAATCAAAGTTTCAAATTATTTAAATATTGATTTAACTCCAGTAAGTACCGGGGCACCCCTGCTAGTGCAAATATTGGCCGCGGACAAACAGTAATATCGTTGCGCCTCTCGGCTAAAAGTAGACTGCACGACAGATAAGTGGAATCGTAACTTGTGGCGCTGTTAATAAAAAAATAAAATTGGGAGTCATAGCCTAATTATATTGTAGCTCGAATAAGCATTATTCGTATTAAGTTTCTAGCGATAGAGTCCAGTTCCATCTGACCGCTACATGTGCTTCGGAGGCCACGGTGAACAGTCGTCTCGTGTTGTTTCAATTAATTGACCGACGGTTATAAAACCCAATTACATAACATTTATTTAAAAGAACTAACTTTTTAGCTACGTATTCTGTTGAGTACACAATGCTTACAAAGACGGATGTCCTCATTAACCAGTAACGCTGGAATAAGTGTAAGCTTACCCTGGTTCGGAGATAGGATGAAACAGGCGTAAGTTTTCTATACTAATATTATAAATAGGTAAAGTTTCTAACTTCCCACAATAGTAAATTCCCACAGGAATGGGCATAACGCGGGTAAAACCGCTGGACGCCGCTAGTTCAGGATGGATAACAGGATGCAAGCTTAAGCTGAAATGAAGGGCTCAATATACTAATACCTAGTACTGTCCAATCTGCTTTCCAAACATGAATTATTGTGTGAAAAGCAGATTGGAAAACGTAAACACTGATCTGGCCTAAAACTGCATTTTCACTTGAGAACACAATATTTCGATACCTTGCGGTATATTAAGAAAACACTTGAACCGAGATCATGTGATTCTTGAACAATGATTCTTCATTGATGGATGGAATTAACTGTTTATTATCATCACATGTTCATTAAGTTATCTCTGGCAGAGATAACTTAATGAACATGTGATGTGATTAGTGTTATGAGCAGAGATTCTCTGCTCATAACTCTCTGCTCACTAAATAAGAACTCGACTTTGTTCGTTGTCGTTGTCAGGCGTCCAGGCGATCTTAACTTGAGCCATGTTGGTTGTACAGACAACTACAAAAGTTGAAGAACACTTTTAATGTTACAAAATACTTTAACATTAAAAGATGCTATAAATAAGTGTGTTCAGGTGTGTCAATCAACTTGTAGTTGACTGTACTTACCTCGAGACAAAAATATCCGACGTCTTTGTCCAGAATGTATAAGTTCCAAGTTTCCCCGCAAGCAGAGTTATGGCGCGCGCACTCTGTATCTCGCTCCCGATGAACAAACGTACAAAACGCCCGCTCGATATGTTAATGACGGCTGCTGAATACTGACGGATAATGGACGGATTAGAGGATTTACTACCGCTCATGACGATACTTTAATATCGTGTTTCGTCTGCAAAAGTTTATGAAAATATACAGACTGAACTATTATTATCCATTGTGAAAAATTGTGAGGTGTCGTAACAGATGCTGAAGAGGTTGTTGCAGGCAATTTGTATTGATAAAGTTGGGGTCATAGATTTAATAGACATAAGAACTTCACTACATAGTATAAAATAAAGTCGTCTCTGTTTCGTGTCTGTTTGTCTGTTTGTCTGTATGCTTAAATCTTTAAAATTACGCAACGGATTTTGATGCGGTTTTTTGTAATAGGTAGAGTGATTCAAGAGGAAGGTTTTTATGTAAAAAAAATCCCGAAATTCCCACGGGAACGGGCACAACGCGGGTAAAACCGCGGGGCGCTGCTAGTTTATTATATGGTTTTGTTGTAAGTTATTTTTGTTTAATTTGGGTCAGTTTTATTTGACGTTAGGAGCGTCTCCAGAGACATTACATATTAAGCCGTGCATATCATTTTGTAAATATTGTAAATATTATCTAATTGTTAATTCTTTTTTCGAACTGTACTATATACAGTAAGCTTTCCAAAGCTTTAGTCTGTGCTTTAGTTTTAGTACATGTTCTTCGTTTAGATTGAGTCAGTTACCTGCCAAGCTGCGTCCCGTGAGTTCAATAAAACTTGCTTTCAACATCACACATCTTTGTTACACCTAGTAGCTTGTAAACTCGATAAAAACGACGCCTTACTAATACGGGCTTTGATCAAAATTCAATAAAGTTAATGGGTAACAGTATCTCATTGTCGAGCCGTCGGTAATGACTCTTCTATCACTTTTAATGAGTGCGTTATTGATTAGAAAGTACTAAAAGCTCCCCGCGATTTTACCCGCATAATGCTCTTTATCATAGGAATTTAGTGAAAAATATACCCTATAACCTTCTACTTGAAGCGCTCGTGGCGTAGTTTGACTAAGTGATGTTAGCTCATTGCGATTGTTAAGCAACGTGTAGCTCGGCCCCTACTTGGATGGGTGGCCGATAGTGGCATTTCTATCTGAGCGCTACCGTACCTCGGAGGTCACGTTAAATTGTCGGTCCCGGTTGTTGCAATTGTTAGACCATGTCGGAGGCCTTTGAACGGTCTTAAAACTCCGACAGCGGGTTAGCCACTGACCTACTCGAACTTACAGTAGAATCAGTAAGATTCCATAATACAAGCTTACAGTTTAGTCTGAGTCTCATTAACCGTGTGTGAATAATTTCGGCTGTATGTGTGTGTGTATTATTCGAGAAATATTTTACAAAAGGACACTTTAATTTCACAAGTATGTATTCAATATTTAGTACTAAAATAAAGCAGGTACTTCGTACAGGATGTTTTTGTTTTTTCATTTAATACAATACCGCCATTATACTTATAAAGTTCTCTGTACTCATGCATGACTCATGATATCATATGATTTCGCTGTAATTTAATCTATACTAATATAAAAAGCTGCAGAGTTTGTTTGTTTTGTTTGTTTGAACGCGCTAATCTCAGGAACTACTGGTCCGATTTGAAAAATTATTTTTGTAATGGATAGCCACATTCGCTATGTTTCATCCCGAAATTCCCACGGGAACGGACCCAACGCGGGTAAAACCGCGGAGCGGTACTTGTTTGATAATAAACAAACTCGCTATTGGTGCGTCTGTAAAATCTAGTGATTTTCCACGGTTTTGCTCTCGACATGCTGGTTCCTCTCAGAATGTTATAATAACATATTGTTGTTGTTGTTGTAATTCAAATATATGCTACCAACTAAATTATTAATGTGAATGTGTAAACGTCGCTAATGTAACAATTAAAATAAGTAAATAAAAATTAGCCCATGTTATTTTTATGTTTAACTATTCTAGTGCAAATCTGACCAATAGAGAAAATAAGAGATATCAGTCGTAGAGGTGATCAATTAATCAGACGAAAATATTCAAACTGTTAAACCAGCCTTAATTTATATATATTTTATAATCATATTAAGTAGATAAGTAAGGAAGTTAGTAATTGAATATGATACGCAATACCACCACAAAATATACAACAACAGTGTTTACTGTCATTGTATTGTACATTGTAGATTTGATAACGCAACATAAATAGGAGTACGTATTTGTACTGATTAAAATACCTAATGTAATCAATAAATACAGCAAATATATTTCCTTCATAATACGAGCGTAAATATAAAATACGCAAATAAATTCCCCATTAAGTTCTTTTAAGCTTACTAAGCAATAAAACAGGAGAAAATTGTCGCTGAGATGAGCTTAAAGCTTTGTTCGGATTTGATCGAAGTTTTGCAAGCTTCGGGAAACTTTAGCTGGTAGTAATGAAGACTTATGAGTCTAGCTGTCGTCTCTCCTCAGTAATTGTCATCTCACTTGTTAGGGGACTCGCATATCAACCACCTAAATTGACTTTGACGTATCTCGCTGACGAATCTTTGTAATTAGCTTTATTTTCGTTTATTAGTTTCGTTTGTAGAGTGATGGAAAATGAAATGTGTTGGAGTAGGCAGATTTTTTAATTGAACTTTGTGTGTAATATATATATGTATGTCGGCAAACCTTCGATAATCATCCCACTTCTGATGTCGGGGACATGTCACATCAGGATAAGCACGAGCATTATACTGTCACATCAGATATCTTAGGATTCTTAGGTCTTGATCTTGAAATAATAACTCACAGGACTTCGTTACAATGACATTGTTTGTATTTTACACACGATCATCATGGATTACACATTACAGTTAGGATACGTCTAGATTCAATTAATTGATGGAACCTAAACGACCTCCCTACTCCCCATAGTCGTCCTGTCCACGCCATAGAATCTTTTCCTAATCCTATACTCGATTCGCAATACGATCGTGATGTCGTCAACCCATCCTTCCTCCAATCTACGTTCCAATGTAATCGCCATCCAACCATCTCCATTCGTCCCCTCACGTCTAATGTCCCGACCAGGCTAATGTACGCCATCTTTACTTATCATAGACTCCCTCACTCACTCACTGCCACAGACTACCAAACCAGCTCACATCCCTCTATCGAACAACTGTCATCTGTCACAGTGCGTAACACCACAGACTTAACATAGTCTATTCTCCTACCACAGACTACACCACGAAGGTAGAACTCACGTCACGGAATAACAACACTACCGATTCCATCAGTCAACTGAATTTACAAACTACTCTTAAACTTCTACAGACTAAAAATAATGTAGTGACGTTATAATCCGCTATCTGGTGTGGCGCCACTGATGCCACGCTCCGACACGGCCATCCTGCTAGCACACGTCCTCGTGTGTTGGCTAACCTGCACAGAAATAACCAACGAGAGTATTTGTTCGCCTCGGCCACTTCTGACCAATCATATTTCTACAAACAGCTCAAATAAAGAAACTTCGTAACTGTATAGTTTTTCTTTCAAATTACTAACTATGATTACTAACAACTCAAATTCAGATTAATAATATGATCAGATAGCGTAAGAAATCACAAAGTAAATTATGATAACGTTTCATCTACCAAAACCCTGGGGCCAGTAACAGTGACAGACTCTGGTTCATTATTCACACACAACCAACAATTTAAACACAATTGATTTACTACTGAGCTTTATTCGTGGTCACAACACAAGATTTAGCAAACGCATTTGCCCTTTATGCACTTCCATTTCGGAATGCCGAGTCGTCCCATGACTCTACGGTCTTCGCTACCAGGCAAGACCCGACCACACTACCCAGAGCTACCGCCTACTGCCTACCCACGGACTACTACAAGTAGTAGACACCGATTTCTAACGGGCTACAGCTACGGCACTCCGGTGCGGTCTCAGACTGACCCACCGACATAAAACCAGTAACAATCAACAACTTAATCAACCTCACTGTCTCCACCTTCGTCTGAGTCAGCTGTTACCTGCCCCACAGGCATCTTCCTAACACGATCAATATCAACCAGAGCCATGTACCACTATCGCTTGTAACAACAAATTAACACAATTTAATTAACCACACAAATCGAAACTTCACTCTAGTAAGCCCCTCTATCGCCACGGCTCTCGAGCCGTCCAGCAATCGCAATTGCTCTCACAGCCGCCGAGTCTACTCCTGGACTCTATGGTTCCTCCAGAACCCGACCTCCGCCAGAGTTGCCTGCTACCGCGTACTCACGGACTACAATGTAGACACCGATTTCTACTGAGCTACGGCTACACGACACCCTCTGGTACGGTCCAACACAATACGGCCGATAGAGTCCTTACTCGAGTTTCCACCAAAACAAGTTTACTTATCCTCATCAGGATCACTATTAACATCAACTTCGACTGGTACATGACCTACCGGCATCTTTCGTAATCTATCGTGTGCATACTTGTAAGTACGTTTAAAGTTCAAAGCTTTCAACGTGTACCGATCACCATCGTTCGGTCACTCCTGACCTAATTAACTACTTCAACGAAAGACTTAGTAAAGCTCAAACTATTATTCTTTTCCAATGAACAAAAACTATCTCAATATTCCTAATCACATTGCTTATCTCAACATAATACTAGAACATCGTCAGGCACAAGTACCCATTAAAAATCAAATTATTTTTAAATCAAAGTAAAAGTCAAGTGTGTGTGTCTCTATTGTCCGGCTATCCCCGTAGCCCTAATACGCAGTCATCCCTGTGACTGGCCGTGATCATCCCAGTGATCACCCATAGCCCTGATCATCCCTGTGATCAGTCACTCCGGTGATCATCCCAGTGATCACCCATGACCCTGATCATCCCTGTGATCAGTCACTCCCGTGATCATCCCAGTGATCACCCATAGCCCTGATCATCCCTGTGATCAGTCACTCCGGTGATCATCCCAGTGATCACCCATGACCCTGATCATCCCTGTGATCAGTCACTCCCGTGATCATCCCAGTGATCACCCATAGCCCTGATCATCCCTGTGATCAGTCACTCCCGTGATCATCCCAGTGATCACCCATAGCCCTGATCATCCCTGTGATCAGCCACTTCCGTGATCATCCCAGTGATCACGCCTAGCCCTGATCATCCCTGTGATCAGTCACTCCGGCGATCATCCCAGTGATCACCCATGACCCTGATCATCCCTGTGATCAGTCACTCCCGTGATCATCCCAGTGATCACCCATAGCCCTGATCATCCCTGTGATCAGCCACTCCCGTGATCATCCCAGTGATCACGCCTAGCCCTGATCATCCCTGTGATCAGCCGCTCCTGTGGTCATCCCAGTGACCACCCGTGATCATCCCCGTGACCACCCAGACTCAAGAGGACACGCACAACTAGTTACCACACAGTCAAAAGTGACTACATTTCATCCTCACAAGGCTCAGAATCACTAACAATGGGTACTTGCCCTTCAGGCATTTTCCTATACCAGTCAATGACATTAGATTGTGTACTCGTTTTCCTCTAAACCTCGCGGCCACAGTAATTTGCACTCGCTCGGACAACCTGACTATTAAGAAGCTTGTTCTTTCTTAAATTCTTGATTTCAATCAAAAGTTAATTAAAATTATTATCAATCGGGAAACTTCAATGCTATGTAACACATGAATACTAGGTACCACGTCATTTTCAACTTTAACTTCAATAGACTATGAATCTCAAATGCACATTACAATATGAGCCATGAGTAAGTAACAGTAAGCTTGTCTAGTCACGTCTAGTCACGGCAACCAGCCGACGAGCAATCACATTGCTCAACAACACACGGTCTCAGCAGACCACTCCACAGTACGGTCAATCCAGACCACGATCATCGCCGAGTTCGAACATTGAACTCAATAAGTCACATAGTCACATAGAAATCCTTACTCATACTCTCATATTTTACAACGGGATAAACATCCAAAATACTTTCAATAAACTTTCTACTTTATCAAGTGGTACGAAGATTCACTACAAAACTCTCAATGTTAACTGACTCAAATATCACAAAATAGCTCACCGGATATTTCCCAACTAAGATACTTCAATACGCCAATTCATGCCAATCATTACCGCAATCCCTCATATTCCTCAGGTAACAGGATTGAGAAGAGAACCACGTTCTTCCCAGGACGAGGTTTATCAATGCTCACAATAATTACCCGCATTGAACCAACATGAAAATAAGAAAACATATTAGAACATATCACATTACGTACAAGATTACACTTGACTCTTTCGGAAGCTCATAATTACCTTCTTAACTCCACAATAGCGTAGAAAACTAACTAACTATACTCACAGAACATTCCAAGTTTTATAACCAATTGCAAAATAAAAATTACGTAAAGCGCATGACAGTAGCGCTTTTGGCGGGATTATGATTCAGACATATCTCCGAATACTACTAGCTTCATAATCCAGGGGAAGGTACATGAATTTCAATCTCGTCGTCGTCGTCGTCGTCGTCGTCGTCGTCGCCGTTGTCGTCGCCGTCGTCGTCGATAACATGCACTAACGAGCTCAGCTTGCAGCTCTCAATACTCTTTCATCTTATCATAAACCTAGCTCCGTGGTTGATCTTGAACACAATCCATGGCGATATGATATTCAGCACAGTGGGCAATAGCGATCTTGATCATTCTCTGCTAGATGCACGGTGGGCAATAGCGATCTTGATCATTCTCTGCTGAACGCTCGGTGGGCAATAGCGATCTTGATCCCACTTCTGATGTCGGCAAACCTTCGATAATCATCCCACTTCTGATGTCGGGGACATGTCACATCAGGATAAGCACGAGCATTATACTGTCACATCAGATATCTTAGGATTCTTAGGTCTTGATCTTGAAATAATAACTCACAGGACTTCGTTACAATGACATTGTTTGTATTTTACACACGATCATCATGGATTACACATTACAGTTAGGATACGTCTAGATTCAATTAATTGATGGAACCTAAACGACCTCCCTACTCCCCATAGTCGTCCTGTCCACGCCATAGAATCTTTTCCTAATCCTATACTCGATTCGCAATACGATCGTGATGTCGTCAACCCATCCTTCCTCCAATCTACGTTCCAATGTAATCGCCATCCAACCATCTCCATTCGTCCCCTCACGTCTAATGTCCCGACCAGGCTAATGTACGCCATCTTTACTTATCATAGACTCCCTCACTCACTCACTGCCACAGACTACCAAACCAGCTCACATCCCTCTATCGAACAACTGTCATCTGTCACAGTGCGTAACACCACAGACTTAACATAGTCTATTCTCCTACCACAGACTACACCACGAAGGTAGAACTCACGTCACGGAATAACAACACTACCGATTCCATCAGTCAACTGAATTTACAAACTACTCTTAAACTTCTACAGACTAAAAATAATGTAGTGACGTTATAATCTGCTATCTGGTGTGGCGCCACTGATGCCACGCTCCGACATGTATATATATGTAGTACGAGTATATTAGGCAATTTATTTTGTGTTTTGTGTAACTAGAAATATGAACTTTATTCTTTATACTGCTAAAATGTAGTTTTCTAACACAAATAGTTAAGACTGAAGGATACGTAAGAAGAAGTACCTAACTTAACAAATGCTAAAGAGTAATCTAGCTACGCCGTATGTAACGCCGCTGCCGTTGCGATATAACGCTAGTTTCTACTAAAAGCTACATAAATAAAAGCTGTAGGAGACATTAAACCTTTTGTGCGGCGTCAGTAATGTGGTGTACATCTTTCCGTGTGAGCGAGCATGATTCATCAGGGCCCATTCACAGCGATCTCTGGATTCACTCGCGGTTTAGATAAGGATGTGGTAAAATTGAAACGAGCTGTTATCGATAACTGAAGTTACAGTATTGGTTAAATGAAGGAGTGTGTTTAACATTCACTTATTCTCTATTTGATCGAAGCTACATAAATAACTTGCGTCTAGTGTTATATAACTTGTTAACTTATTTAATAAATATTTGGTTTTGGTTTCGCTTAAAAATCAAACTGTACTACTCGTAATCTTCGTAGAGTGATTTCAGATATAGCTCAGCGAGTATTGTCTTCCAACTTAGATGTCAATCAATCAATTAATTAAACCGAATGGGGGAAGTTCCAGTAAAAAACAATCTTCCTTTCAATGACGCCTGTGTAAATATCAATAGCAGAACATCTTTAATATGTTTTGAATGAATGTCTTGCTATTCATATTTACGTAGGCGCTAAAGGTTAGCTGCAATAAATGAGTATTTCATAATACTTCACTGCATTCAACGAGTGTACGATACAATATTTATATTTATTTTTATACCCTTTTAAAACTTTAGTTAATTAGTGTTTTAATTTTGTTTTTACTAGATAATTTAAGCCACTAGATGTTTTGTTGTATAAATAAAAGTTTTACTTTCAAGAGCGTGTTTTGATTAAAAACAAATATTTCATACTCTAATATTTCACCAATCCCACGATAAACAGACACTAGCTATCACCAAAATCATATTAGATACTTCTTGCAGTAGATATATTATCATCAATTTAATAAGTACGCAAGTGATATATTATCATCAATTTATTAAGTACGTAAGAGATATATTATCATCAAGCATACTTTCGTATGCTGTTTATCGAGAAACCCAAACATCTAAGAGCATCCCTACCATTCGGGAGAGATTTACCCGACCGGCGGTGTGACGAGTCGGCTTACCGTGATTTCCCGAGGGAGACGGACCTAAAAGACACCTCTACTGCATCCGCGGTATTACTTTACCATACTTCGACAGCTTCTATCACCGGAGAGTAATTATTTTATGGAGTGGTAATTGTTTTTGGAAGCGATCTTGGGTCGGTCATCAATTTGGGAAGAGATTAAGCTGTGTAGTGTTACATGGGTGGGAGTAATAAGGGTCATTATAGACGATTGGGGTACAAAAGTCAGATTAAAAATGCAATGCAGTTTAATTTACATTGATTAATTTCACCTTGTAAGTAATGGTTTTGTGTAAATAGGAAGAAATATACGGGGTGTGAGAGAAGGCTGTGTGTCTATCCGTCTCTTACACCAGTCAGAAAGACAGATAGAAAATCAGACAGAAAGATAGACACAGAAGAGTTCTTTTTTCTTCTTGAGGTCTCGAATCATAAAAACGACCGAAATGAGAACCTTTTTATTATCGAGCCGGGTAAAAATAAGAATAAGTGAGCAGCAATATCCCGATGCTTCATATTAATGTTTGCCTCGATAATGTAAACATCAGTGTCCACCCTCAAGGCGACGACAATGCATCACGAGCCGACTTCCGGCGGATGTGACGTAACGAGGCTGTTGTTCCTCCCTCCCTCACCCCCGCTGTCCTCGCAATATTTTTGTATTTATCTACCCTACCAAGATTACATGTTGTAGGCAAAATGTTTAATTGGGCATTTTACAGACGGCAAAATTGACTTCGCTATTTTTTTGTAAATATGTATTTAACATGTGTTGATACTGCTTAGTATTGATATATTGTGTTCTTTTATAAAGCTTGAAACAGTAGGCAAGTAATTATCTGTGAAAAATAACGTAAGACGTTCAGACTAGCTATGATGTACAAAAACACATTTATCATCATTACATAATATTTTGCTATATTTCCTAAGTAAAATTACAATACTTAACTTAAGTTATTTTAAGTTTAATAACTATAACTTAGTTATTTTACAAATGATAAGAATCTTCACTTAGCAACAGGACCTCGACAGTTTGTAAAACGGCGAATCCCCCATTTCACTTGACTATAACATATAGATTATATTTTTGATAGCATTCATTGTCGATGCCTCCATGGTGATGAATACAGCTCGTATTAATAATTTGTCCGCGGGCGGTTTATGGATGTTGTAAAAGTATTCAGTTGTCGAAGTAATAACTCTTAATCAGTTTTTGGACTGGGGCTTATTATTTTATATGTTTTGATGAGATTAAAGTGCTCTGGTGGAAAAGTTTCTTGTTTTTTATTTATACTTTCAGTTATGAAATCGGATAGTTGTAACTCGTGACCACGGAAGAGCGAAGCACTTATTGTCTTTATTTCGTGCTCTTGACTATATTTTCTGAAATCTAAAAGGAACAGTTTATACTAATATTATAAAGAGGTAAAATTTGTAAGTTTGTTTGTTTGTTTGTTTGTTTTTTTGTTTGTTTGTATGTTCGAGCAAATCTCAGAAATTATCAGTCCTATTTGAATAATTCTTTTTGTAATAGATAGCCACATTCAACGAGAAGGTTATAGGCTACTTTTCATACCGAAATTCCCACAGGAACGGGCACAACGCGGTAAAACCGCGGGGCGCTGCTAGTAACTAATAAGTCACAAGATTAGCACCCATTCATCCCTTGACCACTAGTGTAACCGTAATTTGCTCGAAACGTTAGGGTACGTATTTTAATACATACCTTATATTGTCTAACGCAATACAGATCCGTTTAATATAGTATAATGAGATAAAAAGTATATGTTCCAAAAAAATACATCCAAATCGGTCCAACGTTTAAGTAAGTTTTAAGTACAAAATAATAAACATCCGTACCATACTCCAATTAATACCTATCTGTAAAGTACAATGCTGGAGAAATTATTCCGTAAGTACTTACTTGTAGGTAGTAGTTATCTCTTTCACTTTGAAAACATTGAAAGTACTTTTCTGAGTAAAGCCGCTTAGCTCTCTAATTGGCGCTTGAAGAGAGATCATACAGTTGCGATGCCTCATTATAGAGGATTTACCTGTACAAGTGTAGGTAGGTACAAGACACTTTTGTCGACTCTACCTACAGAGCAAAGGTAAGGCCAGTAAAATTAGCTGACGAACCCTGGGGCTATATACATACTTATATTTTGCATGCTGAAATACAATCTTAGAGTTAATAGTAACAAGATAGGTGAATACGAAAACCATATCGATGAGTTAGTATATACTCGTATCTATAAATTAAATACCATTAGAAAAATGGTCATCTACAATTTAATGTAAGGTACAGTCCTTACAAGCTGTCTATACAATTCGCCCACAATCACATTTTCCTGAGCTATAAATAATTAAATATCAACCGACAGCCGGAAAACTTGTAATTGTTAAACGCCGTGAAAAAGTTTTGTAACTGAATTTGTAAAACCAGGAAATAATAAATATCTGCTACGTTAATGTATCATAGCACAGCATGATACAAAAAAGGGTTCCAACTCATTGTAACTTTGATTAAATGGACATTCACAATGTTCAGTTAAAAATTAATGAAATGGAAATGCTTTCAATAAATTATAATTTAAATGTTCTCTCTCGCTTGGACTGTGGCACAGTATTGTAAATTATCTTTTACTAGCAGCACCCCGCGGTTTTACCCGCGTTGTGCCCGTTTCCGTGAGAATTTCGAGACTAGCGCGTGCAAACATACAAAGCAATAAAAAAAAATCAGCTTTATTGTATATTAGCTGCGCCCCGCGGTGTTACCTGTGTTGTACCCGTTCCAACGGGAATTTCAGGATAAAATGTATCCCACGTGTTATTCTGATGTATAACCTATATTACTGTAAAGTTTCATCCAAATCCGTCGTTCAATTCATGCACGAAAATGCGAAATACTTTCTGTTTTCTCTTCATGTAGATAGGGTCAAATGAGTGTAGGTGTCAAGTATTGCTTGTTTAAAACAAGCTTTAGGGCAACGTTGTAAATCCTGACGACGTATCGGTTTTCATTAGTGGTACACAAAGATCTGAGACATAAAGTTATAAAGTTTATAAGCCGCCCAAAGCCTTTGGGCGGGCGGGATTTACAAAAATTAAACAATTTTACTTGCAAATGTTTAAAACAGCTAATATTTTTAACGTTTTATTCACAGTTTCAACTATTATTTTAACTTTTGCCACTAAAAGACAGAACTAATTTTAGTTAAAATCGGTGTAATCAACGCATCGCGTGTACACCGGTTACAGCATAATTTTAATGGCCGATTTCCATTAGTCAGTCTCATTACTGAACAATATCTATATTGTTTATCTGTATTTACAACAAAAACCTTTTATTTGAACCTTTCCTTTGTAATATAGCTTTAAATAACGGGAAATGCGGAAGTTACCTGTATAAAATAATTGCCTGTAGAGATATTTATTTTAGTCTATACTTTTTAGTCACACTTTCTATTCAACTCTTTTGCACGTTAAAGTTAATTAACGTAACAATTAATTTTAAATAAACTCTATACCCAGTAGTGGGCCTAGTAGGATGTTTCAAAAATCGACCTTAGTTCGTGAAATCGTATAAAATGTTACCTATCTAATATTAATATTATAAAGAGACAAAATTTGAAAGTATGTTTCTATCTTCGAGCTAATCTCGGGGATTAGTCCGATTTGAATAATTATTTTTGTAATACATTCAACTACGACAACTACATTCATAGGAAAGGTTATAGTCTATTTTGCATCCCGAAATTCCCATGGGAACGGCTACTACGCGGGAAAACCGCGGAGAACTGCTAGTCTTGCAATAATGTATAAACTTTAATTCTTTGCTGCCCGCGCGGCAAAATATCAGTTTTATGAAGCAAATCTCCTTATCTCATTTGCCACTCCGCCGACCGCGGTAACAAATGGGTACTTTGTCACACTATTCGCTGGTAATGGGTAATATTACTCTAAAATCTTACTGAAAACAAGTTTATTCATGTGATTATAATAGTAGAAGATGGTTGGATTGTTATGTTTAATTAATATGTCATTCGGGTGAATATTTTATAACTATTGTTTAAAGATTTTTTAATTATTTACGTTGGCATTTTTCAGAATATTTTTTTTGTCTAGAGAAATACGCATTTATATTACCTAAGTAGATAAGTGTAAAAATTAAAATTGCAGGAGTTAAGGAATTAAACGATACTTCATTTAATGCATCATTTATCTTTTATACGTCGTTTAAAAAATATTCCGTATAATCTCTTATCACAGCGCTGCAAACAAAGGGTTTTCCGTTCATTTTCGTATACCGGGAAACTGGAATATCTCGATAGCTAGGGCGGGGGTGCGAGAGGGGATGTAAACACAAAGCGACTCCGAGAGTCGCAGTCACGTGGCGCGCTTGCCGGGGGCGCATCACTTTTAAGGGTACTTCCATCCACCCACAATAAAATAAGTTATCAACAAAAAGTTATGAACAAATAAGTTACGAACATTCAAATTATATTGGACTAAATATAAGAAGTTACTGTATCCGTTTTTAATTAAACATAAACAGTCGAAAGCTACTAAGATTATCGGAACTTGTTTTTAATTAATTAAATAAAGTTATAGTTAATATTCCATTTATTAATTTTAAATAAATAATATTAAAAAATAAGTTAAAAAGGTGTTTAGAATTATCCTTAAAAGTGATAACCCCCCGGTGTTAACTTGAGAAATTAGTTATATGAAAAATCATTATAACTTAATTTACCATTAATCAAAATGTGTGTATTGAATTAGAGTATTTTGTATGGGATACAAAAAATATCAACTCTAAAGAATATCAATACAAAACATATCAAACTAATTTAATCATATCTAATTATAATATCACATTTATATAAGTGTTAGATTAATTAATGCATAATAACTAATTAGATATAAGTAGTAGGATTCAACTTAAGTGTATCAAGATCAGTTTTGAGGTGAGTCTAATTACATATTTTTGTTTAATTACTGCCACTTAAATGAAGTAGCCTTCAATTCTATACAACTGTGAGATATAGTTGTTAACAGTACTCACTGTACTAATATCATCAGTGAGTTGGGAGGCCTTTGCCCAGCAGTGGGACTTTATAGGCTAATACTTTTTTAGTCGAATATAATGTATGAAACCGACAAGAGCCGTGCTCTTAAATTTATGATGATGAGAATGTATGAAATTCATTTCTTCCTAATACTATGAGTGGCGTTTGGGTATATATTTGGTAAATGTATTGGGTAGCTGACATTTACTGACTGAGGCCTTTGCCCTGGCCATCCTACAGGTCTCAACTTTAGGTGTTATATCCTTAATTTTAACTGGTTTACTTTGTTTTTTTAAACAGTGTTCTCAGATTTGTTTCCAATATGCACATTGCACACAATGAAGAATTTTTAGGCCATGACTTGGTTATAAACTTATTAGAATACTGTATATATATAAGATATATATATTTCTATATAAATACACAAATGTTATACAAGTTAAGTATAGTATGGGAATACTAAAGTTAAAGGATATTAAAGGGCACTTAAAACCATTCATGCCATCTATATTTTATAGCATTTCATTATTGTGTACAGTTTATACTAATATTGAACTCCGGAACACAAAGGGGGTGATATTTGCAATTTTGATTCGTATATTTGTGTTGCAGACGTGTGTGGCAACTAATATATCCGTCTATCTATATATATAAAACAAAGACGGGTTTGTTACAACACTTATAACTCGAGATCGGCTGGATAAATTTTCATGGTTTTTGTTTCGTTGGATTTGTCTCCGCCCTGAATAGCAGAATACATTTTAAAAACAATGAAAACTTGGAATAAAAATCTCAAAATTCCCACGGGAACGGGGGCGCTGCGGGTGAGACCGCGGGGCACAGCTACTACTAATATAAAAAAGCTAAAGATGTGGTTTTGGTGTTTTAGCAGTGCCCCGTCGATTTACCAATCCTGTGCCCGTTCTCGTGGGAGTTTCGGAATTAAAAATTTGTAGCTAATATACTTCCGTTGAATGTGACTATCCATTTAAATCACTACATAGTATAAAACAAAGTCGCTATTTTTGTCTGTTTGTTTGTCTGTATGCTTAAATCTTTAAAATTACGCAACGGATTTTGATGCGGTTTTTTGTAATAGGTAGAGTGATTCAAGAGGAAGGTTTTTATGTAAAAAAAAAACCCGAAATTCCCACGGGAACGGGCACAACGCGGGTAAAACCGCGGGGCGCTGCTAGTAAATATTACAATTGAATTGGTCGTTCCTGAGATTAGCGGGTTCATACAAACAAAGAAATGAAAAAACAAACAATCAAACTTTTTAGTTTTATAATATTAGTATTGATATAAAAATATCAACTCTAAAGATTACTTCGTCATAATAGAAATCATACCAAAACGATTTAGGATATTTGTCAAGTAGATCCCGCAATGGTATTCGTCGTGTGTTATTTTCCGAGTCGGAATTTTCCGCGATCGATATTCTTCTTATCGGGTTTCAACATTTTTTTTCGTCATATTTTCTATCTATCCTGTTAATAATATAGATGCTAAAGTTTGTGAGACTATGGCTATTTAACAGACAAACGAGAAAGACTCCTCGAAAATCACCTCGTGGTGACCGCTTTCGTGGATTTACGCGATGAAAAATAGTTTACAACCATTCCGTTAAATGTGGCTATCCATTACAATAAGATTTTTGAAACAGGAATGTCAGTTCTTGAGATTAGGGCGTTCTAAAACCAAAAGTGAAGCTCTTCAGTATTATTATATTAGTATAGATTATTTGATTGAATTTGGCTAGCAAGGAGAGTTGGAACACACCACCCTCTCTTATTGATGTCTTCGTGTTTTATAACTTACATTATGTTGCTTAAATATATTTTTTAACTCATTAAGTTCCCATTTTTTATGTACTGCCGCACTCAGGCGCTAATGAGTCGTTAAGACATTAAATGTAGGAAAAATTTGTTAATTGTAGATTTAAAGGACGTTTTTAAGTACGGTAGTAATTGTCGATGGCACTGAATAGTTAATGTCTGTGGTTAATGTAGTCATTGAACTCAGACATCGTTCCTGCAGAGATCAATGTTCCATATTTGAAATAATTAAAATTGCGCTATCAATTATTCGGTGTGTAAATATAAAATAGATTCTGCTTGATATTTTGGCATTGGAACATGGTCATATAAATCTTCTAAACAGATCAAAACCTAATTAAATTAAAAACAAACTAATCAATGCTGACAGTTTCATCCCTCTAAAAGAGTCTAATTCGATCGCCGCCCCATCGTCCAGTGTTCCCGTCAAGAGTTGTTTCCATCTAGCTTAATAGAGTTATTAAATTTATCGCTAATTTATTCAATTTGAGTTCGGTTCGGTTTGCGTAGGACAATGGAAGCGGTGGGCGGGGCGAGGCGAGGCTCCGCCCCCTCACCTGGCCCTCATTAACATATACACTCCTATTTTATGTATAATCTTAATTGATTTTTGAAGCTGGCACAATTTTTTTTGTTTTGAAGAATTAGGGTAACTTTCCACCCAAGTTTTGCTATGCAACATTTGATGTAACCATCGCTACTTTAGTGGATATGCTATATTCATGATGATTGAGGAATGCTAAACTTAGCATGATTACGTAGCATAGCATAGCTTTAGTGAAAGCACTAAAAGCACCATGAAACTTCGCATTGAAGCATTCACGGCAACGCTTTGTTTATTACGCATTTAACATGCAGTCATCAAGTCTGCAATTTGCATTATGATTTGTTAACGAGCAATAAGTATCCAAAATACAACTTGAAAAGAACTTCTTTACAGCAAATCATCTTGTATGGTTGGTTGTAAGTTTTTGATGTCCATGCATGATGCATACTCGTATATCTAATTTGTAATTTTATGTTTGACACAAATAAACAAAATGGCAAGTAACAGTTTTTTTAAATTAAGATGTGCCTGAAGGACCAAATTCTCTCACTCACTGAATGATGTAGATAGAGTGAGGAGTATTAATCATAATCAATATAAATAATACCTATTATGATAATTTCCTACCTAAAATGTACACTTTGGTGTCACCAACACAGACTCAGGATGAAAAACAAGTGAAATCCTACAAAAAATATTATAAATGTGAAAGTTGGTGAAGATGTATGTGTGTGTCTATGTTTGTTAATCTTTCACGTAATAGTTACTGAACGGATTTGAATGAAACTTTACAGAATAACACATGGGATAATTTTTATCTTGAAATTCCTGCGGGAACGGGTACGACGCGGGTAAAACCGCGGGGTGCGGCTAGTGAGTTTATAAAACAAACTACTTTATAGAAGCCTGAATGATCAAATACTTAACTGAAATTAATTCACCAAAGCACCAATCTCGATCTCCGTCGAGAAAGAAATCAAATAAGTCGATGTTATTTTGTGCCGGTGAGTTCTCAATAAATACCGTGGAGTTTAGGGCTATATTTTATTGGTTTGTGAGTGAAACTGGTTGAGTTGCCTCCCCAAGGAGCGATCGGTTGGCAAACATTGGAATCTGCCACCGGAGAATAAGGATCTTGCAATGTTCAAGTGTGGAACATTTATTTCGAATTTCATTCTAATACCCGGATACGATGTCTGTTCGTTATTTTTGAAACCGGAATTTGATTTTATTTAAAGGAATAAGTACTTTTTGTCAAAACGATGTAATGAAAACATAGAACTGGAATGAAAAGCGAAGAAGTTTCTATTCTATGTCTAAATGGATCAAAGACTAGCTTTAAGACCAGGGAGATGTCATGGGGAGGAATAATATTTTTAATTACTCACTAGCAGCGCCCCGCGGTTTTACCCGCGTTGTACCCGTTCCCATGGGAATGTTGGGATGAAAAATAGCCTATAACCTTCCCGTTGAATGTGGCTATCTATTGCAAAAATAATTATTCAAATCGGACTGATAATTCCTTAGATTACCTCGAACATACAAGCAAACAAACAAACTTTACCTCTTTATAATATTAGTATAGATACACTGTGTTCAAATAATAATACAATTTCAGAACATTCAAATTAATAGGCTTTTATCTAAGTTAAGTATTATTGTTTTTGATTCCAAAGTATCTGTCAACTTAAGAGTAAAAGTATTTTCATAAGATATTAATCAAAAAGTTTTCATTATATTTTTAGTTAATAATTTTACTTAAATGAGCTCTACCACCCATAACACACTACACATCAAGTTGATTGTGACTGGCACGTGAATTTAATAAACTGTCTCGGCGTTATATTCGGTTGACTTAACAATTTTCTATATTAAATCGTCAAGAGCGCGGGAGCGGTTGCCATGATACCTAAGAGGAGTTAATAAGTCATAAATAGAGAGGTGGAAAGAGATGGCGAGATGGGGGTTGTATATGTGCGAGTGAGAGAGAAGTTCCCCCCCAGGTAAAGGTGGTGATATGCAATCGTTTGGAAAAAGGTCCGCATTGAGGTGTGAGGCTGTCATCAAATGATTCTTGGTTTGATTCAATACCGAGTTAAAAGGGTGTTAGATTCGGATTTAGGTAATGGTTATTGCAATTTTGTAGGGCTCTAAGTTTAGGAGGTTTTATAGTTAACATGCTTCATAATAATAGGTTGAATCTTTCATATCCAGTGACCACGTTGACCGTTCAAGTCTCATTGTCATCTGTCTCAAGAGGCTAGGCTTGTTTGCTAGGTATAATGTTTCATCGGGTTTCGTAAACACAACATTACTGTTTCAGTGATAAAAAGCCTAAACACTTTTTAACCGCTTTTTTAAGAAATCTATGTTTTTTTACGTTAGTTACATCATACCTCCATTGTTCATCAACCGATTTTGATTTTTTTCATACAAAATTAAAATACTCTTTGAATACGATACCAAAAAAGCAGCTTTTCGCTTAATTCGTATGATATTTGCTAATAACTTCTAGATCTTCAGTTCCATTCCCGACGCCAACTAATACACATGACTATTTCCAACCGCTTACCTCCCTATTAATACACCATTAACCAGTCTAAAAAGAACCTCGCTTAACCAAAGCTTAACTGCATTGTTTCGTCCGACAAGAGTGGTATAAGAGCCGATAACAGCTGAGTGCGCTCTCTTCGAGTGGTCGATCAAGAGGCCGTCGGGACAACGTCGGGCTCCGATACACGCGCTAGCACTTTTACACTAAAAAGGTTGTTAGGGTTTTAAAAAGAGGTTTTGAATAAGTTTTAGAAATGTGTAGTTAGAAAGGTGAGGGATGAGAAATAAAAATGAGTAGCAAAAAATTAGTACTTAAAAATTAGTAAAGGTCTATGAAATTGATTGTTTTTACACTTAAAATTTAGGAATAAAAAGTAGTCTTCATAGCCTTTCTTACGAAAATAGCTATCATATACAACAAGAGAATTTGATGCCTTGTAGTAATTTATGCAAATATCAGATATAAGAGCGTGCATATTCATAAAAAAATGGTAAAACTTTTTTCAATGTGGATGTAATTACAAACTCTCATTTCTGTCTGATAGTTCATGTAAAAAGCAAAATGATGTTAAAAAGAAAGTTGCTTTTGATACATAATGAAAACTGGTTTTATTTCGCTTTCTGACTGTTTTAATGTGGAATGACATTGGATCTAGACGACGCCCAAACATAATACACATAAGACCAATTCGCACAGTTAAGTAGGTAAATGTAAAGTAAACAATTATGTTTGTTATAAGTATAACGAAACGCTCTTTTTATGCCGCAAATTGAAATAGCCTTGGTCTAGATTCTTTGTATCAACCAAGGTTATTAAAAAAAAGGTACGTCTTCAGTAGAGTTATATGCCAACAATAGACATATAAAATAATGGACCAATAAAAAAGTAGATGCGTGTCATTGAATAAATGTCGGAGGCCTTTAGGCGATCTAAAACACCGACACCAGAGTTGGCCACTAACCTAGTCGACAAGAAGATTAAATAAAATAGTTTATAACATCCCCCAACATTATAATGAAATCCAATTCAAAATTTACGTATTCAGCGTTTTAACCACCGGATTGCGCATCCCCTATCTGACGCTTCACTTTTAAAACAGAGCCACATTAATCACGGGGCCACTCCGTCGGTTCCGTTAGTTGAACGTACATTAATATGCAACGGTTTGCTGCGTAAACGATGTTTAAATTGTCTCATTGTTGTTTAAAGATGTTACTTAAGTCAGATTTAGTCAGTTATTATTAAGACCAGAGCAATTTCGACGTGAGATTATTTTATGAAAAGAATTGTAATAAGCTACTACATATATTTATCTTTAAGCTAGTAGTGCCTCTTGAGAGAGAAATAAAAAAACAATTTGCTTAAATATGTTTGAAATAACCTAGATCAGGATTCTGCCACCTAGTACTTAGTTTAGTATCATAGTTTATGAGATTTTGTTATGGATTAGAAAGGGCCATTATCAAACGATTCCATAATCGATAGAGCAATGGAAGATTACTTACTCTACCTACATGCTACTAAGATAAAGTAATTTATAGGATTTGTGTAAACTAGTTCTAGTAAAAGTAAAATCAGTTCAACGTATTTGGATAGGCATAGCCGAAACAAGAATTAGACAAAGTTAGAGAATCTGTCTAGATTGAATATTGTTAATAAAGATATTTATGGAAATATATTCACATAATCGCAGTTGAAATCGTCTAGTATATCACAAAGCGAGGTAGGAAGATGTTCAAAGGCTTGTAGAGCTGCGTATAAAAGTTAAAACGGTCTGATGGACAGGGATTTTGATTCAAACGTGTTTCAGTGAGCGTAGCAATATGAATCGTGACACGGAGCTACGAATAGGGACGAATCCGCCTAGTGTAGGGAATCAAGTATATTTTACTCTTTTTTAAATAGTTTTAAAATCATCTAATATAATAATTATGTAGAGTAACTGAAAGCTTACAAAGTAGACGATTCTAACAGCTCTTCTTGCATCTATACTAATTGTTGTTTAGAGTTTTGTTTGTTTGTTTGAACTCGGTAATTTTAGAAACGTGTAATAAATACCCATATTCAACGGAAAGGTTACAGGTTATCTTAATCCATTCCCACAACCAACGGGACGCAGGTAAAACCGCGGGGCGCTGCTAATTAAATATAAAATAATTGATGCTTATATAGGTTTGACAAAAATGAATTCAATAAATTCTGGTTTAGCATTTTGTTAAAGTGTAAATTTAGAAGAGCTATAATTAGACGTTCCTCTTTTAAGTTCCTCTTAAATTGGAAGCAGAGTCTACTCACTAAAATGTTGAGTATTTTACATCATAAATATTGATGAAGGACCAGCCGCGCTCCGCGGTGTTACCCTGGTTGTACCCGTTCCCGCGGGTATTTCGGGATAAAATGTATCTCGTTTGTTATTCTGATGTAGCCTATATTACTGTATAGTTTCATCCAGATTCGTCCAGTAGTTTTTTCTTGAAAGAGAACAAACATACTAATTATCTAAGAAATATTTTAGTTTTCAAATGATTTCAGTTATTACTGTAATCATGACTAAATCATTTTGAAATCGTGGCCACATTCAAAACAGGTTGCCGCATCCATAAATCAGCCGTTGAATCCGACAGAGGCCTCAGTGAACCGTGGAAACTTCATTTGCGAGCTCCTCTGTCCGTGAAATGAACTGGGCTGATATTGCCCTGATATTCCATAGATATTGGGGAGTACCGACAGGGTGGAAACGCTGAGCATGCTCGTTTTGTTTCACAATGATAATGTCTTATGAAATTCAACCTTTTTTAATGTATTTTATATTGAACCTCTTCAAATTCAAACTTAGTAACCTGTTTAGTGTTATTTGAATTTCGCAAAAAGGTTATAACGTAGTTTATGTGGTATATTAAAAAAATATGAGATTTAAACTCCTTTAAATGTGGTCCAAGTATTATAAATCGTATAATATTATTTTGTAAGATAACTAGCAGTGGTATAAGTTCCGTTGAAATTTCTGTATTAAATATCCTTCAAACTGTGACTGTGACTGTGATATTTACGAATATATTTATAATCTGACTCTAGAGTCATTAACGCGTTCAGAAATAAACTACAGAGACCTATCTCTACCTATAAGAAACATACAAACAAACTCTTTTGATTTATATTAGCGTATTTAGAGCTAAAATAGGTTCGTATATTATATTTATTTTATACGTTTTCAAAATAAACGTTATTCTAATAGGCCTTCGAAATTCAAGTAAGAATAATAAATAAAATATCACGCAGTTAATGGTTGTGTTAAGGAAATGTACGTCTTTTATTGAATTTTCTTCAACATTTTGCTTTTAGAATTCCTGTAATTTCATTATTCAAATGATTACTTGAGAGATTTTTTCTTATTTATTTTAGGTTTAGATGGAATTCTCTTTATGATAAGCCAATTTGTAATAGAGTGTAGACATCTAGTCTGTTTGATACAGTTTGGAATTATATTACTTGGAAATACTTAATTAGGATCTTGGTCTCTATACATCATTGTGCTGACAGCATCAAAATGGTGTTGTAAATTAATTAAATGTCCTGAAACAAAGCCTAACATAACATAACATCGCGCACAGTGTATTTTGTAACATTTAACTAGGTCTATATGCAGAGATTTCCCTTTGTCTGGTCCCCGCTATTTCATGTGGAAACATTGATGGGGTTCATTCGAACTGTATGCATATTTTGAGGACTTCTGAAAATTTTCTGAAAACTGGAAAACCACGCCCCTTTACAGCAATGGCTCTGGTTGGTGGAAGTTTATCTACATCAGCAGTGGAGTCAGCCAATCCGGTGACAAGGCATGCGCAGTCGTAGCGCGAAGTCGTAGCGGAGCGCGGGGTGCTACGATCGACAGACGCTACGCCGGAGCTGCTACGCCAGGGAACCCAAAAGTAAGTCTTTCATATTTTTTTCTTTCATATAATTACATTTAAGTATCAATCTTTTTTGCCCTTTGTAAGCTGAAATTGCACTGATTTTCCTGTGAACCATCTAAATAGGTACATATATACATAACCGTAAAGTACATAGGTATATAGGTCAACTATATACCTACAGCTACCTACATACCTTCTATCATTTCGATTTTTTTTCTTAAAGTTATGACGTAATATTACGTAATGACATTGTTTCAGATGTGGTGTTGTGTAATTTGATGAGGGAGGTGTGGTCGAAGCAATGGAGGGGCTCAAGTCCGCCAAAGAGAAGGCCTCCGGGCTCTTCGCTAACAAACCCCTGCTGTTCAAGTAAGTGGACCTTAAGTTAAAATAACCCTATTATTTCCTACAGCTGAACAAAGATCGACATCAATTTGGTGACCTATCGTGATAGAAATGTACTATTTTTAGATGGACAAAGATCGACATTCACTTAAGTACCAATCGGAATAGGTACATCACTAAACTAAAAATCTGTCCAACCATTCAAACGCTACCGCGCTTCGGAGACGTCTCGCTTCCTTTTAAATCAAACTGTTAAAATATTTTTTCCAGTTTTCTGATTTGTTACACTTTGTCAGGATCTAAAATCTTTACGATTTTTGACCTATTACCTGGATTACCTAAATTATCTTAGTTTGGTATTGTTATAAAAAATAGGAATACAGATCCGGAAAAATAACTACAGAATTAACCATTTTAAACCATTCCGTGCCAGATTCGACAGTTACCGTAATAAAGCTTGTAACGATAAATAATATTTAAATTAAAGCCATTATGTAGTCCCAATTTGAGATCTTCTTACTCCGCGATCTTGATACATCGATAGGTACCAGATAAGGTAGCCCAGCCCCAAGACTCCTGTCAGTGAGCCGCTGACGACGGAACACAGTAAGTTTCTTTAGTGCTTATTTTCCGGCCCCTTAATAAGTTCATCGCGTCGGGAAGAGTTCCAGATACCCTGATCGTTTCTCCAAACCGACCGGCATTTCTTCTACTAAACCAAAAGAGCTATCGGAGCTCTGAAATTAAGCCAAAATCAACACTTTCAATTGAATGGTCCTGACTCTAATAAATGTTACAGTGAACCTAAGTTACAGTCACGTTCACAATCCTCATACGTTCGATTTTAAACAGCTTATTTGGCATAACCTCCAGCGACGGGTGCTATATAAAACCAATCTCATTTAGTTAACGTACTCACACGGGTTTTTTCACGTTAGAAAGCAAGTTAAGCAAGTAACTTAATAAATATAAATAATAACTTAATAAAGCAATTAACTTACTTTTTATTTCCCGACGTTTCAAAGGGATTGCATATCTCGTGGTCGCGGGTGAACTGAACAATCTCATTTAATATCCACATCCATAACCAATAAACTCCTGAAAGAAAGATAACATTTCAACTAAATCCAACATAACAAACAAAGATAAATTATAAGTTTAAAAAATTCCCGAGAGCAAACATCGTCTTCAATTCTATAAAACAAATATAATGCTGTGTCGGTAGAAATGGGGAATAAAAACAATGTAGTTGGTAATAGCCATCAGAGATAAAACTGACATCTCATATTTGGGGAGAAAACAATCCGAATAAAACTAACAACTGGAGTGGTTCATAGAAAAAGTTTAGAGACGTGTGCTTTATAAAATGGCGTCGATTTTTGCGTTTAAGTTGTTTTGTAGTCTGATGATTTAGAAAACCCTTTATATACTAGTTTACGTCCTAATACTTGAAGGTTTTCTAAACATTAATAAAACACCGGTCCGTCCCAGTTTTAATATTGAACATATCTTTTGATCCTTTGAATTATTGTTATTGGAATATTGCAAAAAACTTAATTCAATTTTGATTTATTGTTAACTTGCAGCAAATCCAAAAATTGATCGGAAACCAATACTGAAATTAAAACTTTTAATTAATATACTATAAAAATATGAGGATGACTTACTGGATAAGTGAAGTCAATAAAATATCATAAATTCTTATTTTAAAGCTCATAAAATAGATATAGTACTGATCAAAAGTAGTTGGTGATAAATATGCCAAAGTATTTAAAAGTAATTCAAATAATTTCTCAAATATTTGCACTTTCCGTCTAAAATGTGCTTCTGTCACTTAACACGTTAAGCATAAAACATTATCATCTGTATCATTACAAATATTAGTTACAATCATAAAAATCAAACGCGTTCATTTCTAAATCGAGTGGATTCGATAAATAATGCGATTATACGGCTCGGGCGTCCCTCGAGCTACTATAGCTACCCTCAAATACTGATTATAGCTATTGCTATAGCATTTATAGCCAGTCGGCTGCTCAGTGCTGATAACAAACAGACATCATCCGGATTTGTGTCTTCATGCGAATTGCCTCGCCGTGGAATTGTCTACAAATGTGTGCTCAGATTTGTACCGTTTGCGGGTTCAGATTATTAGGAGGGTTTCGCTTGTTGTTGCCAAAAATATTACGTCATAGTTACGTACGGTTTTAAATCATAGGTATTAAAATCGTATTTTATGTAAGAACAGGGATTTCTTCATAAAAGGCAGGCCACAGTTTTCTTCTTCAATCGAGCAACTATTTTGAGTCTTATATCAAAACTGGCTTGTACCCAAATGACCTACATATATACCAACGTGACAGCGGGAGACTTTTTTTTACCGGTGAACAATAACTGTCGTTTGGTTTTGGTTACATAAAGGTAAATGTTTAACTTCACAGTAGCTCTTTTGCCTTTTCTCTTACATCTTAAAGTAATTTGTGTGGGCAGGTTTTATGCAAGACATCGAAAGTCATTAAGTAATTTATAAACACGGTAGCGGCGGGATTTCATCCGCATTGTTTTCGGGCTCTTGGAAGTTTCTGCATAAAAAAGTAACAAGAAATAAAAGTCATGTTTATTTCTTTATTCTATTTTTGTGCAAATTTTTATTTAGATCCGATCAGAAGTTTTGCTTGAAGTTTTTATAACTACAAACATCCATACATCATTACAAATGTCTTTGTTTCTTTAGAACTTCGAAACTTTCACATTATTAGTAAAATATGAACTAGTAGGATATGATAAATTCAACCTTATATTATAGCATATATTGCTTCACCATATTTTTGTTCATATCATAAGAACATTACAAAAATCCGCTTGTTTTGTTCCGCTTCACGAGTGAATGACTCCTGCGGATGTGCGCATTGACGCAAAATGATCTCGTGCTCACGATGCTGTCGGGAAAATCAAACCCATAATAATAAATGTCTTCGTGTAGAAAGGATGTGATTTTTGTTCTAATGTGTTGTCGTCACGTCCGGTAATTAATCGGCCATAAGCTATCAAATATAAACAGTATAATATTTTGTTTAATATGACAGTGATTACGTATTTCTGTTTCATTACTATTTAACCTCCTCCTCACTGTACTGATATCTTCAGTGAGATGAGAGGCCTTTGCCCAGCAAAGGGAGATACGAAGGAATAACGATTTAAAAAAAGATGGTAGTTCTCATAATTTGAAGTTGGTTTTTCAGATGAAAAAGAATTTTATTTTCTATATCATTTAACGGGATGGTTTTCCGCTCTTTGTTAGTCATTCTTTCTAGGTATTGTAATGTTTTAATTATGTAACTACTATGCTACTATGTAACTCTACAGAAATCTTATTCTTTCAACATCTATAAAATATACGTGCCAAGTTTACAAATGGTCGGGGAGCCAACTCTGCCGTCACTACCCCAATGTTTTAAGCTTATAAATTGCGTAGCGACGGAAGGGTAGAAGCTTCATTATTTAGTCCGTTTAAATCACTAAGTCCTTAAAAGACATTAGCAAGCTTTGTAGCGTTATCGCTGTACACAAAAGAGATTTAGAATAAAAGGGGAACGGGGCTTATGTCTATTATAGCTCATAACAGAGATGTTATGGCTAATAGAATCGAAGCGGTACTAAATTACGTAATTATGTCGTAGCTGTCAATTATTAATGAAACACTTATGGGGATGAAATTTGAGGGCATTTTAATTATTGATGTTTTACTGTCAATAAGAAGATTCTTCTTGAAAAGATTCTTCTAATAAAGAAAATAATAAAAAAACGATTTTCATTAAGTTATACTGAGAACCTACTTTAAAAAAATCTGGAGTTGATCAAATAATGTTATGAGAGAAAGAATTAGATGTGTAATGTAATATGTATTGAGTTAGGCATTGAAAGCTTTTAGTCCTTATTTTAAAAATAGATCCAATTATTATTTTCAATACAAGCACTAACAAACATGTATCTAAAATTTCAGTCTCTACAAATTTATTGAATAAGAAAATGTGAAAGTCAATTTGTGCTCAGACAGATAAATCAGTTCGATAGATTTCAATGAAGTAAAATAAAAATAATATATCATCATGTAGAGATAGGGGTAGGAGGAGGAGGAGGGAGAATTAACATACATATTATCCTAAACTTAAAGAAATGGTTTTCCGTGATTAATTATATCAAGTCAAATACTATGCTTAAATATTAACAATTATCACTACATAGTATAAAATAAAGTCGTCTCTGTTTCGTGTCTGTTTGTCTGTTTGTCTGTATGCTTAAATCTTTAAAATTACGCAACGGATTTTGATGCGGTTTTTTGTAATAGGTAGAGTGATTCAAGTGGAAGGTTTTTATGTAAAAAAATTCCCGAAATTCCCACGGGAACGGGCACAACGCGGGTAAAACCGCGGGGCGCTGCTAGTTAAGCTTATATAAGAAAGATAAGAAAAGAAAGGATTATTCGCGGCACACGATTTTGTTTAAGCAAGTAAAATTACTCACTTTGAATTTGGTTTCAAACGAATGGAGTCGAAGATTATTTCCTGATTATAAATACTATTCTATCTAACAATAAATTGATTCACCACAACCGCTCCAGTGCATCGCTACTCAATCTTAATATAGCGTAGATTTTTGAACGAACATTAATATTTATTTAGTATAACAAAAGGCGGGTATAAAACAATAGCACATGCCGCGGGTCTAGACAAGTAAGTAGGTGTGAGAGCACTTTGCTAATTGTTTCCGCCATTTGAATATTGCCGTCGACAATTACTGGATTGGTCCATTCGGTACAACGGTCCCCTAAATTAATTGCTCTCCCACTTTGTTTTATTTTTCACTCGCTATTATATTGAAATGTTAGTAATGGAATTGTTTTGGATGGAAATATCTATAATATTGATGAATAAAAAATACGAAACTGAAATAATCTAGTCGTGCTAAGTAATACCGCGAGTCGACTCTCAAGCTATAACAAAATCGTATCATACTACAAGTTCATGAATTATTAGATGATCTTATTTTATTTTGCAAAAGTAACGTCGCGGTAATAGAATCTAATTACCGCGGTAACGTACTCAATTTATTCAACAGATACACTCTCTATTCATATTCACATTGCAGACTGATATTAATCAAATTCTATGATTCGTGAATATAATACTATATTGTTCGCTTGTCAATCCATTCATTGGCGGGTAGTGTTGCATTTCATGACATACAAACAGTGGCCGGGGGGTTTTCGAATGAAATTTTAATGAGCGAGAGCCTTTTGTGGTCCCATTGCGGAGGAGACGGCCAATTAGTCGCGGGGGATGTTTAGACTGTTGATGTTTGAGACTTGATGACGGCGTTTACACTTCATTAATATCATTATGTGCTCATTAATGTTCGTAAAATGATGGGTACATTAAAATATAGTATTGAATTGATAAATCATGCAGGTATGGATAATGGCATCACTTTTATTTTTCTTAAAAAGCTACTAAGTGAGAACAGTCGAAAATAAGTGCATCTAAAGGTAAATTTGTCCCAGAAACTATTCCTAAAATCTTAGGAATTTTAAACATCAAGTACCTTGGCCTAAATACCTAAATTCAAACACAAATTTATGTTAAAGAAATACGAAAACAATTCCTGTACTATTCCATTCCATTCCTGCAACAACTTAGTAACTTATGAATCATAGTCTTCTAAATGTAGGGGAAAGTGAAGATGTTTGTGATCTCCGGAGATCGATAGATCGTGTGTCGCCGTCCAGTCTACCCGTCGGGACGGCGCGGCGCCGGGCCCGGCGCGACGGCGCCGAGGGGCCGACTCCCGAAAATAAACCAGGCAATCCCACAAATCATCCTCTTTTATATCTCGATTAGCTCTATTAGTTTATCAAAACAAATCGATACATTTGCGAATAAAACACACCAAGCAGTCATTTGTTTTTATCACGTTCTTTCGTATTTTTTGAAACACGAATGTTTTAACGTCTTTGAAAAACAATGAATATCGAAGTTTAAGTTTTTGTCAGCAAAGGAAGAAATGTGGACTCCATGTAGCTACGAGTATAATGAGAATATGACAACTAGAACTAGGTAATTTTAATTATCTTTTTAATTATGTAATCAGTATTTGAGCCCATAAAATCTTTTTAAATTAACCCAAGATTTATGCCATATTTCTTAAAGTACAAAGACATTTAATTTAGTCCTTATGCAAGAGCAGAGACATAATAATTCTTATAATACTCAATTACAATAGCAATTAACTGTTAATTACAAACACAGTCTCATAGCAAACCCTAAATGATTCAAAGCAAGTCTAGATCAATGGCCACATTTCTCATTAAGGGAACTAATTTGTTCTAATGAGAATTCCTGTTAAAGGACCGGGATTTAATTTAGTCGTGTGGACTTTGTCGCAGTTCACAAGAGGGCGTTTTGTACCGCTGTATTACAGATGCGGTATGAGGTGTACCGGCGGGGTACGACGGGTATATTAATCCCACTTCAAAGGACACCCATGGAATTAAATCCTCTGTCCGGGTATTATATTCAAATCAATACAGGGTTGACTTGGAGGATTAATTATTTTTATGACTTGAAACTTTTAATTAGTGGGGGGAATTATAAACAAATGGGCAACATTGAGGGCATCTTTTTTCATCAAATTCGTGAAAGCGTTTATTTTTGGAATACTTTTTAATCTTTATTACATTTTATGAATATATTTATTTCATTTAAAGGAAATTATATTTACGTCAAACGTCGTTTCCCATTTTGCGACATAGCCAAATTAGAACTTTTTTGAACAGGTAACTTTGTCTCAAAATCATTTATTACTTTACAAGTGCTATGACTCAAGTCTCATTAGTGTCCTATCTTCCATTCCACATTAAATCAAACATAAAGCTAAGAGCACACTATAAAATAGTCGCACTTTATTGCTTGCACAACCGTCTCCGTTTACTTTCGTGTGCAAATATTTGAATTCGCCTTCTTATTGATCAGTTCAGATCATGACGAGTTCGCACTTCACCGTGCTTCCGTCACGTCTCGAGAGCTTGTCCTCTGTGCGTGAGACCCTGCCTTTATAACACCATATTAACACTCAAATATCTACCCTATCTTCAGAGCAGTAAAATTCAAGTTTATAGTTCGATGCAATGTTTGTAGATGTGTTATGCCGCTTTGATAGTAAAGAAACTTGACATACTTATATCGATGTTCTAGATTATTTGAATATTTAAAGCTGAAGGATTTTAGTTATGACTGAATGAATAATAAGTGTCTAAAATATTGATCGGTGAATAATTTTAGGTCTTAGTGTTAGGATTTTTTTTAAAGAAATGCAACTTCTTAAACAATAAATACACTTTTATACACAGATTAAAATCGTAAACGAGTCTAATTATATTCTAATTGTTGATTTCTTAGTCCACGTCTGTCAAATTCCCTTACTACGTTGGCGTAGCGATGTAACGTTACGTAACGCTACGAGCTGTCGTAGCGTACATGGCGTAGTATACTAATTGGAGATGGTAATACATCGCCAGCTCTTTGCTGTTCGGATGCAACGGGCTTTATGTGAGCGATAGTTAGGCGGATCGCCCTCTGACACTAGCGTCAAGGCAGTGGTGCGGATTGGGCGGATTTAGATGTAGACTCTTTTCAAAAAATCTTGAATGTGCTCCCTGAGATTTCTATCCAATCTCTACTTAGTGGAACGTTGAACTGTCATTTCCGGTTGCTTCGTTTAAATTCGCTGATTAAGTTGACTTATTCAAATTTTTATTTTTATTTTTCTGACTTCTTTTACGAACAGCCCAACTTAATATTTAGAGTAAACTTTACATCAAATTTAGGCGAGTGTCTCATCTAATACGCGAGACGTTTCAAAACTTGATCGAATTTCCTGTCGGTAACAACGTTGCGGGCCAAACGCCACCGGAAATACCGTTAATGCATGTCAATTGTTGTGCCCCTAACTTTGTTACACCACCCCGGGGGCTAATGTTGCCTAAACATCCATTTAATTATTATCACGTACTTTCACGGAAGTTTTTAATGCATGAAACCATTATTAAGCTGTAAATACGTTATAGGATAATATCATTACAAGTATTTATGTAGTGTAATTGTAATTTCATGCAAAAAATACTGAATTATAATTAACTAGCAGTGCCCCGCGGTTTTACCCGCGTTGTGCCTGTGTTCCCGTGGGAATTTCGGGAATTTTTGTACATATAAACCTTCCGGAAGAATTATTCTATCGATTGGTGAAAACCGCTTGAAAATCTGTGCAGTATTAGTATTTGATTTTATCGCGAACAGACAGACAGACGCGGCCGGGGACTTTGTTTTATAATGTATGTAGTGATGATAGTGATAAATAAAATATGAAAGGTTAATGTTTTAAAAAGGCTAGTCGTTATCATCATCACTCTGTGGCATCTCTCTGAAATGCAAATGTATGAAAATTCAATCAATACTTCTACATCTAAAAACGCGCTCAGTTGCATCTCAATATGTCCCATCCCACACCGTAACCGAACACAATATTCATTAATGTGAAACAAGCGCGGTAGTTGTCCTCGCTAGGTGCTCCCTTAGGGTGACGGTTGACAAAAGGGTTGCACTCGGAATTGCTTAATGGACAGTGAAGGCTGAGATAGCACGGTGATAAATCACCGGCGTGATTACCGAGCCATTATCTAAAATACAATCTCGGGGGCGACGGCTCTAAAAGTAAAGTTGTTGATGTTAATTGACTGAGAAAACCTGAGCTTTAAATAAATACATTAGCGGAGACACTTTGGAAATTATAATGGATACGTAGAGTCATTGCGTAAGTTTATATGCGATTAGGTTAGGGTAGGTTAGACGTTTTGTATTAAACTTAGATATATCTAAGAACTTAAAATAATGGGATTTAGCAGTATGTCAATTTTTTTCAGCTGAAAGGATGGTATAAGCAGTGTTCGAAACGACATTTATGTCTATCATCTGACATAGATGGAATAGATTCCAATTTACTATCACAATCTTTCTATACAAATTCAAATCTCTAATGCAACAAATGTAACCTTTTTATACAGAGACGTAGAGAACCTCATACCAATACAAAACCGATTGATTTTCTCTAACACACGAGACACAAACGCATATGAAATAGAAACCCCTAAATTAAGTTTCTCCCTCGGAGTCGATCAACGGCAAACAAATAAATGTATCGGCGGTAGTCGAGTTTATTCGCTGGTCCCTTTGCGAGACTCAAAGCGGAGAGAAGCCGGCACAAGTTCGCTCGCAAAAGACTTGCAAACTTACAAAGGCTTACTTATACGGCTTTATCATAGAAAGTAACGAACCAATTTGAATGGAGACTGCGTTTGATATTAACGCTGTTTGTTGACGTTTTCGAGTTTAGTCTTGTTTATGGGTATGTGATAATTTTCTCAATTGTAATTAGAAGCTTTTTCAACATATTTCACTAAAGTTGTGTACGTTCAAACGAACCTTCTAGGATTCAAACTGATATGATACTGATATGACTGAATGAAATATTATGTTTACCAAAATAGATTACCCATTCGAGAAGTTTTTTAAAGCTGAACAGGTTATATTATTTTAGATGTCGGCTGCGAAAATAACGCTGTATATTTATTTTTAAATTTCATAGTTATTGTAGTACGATAGTGAGGAGGAAGATGTGATGAGAGGTGTGTGGATGGGCATTACAAGCTAATACTTTTTTAGAGATACTTTTTTTAACGATTTTGCTACTAATGTTGTTCTGTTTTATGCGTGCCCAATTTGATATTATGGATTATATTATTATATAAGAATGTTACCACCAAAACAAAGCGACTTTCACCTTTATTTTTTATATCATTGGCATCTATAATGGTTTTGGAATAAAATTCACTGGGTAGGCCTATATTTTGAGTTATATTTATGTATGTCTAAGTGAAAGGGTGTTTTGGCAATCACAAATCTCGCCTACACTAAACACTTTACATGGGGATCGTATTGAAACGTTGGCTTAGTATTTAAATGGATTCCCATTTGTACTTCAGAAACATGAAAATAGCGTGGCTTTTAAACAGAGAGGGTGCGCGCAGAGCTACAAACTATGCGACACGCCAACGACGATATTAATAATATCGTTGCAACTTAATAAAAGATTGTGTGAAGGGTACTGAAGAGAGTACTGAAGTAGATAACAACTGTTTTGCTGTTACTGCCTGAAGTACAAAAAAATACTATGTTTATGTAAACTATATACTAAGTATAGAAAAAAAGTTAAACCGAATCATGAAAGTTATATATAATAAAAAGTAAAAATCAAGTTGTCAAAATTATCTAATATATTCCAATTCGTCATTTCGAGTCCTCCCTAACTCTACACATCAGTTCTTTTTAAAGTACATTGCGTATCCTCATACATAAGTATGGAGAGGGTTATTGTTGTTTTTCAAAGCTTGCAATCGCCAAGATTCAGTAAAAGGGATCTGAATGCGGTTCCGTTACCGCTCTAACAGATTTGTAGCGCGGTTCAGATGGTTTACGCCGCGGTCCGACTCACTCTTTAGGAACCATAAAAATGTTAATGCAAAGTATTTTAAAATGCTTTTTGCAGTGATAAATTGTGATGAATAATCTTTTTTACGATTTTATGAGGGGATTTATGGACCGGTTAAGTACTTTGTTGTAAATATTATGGCTTGTGGTGTAGTTAAATACTTGGCGACAAAATTATTTCATCAAATAGGTAGGTAGGTATCTCATATTTTGTATCTATGTATTTGTAAACGTTTAGGGGTTGCGTCACGTTGAGTTATTTATATTGAGCGAGTTTACAAGCTGCGAGCGGGTAAGCAATATTTGGCATCAATCGCAGCTTGTGACCTTGTGTGGCTTGTGCGCTTAATTATATTTTTTTAAACTTACTGTACCCTATGTGGTACGGTAGGTCTAAATGGGTTAATTTAATATGGCGCCTATACTCGTAACTAAGTTTTCAAAACCTAAATAACTTACAAATCAGATATTTATTAAATTGTATAAAATTTGATTTTCAGTATTGATACATAATCCAACTTACTCAAGTCTGAACGGAAAGTAATTTAATCTTCCACCGTTTTTAAAATACAAAGGTCACTGTACTCTATCTGATAGAGACTCTCAAAGTTCGCATTAAGAAACATTTTTGCTTCCTTTAAGGAGATAAGTTTCTGTTGATCCCGGTCATTGTGATAGCCATCTCAGCGGAAATCAGTGAAAAGCCCGGCTTCATTCACCATTCACGAGGCGATTTGATTTACTTAAGATCTTCGCTCTGATACCGTCTATTAAACGAGCCCGACCAGCGCTTACTTAGAGAATAATACGGTACTTTATTTACAGTACCGTATCTACTTTATAACATTTAAAGAGGGTTTTTGGTGAAATTGTTTTGGGTTTTGTTTTGTAATAGTTTCAGGATGAATATGGGTTAGTTTTGACTGTAATGTTGTTCTCTATAACTTCCACCTATGATAAGCTAATTTAAAACAAAATTAAAGTTATCACAGAGATCTACGTTAAATCTACGTTGTTTAAAATCCAATATTTACATAATATGTACTAAAATATTACTGTTATTAAAACTGTATTCATTATCTATTTTTAATACAATGAGAGATTTGCCATGATATTTTTGAATCATTTTCATTTTCTACTATTTAAAATATTACTCAACTAGTTACTTAACGCGGCATGGGGTGGGTTAACACGTAGTTCCGGACGGTCGGACGGACGATTTATAAAATGAGTTTGCGGTGCAACCAACCCTTGATACCCCATTGGTTACGTCTCACTTCTCACTAGTGATGTGCCACATATGTGTACGACTATCGATACAATTGTCGATGGGATTTTGCATTTAATTGAGGTATCGATAGGTTCTACTCTTTATTATTATAAATATTATGTTTGAAGTTTGAACGACACAGAGTTATTGTGACGCTAGGATATCGCTAACATAAAAACATTATAATAAATTGAATTAATGTTAATGTACATTTTAATGTACTTAAAGTTAATATTCAAAGTAACAAACAAAAATATTCACTCATTTATCCTCTTCTCAAAGTTATTCGATGTTTATTCAATAACGACATCACAGAATAAATGGGACAAGTAACTGACCTTACTTCAGATATAAATACGACAAGAATAATAAATAACAAGGGTGCTAATATTTTGATGATAATATTCACGAAATAGAGAAGTTACGCAGTAAGTACTTCTCTCTTACGTCATAATATTAGTAAGCGTTATAATTAGATAGCAAATAAATAAAAAATATGTCGTACTTGATTCAATTATTTCAAAACAACCTTATTTGGATACAATACATTTTAATGCGTAGGAGTAAAAGTACATTATTACATTTATTAGCACTTTATACACTTTATGAGGATAATATAATAATTATTTATAATGTAATCCGTAGTTATAATATTTTTAAAAATTCGTACAAAGGAAATGTCCTTTTTAGTGTTATGCTTACTAAATATAACTATGAGGATAAGGGTTGCATTGGCTAAAACTATACAAAACTTTCCAATATAAATATGAATATGAAAAAAAGACTGTACGTAAATCTGGAATATGAATATCGATACCACATACGAGTCGCGTCCCAGCTCTAAATCTGAAACCGTTTGTCGCGGGACGTCATCATTTTTCCGTCGGCGCGCCACCATCAGTGGAAAGTTAAAAGCATTGAAAGACATATCGCGGGTTCCTTCCACAGCCATTGTTCTCCCGCCCTTTGTCCCGAGCCGAATGTTTTAATGTAATTGGCTTTGTGCGACGGGTTTTTTACCCCATTTTCCCTTCTTGTATAGAACTTTCGGTTATACTGTCCGCTGAACACATTGTTGCAGTTACTTTGATATAACATTACGTTGACTTGCTTGATAATGTGATTGGAATTATGAGATGTGTTCATTCGTTACTTCATGTTAGTAATAATAGTTTAAATAAATTTCACATAGAAATAGTCTAATTATAGTGGTCAAGTTCCAGATTTTGAGTTATCATTTGATAAAACTTTATCAAGTTCGATTCGGCAGTTTGATATTGAGCCAGAATTAACAGCTCGCAAACCGTATTTAAAACATAACTTTGGAATTCGCCATCTCTCAACTTTTAAATTCGTTTAATCAAAACACCACTGTCTTTTACAATACTTTACATTATTATTCACATGGCAGTTTCATAGCAACTTTTAATTAAATATCATGAATTCAAATACAATCAAAAACTTTATTAAACCGGTAGCATGAAGGCGACATACTACTTGCATCCTTTCTATTCCCGACCCGCCGAGACTACACTAAGTGAGTTGGATATAAATTGGGGCATTGTCTGTGAAACTGGAGCATTCGCACGACTTTTGGACTTATTCTGCAACAACATGAAAGAATAAATTTACTCTCACATCACCTCTCCCTTTCTTTCAAACCGATTTCCACAGACGAGTGATAAGGAGAGATAAAGATTGATTATGAAATCGGCGGGGAATTTTGCAGAATAAGAAAGCTGATCTTGAATGAGTTCCCTTTTGTTTCTCCCTCTGACGATGTTGTCATTTCGCTCTAGCGCACAGGAGTTAGCACTATATGTACACTTCGTCACCAGAATACGGGATAAATTTGAGGAGGTATTCTGATAACAGTGATAGGAGAGATAAATACGATTTTACTGATAATAATTTGAGATAAGATTTATCTTTGAATTTTCCACGGAGGGCCTCAAAGTTGGTTATTAAATTTCTTCTTCTAGTAATTAACGTTAACGATGTTTTCGTCTTATAATTACATAATTTATTCATGACAACCTGTGGAAGCTTTTTATTAAAATAACGTAACATCTACTTATTTACTTAAAAATAACTTGGTATCTACAATGATTGGGTGGAAATAACCTTAATAAATTAAAATAAACGAAAAAAAAGTTATACGTGTAGGAAAATTTAAAAACAGGTTTATAAAGTATAACATAAACACCGTATCTGTACCCTTTCAGAACGTTCCTAAGCTTCAACGAAAATATTCCCACATCAATTGTTAAATATTCAATAAAACAATGATAAGGATGAATAAAATATGAGCGAGTCGGTTCAGAATAGTCCCCAGGCGAATCGAGGGAGCGTGGCAAGCATTTCAGGCTAGTTTGGTATCAGCCATCGTGACGTCACTACCGTTCCTTCATCTCACATCTTACACACAGTTTTCATCACGTTTTCACTCTAACCTTTACTTTACAATCACTATCACTTAACAAGCTCCTATTTTGACTTTAACTAACAATAAATTCGCGTTTTATTACCCAAAATTAAAGAGAAAGTGCGTTTTTCGAACGAAAATGACAAAAAATCTAAAAAACATTTGTTGATTTATTTAGTTAAGATCCACAGGTTGTAAAAACTAAGTCAGTTTTGTGTTTGTAATTGAATTTGAACCGTGTAAGTGGGGTGCAAGGTGGTAAGTTGTTTAAGTCATTGTTGGGGTGTGAGCTTGGCTATCACCTGTTGATTGTCGAAGAAAACCTTCTGAGAAAATGTTCTGGCGTTGGTTGTGAGTATCCGAATATGTATAAATATATATGAGCTTACTTGGTATAGTTTGAAGTTATGTATTTCCTCATGTAAAAGCTTTGATCTGTCACGGGAAAAACACTTCGGTTTTTTATTATACGTATGGGTTAAATAGTTCTATATTTTTTATTACGAAATTCTGTGTTCACATAATAAGTTGTTACATTTTAAGTTCAACCTTAAGGTTAGTTCTGCTACAATTTACAATATCCCACCTACCCAGCTTCCCCGCGTGCCCCATCAGCTGTTCGCGTGAAGACTTGTTTCAGGGCTCCAATAACGCCATTGAACGGGCAAACATTTAAGCAAGACAACATTTATCAGATAAACCATCGATTCGCAAATACTGATAAATGCAGATTAATAAAATAATAAGAAGAGAAATAACCGTCGATTGGCTAGAACAAGAAGATAACTTATGAGACAATACAAAAAATCTAATGTCTGCACTTAAACAGTGTCCCAAATTACTAAGAAATAAAAATAGACCACCACAAACATTTCAAGAGCTACATATTTCGAAATTCAACAGCCGCAAATATAACTTGGTTTTTCCGAATAATTTTGCGAAATAATATGAATTACAAAGATAGTTTTGCCGTCGGGAAAAGGTTTACACTCGTTTCAGACGGTTTCATTGTGATAAGCGTTCACCCACGCACTCATTAGCCGAGACATCACAGAATTGTAAATGTGTATTGTATGTATGTTTGTATATCTATGTCTCCTTTTGAACTAAAAACCTTTTACTAGGATATTGGAATGAATGTTCCCTTATTGTTAGTTTAAGAGCGGATTACATTACATCTCTATAGGGTATTCTTTATACTAGGTTTACAGTTTATAAGACACTTTGATGATGTTGAAAAAAGTAACTTTTAATAGTTTTAAGGGGAGTTTTGAAATATAATTAAGAAAGTTATATAAAGCAACTTAATTATAATTCTTTATAAAACGCGAAAATAATTATGAAAATCTAATAATAGAATCTAATCCAATATCAACCAAATTTATTATACAAAATAACACAATGCCTTTTACACCCCCACATACATCACATCTTATACATACCAAAGCCATGACCATGACGTCATATGGAAAATTATAAGTCATACTAAAGGTCACGATCGACAAGATAGAACATAATCTGCCCTTCTCTCCCATGGGGTAATCAAATTATCTTTATTGAAAACTAGCAGCGCCCCACGGTTTTACCCGCGTTGTGCCCGTTCCCGGAAGAATTTTAGCCTATAACCTTCCGGTTGAATGTGGCTATCTGGTACAAAAAGAACTATTCAAATTAGACTGGTAATTCCCGAGATTAACTCGAACATACAAACAAACAAATTTATAGTATTAGTATACTTAGATCAGAAAAGTCACCTAAAGGCCAGAATACATACGCCCGTACTTCGAAACGTCAAGTGCATTTTACGTTGACTTGCAGAACTAGCATACTGCATACTGCTCCTTTTTACAGGTACGTTTGTTCCCCCTGTGTGTAATGTTCGAATCCACTCTGAAAGTAGTTTTAATGTTTTAATTTTAAATCCACAAAGGAAGCATTTAAGGAGACCTATGTCCAGCTGTGCAGCTGTGGGACAATATAGGAAAAGAAAAAAAATATTAAAATTCGGCTGGACACTCGATTGTTTTATAGATTAACAATAACATTCTAATACACAATTTTTACTCGATGGACGCACGCTTAATGCTTAGTTTTCACGTATATTACGAATCTATAAAATCTACAATGTTATCTACAAAGATACACTTACATTCACATAGCTACTCTAGACGTCCTCTGTCATCTCAGTAGGTTATTACACATAACACAAGGCCCCATACACAATGATGTTCAAATAGCTACACATCTCTAAGGATTTCCTCGGAGTGATTTGGCCCTCCGTCACGGCACAGTAATCCCCGGTTATGCTTATGTCTTCATATGTCATTATGCCCCTTCAAACCGCTCTCTGGAGACAGAATTATGTCACAGGTACGCCAATTTATTTTTACGACTTTATCGTAGAGTTATTGAATGTAGTGCTCATATTATTTGTTTCAATGTTGCCACTGTGTTGCCATTGGTCAAGACTGTTGGATTGGAGGAAAAAATGACTAAATAGGAGAATAAAATTGTCTAGCATAGTATCTGAACTTTATTACTTAAATAAATTGTTCGTTCTTTGTATTTTATATTGTACCTCTATCACAATTTGAAACGATCGTCATTTAATTATTAAATATATTTAGGCGCTAAATAAAATAAAGAATGCTTGTGTAATCCGCCCTTAGTAACGCACACTAAATCTACATATATCTAAGCAATGTTAGTTCATTGGGATTGTTAAGCAACATGCAGCTCGACCCCTACTTAGATGGGTGGCCAATAGTGGCGTTCTGTCTGAGCGCTGCCGTGCTTCGGAGGGCTCGTTGAATTGTCGGTCCCGGCTGTTTCAATTGTTAGACCATGTCATAGGCCTTTAGGCAGCCTAAAAACTTAAAAACTCCGACAAGGATTGGCCACTATCTACTCGTACTCACTTACTTACTAAATCTATTGTTATTAAAGTTTATGGAAGGGTTTCTTTAGGTAGCCGACAAATATTTTTGAACATCGTGGGCGGATGGGGGTACCTGTTAGTGGGAACTTAAAATGGAGCCCTTAAAACTGTTTTCAACTACAAAATGTATGCGAACGACAAAATGTTATTGTAAAAATGATTTTAGTCCTTCGCAGACTTAAGCCTCTCGTCTGTGTCTGCGAAAAAAACATACGAAAGTTAAAGGTCGAAAATACCAAACGGTCAAAAATCAGGTTAAAATAAACAAATTAAAGAGTGTAATACCGAAAGGCTTGTAATAATAATTGGTTGGATTGGACGTGACCTAATAAATTGTTCTCAGATCGATACAACACTCCTGGGGCCGTCGACACGAATATTAAAATCATCGACTTTTTCTGTCCCCATCTCTATTAGATTTGAGGAAAAAATAGCCCGAGGGAATTTTATTCAATTGCCTGCTCCTTTTATTTGTTACTCGGAGTTAGCTCGTTACTATTTTTCGCCTAATTATGATGATTAAGATACTGTCTTTGTATTGTGTCTTGGAGATAAAGTAAGATGGATTCTTTACGAGTGTAAATTATGAAAAAAAAATTAACCTTTGTGAATTATGTTAATGTTAAATATATTATTTTATGGTTAATAAATTTAAGTAAAAGTAGGCTGTTTGTTTGATTACCCAATTGAAGGAGCAATTTGGATATTTTTGACCACGACAAGACACCGTGCTTTAACCATAAAATGGTAAAAAGTAGGGGGTACTTTTTAGCAAACAAATTAAATGTTATTGAATAAAAATAATAAAAAAAGTATTTTTAACGCTACTGTTACCATTTATCATGTTTTAACCTTTTTCCCTTTGATAAGTTGTTAATCTAATCATTTGAATTCACCCCTTGAGTGTAAATGCAGCTACACGGCTCGGGGTTTAAGTGTGAACGCCTCCAAAGCCTGGGTGTTTGCGTAATTGATATTTACAACTAACCTGGATTTGGGAAGCTCTTCCCAGGATTAAACGGGAATTTGTTTGGATTTTCCTTCTCAACGAATTCACTTCAATTTATTTACTGCCTGCTGAGAAGCGGTGGTAACATTTAGAGATATTGCTCAACCCTTCCGTTTTATTACACTCACTTTTAGAAATTAAAAGTTTTATGTTTTAGTGATTTATTGAACTTCTTCTTCTAAACTTAAGAGCTGGGCTCTTGTCGATGGAGTTCTTTCCACTTTCCCCTGTCATCTGCCATCCTCTTCAGTTGTTCGTATTATTGATTTATTGAACAAAGCTTAGAAAAGTTATAAATTGTATTTTGTTTTATTTTGGTAAAAGTTCAATTTGTGAACTGATTTTTAATCATAAACGACGACAATCTGTTATATTGAGACGGCAAGTGCCATTCAGATTGCAACGGGTGCAGCACTGGTGACCAACGAATTAAAAGAAAAAAACAATGAATATCAACTTTTACGCTATTACGCCTTGCAGTAAAATACACTGCAACATGTAGCTCGGCCCCTACTTGGATGGGTGGCCGATAGTGGTGTTTCTATCTGAACGCTACCGTGCTTCGTAGGGCATCTCAAACTGACGGCCCAGATTGTTTAAATCACTAGATCCTGTCGGAGGCCTTTAGGCGGTCCATACACTCCGACACCAGGGTCAGCCGCTAACCTATTCGAAATAACTTACATTAGTAGAATACACGCCTTTACTTTATTACCAACTTATAGCAAAACAACACATAAACATCCTTTATTTACTTCATATACTTACTCTTCCATAATCCAGATATACTTTGATCCAACACCATACCAAACATTTGGACAAAGGTTGTAAAACAATGGCACAAGTAAAGTATACCGTCAAGAAACAATATGGAGTCGGGCTCAACGGAACGTGAGGTTCCCGGCGCCCGACAGATTAGGGAACCAAAGAGAATAAGAATCTATGAGCGCGATAGTACCACGGCAAATACAACACTTGTTTACCTTCCATTTTTATTATATTTGTCGCTCAGTGTACAAAGAGAAAAATAAAAATTGATATTCGAAATGCTTGCTGAAATCACGTTCTGTTTGACGTGAAAAAGCTACAGTGGTGAGTGCTTACTTGTTGATATAGAATGGCTGTTATATTGTGGTCGTGGACACCCTATCGGACTTTTTATTTTTTTACAATTTGACCTCATATTTTTCACGTATAACATTGATAAAAGAAGTATCTCAGAATCAAAGTAGCTGAAGGCGTGAACAAACTTATTGAAAAAACTGAATTATCAATTACCATGATTATTGAGCTTTTGTTATACCTTACTTAGTTCAATAACGATTCTAACAGTAAATAAATGCTTTATTGTCATTTATTTTACTCTACATTTTAAAGCTTAGAATCTTTAAAATGTTATATTGCTTACTCTAAATATCACCTAAATTAGTTTAAAACTTTGTTCAAAACACGTTCCAGTGAACAAGTAGCTCACTCGCGTATTTAACTCTGATATTTTCGTCTGATAACTTCCACAGTTATTGTGTATCCACCGCGTCCCCTATTTGATTTCTTTCCGTGGATATCTGTGAACGGCCATAAAATAAATCTGGTCATAAATAAAACGGGAAGACGCTAACAAGCGTCTCGGGTTCGCAACTTATATTCCCCGACTCGACTCGCCATTTTTGTCATAACTCCATTATACTTCAGAGTGTCGAAATGTGAGATGATTCGCTTGATTTATTTATCCAATCCAAGCTTCTATTTATAGCTCCTTCTTAACGTGTTTTAAAAAGAGATCTTTTGTTTTAGTTAGGGTTGTCCAGTTACAATAGTTTTGAACAGTAACTTCATTTTTGTAGCCCATTTACAACGTTTATGTATCGTCAAGTATCGTGAAGTCATCCTTCGAAAAGGTTCGTTAGATTTGATTCACGTCATTGATATTGGAACAATGTAGAGCAAAATCAATTAAATAATTAGGCTATAATAGGGTTAAGATACCTATTTATATGTTGCTAAGCTTATTTAATGATAGATCAGTAAAGGGTTTATTCATAACGTTTATAAACATCTTATTAGTTAATGGTTCATCCCTTATTGATATCCGACGATTTTCCAACAAAGACAAAACACAACAGCGTTTAAGTTAATGAACGTTTGTAAATAAGACCGTAAGTATTTTCCAATATCTTAGTTTCCCAAAGACTTAATACATAATTTTCTAAAATCTTCATAGACGACAGTACTCTATGTCTTAATACCTCTAATACCTACATGCGTATTTATGTAGTTATTAGGTTGTTTCGTAACATTGCCCACATTTATATATTACATGTTTTATTCAATATCCTCTCGCGGTTTCGTTGAGTTGACAGGCGGAGGCGTTTCACGTGGCCTCGTCGAGACTAAATGCAAACCATTTGTGTTTTAACACGAGTTAATACTTGGTGTTATTACGTTACTTTGTGTAATTGAGCCAGTCCCTTCCTCACTGCTGAGTTTTAGACCGCACATAGATAATTAATTTCAGGAACATAGGTCATATAATTAGGTTAAAGAAAAAGTTAGTTCATGCAAAATCGTATCAATATGAGTGTTGCTGAAAACTCAAACAAAAAGTCAAAATCAAGACAGTTAAAATATGAATTCAAAACATGAGGAAACAAAATCCTTTGACGTTCTGGAAATAAAAACTAAACTTAGTGAATTTTGCTTCACGTGAATAGCAAAGGGTACTAAAGTACTGCTAAAAGAAGTAAAAGACAAATTTTAATGGATTCTCGAACTGATTCGGAGCATTTGATTCTCTCATCTTTTACCGTCGACCAAATAATATTATTATTCATTTGAACAAGTATCCTAAATGCATTTGCGATCGGTGATCGCCGAGGGTGGTCGGGAAACAAATTTAACCGACAATTGTAAATCAATTAGAGAGGGTGGGCTTAGGGGTGTAATAGCTACCCCCGCGTACAGGGTTGGAATCAAAATGTATTTTCCGTGCTAGACTTGTAATTTTAATATTTGTTTTTTAAACCTACATAAAGTGTTTTAGATTTAATGGAATACTTAATAACCTATTTTGAATTTCAACTTTAAAGTTATAATTAAGTAGTACCAAGTAGTGTGTGTTAATGAGTTAGCTTTATATGACTACTATGGCTACTGATGACCAAGGAGGAAATAGAGCTTAGCTAAATTATGTCACAGTAATAGACAAAATTAACAGTATCAAAACATAATCCATAAACGGAGTATTTAATTTAAGCTTTAATGAACGTGGCTTCGTCTTAATTAATTAAGTCCTAGCGTGCCTCTCTGTCTCGTAGGTATTCATAGTAGGGAATGTTCGAGTGCATATTGTTATCTAATACACCCTCGCTTCTTTCACCCCCACTTCACGTCCGGACCAGGAGGCAGGAGTTGTCTTCAAGGAGCTACCACCACACCATGCATGACAATGTAATCAATGATTGCTAATTATTTTCAATCGAAGTGCTTGGTTTGATCGCACTTTAAAAGAGAAAAAGATTCTGTTTTCCATATACGTACAGTTAAATGGAGAAGTGATTTTATGATTTCGTCACACTTTGGCGGCCGTACTCAGAGATCAAATGCTTACGCAGTAGATTTAATGAGTAATTTTGACATTTAATGTATGTAACATTAGTCAAATGTTGATTTAATTATACGTCTCTTAGTAAGCCAGTAAAAGAAAGAGTTTACATTTTTCACGTATTGTTACCCCAATTGAAAAGTTAAGCTTTGTATTTTGTCAGTTTATATTTTAAGATTATAATTGAGATGCTAGTACTTAGAAGTTTGTATATTTTGAAGTTCTAAGTATGAAATTTTACCACTTAAGTAAAGTCTAAAAAGATGAGTCTCTTTTTATAGTATCTTTTTCTTTGGATTTCAATCTTGGAATCCGGTGATAGATAATAAGTTTCAGTGCTATAATATTTACTATAACTTACTACACTATTAAAATATAATCAAATATGAATATTGTAAAGTTAATAGCTGCGTTCAGAGCACAAGAACAAGGCAGGATGTTCAGACAAAGTAACTAAAAGCAAAGTTAGGCGAAGAGTTATGGAAAGTTGGTCAACTGTGCCTCGGGGCTGAAACTATGACGAACTTGACTATCCATTTGAATCAACTTTTAATCATCCTTCAATTTCGTGTATTTTATGTTTTTATTATAGGGAACTATTTTGTCAATATCATTATCATGAAGAGAATGTTGAGAGGAAATTAAAATTTTTGGCTGAAACATAATATGTTGTGGTTGATATTTGCGGTTTAATGTTTCAGTAGCGTAATAGAAAGAACAAATCAGTATGCTAATGTAAATCCGAGGAGTTTGATTATTTATGTTTTATTTGAACGCGCAAGTCTCTAGAAATTACCAATCTGTTTTTTTTATTGGGTAGCCTGATTCAAGAGCGGATGGTTATATTTTTATATACGGGCTATATTTTTTATACTAAAATTCATACGGGCATAACGCGGGTAACACTGCGCAGCTAGTTAAAACTAAACCATTAAATAATAGGTATACATGGGTAGGTTACTTAGCAAACTTGTATGTCTGTAATTACAGAGGCGACGGTCTATTGTGAAGCTAATGCACCTACCTTGCACCCCTCGCATTGCGCCTATAATTACAGATATATCTACAAATTGGACCGTTTTCATAATAAAAACAGTTAACAAATGCATTAGCGTGGTACTAGCAAATTGGGGTAAAAGGTTTTACGTAAATCACGGTCAATGTGTTCGGTAAAAGGATGGATGAATTCTGTGGAAGATAGATAGATAGATTTAGTGAGTGTAAAACGTTTCTGGTAAATAAATACCGACAAAAAAAAATACAAGTGTATGGTAAAATGGGACTGCGGGATTTTCTTTGCCATAGGTTTTCTACGTTCATTTTAATTATTTAATTTCTAATTTTTATAGAGGATTGGCCCAGTTTAGCGCTCAATAGACAACAGTGGAAGGAGGGTAGGGAGGCAGTGGGGTAATTCAGGCTGAAAATAAATAATAATAGATAATTTATATTTGTCTTTGATTCTAAAATCCTGACTTAATATTCAATTTGTCCTATATTAAACAAGACGTAAGCGTCAGCAAAACGAGGGCAGGACGCTAGTGTACACTAAAAGTAATTATAATAAGCGCTTCCCTATCATAGCAACGCGATGCTAAGTCCAGTCAACTCTCTAAACGCATTATCGCGTCGCACGGTTACTATGACATCCTCTTTCACTTGATTATGCCTTTTATACGACGATTCATTACCAACAGGAGGGGACGACAGATAGTCGCCTTTATTACTTTTGTCAGCGGAAAAATGAATTTACACATGAATGCATTACACTGATTCATTTTGATGATGATGAAGATAATGGATGTTATCGGTTATGAATTTATTTATGTGTTGTTTGTTTATACATTATGGATTCAAGTTATTATGATGAAATATAACATTAGGTATAAGTTTGTATCCTCTATGCGCAAAAGATCAAATTTTTTTTTCACACTTGTACAAATCTTTGAAAGTATTTTATAGATAAATTTATACACGTATTTCTATTTTATCGATCAGATTTTCAAATGTTGAATGAAGTGAAACTTTATTTTTTACAAATTACGACTATACATCAATATTCTTTCCGTAACAAAACAACACCGTAATTTAGTAATTTGGTTCTATTATAATAAAGGACTACACAAAAACAAACCCATTACGTATAGTGAAGCGCCGTAACAAAGTTACAACGTTAAAATCCATGCACTCTTGCTGTCACGGCCTATCATCCAGCTTGCAAACAATGAAGGGAGCTGCGAACTAATTCAATCTCCGTGCTAATAGCTCTTTGATTCTAGCACACGTTGCTATAGCAACGCGTAAACTCCTTTTTCTTGACTGGATGCGTGTTTTAAGGTGACTTGGAATAATAATCATAGTCTTGGTAAAGTTTAGAAGTAGAGTTTAAAAGTACTTTAACCTCATTGTTATCTAGCTTTAAATTAGTACTGATAATGGTACAGTCTTAAGTTGTCTCTGTACTAATGTGTTAAATAGAACTTTGATAAAAGTTACGAAAAGTAGGCACGTAACAAGCCATTGTTATGCAATACTCATAGACATAGGAACCTCTTCGGTTAAAAAAAACATATTGTTTTGAATTTAGAATGTTATCCGTGTTATTGGTAGACGATAGAGAAAAGAAAGAATTAAAACTTCTAATAGTCATATAATTAATGAAGCGATGAAAGGAATGGAAGTGATAATATCTTCCTTATCTGCTTCAACTCCTTACTCAACGAGTAAATAAGTAAAATAGTTGAAAATCCTTTAACAGAAGAGTTTACCGAAAGTTTCTTCTTACTTTCTACCTGTTCTGAATACCAAGATGTTTGGAACAATGACGTCTCGAGCTGCCTTTAACTTTCTTGACCACTTTATACTTACGTCATTAATGAGCTAAGTTTCAAATGGAATGAAAGAACCTCTTGGAGTTTATATCCTTTCTTGTGGAGATCTTGGCACAGAATACCTAATAGTACTTAAGAAATAGTTTTGTGAACTTGTGTATTGCTAGTTATCTTTAGTTAGGCAATATTGCTTTGAGTTCCTGAGTTGCCAATTATTTACTTACAATGAATGTTCTACAAGTGCTCGTAAGTACTGAAGAAAGTTATTGGACTAAATCTGAGGGTTATTTGATTGATGGCTCTTGAAAACTAATCCTTTCGTGCCTTAGAAGTACTTAGAACATCTTAATTTATCTTCCTATTTAACTGAAATCATCACATATAAGTGATTTTGAATTTATACATTACTTATAATTCGAACCTGTATTAAATGCCAAGTCTAATCTTTTCAGACCATGGAAATTATAAATAGATTTTTAAATGTGATTTACTAATTGCCAAGTCTATTCCAGTCATATCAACTTATGAATCCATGTTTTTATCCAATATCGACGACGCACTCATATCCACTCGAGAGTAAACGCAGGTGGGTCCTACCCCATCGACAAGCGCATTTTAATTTTATTTCCTCCAAGCGAGAACGGCCTCGCCTGCCATCAGTTTTAATTACAAATAAATACAACACAGTTACTCTTGAAAGCTCGCTTTTGTTACTTAAGAAGATTATAGACTCGTTTTTAATTAATCTCAATTTAGAAGACAGTTTGGATTAATACGGTTTCGGAATTATCAGGAATATCTGGAAGCTTTTTCTATGAATTGCTTTAGACATTTTTGTAATATTGTATGAATATTTGAGGTTAAGAAGTAGGTTCATGGCGAAATTGTACCAGTTCGTAATAGAACGAATAAAATCTGAAAATTAGTGTGTCTGCACTTAAGAGGGGTGCCAGCGCAACAAGGAGCCTGCGACGACGGCGATTGCGACTAGCAAAAACAATTATATTGCTATATCGTAGCCCTCCAAATTGTTTGCAAGTATAACAACGTTGGTCTAAAATAATATAAATAATATGGGACTGCTTATCCCAACTTATTTGTAGTAAGAACTTAGTCCTGATCATCGCCCATCATAAGCCGAACTAGCAATTTTCTGTGTTGTTCCAGAAACGCGCAATATGAGAACTTTCACATGGACCAGAAGGGCTACGACCAGATGTATGATGGAGAGGATCTGGAAACACCACCGTCACCCGACCGGCCTCCACCGCGGCATATTGGTATGAGTCAAACAAACTAACCCGCTTTGAGCTTGAGCAAGGTGTAGTGACGACAATTTCTGTCCTATGAAAACATATGAACGAGCGCAAACTAAAGACAAAACGTCGAACAGACTTTTATCTATTAGACTATAGAATTTGCACCAACAAAAAACTGTTGTTAGAATCATAATATGCAGTCTTCTTCGTCTTCTTCATCGAGTGGACGGTCACCCTGACCAATCCTGGTGTCAGATTTATTGAGCCGCCAAAGGCCTTTCACGTATCTAAAGAGTATTATGAATACAGTGGGCTCAAGAGCTGTATTTTATCTGTACCGTCTAATAATATTTTGGCATAAAAATTACCGATTAAAAAGTTTAAAGGGAATTTGATTTAGCGATCTTCATAGATCAAAGTCAACCTACTGTCGAGTTGCCTAAAGTCTAGATTGATTATATTTGTTGTTTTGTAGACAAATACGTAAAAGCGGAATGTCCGTGTCTGAGCGCGCGGTACACCGTGGCGCTGCTGGCCTGCTTCGGCTTCAGCATCATGTTCGGCATGCGGTGCAACATGAGCATGGCCAAGCTCAAGATGACGGAGAAGGTCGACAACGTAAGTATTACACTAGACTGGGGTAAACTTGCCGGGAAAGGTATTGAACTTAGATCGACCTACAGCCGGTTGCAGATTCCAATAGCCGGTATGGGATAGAGCAATCTAAGACAAGTACATCAACTTTTCAATGTACGAGTATGTTCGTCTTTTAATCACTTTTTAGCCGCCAAAAACATAGAAACATTATCAAAAGTTATTGGTCAGGTATTATATTGGTAGAGATAGGTTAATGAAATCAGTTGTATGTGAGTAGCTGGCATTTAACAGACACCGTTGTTCACAATGGAACATTAATTGCAAATCATTGATCCTCTCTTAGGTAACCCAAGAAGACACACCATTCAACTGGACAGTCCAAGTGGAGTCTTCCATAGACGCGTCTTACTTCGCCGGCTACCTCATCACCCAAGTCCCTGGGGGTTACCTCGCCTCCATGTACCCGGCCAACAAGATATTCGGGGCAGCCATAGTGCTATCATCTATATTCAACATGGCGATTCCTGGAGCTATGTCTATGGGACCCGCTGCAGTTGTCATCTTGAAAGTTGCTCAGGGTTTTATTGAGGTAAATTTACGTTTTTAAATTATTTTTTGATAGAATATAAATACTTGCAAGATGTTGAGGGATACCTTTGCCTAGGAGTGAATAGAATACTTTACTCTTTTGATACCTGATACCTTTTTCCTCATTACCTATCCATATGTTGATAAAGACTAGAATATGGTATAAGACGAGGAGTTAAATGCAAGAAGAAATCGTAGTGTAAGTTCTTTTTAATGCTTCACTTTACTCATCTTAAGCAAGAACGTTTTATCTTTTGAACTGCTGAACAAAATTTGTTAGACTTGACTTATTATTTCTGTCACTTAATTCTAACAAGATTACAGAAGGAAGGGTCTTCTCACTAAAACGTAACGTTTGTAATATTTGACATTCAGCGCGTGATCTCGCATGATCAAGCTTATTATAGATGCTTCAAAATTTTGATACATTACGAATGTCCCTTTTGTCACGTTTGGATTGTTCCCCTTTCATAAATTATTAACCAACTTCGAAAAAGGAGATTTCTCAATTCGACCGTATATGTGTTTTTTTTCCAATACCAATCTTGTACCGATATTCAATTATTTTTCGAGGATTTGCTCGTATTTGGACTAATCTATGCAATGAATAGGAGCCAAATATGTAAACCTAACTGTAATCTTGAGTTTCAATGAAAAAAATGTCTTTTATCTTCAAAAAAATAATCTTACCCTACCATTGCTAAAAGACATACAGGTTCAGATAATATGAAACTGTATCTTCATAGGAAAATAGTTAAAACATGTGAAATATATTCTATCTCCTATCGATTGGAAGCTCGTACCTCTAGTAATCTTCAGTCGTATCGGCATCGTCGCCATATCTCTAAAGAACCTCTTTAGGATTAGGGGTCCCGTTTCCACGGCTACGTATTTATACTTCGTATATCCGGACTTAGTTGATTCCTCAATGCGATTGCTGCCCTATTATGAAATTGTATGCCATTGATATCCGTTTCACAATTGATAAGAGATTATATTTTACTTTAGGTGAATTTTGGCAAGATATTTATACTTTAATCTAATTTATTAAGTAAATTCAAGTAGCAAAGGCGCTAGTCCTAGTGTAGGAGATTTTTGATACTTCGATTGTATTAAAATAAGCTAACAATGAAATACTTTAGTAAATGTTGATTTTAGGTGAAAATGTATATTACATACATTGATGATGAAACAAATTGTTTGACTGTGCTTCAGGAATTATGATATTTTTATCATATCTTATTAACTGAAGTTTGATCCCGACAATCTCAAGTACTACATATCATCACTTTTTTGATAGGTAGCCACATTCAAATGAAAGGTTATAAGCTCCCGAAATTCCAACGGGAACAGGCACAAACCGGGTAAATCCGCGGGGCGCTGCTAGTCCTAAATATAGATAGACATTATTATTTTACCTACGTTCTATTATATAACATCTTCGTCGGTATGCAGGGTGTAACTTATCCATCTTGCCACGGCATCTGGCGTATGTGGGCCCCACCAATGGAGCGGTCTCGGCTGGCAACATTGGCGTTTTGCGGCACTTACGCCGGCATAGTCATCGGTATGCCACTCTCTGGAATACTGACGGACTACATAGGATGGCAGGCGCCGTTCTACTTTTATGGCGTGTCTGGCGTTATATGGTATGTGTGATGTTAGCCTTGCTGTTTTTATTTTATTTATGCAGCATTTTATTTCATAATGATGAGAATCTTTTGAACTGCAGTGGGATATTTCAGACTTACTTTTTTAGGATTATTTTTTTATGTTTTGCTGTGAAAGTTAAAATTGATTTACTTTGTTGAGTTTTCTCTCTATTATCTTTTTTAACTGCCGCTTAATGGGAGGGAAATGTTACGCTTTCGCAGCTAAGTCACTAAACTGATTTTGATTCGGTTTGAGAAGACATAAAAGGAATGCTTCATAATCTACGAGTCCAATTAAGAGCTCATTACATTACACTCAAACTCAAAAATCTCAGTAGTTAATATTTCGTGCAGGTACGTGATGTGGCTTTGGCTCGTGTTCGAGAGACCCAGCAAGCACCCATGCATCGCATCGAAGGAGTTAACCTACATCGAGCAGTCTCTAGGGACGGCCACTCAAGCTCCCATGCCCGGGTTCTTCGCCACTCCTTGGAGAGCATTTGCCACTTCGCCCCCTGTAAGCATTTATTTGTTTGATGCAAACATTCAACCGTCACACCAGTGAAAAATCTGTTATTTGTGTTAATTGTTCATCAGCTTTAGTTTCTTTCTTGACATACGTAATATAAAGCAAGTCATTAATTAATTTGGAATAGGTTAGGAATAGTGGCCAAGCCCGGTATTGGAGTTTAAAGACTGACTGGACTAATACGTTTTTAATTTTATTTAATTTTCTTGATAAAAAATTAAATAATTTCTTACAGGTATACGCCATCATAGTAGCCAACTTCTGCCGAACATGGAACTTCTGTCTTCTGGTTGCCTTCCAGTCAGCATATTTCAACACTAGATTTAATATGCAGATCACTGAGGTAAGGAAGATTTTAGTACATTTTAGCCTAGTTAATATCAAAATGAAAGAGCATGTGAATGAATGTGAATGAACAACAATGAGTGAACAAATGGATCGATACTTAATTGTACTGTATGTTCTAATGATCAATGTTCTCTATTCAAATTACACATCAAAATAACGTTGCTCAATTGAAAGTCCATATGTCTATATCCCAATAGTCCGGTTTTGTGGGAGCCATTCCTCACCTGATCATGACGTCACTGGTGCCCATCGGTGGCATGCTAGCGGACTACCTCCGGAAGAACAACATCATGACAACCACCAACGTGAGAAAGCTGTTCAACTGCGGAGGATTCGGTTTGGAGGCATTCTTCTTCGTGCTTGTCGCTTATGCCAATAATAAGGTGAGATATTTGTCTTCATGCTTTTGTGAATCTATAATTTGCAATATATTTGTCTATGTTAAGACCTAGTTTTACAGACCTGGAATTTAATAACCTGAAAGGGATGGCAAACAAGAAACATATCGAACATCAGCTCTAATCAATCCGACCGAATAATGACTTTAGTATTTGGACGACTACCTCAGTGAAGTTACTTAACTAGAGTTATTTTATAATTCCCGGAATAAAACCGACTCTCTCCAGGGGCAAGCCACTGCATCGGTAGCCAGTTTCGTAATAAGAAGGGGCTAAAGCATCGTTATACCTATCTCTTTATTTCAGTACGTAGCAACGATAGAGTTGACTCTAGGAGTGGCCTGCAGCGGCTTCGCTATCTCGGGGTATAACGTGAATCACCTGGATATTGCGCCGCGATACGCCTCCATACTGATGGGCCTGTCCAACGGAATCGGAACCATCGCCGGCTTCGTCGTGCCTATTGTCATCGACTATATAACACAGGACAAGGTAAAGTGATTAATAAAAATATCTTATTAATTGTAAATATCTTAAAAAATGGCAGATAACAAAACTCTAACAATCAGTCGATGATACGAAATACATAAAATGTGTGTCCAAAGTCACCTTTGAGGTTTTGGACTCCTTAAAGGTTGGAAGCAATCCCAATATAAAAAAAAAAAAACTATAGATTATTAGAAGGATTCATTCGTTTTTTGTTCTCCTATGGTCCTATGGATTCCTATTTCAAACAAAATCATAAAAAGAACTTTGATTAAATAAAAACCAATTGAATCATTTTTCAAAAGAATACGAAACCTTTTCTCAATTTGAATTCGAACGTTTTATCGTAAACTTTGAAGTGACACTCCCCTACGTTTGTGGGGTATCGTTTTCTTTAAAAACGGGTGCTAAACAATAAGGACATTGGTCCGTGGCTAATTTTAAATGGGAAATCGAGTGAGTTGTGACGCGCGCACTGAATATAAAATGAGTGGCGTGGCGCGTGGGTGAGCGGCGATGCGTTGCACGTCCTATATATCAACTCGAGCACTTTATTAACGCCCGAAACCGAAACAATAATTGCGCACGAATGGATACAGTGTTAGGGGATACTATTGCTCGTTTTGCAGTGGAAACTTGTGTACTTATGTGCTGAGAAAAAACTCGAAGTGTAAACTTGCGTTTCATTCAGTTTTAAAAACATTTTCATTGTTTGCATTCAATTCAAAAGGGTTCACCAGTTGAGTTAATACTCTACCGTAATATTGGGAAAATATAATATATATGGGAATATATATATAATAATACAATGGTTATTTCTTTATGAACGCCTACCATTTCCTGTATTAACGTAGGCTATATATAAATGATTAAAGGTTATATTATGATATGGTATGATACCTATAATTCTAAGAGACTTCAACAGATCATTCCAATGCCATTTCGAAATCAAAAAAGGAGAGTACCGAAATATGTGTAGATGTGATGATCCGAAAAATAATTAAGTTCATGTAGGTTAGTGCCAAAAGTGGTCCGAATAGTAAGACATCATATTCAAACTTCCTTCATTATTCTCTAGGACAAAATAGACAAGGCGATAACGGAATGGCGCGCGGTGTTCCTGATGGGTGCCACGGTGCACTTCATCGGGATCACTTTCTACGGCATCTTCGCGTCGGGCGAGCTGCAGCCCTGGGCGGAGAGCACGGTCGACGACCAGCCCGTCAAGGCGCTCGAGGATGAGACCACCTTTGTAAGATATATTGTATTCACTAAGGCTATTATCACACGGCACCGCTTACCGCCGCGGTTTAGTAGATTTTATAACTAATTTAGATTCCATAACAAGCTTAGAGCGTAGTTTGGGTCTAATTAACCGTGTGTGAATTTTCTGGCTGTTTTTACTTCATATTAGGTTAAAAGAATGAATGAATGAAAATGGCACTCTAAGAAGAATGACATTTGAAGAATCTCACTTTAAACAATGACACTTCCTTTTCAGATGGAAAGTTCAGCTCCGCTCAAAGGCTCGGAACCCCCCGCATACGGGGCCATAGCCCCCCCACGGCCCGGGGCCCCGCCCGGGGGCAGCGTCCAACATGTGCCCAACAACCCCTTCGTGTCGGGCGCGTATTATCAAACTGAGTCGGTACAACCCCCGGCGCAAAACTACCCAGAACTCACCGATGATGGCACTTACTAAAACGCCATTTAGTACTATAACGCCATTGGGCACTAAAGCTGGCTTGAAAATAACCAGTTGCCACTAAATTCGCCAGCTAGTACTAAAACGCCACTGCACAAAAATGCCCAATGGCTAACTAAACGCCACATTGAGCTAAAATATCTACACACTTAAATTGTCATCTTTGTATACCAAAATGTTTAAGCTAATGTTTAGAATAAGAACTAATCTACTTTTCTTACACTTCATAGTATCTGTGAACGTTTTCAGATTCTTGTTTAAAATTTTAAAAGATTACTGAATGTGATTACACCATCACATAGTCTGTACGGAGTGTGTCTGGCCCGGTGCACGGTGTAGTGGGCATTCAACCCAAACGTTCTGTGTAATGTTCATACTGGTGTAGATTTTTTCTTAGTATCGGTCAAGTTTTGGTATAATAATAAATTAGATAATTTTGTAATATGTTTAAGTGTTTATATATTTAGGCTCGTCTTTAAGGCAGATCAAAGCGAAAGCGCGAAAATTTCTCGTTTTCGCTTTTATTTGTTTGTTGTTTAAATATAGAACAATATATTAATCTAGTCGTTTTTGTAAATTATCTCGATGTACCTGGTTATCGTTTGTAGTAAAATTTTGTTAGCACTCAAAAATTGTTTGACTCATTTTGAACATTTGTTGGTTTGCTTACGCCATTTTTATCTGTCGTATACGATGGATAGTTACTTGTACAAATATGTGTATATATTATGAACGTTATATTGCATATCACGTAGATTTATTTCGGCTAATATTTTAATGATTTCCTTTCGGTGCAATGCCAACTACAACAACTTTTGAAGCAATCTCTTAGGTATTAAAGAATAATGTAAGTCTTCGTTAGTTGCATATAATCAATCAATTCTTTTATTTTTAGCGTTTGGTCACTAACTATTACTTAATACTGATTAAGTAACTTACTACCCTAATTAGTAGTAACTTATTTACAAATGTTTTTTGATAGCTCCGACTATGGTCAAGGGCCTATGGTCGTTTTTTAATCAAACTCCTAAACGAAACTAAATCGAGCGATAGAAGTTAATTGCAGTTATTAATGGCAAATGCAGACGTTATATTTTGCTAATAATACCATGCAAAATGATAAAAAGCAAAGTTGTGTTCGAACTCGAGGTCAAAGTTCCAAGTTGTGTCATTAAAGACAAAATACGTTTAGTTCCCTTTGAATCTAAACCAAAACACACAATACAAATTGAAAAGAGAGTGAAGAATTAATGAGAACCAAAAATGTGTTTTGTATTAGGTACTAATTAGGTTGAAAATGGCTCGTTACTTACTTTGGTTATAGTTAGTGATGAATGCCATTATTGATTGCCTAATATTTTTTGTTCTCGTAGTACAACTCGTCCTGTTACTGAATCAGAAATGTTGTTAAAAATGTTAAATAAAATATATTTACCTATTATTGTTCTTTAGTGTAACATACTTTCAATGTACTAAATATGTATCTACGCCTAGAGTAGTAAAGTTAAAGTATATTGAAATTAATGGGAAGTAATGGAATCATGAAAAGAATAATGATTATTTTCGTTAATGCGTTAATGGAATATTACTGGTATTTTTATGACCTTTTGTATTTTTTTATATATTTTATTGACTGACAATTTTTGATATTATTTTTGATTGTTAGTGATATAGTTTTTATTTAGTAAATGAGACTCATTCTTATATTTAAAATAAGGTTGTTTTGCAGTATTATTAACCAAAGACTATTTATGATACGATCTCATTAACACAGGTGACGGTAATGATAAATGGAATGTAGATTCCTATTTCATTTTATAAGTAAAACCATAGAAACACATTTTCTCTAAAAAAATCGTCGTCAAGGAAATAATATATAAAACATCATCTTGGTACATATACGATATGCTTATAATATAAAATAGAATAAGAATGAAACGTACTCTATAATGTTAACCTTTGCATTAATTATTGTGTGCAATATGTGTATTCATAGGTAGGTGTTGTTATATCCACATGTGAGTATGTGATATTATAAATTAGTTAATTAAGTTAATGATAACCATAAGTAAGGTAAGTATGCGTGTTACATGTTCATGTATGTGAAGAATCTTTTATGAGAAAAGATGTGCTCCTTTTTTCTAACTGCATCTCTACATCTATAATTAACCTCTTGTATCTATTAAAGTCTAAATCACGACAGATACCTAAAGCTGTGTTTTCGCCTAGTGTTCGGATTGGACAGTTCATTACATATTGCTTTCTCGTTCTTTATTTTAGTTAATGAGCGAGCGAGCGTATGTTTGCTTTCAGCTGTATACTAAATTCCGAGCACTAAATGAAAACGCGGCCTTTGAGATACCTCATTTTTTACGTTAAACTTAATAAAATACCTAAATATAAATAATAATAAACCCCTATGAAATATAGTTACCATTTCACTACAAGTAACGGTCAGGAACGATCACTTTCATAATGTAATAAAATTAATAATTACAATTTGAGTTTTACGATAACCAAACCCTTGTACTAACTTTGCTGTGAATCTTCACACTTGTACGAAAGGTTCCAATCAAACACAAAAGGTTTTCGACGTTTTTTCTCTCATAATATTATTTCTACCTTTATAAAATGGGCTTTCTATTAGCATCCCTGTAAATGCTATGCTCAATGAACTTGAATGTATAAATGGGAGTAAATTAAACAATAATAAATAAACATTATGCTAAATAAATCTAGGATACAATAATAATCTTATTCAGTATATTAATCGTAGTTTTTTATATAAAAAAAGAAAAAATACAAAAAATATAATAAAAATCACGTGAAAGGGGAATAATGACAATAATAATGACTGTCGAGGTTTGAGACCAAAGTCACTAGTTATTTCGTGCACGATTAGAAAAAATATAAATATTACTAGTCTTTAAAAAAAGAGTATTATTAAAATTTACTTTAAATACATACTTAACAAAATATCTGCTCATTTTTTATTTAACTTTATTTATGATTATTTCGACTAAAATCACCTTTTATAAATTTTTGACATATTTTATAGTATTATTATGTAATATTAAAATGCACGACAATAACTTAGAATAAAAAAATCGACTAGTCAAACTAACACCAATATTTTTGGTGTTAGATAAGAATAATTTATGTCTATTACATGAATGGGTGTAATATTAAAACTGTAGTTACAATTCGTATTAATACAGTTACTCTTAGATCATTTGAAAATGATGAGAATTGCTCGAATGTTAAAGATAATTATTTAAAATTGATTCCATGTTATTGTGTCGATTTTGATCGGACTAAATGAAGTACGAATTTTGAAGTCGGTTTATTTCCGCGATTGGGATTCGTACCTGCGCCCATTTCGCTTAAGATAACGCACGAATACGGGACTAACTTTAACTTGATAAACAAATTATTGTATAGCAAAAACTGAATGGCTAACATCTTATGATGTGATTGCAATTGAATGTGGTGTGAAAGAAAAATAAATAAGTACAATAAAAGTCAGTTTAAAATATACTAAAAAATAAACTCATTTTGATTAGTTTGGCTTGACAAAAACTGAAATCGACGTTGATACGAAATTTCTAGCCATAAAAGTAATATTGTGTCTACAAATAAAGTATAGTAAGCAACTTATTTGTTTAAAATTCACCATAGAAATGGAGAATTCATAGAAAATAAGCAAATTGATGTACCTACCGTATAATCTGCATTTAAAATATAATCGTTAGCATAGAAATGTATAGGAAAAATAATATAATCTTTAAGAGTATCGAATTGATTATCTATTGTATTGTAACGTGTTTTATATAAACTTAACTATAAAAAATGAATATGTTTCCACGGACATCGGAGAGAATTATCATGAAAAAATATTGAATAATGTTATAAAAATATATTTGTTACCGTAAACCTAACATTGTAAGAATAATTTCATAATTTATCACTGTGACATATCAGAAAAATTAGAACAATATTGTCATGAAATTATAAATTGAATCAGCCGTGCACTAAAATAAACATATGGAACAAATCCTTTAACCGAACAGGCATTCCCATAAACAACAAATCAAATGTATATGGTACTTTTACTTTGTCAATCACGCACGGCACTTCCACTTGCAACGTATGACATGCCACCTTCATTATAATGTTAACTTCGGGCTTTACGAGAATGCCATTTCTACAACACACATTGCGTGGCTTTATACTTTCAACCATATACTCATTTGCTAATTCTCTGAAATATACTTGCCCTAATTGATACCATTAAATCCTATGTTTAGAGATTCAATAAGTTTCATTTTAGTGCACCAAAGACTCGATTCTAATATCAAAATAGTACAATAAGTACTCGAAACATGCTTATTGTACGTACCTACACGGTATCTCGTTCCTAACACCATAACGACATGTCGAAAAAACGAATATCAAAAAGTAATAAATTGTAATATTAATTATTCCTTAATTGAAAATTAATTTAAAATAAAATATTTAAAATTAAGTGCATGTACAGGTGATGCGATTTGCGATACTAGTGTCTAGCCAATCGTTTGTGGGAAAGAGAGAAATGCAATAATTCCAGTCTTTGATAGGCTGACTGCGAATGCTCTCTCGTTCTAACCGCGCGTAAATCGCCCCATCTGGACATGGCCTAACTATAGAATAACGTATAAAGCAATAAAATTGTTTTAAAGACGAATCTCTACGCCGTCAATTCAGCGATGTAATATACTTTGAATAAATTGAAATAATAACTTCAGTGTGTACTCTAATAATATCTAGGAATTGTGTTTATATTACAAAACATAGATCATAAAATTATTTATGTATTTATGACAATTTTTGGTAGATTTCGAGTAAGTAAAAGCACAGGGTAACATCAGATGCCGTTTTTATACACTGCTTTTAAGGGTAGATAGAACTTTACGTGCTACTTACTCTCATATATATATTATTTATTATAATATTATTTATTTATGTATTTATATTAAAACGACACAATATTCATATGTATTTTTAACGATAATTATATAAATGGCTGGGGCAAGTGCAACTAATACAGAATATAAGGTACAGAGTAATGTTTTTTAATGATAATTTTCCCCATGTCCAAGGAATGGCCAGAAGGGTAAACCAAGCACTTGTTTGGCTTGTTGAGCACTTGTTAATGTGCACTTTGGAGAGATTAGTATTTAAGGCTATTACGAATATATATTATAATATTAATATGTATATATGTATTATACTAAATGAAACGGGTCTGTATCGCGTTAGATAATTAAACGTATTTACTAAAATACGTACCCGACGTGTCGAGCGGATTACACCGCTCGTGGTCACGGGATAACGTTATCCCGTGACTACGAGCGGTGTCATCCGCAATGAGTGCAAATCGTGTGAGTTTAAAAGTATGTTATATATGTATTATATTGAAAAGAACTTATTTTATATCTTGATACTTTTCAGGGAATTCCCATTTTTTCGGTAGAGAAAAATTCATTTCCAAACTATATATGTAATTTTATAATACATATGCGATATGCTCATTTTATTTATATATAGTATAGAACTATTTATATCTTAGTATCCGGCTCAATTCTATTTTCTTGGAAACTATTTAATATTTAAAATATATATTGCATTTATTATACGTATATATTAACCTAATAATTATTTATATATATATACAAATATATATAAATACACGATAAATAATTATTATATATACTCGTATACTATTTATTGACATAATATAATCTAGTTATAAATATGTAATCGTTAGGAAAATAAGTGTTCAGTTCCGTTTTTAGAATAATGAACAATAATATTAGACAATAATATTCATTTTTTATGATACAGAGTGTTCTCACTCTGGCGGGCTGTGTCGACAATAAGCTTCTTGAAGCGCAACTAGTGATATAACGATAATAATATTACGATAATAATAATAATACTAGGATATTAATAATAATAAGTATTGATAAAACTATAACTGTCTCGTAGTATATACTATGCGAGTTGGATTATATAAACCATCGCAGGTCTAATAAAGGACCGGTTTAATTGACTATACATATATACGGAAAAAATACATTTAAATAAGGTAATATGTTAATTGTGTATTTAGGCTTAAGATTATAATGACTTGATAATTGATGTCTATCTATTGGAATGTATTAATATAATAATAATTGCGGTCATTGTGGTCAACTTCTGTGTAGGTACATATAATATAACCGTCATAAACAAAACATGTGTAAAAGATAACTTAAGTAACTTCAGTAATCTTTAAGTAACTCATTTCAAATCTTACATATATAAAAGAAATACGTGTTAGTTACACCACTTATAACTATCTTTTCTTATTTCATTCATCTTGGTCATGAATCCTAACTATATTATTATTATAAATGCGAAAATAACTCTGTCTGTCTGTATGTTACGCTTTCACGCCAAAATACTGAACCGATTTGAATGAAATTTGGTACACAGTAGTCCAGAGCCTGAGAAAGGACATAGGCTACTTTTTATAGCGAAATTCTTGCGGGAACGGGTACAATGCGGGTGAAACCGCGGGGCGCAGCTAGTAGGATAATCTACACTATCTACACTAATATTATAAAGAGGAAAACTTTATTTGTTTGTAATGAATAGGCTCAAAAACTACTGGACCGTTTTTAAAAATTCTTTCATCATTCGAAAGCTACATTATCCACGAGTAACATAGGCTATTTTTCATTCCGATACTCCCACAGGAATGGACACAACGCGGGTAAAACCGCGGGGCGCTGCTAGTAAGTAATAAAAATCTCGAAATTCTCACGGGATCGGGTGCGCTGCGCTGTGACCGCGATGCGCTGCTAGTATCGAGTGAAAGATAAATTACTTTATTCATAGCTAACAGTTCTTCTTCTTATCGAGTGGATGGTCAACCTGACCAATCCTGGTGTCAGAGTTATTGAGCCGCCAAAGGCCTCTGACATGGCTCATGTAACGACTGCTATCCGTAGAAAGTAACCGGGACCGACGGCTTAACAGTTACTTACACTAGACTATATATAATCACTAGCTGCGCCCCGCGGCTTCACCCACGTTGTACCCGTTCCCGCGGGAATTTCGGGATGAAATGTATCCCATGTGTTATGCTAATTTATAACCTATATTACTGTAAAGTTTCATCCAAATCCATTCAGTACTTTTTACGTGAAAGGGCAACAAACATACATCCTCACAAACTTTCGCATTTATGATATTAGTAGGATAGGAAGGAAGTAGGAAGTAGGATAGTAGGATAGGACAGGACAGGATTAAAAGTCTGCATGGTCTTTTTTCCATGAAGATTTTCAAAATGTACTTTCATACCCATACACTGATAATATCTTGGCACGGTAGTTGACAGCAATGACATATATAATAAATGTCAGTATTGTACTTGTATCATGGATTTAATATAACTTGAACAATATAAGAAGAAGGGAATGACAATAATAAAGTAGTGCATAGGAATTGAGTTATGATGAACTAACTCAATGTCCCTAGGTTAATTGATAACACTTAAAAGTTGCTTTAATTAAGTAGGATAATGAGAGTAAAATCTTATCTGCATGTTTTGTCCAAAGTAAATACAATTCAATTGATCTTATTTTTGATGTACGAATTGTAATTCAGTAATTATTGTATCAACCTAAAACAATAATTTTGTTGTTTTTATTATTTCGTTAATGCCATTTCAAAATATCAGTTTTGAATCTTTGATCCGTATTTTTGATTTCATCTTATTTTCTCTGGCAAGTGCTGATAGTACATAGCCTTTGTTGATAACAAGCATGGAAGTGCACTGCGCAACTTTTTAAACTTATACCTATATATATTTGAACCGCCTACCTTCTGGCTTGGTAAGATTATCTAAAAGGTTAATTACATTTCACATGACTCAGCTACACTGTTCCCTACTAATATTTTGGTAGTAGTAGTAGTTTAATAGTTCTACGTAATTATGATTCTACTTCTTTAAGTAACTTTTAAGTAGTCATCACTAGTTTTAAGATAGTAATCGTAAGTTAAGTATTAATTGCAAGAAAGCACTGATTTGTCAATTACTGAATAGACTCATGTTTATGGATTTGCTTTGGAAGTCCTCATGTAACCGCTGTACATATTATGTCGCTTTCATCTTTTGCTTTTTAATAATACTTTGTTTTTAGGGACACGGAATAGAACTGACTATACAGAGTAGGCTCAACAATAACTTTAGACGCAGTGTTAACTATTATTAGCATTTGAAGTTGATACAAAATGAGTCCAACCGAAAGTACAAGAATGTTGGGCGCAGAAGCTTACCGGTGAAGTAGTGATAGTGTGTGGATAGTAATTGTTACTGTCGGTATAAAAATACCGACAGGTTTATAAAATAGCCAATAGGAACGGAGTAACAAACTCTCTACATTTAAAACTGTATGACTCCATTCGAAATCGAATCGAATTCAATCGCCTGTGGATTATCTCTAGACGTCAAAATGAATCAACCTCCAATCTTGTTGATAATACAAGTCATGTTCTATTCCATCTGATTTTCATTTGTGTTTAAAGTTAAATTAGATTTATTTAATATTAGTTGTGTTTTATAATTCAGCAATCATTTTTATGTACGAGTGATAAGTGAATGTAAGTTGATTATAGATGTAAGAATAATTATTATTTTGTAAGCTTAGACAGAATTTTGCAGCGGTATATTCAGTATTATTTTTAAATAGAAGAGAAGATTAGAAAACAATTCTAGAGGTACCCATAACTATTATTTAAATGAATAGTTTTAATATTACTAAGAATTCATAATTGAAAAGGTTTTAAGGAAAATCAGCCTGAAGGCTTATTAAAAACTGCATTTAAATTACAATGACACGTTTATTAAAGCATTAAAAATTACACATTAAATAATGAAGTAGATAACATTACCAACCAGTCTCTGATGATCAATTGATGTTCCTTTTCTGATTTTTACCTTTTTCCTGGTTAAGTCTCAGGGCTTAAATCCTAGGTATTCTTCTTTTGCTTTCATTTTTTGATTTTTGTTGAGTTGTGAAGCTTCAGTCCTATTTTTTTTCGCACCAACAATTTACGTTCGCGAAGCTCCCGCAGTGGCCGCCCCTGTATCCTCGCCTCTTGCATTCTCCGTTGCAATTTGACGTGTAGTCTACTCCTCCCCAAACACAGCTACCAATGTGTACGTCAGCCAACGCACTGTTCTGAGGCGACGAGACGATCACCAGGAAAGTCACACAGACTAGCATGAACATGGAAGTATAGCTCTTCATATTTACCGTTAAAGGGTTTGAGATTTTTTTTAAACTTAGTAAATTCCAAGTGATGTTTCAAGCCAGAGGACCAATCTTGAACTGTGCCGGTATCCTCGCTCCCACGCCTTATATATTTTGAGACAATCAAAGGAATATTGTGTGTAGAATGTAAATTAACCCACGAATAAGGAAAACACGTGTTTCTATTGCGGTAAAACTGGATTAAGTTTTTCGTTAAAGATTTTCTAGTTTAAGCACTTATATGCACGTCTATTAGATAGTAAATGTCGTTAAGAACACGTTATTGTAAGTCGTAGTAATCGGAAACTGGATCGATAACTGTAATTGTTTATTATATATACTAACTTTATCTCACTGTTTGATTCTGGCACTGTACAGATAACATCAACACCAGAGGGCTGTCAAGTGTAAACTCGCATTACTACATAAAACAAAACATAATTTTATTTTAAAATATAATGATATAAAGTAAATAATGTGAGCACGCTTAGGATGGAAATCAAATATTGACAAAAATAGTAAGAGAAATGGCAGTCCCAATAACCGACGTTTATCCAAAATATGTTGAATTCAATCTATGGAAAAAAATTAACACACCTAAAATTATGGATGGGAAATTGGTTATTGAGACCCGCCGTGGCTGCCTTTTATATATAAAAGAAAGTCGTGTTAGTTACACCATCTATAACACGAGAATGGCTTGACCAAGATATGGCTTGATTTTAATAATTGTTTTTTATATTATTTATCTTATGTTAATGTTAATGGTATAATAAGTAATAAATATCGCAAAATTCCTACGGGAACGGGTTCGCTGCGTGTGAAACCGCGGGGCACAGCTAGTTGTTTATATTTGCAGCAAATGTAAACGATTCTGACATACATAATACTCCCTGACTCTGTGTATTTTGGTGGTAACTGTACACATACAACCCTAAACTTTAAAGACAGACGTCAATATTAACCATTTTAATGACATTACAGTTTCATCCTGGCCTATAAAATAAATAATATAGAAAAAAAATACGGGTAATTGTGAATGTGAATATAATATTTAGGTCAGTTAAGGCATTGTATAAAAACTTAGCGTGTGAAAGTTTAGATAACGCACAATGTGCTATTCCGAATGCGCGAATTTATAATAAGCTTATTGTATTTCAATATGCACTAGAGACGTGTGTATGTTAGATATGTTTATTATTTATGTTTTTTATATATTTTTTTACGTACAGTGAACTAAAAAAGTTGATGACGTAGTTACAGAAAATCTCAATACAAAAGGCGGAGCATGGACATTGACTGTTCATTGTAAATTACTAATGATAAGATACGCTTTTTCACAACACTTATTTTGTAATTGACTGTACCTACAACTAAATGCGGGCTCTAAACGAAATGTTTAGTCGGGAGTCAATAACAAATGAGTTAATATAACACTTATTTGTATTCAAATGACACTTTGACTATTTTATGGGGATATTTTAAACAAACCGTAATAGTGGTTTAATAAATATTTATGAACAAGTTCAAGGAAAATATATTAAAAAAAACATTTTTGGCCGAAATATTTTTCCTCAATGCGTCAATAATTCGATTTAATAGACTAATGACATGTCAAATGTGTCATTTGAATATGACTACGCTACCATGCGCAGTAGCCTATGTTAAATCGCTACTCCGTATCTAAATAACTTTTCAATGTTCATTGCAGCCAAATTGGAAGACGAGGAAAATTTTGGGAAATGTATACAGATTTTATTGTTTAAAGAAAATGTGTTTCTATGAGATAACAAATGTAACCTATGCTTTCAACCCATATGCTTTTGAAGCATATAATAATTTAATATATTGTTCTTTATTTTTGTATGTATGTTGAAGCTCTACCATGAATACTTATTAGTTAAATGTATAGGGGATGTCACGTGACAGTCACGTGGTTGTAACATTTTCCCATACATTTTTTGTAGCGAAGAGAATGGGAAGCAATTGGCACTTGCTGTTGTGTTTTTAAAGTACAGCCTACGTCATACAGAAGGTACGACACGCTCTCATTGGATTATAGCCCGAGACTTATCAAGTTTTATATATATTATCTATATATATATCGTCGATTGTACCTAAAACCTCACTATTAATAATTATTTATATATATTAACTTATCACAAGTTACAACAAAGACGGTTCCACAACAAATGAACAAAGATATTTCTAAAAGATTTATGCATAATCGTGCTGTACGATGCATTTGTATTACCATCTGCTTACAATTCCATCTGTAATGTATGTAATGTTCATGTAAACTTTCTGTATTCAATCAATTCAATAATTACGCAGAACTTACAGCTAGTGTGACTTTAACTACAATTATGGCTAATTGCTTATTAACAAACATTAGGAATATATTGAAATAAAATAAAAACAGCCCTACGTTCGTATATTGAAGTATCCGCAGTCGTTTAACAGATTCATTATAGTTATTTACTTACTACCGGTCCACTCCTATTTCACATAATTACACAAATGCAGCAGATATTACAGACAAAACATAACCATATTATATATAGATAATTGCATAATTTCACTTTCCATTGTATATTATTATCACAAATACGGAATGAAAGTATATATTATTAAGATTTTCCTGATACAAATCTACATATGTTTGAATTAGATATAAGTTACGTAAATATGAGGAAAACTGGCGACAATTTGCATTTCAGATATCTATTGTGGGTTTCCCCTTTTTGTTTATAGTGGGGGTGTCATTGCTTGCTAAATAAATTACGGCGGGTAGCCCGTTTTATGTGCGCAGGTAGTTTGTGTACGTGACGTTTTTGCGTAACCTTGTAAAGGTAGAATGAGTCTCATACATATGTATACATACAACCTTATTATTAAACAAAATACTGGTAATATTGTTTTTTTAACCATGTTTATAACATGTTAATACCTACATCTTCTGTCAGATGATGGTATTTGCCCAGCATTGGGTCAGGTTAATATTTTGTTACCTAGCATGTTTTTTTACTCGCAATGATTATACTTTGATAGTTTCATTGGTCCCAATGTTAATGAGGATTTTTTTAAAGTGTTTAAAGTATTTCACATTGTGAAATTGCGTTAATTTTACAGTGAATTTAAAAAAAAAAGACGTTGTTTACTCATCGTTAACTCTGTATGACTGTACCAATATTATTGCATCTTCATTAACAAGATAATGTTAAAAGGTTACCAAATTTAATTAGTTTTGTTATTGTTGAATTTATTAGAAATATATGTTTGCATAAGTAAAAATTATTTACTTATACGTATTTCAATGAGTTAATTTTATAAATAGGTATGTTTTAGTTGTTACATTTTTTGTTTTGTTTTTTGTTTTTTAGATATCTATGTATCAAGCACATCGAATTCAAATTACTTATATATTAAGACTTATTTCAAAGTATTGTAACTATATAATTTGATTTAAATGATGAAGTTATCTTCCCAAATATATGTTGAAAAAAATTATGAGTTGAATGTTTTATTTGTACTACCTACATTTAGTATTCCAGCAGGAAGATATTACGATGCACACCGAAAATATTTGTTGTTCATATTTTGCCTATTTTTTTCTTAGGGGAATAGAGGGTTTTCCCGGTTTCGAATAGTGTAGAGCCTTGTGTAGTAGTTGACTCCTTGAAAAGGGAAAAGGAAATGAAATAAAATACATTAAAAGATTTCTTTATTTAAATTAGATATTTCTAAATATTGTGGTAACTTCACATTAATGAGCATCGTCTTACGGCCTTATTCATAAACGTATTGAGCTATTAAATGGATTATCTCTTTCCGACATACATTATTTGCCAAAGAGTAAAAGAGACAAAACACTTTAAAACAGTGTTTTAGTTAAAGACCTTTTATGAATAAAGCGATTCACATTTATCTACTTAAAACAAAAGTATCACAAAAGCTTAACATTACTAATTTTCCAACATTTGACGAGTATTGAATGTAAGAACTATAATAAATAGGGAAGAATTGGCAATTTAATTTTTTTTACAACAAATGTGCATACAAGATTTAGGAATGTAATATCTTATAACAGGTAATTAGAGTCCATTGTTGTTTGGAGAATTCTTAAATTAAACAAATTAATCACGCTGAACCACAGTCAGTACGTACAGACATTGAGGGAGGCATAATTATTATATACGTTGGTTGGTTAATTATGCCAACATGCATACGAGATAACACTACCATACATTACCTCGTTATAGGTTATGTGCATACCAAACTTAATTGATCTTTTCTAATCATATTAAGATAGGATTTAAAATTAATGTTTTAATATTTTTGGCAGTAAAGTAAAATTGGATGAAAATAGTATACGTAGAGACCGGAAACCACTTTTTGTTGAAACATGAAAAATTTATTAAAACTCCTATATAAATTAATGTCCACACCTTGTATAATCTAGTTTGAAGTTCCTAATATATTATTTTGGTATCTATCAGCTGTAAGGAGACACTGATCGTAGCCGTCTAGATTTGCCGGGAAATCCTCTAGCATATGGCGGCTTTGCGTTTGTAGTCACGTAGTAAACACCTCGAGCACTGCAAGTGAGACGTAAAGTTAACAAACTAGAATAGTAATAAAGAAGTATGTTGATAATGGAACTTTAGTCAACTTGTGAAATATTTCCATTAGGGACAACTACAAAGGTACAGGAATAAAAAAATCAGAGCACTTGTATCATTAGACAAAATCAAGTTATCATCATTCAATATTCTGAGAGTTAACCATACACCATGTTTCGCTATCGACTGCATTTGACACTTTAACTTGTGATATTTTCGGTAGACACCCCACTAGAATGTTCTATAACTGAGAATACGAGTTAATAGGTATACTGGAATAGGTACATATTATTTACAGTTATTGGGTTGAAAATAAATAGGTTCACAAGCATCACTGTTTTATATGACTGGACAATTTCCATTTGCCCTATTTCAAAGTCAACAAATAACGGAAAGGAAAGGATAGCTTTGTCCATCGCCCACATCTGAATATATGTCCATATTTTTTCCCACGAGTAAACTAAATAAGCAGAAAAGCACTTACTTATGTGTAACATGTTCTCCCATGAGCACGTACTCCGTGTCCTTGGGCTCGCACCATCCAATCAGGTACGAGAACAGACTAGTGCAGGGACCTGCCCAGAACCCGGCTCTACTGTTGATGGACTCGATGAAGTAAGGGGTCACCTTTGTGTGGTCGCAGGAAAGGGTTTCTGAGGAAATAGTGTAACAGTCATGGCGAGAACCACCTCAAAGAGACACACACAACTTTTTATATATTGGAACTTGGCCGAGGAGCGTTGCTCGTTTTATTTTATTGGGAAGAAACAGTTTACTATAAAAAAAATTGGCTTGGTTTTTTGGGTAGTACCTAATTCTGTGCATAATATGTTAACACATAATAATTTATTGTTTAAGTAGAATTAGTAGTAAACAATTCTCAGAGCTAGATAAATTAATTAAACTATTAATTAACCATAACATCAATAAGGAAAATGATAAGAAAATTTTAGTTATTGGTTAGTTTTATGGATACATGGATACAGCCCATGTGAAAATAATTACTATCCGAGTAAAACCATATAACAGTGCCTTTAAAAAAGCCGGTATCCCCGATGAGCGACACGATATCAGCGCCATCTACAATAAACATAATGAACTACGCTGCAGTTTTAACAAGCTAGGGTTTGAGTCAAGACGACACAAGGTGTAAAGCCATCGCATTTATACAGCATTTAAGTTACTTTTTTAGTAATATTTATAAATATGGTAGAAAATGTTTGTAACTTTGTTTGCCTATTATAGAAACTCTAATGTTGCTAAATTACTTTCGCAACACTTATTTGTTAGTATGTAGTTGCTAGTTAAAACTAGTAACACATAACCGGTTCTGTTTTCAATCAATGGAATTTTCAAGTTCCGAGGTGTGTCTAAAATTATAATTTTCGTCTCTAGTTTGCGTCTTGAGTTTAATACTACAAAAGGTTTCAAGTCACGTCTATATTATAAATTACTATCTTTAATTATATACAGTAATAAAATTTTAAACATCGCTAGCTTGTTTTGGAAATGACATTCATATTAATTTATGTTAGTGAGTTAATGATGACTGAGGATAAAGAGAAGTATAACTACCATACTCAGAGACGTCAATAAAATGATAATATACTTATTAAAGTATTTTTTCATACATTACTACCAAAAACACTTATTAACCTCTCCTAAGTAATCTTTTGACGACTCAGAGTAAGGCGGTTAGTTAGAGTTATTCCAAATTGTACTTACGGAATATAGTATCATGAGCACACCCCGGCTGACTGGATCCTCCATTGACATAAAAGTCAGCATGTCCGTTAGGACCCCACTGTCCCAAAATACCCGCACCAGTATGAAGGATATCCACGAATAATGCATCAGTGTGATCCAAATCTCGAGATCGATTGTTGCCCATATAGAAGAAAATGGTTGGATCAAGACCTGCAAAATTAAAATGCTATATCAAAACAGGTAGTAAACCACACGTCAAAAGCAACTTGATCTAATAATAAAAGTTATGAGTTATAGAAAAAAGTGCAAGGACTTCAAGAAGTTATTTCCTTGATCATGGTCTTGATATTTAAAGTGAGTGGTGTTGTAAAAAAATATGAGTACATTTAGAGAACTTTACGGTCCTTACTTTATTCAAAATTATACATGTCCTTGTTAGCTTAGAAGAAAAAAAAGGTGGTTTACAACTCATAACGCAGTAAGCACTCTTCGTTTTTACAGCTTAGGACCATTTTCCAAATACCTATTAAGTTATTTGTATCCTAACATTCTTATGGGAATTAGTTCTACAAGTTCGACAGCGTAGTGGCTATGATTATGCCTGTGACTATGTTTATATCTTACCAGTGATTCTCCCTAATTTCCCTTCAGCCAAGTTATTTGCCACCAGCCCCAGGATATGTGCTCCGACGCTGTATCCTATTGTGTGCAGTTTCTCTGGTGGCACCGACTTCACGGGGTGGTATTGAAGGTATTCCACCAGCTGAGCTATGCACAACCCAGCGAAGCGAGGGCCCCATTCAATCTAGAATAAAGGGAATATTTGGTTATGATTTAGATTATTTTATTTACACCAGACAAACTAAACGGAAATGGACCAAGAAAGAGATGCACTTAAGGAAGAAGAAGAGGACTTGGTTCAGCATTGGGACATATAGCAAAAAAAGTAATGAATTACTAATGTGCAGATAGCTAGGTACTTATCATCATTTAATAAACATAAATGATGTGTGTTCAAGGTACTGCTGCAAAGGTTTTATATTGCTCTCACCAATTTCAAGAAACCTGGCTTAGAAACAAATTTATACGAAATGGTGATGTTGCGAAAACGAACACCGGTGTTACATCTTTTGTGTCTCGATACAACCGACTCTCGATATAAAAAACGTTACGTTATTTTTATGCAACCTCATTACACCTTCATTTGAATATTCAGCTAGCAACAGTTCCAGAACTTCTAACAAAGGTAAATGCACCCAATCGCTTAAACAACGCAAATCCATTTGCAGTTACACGCGTAATAGCTTGTTATGCTAATGCTAGATAGACAATAACCGAAATTATCATAATGGGGCCAACGAATCATTTCATTCAAAGACCTAGAACGAACACTTTCACTGACAAGGAAAATGAAATTGTACTCATTTACGTAACCGATTTACTCAAATTAATCAATTTGGGAAAATTGCTAAAAAATCCACGTTATGTATGAGTTTGATATTACATTGCGTAAGAGATGTTTCATCCTTCTTTTGTTTGTTGCAAGTAGTATCTTTCCGTTCGCCATTAATATCTTACACTAGCAGCGCCCCGCGGTTTTACCCGCGTTGTGCCCGTTCCCGTGGGAATTTCGGGAATTTTTTTACATAAAAACCTTCCTCTTGAATCACTCCACCTATTACAAAAAACCGCATCAAAATCCGTTGCGTAATTTTAAAGATTTAAGCATACAGACAGACAAACAGTGTGACAGACACGAAAAAGAGACGACTTTATTTTATACTATGTAGTGATGCCGGCTGGTTACAAGCCTGATGTGCGTGGTTTTATTCTATATCATAAAATTGTGGCGGCGTGCGTACTTGCGTATGCAGTGCCCTAGTTAGGATGAAAAGCGTTACACCGAGTTGGGTTTAATATTTTATTATTACACTAGCAGCGCCCCGCGGTTTTACCCGCGTTGTGCCCGTTCCCGTAGGAAATCCGGGATAAAATGTAGCCTATAGCCTTCATCGATAAATAGACTATCTAACAGTGAAAGAATTATTCAAATCGGTTCAGTAGTTTCTGAGATTAGCGCGTTTAAACAAACAAACAAACAAACAAACAAACAAACAAAACAAACTCTTCAGCTTTATAATATTAGTATAGATGTTATCTGTATTGTGAAATTATCTTTATCTGACTGTATCTAAATCTAACGCCCTGTTTGTATAAGTAAAGTAGTTCATTTTCTCAATATACAATAAACTATTGTACTATTGTTCTACCCATTCCATTGGTAGATAGAGCATTTCCTTTGATATAATCTAACTCCAGATAACTTAAAGAAGTTATTTTTTTAAATAAACTTTTAATTCTCGATTTCCAAAGACTAATTTGAAGTCTGCGCTAAACAAGATATAAGGCATTCTTACTTGACTCAAGCACGGTTCCTTGACTAGTGATCCGTAGTCGACTATAATAATATTGTAGTGCCCTCTGGCAAAGTATGCTTTCCTCATATCCGTGCTTGGAGAGAGATTCCTTCCGCCGCCGAATCCGTGAACAACCACTTTTGTGGGATACTTGGGGTTGAATCGGGAGCGAGTTAGAGAATCATTGTCTAGTGTGTTCAAGAGCTCGCCTTTCTCTTGTGTTGATCTGAAATGAGGAAATAAAAGAGATGAGGCGAATTATTTTAATTCAAGCTCTATTAGGACACTCTAGATATTATACATTAGGCACTATAGCACTATAGATGTTTCTTTCTTTGCAGAAGGTAACATTTAGATGATTGTTCTGAAAATGAGGGTATATCAATGAGCACTGAAGGTACTTTTTAAACTGAGATGAAGTTCACCTTCCGTGGTCATCCCATGATCACAAGCGGTATAATTCGATCGAAACACGGATGTATTTATTATAATATTATAATTCAGTCCGACAGTGTGAACATTGGCGTTTGTCAAGTATACCTATTACATCTGAGTGCTGCTATACCTCAAAGGGCAGGTTACATTTTCGGTCCCAGTTGTTTCAATCGTGTTACTATAATGTAATAAATTCCTCATTTAACCACTTTAATGTGTGTAAATAAATTTACTCTACCTGGTATACAAATAGAACTGCATCTTGGGATGTGGACATCGGTAGGGTGGTTGAATACAGGAGGTGGTGTTGAGGAGATCTCGCACTGACTGAGGTTTTTTCTCTTTTTGATCTGCATTCCTTTGACTCTGACTCCCTGAAAACAATAAAAAAATGAGTGGGGTACTGTGTTAACCTAAAACAGGTGTACACTTGGCTTAGGCCAAAGTACATAATGAAACCGTAGTAAAATTGAAAAATGTAAACAATAATAATTATTATTATCTGCAACGGAATACTTGCTACAAAACATACTCATTATTTTCGTAATAGCTAATTTCGGCGCCTAAACATTGGCTAAATAAGACATAACATAAAATAATTACAGCTCATTTCCACTATAATTACAGTCTAGTCAACTTTAGAGTGCGTGGCAGTAAAGTATGCGTGCCGCGATAATGAGGTACTCAATCTTAACTCTACGCCAGACTTTTAAAACATGTACAGTTGAACTACGAAAATGTAGAGCACTGCACTTTACTTTGTCAGATCATACAATTTGGAAATTGTAATTTAATTTTTAATAGGTATCACAGAAGGTTTATTTTCATACATTCCCTTTACTCTTGACATATAAAAGAAACATAATGACAGCGAATGTTACTCGTCCATAGGAGCTGTGACTGCCAAAGTAATATTTTCACTTATGAGCACACTTGCTGGAACGCGCTCTAGGATCGTTTCGTAACATTTGACATGTGCCATTGCAAGGCCGTTACTTGTAATAGCAACACCGAATTATACCGGCACACGCACACACACACACTTCACCAGAGTTTACAAACAAAGACGCAACTCTCAGCCGTTCGCGCTCTGATTATGACAAAAAATTATTGTTACAAGCCTTTAACTATGCACTCACAAATTCCTTAGTAAATAAACGAATTAGGAAACATGTTAGTTTGTGTGTTAAACATGCTATAGAGAGATAGATAAGGTGCAATGATTGGGTAAAAACTTGAGTCAGTACAATTGAGTTAGTGAATGAAACTTGAGTAAGGAATTGAAAGTACATAAGTAACTTATTTAGATCAAGTAAACTTTTATGTTCCGTTCTAACTTTATTATATTATATTATTTACGAATAAGTATCGTACTTTATAGGTGTAATTGAGTCGTTTGCCTAATGCAACATGCGGTGACCGCAGAGTAAATAATACGTAGTTAACCGCATTCGGTGAACGACACCAACTGTCACCTCTTTAGGGGCGGCTTGCACAAGAACTCTTCAAGCAATTTAGAACCTAAATATGTTTAAGAACAAATACTGATCGTTCAAAATTGTATTTTAAATTGCACAACATAGAACACTATTTAAAACGAACGTCATTTGTTTATTAAACATAGGTATTTAGGCGCCAAATAAAATTAAGAATGCTTGTGTAAATCCCTAGGTGTGCAGAAGTCGGACAGTCTATTGTGAAGACGACATTTGTGACCAAAAAGTTGGGTGACCGCATGCAAATAAATAGATATTTCGAGTCGAATTGACACACGGTTTGTTCATGGTCACAATAAACTTAACATCATAGGCATAAGGCGAACGGCTTATATTCAAACAGCAATTACCAGGTTAACCGATAGGTTGTAAAAACCTGCAATACAAGTTACCGTTGAAACCGAGATTTATGGTTACAGGAACAAAAACAGCAAACGAAAAACTACTTTCATACCAACAAGAAATCAAGCATAGGAATTTCCAACTCGCAATAACATTTATTTCGAACAAAGTTCATCGAAATATTACATAATACGAATGAACTAGATCACTTTGAGATCAATCGAAAGTACCTACAAGAGAATCCCCAGTGAAAGTATTGCTTGACAAACTGTCGACCAGTTAGGAAGATCTTTGGATCAATAGAATAGCTTTAAGATTACGTGCCGTCATGGACTGGTTTTTCTCACGATGTCTTATAGGGGCTTTGTCTGTGTTTTTATAAGCAGTATCTTTGGTTTAGGCTCGGTATCCACTAAAGCATCGAATAGTCACGAGATGTGTAGATATGGAGGTATTTATTAATATTAAAAAGAGAGAAATAGAGAAAGACAGTTAAGGTAGAAACAGCGTACTTTTTTATCCAGGTTATTCTATCCAACCGCTGGACAAAGTTGTCCACAAAACTCCGCCGATCACTTTTGCCACTTCTACCTTCTTCTTCTACCAGCTTCTCAGGGTGATCTTTATCACATAAATATACCGTTGTAGATATTTATACTATTCTAAGTATAAATCTAGCACAAAGCATTACTTAGCCCATTCAATATTGCTGGGTAGTGGATATAGAGCTTTACTTCACTTGGTGTGAACAAACGCGTCAACTTTAATTGAGCATCGTTAATTACCTTGGCAGCATTATGAAATGTTATGCAGTTTGACGTTAGATTTGCATTGAATAGTCATCGATTACGTCAAATAAGACTCAAAGCAGTTTTTAATTATTACAAACTTAAATTGGTAATGTTTTTTTCACCATTTAATCATAGATAAGTGTCTGGTCGAAAAGTAAATTGTCCTATTGTTAAAATGCAAATTGTAAGACCGTTTTTATCTTGAAATATGCACTGCGTTGCATTTAGTAATTATGTTAAATTAACTACATGAAAAACACAAAAATAAATCTCTAACTTGGCCTATGAAGCTTTCGGGGTTTAATAAATTATTTCTTATAACTTGAGACTCTGGGCACTAAACTACCTAAGTAAGTACCGTAAGTTATTCGAACGAAAACTATCTGCTGCAATCAAGGACGTCCAATAAATCGACAATTAACGAATTGACGTACATATTCATTAATTACATCAAAATCACTCATTAAATCTCTACTAAAGAAGCATTTGACGTCTCTCATCTGAGTACAGACATATTGGATGAGTTTACGGGACGACACTGCGTTAAGCGTGCGCACGCCGCGGTTCCATACAAAAGTGAAGTGTCACGTGCGCACGCTGCGTGCTCCCGCCGCGTCTGGCTTCATACAAAGGTGAACCATCACGTGCGCCCGTCGCGTGCAGTGTCATACAAAAGTGAAACGACGCGTGCGCCCGCCGCGTGCGCACGCGACGGGCGCACGCTTATCACAGTGTTGACGCTTAAAGCCCATTTGAATACCTACCACAGAGATGAGGTACAAAAAACACAAATCACTTAAACTTAAGATAAATTGGAATGGGTAAATTTTTAGGTACACAATACTTTACGAGTTTGTTTTATTGTGTTCCAGTTCGAACTGTTACAAGTGCAATCTAGATGTGATGATGATGAGATGAGGTGAATAAGAAGCATTAGAATGTTATCTGCGCGTTTTGTAACAGTTCCACGCATGATCGTACTGAATGTGTGTGAATTGGCTATTATGGGTGTATTCATAACTACGAGTATTATATTATGTACCTATTGAAATATTTATTGTTGAAGTTTATACGTGGATTATTGCTGTGGAAATGTACATGACGTACCTACTACCACTTTATTATCAAAGAGTTTTCTCCTTCTCGATATACCATATAATTGTTCGGTAAAAAAATGAGACTCACGCGCCTTAAATTATTTAGGTTTGCAAAGCTTTGTTAACAGTCGTCGGTTTTTCGTCGTCGTTGTTCTAATTCCGCGCGGTGCCGGTGGTTCTACCCGCGATCCAAGATCTATTGGATCAAAATGTTCACATAAGTGAACATTTTGTAGATTATTCATAACGTTGTGTTCTCAGATTTAGCGGGGTCGCGCCCATACATGTTGGCCGGGTAGAAGAGTCTCCCTTTATAATTTGTATAGATATGAAGAAGTAGTTATTGATTGTATCACTTCCATTTTTAAATGCCTCATCAATACTTTAGTAATTAAAAGTTTATAGAATCATTTATATTAATTAGATTCTACCAATAGAGTACCTAATAGAATTAAAGTGTTGAATATTTCGTGTTAACTTCCCTGTTTTTTTTTTTTTACATTGTGCCATATTTCGCTAACCAATGATTAATGATATAGCAATATATAAGCAATATACATGATGACATAGGTCACGGACCATACAACCATAAATTATAAACACAGGAATTTAAAATAGGAAAAAATAAAACGAAGGTTGCTAAAAAAACATGATTTAAAATATCATTAAGTTATCAGTAATTTCGTTAATTTGGCATAATCCGAAATCCGAAGGATAGGCTTCATAAAAAATATCATTAAGGCTAATTAAGGTCAGTCTTAAGTTATGACCTCTACATGGCTGGTTTTGTAATAATGTAGCTAGTTTTCGGTAAGTTATTAGGTATCCTATTTTGTGGTTTTTGTGCGAATCTAGCTCTATGAAGGTTTTATCCCAATTTAGGTTTACGAGCATTTACGAGGTTTTTGCGAGGATTAGACTTTACGAGATTCGAATTACGAAGGCCTAAAAAACAAAATAATTTGTTTAGCTACATTTAGTGTTACTGATATCACATATAATTCAATCGCTGGGCAAAGGCTCGAAGGCCTATGAGAGCCTACTCTTCTCTTAAATGGCACCTCCTTTTATGTTTTTTTTACCAAGCAGTTTCATCTAAACTAGTATAGATGAAACTTTTTATTCACTAATGTCTAGACATTAGTGAATAAAAAATGTATTTCAAACCTTATTTTAATAGTATGCAGTGGTGCAAAGGTTGATGGCAGATTTTGTTACATCATAGCCACAAAAATGTAAACAAATAAATTTAAAAAAAGTTGAATAGCCATTTGTATTCGTCATTTCTTAGAACGATAATTATCTACAATAAAATGATTATTATAAAACAAAAATAACCAAAAATACGACAGCGAAAATTTCTCCGTTTATAAAACGTATTACGTCGAACAATGTGCGCGTGCGCGTGCGCTCAGACTATTTACTACTTCCGAAATGTTCTCGACCGACATTCGTCTTACATAACCGTGACCGACGCGACCTCTCTTATGCTTTCTAAGTAACATTGATACTCCAAATCTCAAAATTATAATCATCCTATCCTACTAATATTATAATGACGAAAGTTAGTAAGGATGTTATTTGTTACTCTACCACGTAAAAAAACTACTAAACGGACTTGGATGTACACTAATATAACGGGTACCGGGTACAACGCGGGTAAGATCGGCAGGAGGATGAGGACGTCAATTAAAGCGACAGTTAACTAATTGACGTTTCCAAAAATCACTCTTACCACTCTACGAGGCAATAATGAAAAATCACTTGAAAAATAAGATTTATTTTCAATTTTTTGTCCCGGAAATAACAAAACTACTAAAAATTATGCATCTTACACTACTCTCCCTTTTGCTAAGTCGGTTAAAACGATGAGTCACATAACTCGTTAGAACGCGGACGAGGAAAGAGCATCTGACAGTAAGTAAAACAAACTGATTCTTATTATGCAATTACGTATTGTAGGTTACGTTGTATCAGCGTAACGTTTACTCCACAATTATTATGAACTTGAGTGTGCTGGCTTGTTGAGAACAATGACCTAAATGAAGGATATCCAATAAAAGTAAGCAAGCAAGTTCGAGTGGGTAGGCCAACCCTGGTTTCGGAGTATTTAGGCCGCTTAAAGGCCTCCGTCGTGGTCTTCTGTTACAACCGGAACCGACAATTTAACGAGACCTTTTTGTTCCTTCAAATATTATATAACCTTTAAATAAAACTTTTATGATTGGTTTTTATTTTTAAAAGTTATTTTAGTAAAGTATGTCAAGAAGTCGCTTCGGTGTAGTGACGGTAACATCGGCTAACCCATTTTATATGAATAGGTATTACATATATGAATGGAAATGTAATTTTTGATTACACAGTATTAGCCTGTTTCTTTATTATCTTATTGAGCCGACAGCATTTATAGTAGTATTATATACCTATGTCATAATAATACTAACAACCCGCATTTGGCAAGCGTGGTGATTATGCCTTTTCCTCCTCATGGTACTGATATCATCAGTGAGATAAAAGGCCTTTGCCTAGCAGTGGGATAATACAGGCTAATACTTTTTTTAACTACATGTCATAAATCATAATAGCTGCAATTCGTGTGAGTTTAAAAAGTAAGCTTTTTAAATATTTTCCGGGGTCTTATTTTGATCGAATAAACCTTGATTTCAATAGCAAGATTTATTTTAATTCATTGATTCACCAGTTGATTTGGTATTATGAAAAAGTGTCTACTACATTAGAACTTTACTATCTTGTCTTCTATACACAAAGTTATTAAGCTTTGCAGAAGCTTTGAAAGATGTCAACTTTTATCATCTATACTTAAATGCCGAATTGATAAGTATTTATGCAATCGTAACTATCATATGTTATTGAAAATACAAGTTCACCTTGATAGATAATTCTGGAAATTCGTTGCAGTTTATGAACATGCAACATTTTACGCCATAGTATGCGAAATAGTTGAAAGAGAAGTAAATAAATGTATTGAATGAATGTCAGGGGACTTACAAACAAGGGGAACCAACTTAAATAATATGTGAATAAGTAGTACTGTTTATGTTTGGTTCCTTTAAAACGAAATGTGAAAACTTGCTACTCATAAAATATTACTTAACTTGTATTTACAATTAACATTTTACAAACACGTACATAGTTACGCATGCATTGCATATGCAGTGTCTCTATGTTGTTAGGTCCTTCCGTGATACATTATCAAAGTAAAACTACCAAAACTAACGTAAATATAGGTTCCTTTGAAATAAACTCACCTGTAATCTGTATCACAGTAATTCCAATCAAAAACAACCACTTCGCGTATATCATTTTTAGAACATTCAATCACAGACATTCATCACAATTCCTTAACGTTTCTTATTGTTGTCTTTTGAGTTATTTAATATACATATATTAGGTTTATTTTGATTTTAAGTTTAAGTTGCTGAGCAGTTTTTGTGTTTGTTTTTGTGTACGCGTGTGGTAAGTGCGTATGTTCAGTTGTAACTGAGAGGGAAAGTGGTGGTGGAAACAGGAGGTGGTGGGATCTGACCCTCGCCGGTGACTTCCTTCGGTTTACATAACCGCACGACCTTTCATTGAATGCCGTTTTGAGTAGAGTTCCGTTTTTGGAATTTAGATTGAAATGTTTGTTGCGTGCGGAATTAGCGTCTAGGTGTTATATTTGTGGTCAATTTTGTTCCATTTGCGTATGTTACATCAAACTTTTTCCTCGATAACTTTATACAGTTAGAGAGATCTTTATTTTGAGTATTTAATACTACATAGTAAGTAAATAGGTAACGTAGATAGGTAACTACTGAAAATATTATATATAAATATTATATACTAAGGTAGTATTTTTTATTCCCATGTACTTTAGCTTTTTTTAATGTTCATTACTTATAAATATAAATACATTCATTACTTCTAATGAGATTGTCTTTAATCAGGGCAGAGGTAGTTGCATTTCTTTCTCGCTCAACTAAACACGTAACACAAACAAAATAATTTAGCTAGAAACTCCTATAATATTGCGAGTATAGCCCCATACAGCACCAAGTTAATCAACAAAACACTCATATAAGTTGCCGAAGGTTGTTTGTCGTAACGATGTTACCGCATTGCTCAACCTCACGGATGCTGGTCCGAAGCTACTGGCACCGCTGGACAGTTTCACAATCAAATTGTATATCAGCGAGGATATTGAGAAAGATGCTGTCAATTTTAAAGGCGGGTCTCCGGGATGTTATTGGTATAGTTATAACTTATTTTTGTTAATTTACGGTCCCTAATATTATAGTATTTACGACCACTGTTAAACCTTGAAATTGTGAAAATGTTTTATTTAACTTCTTGCTGTAGTCTCACCTACGTTTTCTTCCTTAATTTTGTCCCTGGACTTCCACTCACAAATAAAACCGAATTGGTCCCATCAGCTGATTCCTCTAAACAGATATAGCAAAGATAACGCATGGAAATTGATTTTACATATATTATAGGCATATCATTAGATAGTGGTAGATATTGAATTTTAAGAAATACTTACTTACTTTTGACCTAAAAAAATAACATTAATTTTATTTTAAAAGTATTACGCTTAGTCTTAATTGTTCTCATCACCCAGACGTCAACTCATTAACCATTTAAATTGTCGTACATACCTAATTTATTAGCCAACAATATAAAGTAATGTAAATGTCATTATATCCGTATAAGGCGAGTGATTACGATGCTCCATCAATACAGAATATGAATTAAGTAATAGGTAATTACTAATTGGGTAACTTTTAAAATGATGAGTCATTTGCGCATAATTTGTATCTTTCTCGAACATTAGCCAATGTTGTGTGACCTGGCTAAGAACCCACGGTGAATTGAGTTACATTGTCACCATAACGCGAGTTAACGCCTCGTTCCATACAACACAGCGCTGCGTTAACAGAAAACGCGTTTTATTGAGTTTTACGCAACGCTACGTAACGCATAGTGCTGGTAACGTGTTACATGCATTACAGTTAGTTAGTTTTAGATTGTCTGTTTATCTATATAGTTAGCAATAATTGTGAATGGAATCAAAAAAGACAAACATCATGTAGGTCAAAAAAAAAATACAAACATCCGAAATAAGAACCTCCTCTTTTTTTGAAGTCGGTTAAAAATAAAGAAATATGATATATCAACCTGCACATAGACAACACATTGACCTAGAAGTATCACCTCGCATGCATTGTCTATTAAAATATATTTATGGCTTTTTTATATCTAATATTTGTTCATCAGAGCTTTTTACCGTTCATCTATGAAAATATGCCTAATCTTTATTTCTTAAGTTATTCTTTGATAGTCGTATAACTTTACAAGCACATCACTATTTGTATACATTTTCTACTTTGTTAATAGGAGATTTTCTTGTAGATACACATAATTACGTAACAAGGAAGCAGGAACTGTTTATTATATTTTGCAAGTTTACTTTCAAAACTGCTTTACTTTATTACATAGCATTATTCAAACCGGAATCCCAGGGCCAAATATAATACCTACCGCAAATATGTTTGACCTACCTTTAAATATTATCTAAAGATATATTTTCTATAACATTTTGGAAGTATTATTTTTTCTCTATAGCGTGACAGAGTCTTTTAGAGGCTTGCAAATACTCACACTCTTTTTTGAAGAATTTTAAGGTAACATATACAATAGAACTACTCGTAGAGCCTTTAGAAGAAGTTCAATGTATTGCTGTATAAAATAACTGAAGAGTCACAATCCCGACACAACAGTACAACATGCCCAAGAACCAGTTATTGAAGGCCTGAATTCTTCAGTTACTGACGTTCGGTCGGGCATTCGAATATTTACTATCACAGATATTATGTTGCATTCTATATAGCACGGTACGTGGCGGCGTTGTACTATTGATGTTTTCAGTGTGCTGATTGTCAACGCACTACGCCACTGAAGATACGCGACGTTAGCAACTGAGGTTTTTATGCCTAAGGACTACTGGAAGAGATGGAGTGGTTTTAGAAGTAACTAAAAGTAGGGACGCAAAAAATATATCTTGACTGTGTTTAAAATAATTATTTAATTTTCGAAGCTAATCTAAGCGGTATCGTCCTTCTTATTTTTGCCTTTTGCGTACGGTGATTCAGAGTTCGTTGAGAAGAAATACAATCCTTTGGCACTGTAACAAAAATATTGATGTTAATGAATGGTAGTGAATCGAAATCGATATCGGGAGAACTATATAAAATTAATAATGGTATCGTGCGCAATGTTTACAAACTGGGTTTATTAAACTTTAATTAAGCAAGTTATATTATAACGTATGTATAGAAGATTATATGTACATCATACAAGTTAATGTTGAGACTTTAGTTTGAGTGAGTCAATACGCTGAAAATTGGCAAGTCTTTAGAATTTGCCAACAAGCAGCTTGTAAAAACGCTCTAGTCAAAGTCGTTTTCGACCAATATAAGAATTTACTATAAAATAAATCACAGATGAAAGAGAACTTCTTTTTTAGTATGTAAAAAAGTAATCTAACCTTAGCAATCTTTTGCATCCGATTTCGGTTTCAAAGTAGGTTACTTGTTACATAAAGTATTTGTTACAAAAACAACTCGTATGCACCAAAATTGACTGTACGAGTATAACCGGGCCGCAAAATATTTGGACCGCCTCATAAATATAGAATAAGTAATCTAATATTAATACCGAGCTCAGTCATCTAGTTTACGTAATCTAAGTAAAACGATATAAACAACATCTATACAACAAACTAGCTGCGCCCCGCGGTTTCACCCGCGTTGTACCCGTTCCCGCGGGAATTTCGGGATGAAAAATAAATGTTGTCCGATTCTCAGGCCTACCCGATATGTACACAAAATTTCATGAGAATCGGTCGAGCCGTTTCAGAGGAGTTCAACCACGGTACCCGTTCCCGCGGGAATTGCGGGATGAAAAATAGATGTTGGCTGACTCTCAGACTTACTCAATATGCTCACAAAATTTCATGAGAATCGGTCAAGCCGTTTCGGAGGAGTACGGAAACGAACATTGTGACACGAGAATTTTATATATAAGATAAATAAAATTGAAGTGTCTGTAATATTAAAATAACCGTAATATTAAGATACATTTTTTAAATGTTGTCTGTCTGTCTGTTTGTTCCGGCTAATCTTTGAAATGGCTGGACCAATTTTAACGGGACATTCACTGGCAGATAACTGATGTAACAAGGAGGAATTCAGGCTACTTTTATCCCCAAATTACCGCAGGAACGGGTACAAAGCGGGTAACACCGCGTGGCGCTGCTAGTTTAATATAGGTAAGTTAAGTTTCGTTATGTCAAGTAAAGGTAAGTCATACTAAATTCTAGTAACTTGACTGTTTACTTAGACTAAATATGAAATTAATAGATTTAGTACAGTTTCCATTGAATAGTTTTATTTTATTTATTTAATAATTATAGCGTGCTTTATTCAGAATGTGCGCCTATCCGAAAAAAACAACTACTTATTATTCTATTCAGATTTTGTTTCGGATATCCTATACTTTCAGATACGGATATGCAACATCACTACTACTAATGACTAAGTAGGTAATAGTACTTATAGCAATGCACAAACATTGCTCTTGGCCTACCTGATTCTATGCACTAGATGTCACTACGACTGTGCGACACAAACTTTGATTACAAAGGAAAGTAATGAAGGTAAGCCATAAACTGCATTATAAGTGAAAGTATGGAAGTGTCTCGGTGCCTGCACTAGTTCATTGAATGCATTCGTTGTGATAAACATCATTTTAGTAGTTTTAGATGACTTTAATTGTACACTTTGGTGCAAGAAAGTTGTTTTTAGTTCTGTTTTAGTGTATTCGTTATGGTCAATTGTGTCATTTTACTCTTACGTTATTTTGACTCACGACTTTCTTCCTATTGGTCATAAATTCGTCAATTTTGCAATAAACTGTTGTAGCGACAAATGAACGTTTTATTTTTACTTGCGAGTTACTTAAACTGAATGACTTTTATTGAAATTGTTAAAGTGTTTTTGCAACCGTAATTATTACTTTCACAATATTCGTTCTTAGATTACAACTAGTAAACAGCTTATAATGAGCTCAATTATCACCTGAAGCACCTTTACAATGGTCTAGATTACAAACTGCAAATTGGCTTGCGAGTTTTAAAAGTCTTCTTCTTCATCGAGTGGATGGTCAACCTGACCAATCCTGGTGTCAGAGTTATTGAGCCGCCAAAGGCCTCTGACATGGCTCATGTAACGACTACTATCCGTAGAAAGTAACCAGGACCGACGGCTTAACGTGCCCTCCGAAGCACGGAATCATCTTACTTTTCGGACAATTAGGTGATTCAGCCTGCAATGCCCTAACCAAACTGAGGACAGTCTCACAAAGTGATTTTTGTGAGATATCCCCACCGGGAATCGAACCCGGAACCTCCGGAACGTGAGCCGAGCGCTCAAACCACAAGACCACGGACGCTGTGTTTTAAAAGTGACATGTTTATTATGAAGCCGACGAGTTTTATAAACTCGCGTTCAGGGCTCGGAGTTTATCAACCTACTCAATCTAAACGATAACGCCTGATAATATTGTAATAGCGTCGCAATTAGTGTAGCTTAACGTGTGACTGTAGTCTGTAGTAGACAATAAGAACACTTTGTCGATTGCTTATGATGAAATCTACTAAATTTGACCGTGAATGAAGCAGATTCATTGATTTTAAGTAAATATTTTCATTCTCAAGGATCATTTGCAGGTACTAGACGTAATAATCAACAAGGAAGATGTCACAAGCATACGACTTATCTGTTTACAACGTTTTATCAAAATTGGTTGTGTTATGTAGTAAACAAAGGGAGATAAAATAGGTAATACTATGATGAATATGGACCTTCAGGTAGTTAAGAGGACAAACAACAAAATACTCTAGAACATGGGACTAGAACTAAGGACTTCCTTATTGTTTCTGTTGGTACCTATTTGACAATTTATATTTGTACAGTACTTACTCTACCACTTGGTAAATAGAGTAAAAAGAGTCTACAAGTACTTATACTAGTTACCACAGTGTAAGATTTCAATCTACTGTAAGGTATCTTTATCCAATATAATCTACTGTACCTGCTACGTGGTTTTAAACGAATGTTAAACTAACGTGCACAATACTCACTCTCTAGGCACATATTCTCCGAAAAGAATTTCGTCATTGGAATTGTAGAGTTCACACCATCCGATCATGTAGGTGATCCACGAATAACACTTTGTAGAGTAGAACCCTTTCTCTGTGGATATGGACTCGGCGTAATACACAGGCGCTCGGGCGTGGTCACAACCTGATTTGGCTAGAAAATGCATAGAACTTTTGGTAAACCTCCTTCAAATCTATATAATAAAAGGCAAACCTGACTCACTGCCTTAATCTATCCACGCACAACTGAAACTGTACTCATAAACTTGAAATGTGGTAAAGGGTTGCTTTCGTGATGTAAGTGAGCACTAAGAAATGATTTTGAGAAATTCAACTCCTAATAGGTGGAGGCCCTTTTGTATGTATGCCGTTGTATAAACGATAAAATTACCATATTAAACATTTTGTTGAACTTCTTCTTCTTCTTCTTCATCATCGAATGGATGGTCAACCTGACCAATCCTGGTGTCAGAGTTATTGACCCGCCAAAGGCCTCTGACATGGCTAACTAATTGACTTGAAACGTGGCGAAAAACATCTATAGCCAACTAGTCGAGTCAACTTTTATAACTAATTAATCACGATTCAGTAGGTCGATCGCGACAATGCAACATGCGATGACCTCAGGTGGCTCAGTTTTAAGGTGTCAAGAAGATGGCGTAACTTACTTTTTTTATGAAACATTGTTCACAGAGTGGTAACACGTTTTATGACATATAGCTGCACGCTCTAAATAATGATGTACTCAGTACTTGTAGCGCTCGTGGACTAGTTTAGCTAAGCGATGTTAACTCATTGCAGCTATTATGAAGCAAAGCGCAATTCGACCCTACTTGGATGGATGGGCATTTCTATCTGAGCGCTACCGTGTCGGAGACCTAGAGGCGGTCTTAAAACTCCAACTACAAGGTTGGACACTAACCTACTCGGACTTACTTACTAAGAACTTATGAAAGGACTTGTTGTTACATACTTTGTTGCTCCGTCGCCTTGCATCCAGGCTGCACCATGCCTCCATTGGCGAAGAAGTCAACATGACCACAGTCCTCAAGTTTCCCTTTTTGCAAAGCGTTCGTATGAAGAACGTCGACAAACTTCCCATCACTTTTGTCCACTTTTTTGTCATTGTCTGTAGTTACAAATAAAGGCATGGCTGGATCCAAGGCTGGAAATGATAGTAGTAATAATCAGATGTAGTTCTTCCTTATCTTATTGGTAGGATGCAAGTATATTATTGTATCTCAGTATAATGAGTGAGTTAAAAATAAATGTACCATTGGCAGTGGCACAGAGATAAATTAGAGTCTAGAAAATACATACTGTGACCCCGTAATTTTGGTAAGACAATGGATAATAAATATTAATTGAAATACATGTAATCATTACCTGTAATTCGTTCCAATTTGCCACTTTCCAAATAATTTCCAATGAACCCGGCTACTTGTCCTCCTAAACTGAAGCCGATGATATGAAACGTCTTGAGGTCGAATCCGTAGTCTTTCACCAACATATCAATCATTTGAGCTACACACTTCCCAACTAACTCAGTGTTTCTAGCCGACTCTATGTAACAAGGCTCTCTGGCTATAGGGTTGTAATCTATTGATAAAATGTTGTAGTTGTGGTGTTTTAGGTATACTGAAAGATTGCATTCAAAATGTAATTTACGTCTATATTATGTATTTATAAAACTGTTCGCTCGTTTTATAGAGTCCATGCCCAATACAATGAGGCATAGCTTTAGAAAGGACTTTTCTATCTTACCAGGTCTTATCTCCGTGTTTGGCGAGAAATCCTTATGTCCTGTATAACCATGAATCAACACTTTGATAGGCGCGTCTTTCACCCAGGGTGCCGTTTTGATCGAATTTGGATTGTCGTAACATATTTGGTGAGGATCCAATTCATTTTCCCTAAAAAAAATTTACAAAGTACATTCCAAGTGAATACTAAGCCTATGCTCACATACACCCTTCTAATTACCTACGGAGTTTCCAAAAGGAGATATAATGTAGACCGACTTTTATGAAATCATTATAATCGATATAAGTCACGGACATTAATCGCCGACTGTCGGCAGCTGAGGACGTGCAACGTTTTGAATAAGGAATTTCCAGAAATTATGCGACGTCTCGACATGATAAACCATACAACAAATAATGCTAGCGAAAGAAAGCGATGATATTACAATATTAAATTAACACGAAATAATATTAGCATTTTTGTAGTAGTGTCCCCATCTAAAAGTAATAATAGCCTAATTTAAAACTAATAACTTACTGCGTATACAGCCAAAAGGTAACATTTTTGTTTGGACACTCCAGAGGAGGTTCGACACAATCACACAATACACTTCCTGAAAAATTTAATCAATTATTTGCGTAAAAAACACTAAAAACACCGTGTCACACCACATCGAATCCAAACTAACTATAATTCGAATCCTATGGAAATAGTTAATAAAAATATATTTAAATTTAAAATAAAAACCAGTTTCAACATTAATGGTTTTGTCGTAAAACACGGTAAATGTTTCTGTGAATTGAAGTAAAATTATAAGTAGATTTTTATATAATAAACGTGTAACATTTTTTTAAATAAAAAAAAGAGCTGTTAAACGTTTTGATACTTACTAGAAAAATAAAACAAGAGTAATACTGCTATAAAAGACATTATCACTAGTTGAAGTCCTTTTTATAAATAATTTCTTTAATCTATACCACCTACTTTGGTAGAGGCTAATATATAAATTATTAATCGATTCACATTAATTTTAACTATGAAACAGCGTAAACTGTCGCTTTACCTAATATCTTCAAATTTTAACATAAAATGAACATCGGTTTGCTGTTACTCGGCTTATCATTTTTCGTACACGTTTCCGTGTATTTACTACTTGTTCAACTTTTGTAAAACATTTCATAAATTGACGTTCCAAAAAGGCATTTTTTTGTAAAGTTTTCGAAATAACGGTAACACTGTTCAGTGATCATAATTTTAACATTTTCAAACTGTAAAGGACGTTGCAAAAATTAATTGTTGCAAATAATTTTTTTAACAAAGATTTGGAAAATATAGTGTTACAATAATTTATATCGACGATGGATACCTGTTTACAATACCTTAGCATGCCAAAGGCAATAGTCTTCTTCCGACAAAAGTAATAAATAGGTCCATAATACATTGCATACTTAAAAATCGCTTGAGTAGATCTACTTATAAAACAATATTTTTTATGTTTTTATTAGCAATATCTTTATATATAAAATTTAAAGTCCTGACTGACTGACTGACTGATAATCAACGCACAGCCTCAACTGCTACACCTAGAAACATGAAATTTGGCAGGAAGGTTCCTCAAGTGACATAAGTGCACACTACGAAAGGATTTTTGAAAATTCCAACGGGAACGGGCCCAACGCGGGCAAAGCCGCGGGGCGCTGCTACTACCTTATATAGTCGTTTATGGGAATTATCCCATAAAACGACTGGAATGATCATTTGTTGTCTATGTATTTTTATAGGATTTTTTATTTATGTTAATCAAGTAATGCAATATTAAAGTATGTGAGCTATATACGTTATACATATATGATCAAATGTTTGATATTTATAAAACTAGCTTTCGTCCGTGGCTCCGCCCACATTCTGTAAATTTAGAAGTGTTCGATCAGTGTAGTATCAATCGCAAAAAAATATTAAGAAAAGTTAAGGGCTTGTGTTAGTTTTTACTAAAACTATTTCCTGGGCTAATTGTTTTATCATAAGTGGTTTTCTTGTTTACTTTACTTTTTTTGTTATCTCCGCCTTAAGGCTGCGGTCCCATCACTCACATATTTTTCTTGTTGTTTGCGTAGTCAAAGACTTTTTATTCCTCCTGAATAAGTTATATACTACATCCATGTAATCACAGATTTCAGTTCGCTATCGATCTAGTAACAGTCCCTGCTATTTTATTATATTTTCAAAGTACAGAATTTACACTTCTACGGTTTTATTATATGTATGTATAGAGATGATTGCTAATATTGGAAGCCTCTGAAGATATATTTAAGAGCGTAATAACAGAATATCGAAAAAATAGTTTTTAATAGTAAAGACGACTCTATAGCTTTATTTTTCTGCAGTATTGACTTTATCCGTGAACATACAGAATAAATTAAATATTTTATTGTGTTACAATAAAATTGATATGAACTTTATGTCTTATTTTATGATTGTTTATATGATTATTTATAGGAATTTCAATTTTTATATTGATTTCATTTCTAAAAGTTACTATCCATGTTAAATTAACACATGTTTTTGCTAGCTGGGATCGCTTGGGATCGTTACTATATAAATATTTTGTGATTTAATACCTCCGACAAAATGCTCAGGTTTTCTCAGTTTAAATTGAATCCTCAGGCAATATCAGGCACCACGTATTGTTTTTATTACTACACGACACAAGAACGGCACATCTTTTATCATTCTTATCAGTGAGCGGACATCGTTTTTTAAAGTTTTAATGTTTGGTAACAGGAACAATTTCGATAGCTGTTATTAGCAGTTAGGGGTGTGATTAGATACCAGTGTGAAATGGGTATTTTTAGAAACACATGGTAACATTCAGTGGAATTGTTTTGAAGGTAAGTCAATTAAACCTTTATGGTATGCCCCATTGGTGTACACGCGTAGCTAAGAGATCTCTATGTCTATGGGTGTACGCTTATTTTTTAAGTGCAACCATGAGAGTTTGACCATTTTAAACACAAGATTGTACATACACAGACTCTTTGTAGCATTCAGTACTCCTTTAAGCGGTAGACATTTCACAATTAAATAAAGTATTCTATTAACGGAAGTTTCTGAAGCAGTAGTGCTTTGATGCCATTTTTTTCATTTGGCAAGCTGTTGACTACCAGCCGGTTATAATAACTTATTTCTATTGGTTATCTCTGATAGCAGACTAAGTCTTGACACTGATGGCATAGAAGCCATTTCAAAACATCCGCTAACTTAGATTGGTTGTTGGGGCTCGCTGACAGCTCGACCGTTGATTTAAATCGCAATCTGCCTGCTTGACCTCAAGCAAATGCTCATGACACGGGAAGTCCTCATAGCACCACACATTATTATAGTATTGATACAAGCGTCCAGCGATTTTGCGAATACGAGGTTCGAACGCCAAGGTATCGCCTCATTCACCTTGGTGTTAACAGAAAAACAATTTAATGAGGTAGACAAACTCTTGCCAAGTCACAGCCTTATTAGATACCACAAATGAAGAGACGTTTTGCATGTATTGTGGTAGTAAACTAGGAGTTATTATGCAAATGAACTACAGCAAAAAGAAAGATAATTAGTTCCAGAAGTACATTTGTAAAGACATTTTTCATGAATTAAGTTCACAGCTTTAAAATACCTTAGAACGATGCAAAAATTGTTGTGTGACCGAAATAACTCCTGTAGTTTACAAGTCTTTTTCGTCTCAATATAGTTCAAGTTAAAATTATACGGGGGCTGGCTAAAACTTTGCCTTATTGTAGTAACTCTTCGGACTTACAGAAAATGGCAAGTGTGAAGTATTTTGAGAGTCCTCTAATTAGTTTTTTAATAAAATTTTCATCCACATTGCTGCATACAATATACGGTGAAAAAGTATAAAGAGTACCTACGTTGGGCAGTCGCATTCAGCTGAACGTCTGCAGCTGTGAAAGGTGGCCAATCTCGAGTGAAGATGTCGTTTGTGCGACCAAAGTATATTGAAACAGGAGTGTATTTGGAGGAGTGTATTATTATATACATTCACTTCCAATTTTATAAAAAAAAATATACAGGTACTTACATACTCGATCATCACGTACTAAATGCAAGTGGATTTTTTTCTGTTTTCTAGAATAATCTTCAAATAACTGAGTGTGAACAGACACTCTTCTTTAATGGAACATCTATAATCTTACTGATATTCATCTGACATTAGCTCATAGTTGCAAAGTTTAAAGTAAGTTGAATACATTAACATAATAACGATAGTGTCATTATCACTGCACTTAAAAATAACGCTAAATTGTTATTGACTCATTTACTCTAGGTTAAACTCACTATATGATATCTTCAGTGAGATGAGAGGCCTTTAACCAGGCAGTGGGACATTATAGGCTAATACTTTTTAAAAACTAAAGACATAATTTAAATAAAATCAAAGTTATATTTGAAATGCTCTTTATTTTTAATTAACTTAGTCAGTTCTTTCGAGTTTACATTTGGCACGCTTATTTACTAAAAATGGCTGACAATTTATGTAACTTTACTTTTCATTGTAAAAATATATGAAGTAATATCACAATTATATTTCCAAAATTATTTGTATTTCAATTTCATTTAAAATTCGTTGTGAAAATCGATAGATGTAAGAAATATTTACAATAAAATAATGTTGATGATAAATACCATCTTTTAAAACATAATCATAATTTATGTACAACAGTTCTTAACCTACTTAACAAATAGTTGTAATGGAAAATACTCAATTTATTTTCATGTGTTATCACAAATTATACAGCATTATCAATTGAGAGAATTTATGAGGTTCAATTATTTTGTTACATTCAAACTATTATTTTGTATATGTTGAGTATTTTCCAATAATATGGCAAGAATTTAGAAATCTTGATACAAGATTTCAGATATCCACTTCTATATAATACAACGCTACATCATACGCACCTAATAATTACTTATTAACTATTTTAATTTACAATGCCGCATAAAACTGTCGATGACAATTAAACTGTTTCATTTTCATCAATTAATAATATTTTCAAGACTATACAACATTCTGGAAAGTTATTAGAAATATTAACACAATTATTATACATATTCTTCAGAAGGTTTTGGCGTTCCATTCTGAAGTCGTAAAGAGGAAGAGATACGACCATTCACCGAGTCTGGCAACTCTGCGATGTCTTTGAACACTCCAATCATACTTTCAAAGTTGGCACCCCAATTAAACGGATGGTCCCACCCTAATGCGGCCGATGCGGGGGACCCATTCGCTTGTCTATATAGAGCTGAGCTCAAGCGAGGCGCCAAATCGTCATCAGAAGCGACTAGAGTACTCAAAGAACCCCTAAAAGACGAATCAAAGCTCTCATAAGGCGGTGGCAATACAGGCTTTTTAGGATTACTACCACTGCTCACGTTCTGTCGCCTAACATCTTCCATTTTATCAGCATTTATACTATTGTTATCATATTCTATTTCTGAACATGTAAAGCTATCGTTACCACTTTCATCGTCAGAGGCTGTGGAACTTCTGTTGTCATCTGGAGGTGAATGATGTCTATGGGACATGTGATGACCTACTCCACCCCCTCTTGGAGCCTCACTGGAACTTGAAACAGCGTCCAGTGTCGACACCAAGCTGGATGTTCGTTGTCGAGCATTCATTCTCTCTATCTCCTCCGCAGTCAGTCCTACTGCACCAGAACCAACTGACACTACTTGAGGTACTTTTGGAGGTGCACTAGGTGTTTTCCTTCCAGCTGATGAACTTTGCCCACTGAGCTGAGACATTACAGGACTATTTAAACTACGTTCACTGTTACTATGTAAAGCATCTTTTCCAACTCCTCCTGAGCTTGATGTTGTGGCCAGAAAGGCGCTTTGTAGGGGTTTTCCTGATATATCGTGGAGAGTTAGTATACGTGGCTGTTGGCTGAGCTCACTACTGGGAGAGAGTCTAGCAAGCGGCGTAGTTTGATGTTGTCTGGTTGGCTGTGGTGGAGGCTGTGATGCCTGAGGCAGTAATCTGGATGGGTAACCGCTTGAATGGTGTGGTGAGTGTCTATGCTGAGGTGTTTGGTGTTTATGGTGATAACCAGCTACAGGTGGCGGAGTGGCCTTGTATTTTCTCACTCCAGCAGCTTCTCGGAAACCTTTATAATGGTAAACAATATCAATATCGGAAGGTGCAATAGAACTGGCGTTTTCTAGATCGTAATGTTCTGGCACTTCAGAGTTCAAATCCATGCCATTCGGGTGGTCGTGTGTGTGATGTGACGTGTTGGTTGACGGCGGTGGTGGTGGGTGATGGTCGTCTCTCAAAGCAGGGCTCTTGCCTACTTCTTCACGTTCTATTATATCCGGACGCTGAGGCCTTGGTGGATCGATGTTCATTATATCCCGATCTTTATATTTTTTCGATAATAATTCAGGCCCTACAATGTGACCTACATTTCTTGTAATATCAGCGTTTTCTGACATGTAACTGTTAAGATTTGTATCATTACCATGTAAGTTTCTATTCATTAAACTGTCGTTGGTTCCAGCTATCAAGTTTGGAGCATTCAGCATAGCTGGCCCACCGTTTTGTTTTGAATGTGTTATTCCCGTTTTACTGGTCGAGCCATTTCCTTTTTCTTTCTTTTGCCGTCTCAAGCGGTAGTAAATAATTGATGATAATATAGCGGCCATTAAAATTATGAAGAAGACTAAAACCAGGGCTAATCCAACTGTCAATGGCGAAGTGTTCTGTGCTACACCACCAGCAAACGCACTTTGACATCCACTGAGAACTTTCCCTTTATAAACAGTTTCCTTGAAAATACTTCCGTTTCCACTAAATGGTTGAATCTCATTGTTGATAGTAAAGTTAGCTAAACAACCTTCGAATTTATTCACTGAGTTTGTTAGCCACTCAGACTTTACTCCGCCTAATGATATAACTGATAAATATGGGTCCAAAAAGTCGTGTACGCCTGCAGAGTCGAGTTCTTCACCGACATTTTCGTCATCTACGATCAAACGAATACTTCTTCCAATTGAGAACAGTGTAATGTTATGCCAGTTTCCATCAGATACATCGTTTTGTTCGGGTTGAGTCATGTTGACAACTGTATTTTGTTTCGACGTGTAACTTACTTTTCCTTCAATGAGTTCAATTAACGTATAGTACTTATGAGTAGCAGCATAAAACAATATTCCGTCTTTTCTATGTGTTCTGAAGAAAAATGATAATGTTTTAGGTGGGTTAATAACTTTTGCAGTCATTTTGCTGTATGATTTACCAATTTTCCTATCCCATTCTGTATTACCACCATAAAATGTGTCTAACAACTGCATTCTTCTGTGTTTTTCTGTTATTGAGTATATTATTATTCCACTTTCTGCAACAGATATTGCTTGTAGGGATAAGGTACAATCAGGAGCAATAATATTTCCGCCACATTTGCATACATTTGTTTTCCATCGGTCATGGCATTCGCCAGCACCACATACGTCCTTTTTGTAGCACGCACCCTTTTCTGAACGAGCACAATTTGCTTCCACACCTCTGGCTTGTATGGGGTTTGTCAAGTTCAATAAACGTCCATTCACTGTTATGCTGTGCATACAGCCAACAAAATCATCGGAGTGGATTTGGCCTGGTCTCTCTAACACTGGATCTGCCTTGTGAAGTCCTCCAATCAGTAGCGGCTCGTTGTTAAAGTTTAGGGTTCTGAAAAATAAAGAAAAGACATTAGAAATGTACAGATGGGGTTTACTTATATTATGTTAAAAATGGAAGAAGTTATATCTACATACCCTGCTTGTCCGGTATCATCGCTGTAACAAGAGTCATCTCCTGGTTCACATTCCATACAAACATCACCATGGTCGGTACACGAAGTGACACTCAACGATATGACTCTTCCATTTCTAGTGGCTGTTAGTTTGTACCAGTTGCCATCTGCCAGATTTCTGTCAGAGTTTGCCAGTGTTACCGATGTTATAGAAGTTCTTGCTCCACCAAAAGAAAATATAGGTTTTCCTCCCAAAAGTTCAATAGCTATGAAATCAGACCTTCCACTAGTTTGCGCACCGTAATTGTATAATAATAGAGAATCAAGTTTAGTTGTCGCGAATATTATTGTTATATCGTTTGTTGAAGCATCAAGGGCTGGGAATTGCATGTATGATAGATCGTTGAAACCAAAAGTGGTACTATCGCAGTGTGTCCCATATCGTCCATTTGTGCAGCTGCATTTATATCCCGGTTTCAAGCTTATACAGATTCCGCCATACATGCAAGGGTTTGGTCGGCAAGAGTCAACCAGAGCCTCGCAGTGATTTCCTCTGTACCCAGGGCGACATAGACAGAAGAATGAGTTTTTATCTGCACTTTCTTTACAAGAGCCTCCATTCTTACAAGGATTACTGCTGCACACATCATCTCTTTCCAACTCACAAGTCTTGCCTTCTCTACGGGGTGGACATGTGCAGGTGAAATCGTGACCTTGCTTATGACATTGGCCTCCAAATCGGCATGGGTTTGGTGTACACGGATCTTGACGCTTTTCGCAGCTTTTACCCATAAAACCATCCGCACATTGGCATGTATAATCATGTTTGACCAAAGGAGACGATAAAATCAAAGTTGAACTTTCTGTTATCTTAGTATCATCTAAAACGTTAATGGAATCTGTACACAGTCCGCCGTTTTCACACTGATGTGATGCGCATGGAAAATATGAAATAATAATTTTACTTTTTACTATGTTTGATAAATCCTTTTCCTTTGATTTTAACAATCTCTCCGTATTTTGTCTTTTAGACACAGCATGGTTTTCTTGGCCTGCTATTGTTAAATCTAAATGATTGTCTATTTCGTTAATACTGTAAATATTAATATTTTCTTTGTTGGGTAAACTACTTTTCAATGTTTCCAAGACACTGCGATAGTAATGGCTTAGGAAGTTTGAAGATGTCATGTTCAGTATTCTTACAGTAACTGATTGCTCCACAGTTTTGTTATCGAATGAGAAGAATTCAACACTTATCGATGATGTAACATCCCTGTGAACTCCGTCATTGCCAGACACAGAAAATGAGAAACCTTGTCCAGGTTTTATGGAATTGGTGTATAGATCACAACCCGATTTGATATAAAGAGTTCCCATCGTATTCTCTGAGGTAGATTCTCTCAATATCTTACATTTATAGTCACCCGTAATATCCGGATCATTTGGTTTAACATCAGCAATCTTGCCACTCGGAACTTTGTTGTTGAATGCGTACACAATGATGTGTGCGGATCTTGACGTTGGGGGATTATCGTTTTTGTCCAAGACTTTGATTTGTAACGTATAGTTTGACTTCATAACTGGAGAACCACTGTCTTCTATTTGTACTATTATTTCCAAGAATGGAGTAAGTTCTCTATCTATTTTTCTTGTCGTGACTAAAGCACCTGTATGACGGTGTACTTTTACAAAGTTTTGATGTTTACCTCCGATAATGGAATAAGAGAATGGTGCACCATTTGGAGGAAGGTCAGGATCCTTAGCAGTTAATGTAGTGATGCTTGTATTTGGAGGTTCATTTTCGTATACCGAACCATCAAAACTAGCCACATCGAAAACTGGACCATTGTCATTTATATCCGAAAGTGCAATTTTCACAGTGGCGGTACCAGTTTGTGGCGGTGTACCCGTATCGATAGCACCAATAATCAGGCTATAAGCTGAAATAGTTTCTCTGTCTAAACTGCGTGCGACATCAATTTCACCTGTCTGTGGATCTATTTTGAAGTGTTGATCTATATTACCACCAATAATTGAAAAGCTGAACTGATTGTTTTGAGGTCGAACATCCTTATCAACAGCTTGTACTTTAGTAACTTTCTGGCCAATTTTGGCATCTTCGGAAATAGTTGTTTCGTAGATATGCCGAGAGAATTCTGGAGGGTCATTGCCATCTTGAATCGAAATTATTACTTGTGCTTCATCTGTATCATTTCCATGTATACCTCCGGAATTCTTCGCTAATACTGTCAGCACTACCCGATTCTGGGTTTCTCTATCTAAATATCGAGCAACTCTTATAACTCCAGTTTGTGAATTAATATTGAAACCCTTGTCGTTGCTAGATCCTACAAACAAGTAGTAAATGATACCGTCATCACCACTGTCCTGATCAGTTGCCTGAACAACACCGACATGAGTTCCAACATCGGCTGATTCTGATACATCGAAATGAAATACAGGCTGCTTGAACTTAGGATAGTATTCGTTAACACCCGTTATGTGAACGATAACCTCCGTCATATTACGCATATTCGATCCAGGATTCTCCGCCCTTATTTCTAATTTATATACAGTTCTCTCTTCATAGTCAAAAACTTCTCTCGAAAATATCTTGCCAGTATTCTCATTGATGTAAAAGAGAGAATTCATTTTGTTGTCTATATGGTATTTTATAATAGCATTTTTGGGTGAATCAATATCTGTAGCTTGCACTTGGTATATGAAACTATTGACCGGTGAGTTTTCAGGTAGGTAAGCAATGTACCGTGTTTGGTTGAATTGAGGCGCATTATCGTTGATATCTGTTAAAATTATCGTGAGAGTTGCAGTGGTTTCCTTAGGTTTGAAACCTAGATCGTGAGCTGTGATGTTCAATCGATATTCTTGGTATGTATCGTAATCTAACGGGCGTAGTATACTGATAGCTCCAGTCAATGTGTTGATGTTAAATTCTTTTCCAGCGTTACCAGAGGATATTGAATAACGTACAATTCCATTAGGTCCGTCGTCTTCGTCACTTGCTCTTACAGTAAGAATTGAAGATCCCACTGGTTCATTTTCGGGAACAATAACTTGGTAGCTAAGTGCTGTGAATTTTGGACTGTACATATTTTCTCCGGTTACTACAAATATTATTTTTGTAATGTCTGATTGAGGTGGCACACCTCTATCGACAGCTTTAATTTTAAGTTCGTAATATTGTCCCAGATAGTAAAATTGTTTGTTAACCGTAATCCAACCACTACGCTTATCGATAGTCAAGTAAGAAGATCCGTTCCCTCCAGTGACATGATACTCGATTTCAGCGTTTATACCGTAATCTACGTTATCTTCCGCAACAAGTTTTATCACTTTTTCTCCATGTAGTGCATCGATTGGTACAGGAACGAACTTCTCATGTGGTTTGAATTTTGGTGCATTGTTATTGGCGTCAACAACATTTATAGTGACTAAACATTCCGATGACATTGGAGGTTTACCGTTGTCTGTAGCAATAACAACGACAGAGTAGGTATTTTCAGGAGATGAATTGACTGAGGTTCTCTTGTAGTTCATCACATATTTACTAGAGATTTCACCTGTGGCTGGATCAATAGAAAATAAGTCAGATGGTTGTTGAAGTGAATATGAAATTATAGAGTTAGGACCTTGTTTATCTCTATCGTTTGCAATAACTTGACCGACGAAGCTATTTTTCTTTTGCAATTCAGGGAAATTGAAACTATAAAATGAATATTCAAATTCTGGAGCATTATCGTTTTGGTCTTGTATTGTTATAGTCAAAGGTGTTTCAGATCGCCAGGCACCGTCTATAGCGGCTACTTTGAGTATGTATTCGTCCTGCAATTCTCTGTCCAAAGGTCTCGCTACGGTCACATTACCACTTATTGGATCTATGGTGAACTTTTGTCCAGGGTTTTCAACAAAACTATACGTAGCGTTTGCATTAGGCCCTGAATCTAAATCAGAACTCGTGACTCGTATGACAAATGATCCAATTTCCGCATTTTCTGTGACGTTGACGCTGAATAAGCGAGTGAATCGCGGAGGGTTATCATTTTTATCCAAAACTGTTACTAAAACAGTTGATGTTCCAACAAGCTGCGGCACTCCATGATCGATGGCTTCCACTAATATTTCATAAAATGAAATGGATTCTCTGTCTAAAGCAATATTAGTATAAATGTCTCCAGTATCGGGATCAATGCTGAAAGTTTCTTCATAGTCGTTTATAAGTCTGAATGATATTCTACCATTTTCACCAGAGTCTTCATCATGGGCATCAATTTTGATAACAAGTTGAGGCGGGGATTCTTCTTCTAGTACTGTAGCATTATAGAGAACATTTTCGATTACTGGTGCATTATCGTTAGCATCGGTGACTTTGATTTCTATTTCAATAAAGGATTTTAACGGAGGACTATCGGAGTCTCTTACTTCAAACCAAACTTCATAAACGGGCATTGTTTCATAATCAAGCCCTTTTCCCGTGATAAATACTTCGCCACTGGTTGGTTCTACTCTCAACGCATCGCCCACGTTTCCACCTGCTACCCCATATTGCAATAATCCTGTGCTGCCCTTTTTTGGTGATGTAGCGGACAATCTTGTTACCAAAATACCTTCTGCGGTGTCTTCCGAAAACGTAAAAGTTAATTTATTCGTGACCGTGAATTTGGGGAAATTTTTAACTGATTTTGGAATCAGTATTAATTCAGCAGTACTCTGTCTCGGTATCTCCCCACTATCGGTGGCAACAACGATAAGATTGAAAGTGGTATCTTTATATTTCATCAGATTTTCAACAGCTTTGATAACCCCTGTTTCTTTGTTGATGGTAAATAGATCCTGGTGTTCTCCTTTTAGGTCATATACAATTTTTTTGTTTAAACCAATATCGTTATCTTTAGCTTTTACCCCAAAGACAAAATCACCTTTTACTGTGCGATCGGATATGTGAGCTTCGTACACTGGACTAGCAAATACGGGTGTATTATCGTTTTCATCTTCTACTATGATTGTAAGATTAGCCGTTGCGGTTCTTGGATCAGTTGTAGAAGAATCTTGTGCCATGACAATCAAGTAATAAGCATCCCATTCTTCTCTATCTAAAGTAGCATTGGTTGATACCTCCCCAGTAGCTGAGTCAATTTGAAATCTTTCTGATTTATCTCCCAACAGACTGTATCGTATTTTTGCATTATTTCCGACATCTTTATCAGTCGCTTTTGGATTCAAGATAACAGTTCCAGGAATTAAATTTTCTTTTACACTAGTTTTGTAGCTTTGTCGTTCAAATTCTGGGCTATTGTCGTTGACATCTTGTACTATTATTTTTACAGTTCCCGAACCAGTTAATGGAGGCGAACCTGAAAAATTATAACAAGAGATGATTAATAAATAAAACATAAACATAGCAACTATACGATATAAAGAATCATATGAAATACTCTTGAATTAAGGTATTATAATATTATAGTGACTTACCAGTATCCATAGCCACAAGTGCCAAAGTATATTCATTTTGAGCTTCACGGTCTAATGTACGCAACAAGGATATTTGCCCCGAAGAAGCGTTAATTTTAAACAGATCCGCATCTCCCTCCTTTATGAAATAGCGCACTTGGTTGTTAAAAGGCGGTGAATCAGCGTCGTAAGCATGAACTGTTATTATGTAACCATTAGGAGGTATAATATTTTCCATAACATAAGCCAAGTACGGAGAATCAAGGAACGTGGGTGGATTATCGTTTATATCTTGAATTGAAATTGATAATTCAGCTGTATCGAATCTAATATCATCTTTTGCACAATCTTCAGCTCTGATAATTAGTAGGTACCGTGATTTCCGTTCAAAGTTCAAATTCTTAGCGACTCTGACAATGCCTGTATCTTCACTTATACTGAAATCACGATTTTCATCACCTGAGGCTATCGAATACCGTACTCTGCCGTTACTGCCTTCATCAATATCAGTTGCGGAAACCTGGAACAAGTAAAAAAGAGATTATATAAATGTTTTTCAAAACAACATATACCTACTAAGGCAGTTTAAAAATATGTATTTCGAATAAAAAACATAACTTACTTGTAAAACACTAGCTCCTATACTAGCGTTTTCAGGTACAGATGCGCTGTACTGTTTCGGATCAAATACTGGACTATTATCATTCTCATCCAATATATTTATCTTTATTTTCGTCTTAGTAACATTGGGTGGATCACCCCTATCTTTAGCGGTTACAGTTATCGTGTAACTCGACTTCAGTTCTCTGTCTAATTTTCCAGTAGCTCTAAGAATTCCATCTACATTTCCCAGAGAGAAGTATCCGTTTGTTTCAGGGTCTGGTGACATGAAGTATTCAATATATCCGTTTCTTCCTTCGTCTTTGTCAATAGCTTTTATGGTCATAACTACTGTGTTGAGAGGAATATTTTCCGAGACTGATGTCACGTTGGAAGAAACGAATTCTGGAGCCATGTCGTTGACATCTTTCAGCTGTATAGCAACCTGAAAGTCATAGAAAATATACATGAATATAATTACGTAATTATATCAGGCGTGCGTTACGTAATTATGTATTAATCTATAGGGTGTGCTATTTACGTAAATAGCACGCCTATAGATTTATAAACTATCAACTAGAACTGAGAATATTAATGAAAATGCTATTAATAAAAAATAATGTGCCATGCATATCAACTTACTCAGTAAAAATGCCAGAATAAATAAAAAATGAATAGTATTTTCAATAGAAAAGTAAACAGACAAAACATAAATCAAAATCATTGAAATAGTAAAGTTCCTGTACATTTTTCTACAGTCACTGAGAAAACATTCCGTATAATGTGAACTTTCATTGTGAGCACAATGTATTTCACACAATAGAGTCATTTAACAATAGCTTGTAATGAGCACATCCTTTGAGGGTTTTCCTTTCATATTCAACGATATGCTAAATTAAACTAACATAACCGTCTTGTTATACGATCTAATATTCAATACTATGAAGATTTAACATTATAATACGAATATTATAAACGGTCGTCAGATTGGTAATAAACTTGAAATAAAAGCTGCGATATTGCACTCAGGTTATAGAGTTTAGAGGTCCTTACTAAATGTAGCACTGTGCTGTAAAATCAAATATTAGAAAGGCGACCGATGAATTTGTTTGTATAGGGACTCGGTATTGTACTTATTGGAAAAAAGTTCCGATTTGTTAACAAAGATAGAAAACTAACACAATGAAATATCAAGGCGAGACAAATACCTTAAATATAGTTGCGTAGGTAGTTTTGAGTTTTAAATCTTGGAGTAATATTTATTATAAATAAAATGACGAGTTTAAGAAGTTTAATTCATTTTCAATTTCATTAATGGGCTATGCTATTAAAACTAAAAATTTGCTTTTTCCAAAAACAAACTTACTTGTATTATTTAATTCATTTTCAATTTCATTAATGGGCTATGCTATTAAAACTAAAAATTTGCTTTTTCCAAAAACAAACTTACTTGTACTGTAGACGAAAGTTGGGGTTCTGGTGGGACGGCCATATCTTTAGCAGTTACAATCAAATTGTACATCGGTAGCGTCTCCCTGTCCAAAAGCTTTGCAGTATAAATGGTTCCATTATCAGCTATTATGAAATCTTGATTGTCATCCCCCGATGTAATACTGTACGTAATTTTGCCATTCAATCCTGAAATTTTTGAATTTAAATCTTTAAATATGAATATGTAAAACCATTTGTTGCAGTCTGTCCCACCTAACTTCGAAAGATTAATATTTTTTTATGTTAGTTCAATATTTGTAATTCTTACCGTCTCTTATCCTTAAGTTGGCATGTAACAAAGTTAACTTTAATCGTAAAAATAAGATTAAGTATTTCAGAAATCAAAATCGATTTGATAAACATAATTTTACCTGAGTCCATATCTGTTGCACTAATTGTAACCACAGAAGATCCAACAGGTACGTCTTCTAGGATTTCGTTGGAGAAGCTCATCGGGTCGAATATAGGAGCGTTGTCATTCAAGTCGATAACGTTAACGTACACAGTGACGGTCCCAGAGAGAGACGGTCGACCGCCATCCTGGGCCTGAGCTACCAGGATGTAATGCTGCGTCTGGAAATCATATATAAACTAACATGTATTACAATAAAACAAAATATTTTATCCCCAAATGCAACAAACCTACATGACAAGAAGTCACAAAACTGAGTCCTTACATCGACCAAAGTAACCACTGTACAAATATGTGAAATACAAAAATAACATTACGAAATGACGCCGAGGCATTCAGATTTTCCATATAATAGGACACAGAAGCTTCCCAGCTATGACAAGCTCCCTCATTCGTGGATCGTTAAGCGAAATGACGATTTAAAAAACAAGCAGTGGTCGCGGAATCTGGCCCGGGGATGTTTTGCGGACGGCCGCTTTGTCAGACATTGTTCAAGCCTTAATTTCGATGGCGGATCGAGCGAGCAAATGCCGAATATGATGCGCGACTCAAAAAAACTGTACTGGGATGAAATTAGCAGCTCTCTAGCGGGGTACGTGGAATTGGCGGGCGGTCGAGCCGTTAAGACAACGAATGTACACAGCGAATTGTTTTTACTAATTAGCAGGGCCGGTCGACTTGATGAGTCGTTTGTGGACCGAGCATGCCCGGCCCTGCAACGCATTGTATCGGGAAAGGCAAACTGACGAAACTCGACGCACATTTTAAAAACAATGAAGCGAGTTTTTTACACAACTCCTACAAAAACTGTATCAGTTAATTTGTTATTAAAACAATTGTCAGGCAATAAATCTAATTTATATTATTAGTGTTTTTTCTGTTGATTTGTTACGTTTTGGGCAGTTATTTTAAATTTGTATACGACAATTTTATAGTTTTGCAATTATCGTAGCTATCGTGGGTCCCAAAAAACATCTAGATAGACGTAAAAGGCGCTGATATGAGTTAAGTATTCATTTTATTTCAACAATGTATTAAAGATGACACTAAAATAGTAACGACTTGATAGTAAAAACCGGCTAAATAAGCCTTAACGTTACAATGTATTATGAAAATAAAAGGACCGACGGTCTATTTCGAGATAACTTTTTCATAACTATAATTTACGATGTTACAGTTTAATACTTTGCAAAGAGCTTCTACTTATGCTCTGACATCGTCGTTAAAATATTTAAAAGATACATACCAGTCTGGTAATTAATTATTTCTTAAATACTGAGTGAAAACAAAACTAACATAAGGCTTGGTCGCTACTACCTAAATGAATGAATGAATGTTTTTATTTTGATAAAAGTGGCAGTATAGTAAGAGAAATATTAAAAGTAGTCGGTCTCTTTTGAAAATACTCATGTTTCGTCCCCGGAGGGCATCATTGTCCTTCAATGGACTGAACACTAGTATTCTCATACTTACTACCTATTTTTGTTATTTTTATTTTTATAGCCAAAAGGCAATCGTTTTCTCATCGCGCAAAAGGTTCAACATTCTGTTTCGATGTAGTAGAAAGGTGTGGTTTATGGCATTACATCGTTTTACACAGATAATTGTAATTTACTTGTAATATAAAAGGAACATATCGCTTGTCGGAATTATTATAGGAATCCGCCATCGGTTATCATTACTGAGACCTCAACTTGAGGTCGACGGCTTCGTATAACGTTTTATCGTCTAGACTCGGATTTTCATAGAAGTTTGAACTTGAACTTGACACTCCGAAGCTTCGCTTAATAACTTGTAGACATTCTAATATTACTACATTCTAAACAATTGTTAAATACAAATTATCATGCATAACGTTCTTAATCTATAAATTACCCATCTTATACCAATTATGAAGGGTACCACTACTACATAGCAGATTCCATGTATTTCAAGTTGATATCAACGAATTGTGTTAGCATCTAAAGGAAATTCAACACTAAACGTACATATTACTGTACTGTTGCCTAAAGCTTCATATAAAGCTAAAGTTGGACAATAAACTGCAAATTTAATTATATACAAGTTGGGGTCGAAGTTTCAGTAGATGTTCGACGGTCGTTGGCCTAACGCGAGATCTATGTTAAGATAATAATTATTTCACCGCATTATGCCCGCAGCGGTGGGGGCGGCCGCCTCATATGAATAGACGCAAACTCGCACATACATTTCAAAAAAGTTAAGTACATTCGAAATAGTTCCAGTTTTTATTTGTTCAAACTGCATTCTCATGTTGCATGTTGACATAGCAACATTGTCGTCAATAAAACAAAATAACTTAATCAATTAGCATCTTGAAATGATTTCCAATATGCCAAGGTCCGGTGTTCGTCTGTGCCTCGGTCGTGTTGCAAACGCCAGGCTCAGTAATCACTTAATCTATTTTAAGTGTTTTTAATTGCGCATTCATTCGTTTTTATGGCGTATCGTGTGACTTTACGAGAGGCTTTCAACTTTGGTTCCAATATCGCTATGCGGTGCCGCGGCGCAGCTAGTTTATATTGGCAGCTTACATTTACTACTCAATCGAGCCTTAAACCCAATTAACATTTTGTTGTTATTTTATACCGGTTCTTTGTATGAAAAACGTAATTAAATTAACGCATTTTAATCAAGTACTTGCGATTCGTGTGTTGCAAATGAAGAGAACTTGTTTCTTTGAATATAAATCAAACGGTTGGTATTTAATTGTAATTTTTTCTGCGTCTGCTTTCGCAGCAAAAATAGTTATCAACTATATGTCTCTAGTTCATCCACTATAAACCTAACAAAAACCCTAAAGAAAAGCGTGCTACATATTTCATGAATAAACTTTACTGAGGTCACTAACCCGCTTCATAACCTACCACCAATCAAAAGTCCTTAACATCTCAAGTGATTCTCAAGAACTAACATAATAACGTACTCATAACGTAACATAGAATAAAGTACTAAGTAACATACCTCCTCATAGTCGAGTCTCGCTGTGAGAGTGAACACACCAGTTTGCGGGTTGAGTGAGAACACATCGTTTGCCCAATCAGATATAACGGTGTACGTGAGTTGGGCATTGCCTCCCGCGTCTAAGTCGAAAGCCGCTACCGTGCCTACAATTGAACCTCGAGCAGCATTTTCTGGTATATCGAAGGAGTAAGCGTTTTCTTTAAACATTGGAGGGTTGTCGTTTGTATCTGTCACCTGAAAAATAATGTTACAGTTAGTAAATTAAGTCTCATTCTATTCTTATTCACTGAAATAATAACGTTAAGGTTTGAGCACTCTAACCGCATCTAGCCGAGGTACATTTGTCATAACTTAGTTGCGTTACGTGATGATACAAATAAATCATATTTTTCGTTTTAAGGTAAGACTATCAGCGAAAAAGTTCTTGTCTTATACTCCTTTTTTAACATCTACCTATTGGTTAGGTCACTAACCTACTCAGACTTACCATCTGTATTTATGATTCTACCTACACTACATCCTGTATATTGTTCTCATACATAAAAACAGTAGGGGTATATAGAGTAGATCAACATAGTAAACACACTCCACCGTAAGTAAATCTAAATGCTCCAATGATTAGTTAATCGCCGGTGAACCGACAGACGTAAGCTCCGACGTCCAGAGCGATAACAAAATGAGTGATTGGACCTGACACGGATCTTTGAAATGCAGTTGCTATCTTACTTTAGGTAATTCAGAGGTCCGAGTACGTTTTATATTTGTACCAGTACGTTTTTCAACGGACTTAATTTCAAAAGCTAAAACGTATGTAAGTTTGAGTGGGTTCGTAGTCATATCATCCGAGTTTTTAGGTATTCACTTGGCAAAAAAATAGTAAAAATAGTGATTGTTTGAAGTTAAACGTCCTCCAAATGGGATTCGATTAACAGCACTCGTGTCTTAGACATTTGTGTGTTTATTTCTATTGAAATGTGACTACTTGATTTCATTTTTACAGCATAATGTATGACCGTAACATATTTTAAATGATTTCACAATTTATTTGAGTCATTCGCTTTTCCTTAAAACTGAACTGATATCAGAGATATAAAAGGCCTTCGCCCAGCAATGAAGCAATACTGGTTTATAGTTTACTTTATTACAGCGAATATTATTTTTCAAACTGAAACAGGCCATTGCTCTTATTACAACTTTATTAATGTAATAACTATCATAAATTTTGGATTACATAAAGTAAATGTGATTTATGTTTATTATAAAAGTTAATGGTAATATGGAAGTTGCAATAAGTATCTTAATGCCAATAAACAAATATTAAGAACGCCAGACCTTTTAAATTAGGCCTTTATTTAGCAACAAAGTATGTAGTATTAAAACATAGCTTATTTATAATGCTAGGCGTAATATTAAACCTTTAATTAAGGCTAGAAGTTATGTAAATCCCTTAATGAAAAACTATCAACTTAAATACAATTTATATGGTTATTAAATAAAACAGTAGGACATTAGATGTAAGACAAGAACATCAATGAAAAGGAAAATAAACAAATAAAGATCGCAATACATACCTGAACAATGACAGTAACGTCAGTGAACTGAATCCCGTCATCAGCTCTTATGACGACATGATACTCGGCAACTGTCTCTCTATCCAAAGGATCCTTCAACGTGAAGACTCCAGTATGGGAATCCAGAAGGAATGGGGTAGACGCATCGTTCTGAATGCTGTAGATAATAGTTCCAATCGTGTCTGGGTCTTCAGCGGTGATGGTGGCAATCCTCTGGCCTGGAGCCAGGTCCTCGGACGCGAAGTAGGCTGGTGGAATGTTCTTGAACTCAGGTGGACTGTCGTTCTTGTCAAGAATCACGACTTGGACCTGCAACAATAGAAGACGTATTTGTTAATGCTTGATTAAGGTTTAGCATGACTTGGCAATTTATAAACTGATACGTATAAACATATAGTTATGCGTCGTTGTATAGAGTTTACAATTAGGAAACTGGCCAGTTCAATAGATAACAAACATCACACGTGTAAAACTATAAACTGAGTCTCAAGGATTCGTGTAAGTAAACGATGCTTTACGCTTTTGTTTTTCAATCATTTAATTTGTTAAATTGCCATTATAATGTCTGTTTTCTTTTACTTCAGTGTAGGTATTTTAAATAAATGTAAAAATGAAATTTTACGTCATAAAGTGTTTAAAAAACTCGAAAAGGTAACTAATTTTACATGATTTGTCATGCCACAGTTCGGCACAAAATATGCATGGCGTCCCCAGAACCAAATTAAAGTAAAATAATTAAACGTGAATCTAAAATAAAAGATTTTTACAAAGGAGTCGGGCGACCTGTTATGTTTTATTAATGAGATCTGGACAAAGCCTCCACGTGAGAGCGGTCACTACAAGAACAGACAAATTAATAATTCTAAAAATGCAATTCAGCTCCGACATCTAATATCAAATATCTGATAACAATATCTACAAAAAGTATAAAAGCGATGAGTTCTTGTTTCACTTGGGTTTTCAAAATATACCCAAATGAAAGTGGGGAAAAAATGCTAAATGGTAAAATTAATACTAAGTTAAGCGGCCAATCTATTCCTTATACTTTTAATAAATAGTCATCAATAAAAATTTATTAACAGAGGTATCTCCTGATTTTAGTGAGGTTTGAGTAGTTTAGTTAGTAGGTTAGTAGGTTAGTTAGAAGTCCATTTGAAATAAACATTTCAAACTGAAGATTTGTTTTTCAGTATAATAAAGTATAGCCGGGCCTTCAGGAGGACCAAAATCTAAGGCGTCGTCAACGATGGCCTAAGACATACACAAGGCTTAGCGGAACAACTATTCAACATTTGCAACGACACTGAAAATACACTTTGGCTATTAGAATCAAACAACAAAGGTGTCCGTTCACAGAAATGAAGCCTTCACAGAAATATGATGACAAAATACACCCCACGGGCGCTTTTGTTAGTTACGGTGCATGAACAAATCGATTTTGTTTGAAATAATAAGGTATTTCACGCAATCCCCCCTAAGGAAGATGTCTAAAACGGTATTGTAAAACTCCATCTTGATTTTCTAAAACGTGTTTAGAATAAAATACACATCAATTTCTTTCGTAACAGTAACCATGGCTACATCTATAAAAACTATTTATCATAAATTATTTCGGTTTCCCATTGATCAAAAATGGATCCTAAAATAATGTTAGTTGGACGCTGGGTGCATCGCATCGTAAGGTAGTATCTGTGATACTAAGTGCATTCATCAATATGATTAATGGAGCAGTTTTTGCCTTCTTTCTGGTAATATAAGCTTTTTGTACTTTTTTGGATGCTTTTTTATTGTTCATTTTGGGCAGTAGTCACTTTGATGAGTTTTTGTTTGAATATTTCGCAAAGATTGATTACATCCATATGATTGCGTATTGGGTAGGTATCGGTAATAATGATTTTTTTTATTATTATTATTTTACGCTGAATAACTACGAGATATAAAGATACGTTTATTTAGGTTGATCATGTCATTGTTTTTTATGGTATTCTCGCTATTAAATGGTATTACCGGTGCCCGATGCGATGAATTAGATAAGGTTTCGAAGTTAGAGTTGAGCTTTACAAACGGCCCGAGTAGAGACGTTTACAAAAAACTATTGGAAGAGAAGTCGACAAGTCAACAAAGGCAGTGAAAAGTAAAAGACTAAAACCGAACAGTATTTCGTCATTGATGAGGCGAGGCACGAATCGTCCGGGATACAATGATCGGCCCCGTCACAGATAAGAAGGAGCAGATTGTGGAAAGTTCTATGCCCTCGCGGCGCGCCGCTCGCGCGGACAGCTCGCGCATTTGTTATGATGACTCAATCGTTTCTTTGTGTACAAACGAGGATACTTATGCGCACTCCATAGAATAGCCAGTACCCACAGTCGCAGTACGCGGACGTAAGAGGGGCAGCAATTAACGTTGATTGTACACATATCTTTAGGAAATAAGTTGTGATGTGCTGATGTGTTAATTAAAATTGTTTAGGTATGAAGTACGCTTGAGAAACTATCAATAGAGTAATTACTAAGTAGTTTGATGGCTCTAAATAATGAACTTTCACTTACATGGTAGGTGTAGGTACTTTAACGTTAATACACAAATACATTACATAACAATACACTAGTCAATCAAAGTTATCGACTACAGTGCCGCATCTTCACAAATTCTTCTCATAATCTTCGGAAACAACTCATCTCGTATACCAAAAAGAATGGAAGATTTATTGTCCACAGACAAAATGTTTAAGTATGTTCGCATAGCTAACTCGGATACTACTCGGTACTAGCGGACCCCTGGAGTTAATGTTTGAAATAATCGATTAAAGGAAGAGAAATGACAGTACGTCAGTTTATTGGGATCGGTGATTATTCAACTTTTGATAATTGATTGCGGCTCACTGCTAGATTAATAGGATATGCTTTGAGTATTCGTGTACCAAACTCTTTGATGTGATCAAAATGTGAAACGCCGTGTTTTAACTCGTTTTATACATGTCATGGCTACTTAATGACTTTGTGATCGGTTTTAAAAGTATTTAGTCAGTAAAAAGACCAAATAGTGTACTAAAGTTAATACTGAGACTGTGGTTACGACGGTAAACGCTTGAATAAGGAATATAATAATTACATATTGTAAAAACATGCAAACAAATGGCAAACGTCGTAAACATTGGCTAGCACATAAACCATTGAATTGAAATGTAACAGTACTAGCAAATGTTTGAAACGCTCAGTCGGCGCTAATTCCAATGATGTATCGTAACTATAACTCACATAAATTATTATTAAACTGGAAATTATCTACAGATGACGATAAATTGTAGCCATTTGTTCAAATATTTTTAAATAATTCCAGCTTTAATATTTATTGAAAAATTGACTGGTTCCAGACTGTACATTATAATATTGTTATTTTATGTGTTGCCGTAAGATGCGAGATAAAATGTGAAATAGCGCGTTATCTATTCGTAATCTTGGACCTTAAGTACATGTAATATCGCATAGCTTTGGGGTGTTTTTAATAACTAGGTATATATGTTTATCCTCCATGCAATTAAATTTTTTAATTTCACCCAAATTTAGGGCCTGAAAAATGACCACACAGTGTATGCGATGGGAGTTTGAAATGTGCAGGTAATTTCACGAACATCAATCATTCCAGTCGTTTACCTTAAAAATTTCAACGTCTCTCCCTTTATTCGAAGGCAATTTGTTTTATTTTCAGCTAATTTATATCATCAATGGCGTTCAATTAAAATTAGTTGTGGTTATTATGTTTTAATTAATGTAAAAGCAAAAAAAATTTTAGCATCATATTTGTAAAAAAATCTTATTAATTAATTATTATTATTAATTATTAAATAATTGGTATTAATTTAATACCAATTATGACTCGGTTCACATGACAAGCGCTTAACGTGCGTTTATAACTAGACATAATATTTAATTCTAAGTACACACATGGTAAAGCGCTTTATAAAAACTACTCCGCGACTACTACTCCTATTTAGATTGACTGAGATCACAAGTTTCAAGCCAAGTTATTCAATAAAACGAGACCATCACACATATCAAATTACTTGCTCTCTCGCGTTCTATTGAACTTTGGGCCCGGTCGCTTGCCAAACTCACTCAATCTAAACCACACCTTACTTTCTGCCGTAGAATCTTCTAGACTACCCAAATTACCCAGCACTGAATTCTACAAAAAAGACGTAGATAAATAACTTACATGACACTTGTTATATCACAAACATACAACGTAACATAACGATAACAACAGTAAAGTAGTGGCGTGCGTGATCGATTCTGTGGGGTAAAGCTTTAGCTGGCCTGCCAACGGATATGGTGGCATCGTTTAGACGGAGCCTCTATGTTTAGAGGTGGTCGTGACCGCTCTCGCACCGCTATACCCTCGGGACTCCGCACAATTATGTTATGGTGTCAGAGATTAGTGGCCGCAACTACAGATACTGATCTTTATTGCTCTTATTTATTTTGTACCTACACGCTGCACGTTAGCGAAATATGCACGCAAATTAGTTGCTGTTTGTACAGATTATCTTATAGAGCTTATAGAGTTAAGATAATCTTGTGATAATTTTTTATTTTGGTAGCTTTTGATCTGTCTATGCCTTATTGACAAACTAAGCTGCAGCCTTTAGGAGACACAATATATTATTGTTTAATCACAAAGCAAAAAACAGCAAACGCGGAGGAGTATCCATTTGAAATAACATCGATACCAAATAAACCAAGTCCAGTATTACAATTACATTTATTAGAGCTCGTGATTCAAAGTACTTGTTGGACACAAATTAAGTTTTGTTCCCAATCCGATCGTGTGCCTGAAGGTGTTTCGTATATTCTAGTCCTGGGCAAATTAAAGTCTTGCTCTGAAGGCAGTTGACCGTGCATTAGCATGCGGCCGCGGACCCCGCCCACGCCGGCTATCGGCCGCATCCCAGTAAATATATTATGTAAAATATGCACAAAAGTACCCCGGATAAGTGCATCGATAAGAGGCGACGCAATTTGCATCGCCTTGAGCACACCGTTGAATATTTGGTGCTGTTACGGTACCTGCATCAATCTCGCAGCGACCCTAACATGTGAATTTGAAAACATAACTTCCCATCCAACAATTTTCAGACAGATTTACGACTACCGATAGTTAAAATAATACCTCGAGACAAGTGATACTGATATCTATGACTGATCCCAAACTGTTTCCTCGTGCTTTATGGTCCCAGCGCTCCGAAAGGTACCGTATATTATAATATGCACGTACGGATTATTCAGCTTGCGGGAAGGCACGCAATACTGGCACCCTCAATTTCTCCTAAATTCGCCTCCCGAGGGCACTATCCTCGTATTATTGCCTGATCGATAGTATAATTTCGTAATAACAACGCACGTCGCACATATTTTTTGGAAAATCTTGAATAACTACCATTTCTGCACGCATTTTGACATGATACGTGAATACTATAATTTCAATAACAATTTGAGACAGAATGCGAATAGAATGATAAACGAATGAGATTAAATGTTAAACGTTAACATTTTATTAACAGCTTAAAACAATAGCTTTTCTATAGTTCATGGTTAACGAGCGACCTACAAATTATTCATGAGAATTGTCACAATGCAAATGTCACGTTTTCTGGCGACAAGAGCTTCGGACAGAATTGGAACTTGTGTGAAGCGCGGGATATTAATTTCTATGATAAATTCGAGTGAAAGCCGGAGAGTTCCGTTGTAAACAATATTCCCCGTTTCTCGGCGAGTAAATGAAGTACACGAATGAATATCACGACCTCTGAATTTTTCAACGTCGCTCTCGGATCGAAATCAGCGAAGTCGAGCGGCAACCACAAAGCTCGCTCCCAACCATTAACGAACCAAGGCGAAATGAGAGCATAACTTAACTTTATTCTGGATCACATTGTTTATTTAAAACTTCTCAATATCCGTTTGACATTCGCTTTGAAATTTCACGATCTACTCGCGAGCACAAAGCAATCAGCGATCACAAAGCTCCGCTATTACAAGCTCGCATTTCAAAACAAACGGTTTTTTCTGATGATCAGACATTATCGGCCATCTACAAATGTAGAAAAAGTCACAAGTCATCACAATGGTAATAATAGCAATCGCAACAAAAGAATTATAATGTTGGATGCCAAAACTGTGTAACAGGGATCGTATTGCAGGTGGATGTAGCGATTTATCGGTCGCAGCCGATGCGAGTAGCGATAATGAGCGACGGCGTGGCCGACAGAGGCCGATGTCGCAACCACATCGCCGATTTCGGTCTGCCCGTCGCGCGTCGGTCATCTCTAACGATGGAGCGATAATTAAGATCGGACGTCGGCATTATTTACGCCCGGAGCATCCTGGCTGACCCGAACGTGAGCCGGTCACGACTTTTTCCATGACGGCCTGACTATTGTTGCTTTGCTCGTGTTTCTCTAGATTTGCTCGAACAATCTAAACGTGCGCCCACTGACATCAATGAATTTGTACACTTAAGTTATTCTATTCACCTCATTATGTATCTCGTACACATATGTTTGTTTTGACTTTTAATGGAATTTTATTAGACGCGGCATTTTCCACATTTACATGAGATAACAAATTAGTAACGTTTTTGATTAGATTACAAACTAAGTTAATACCTATTATGTATTTGACATTTATGAAAATCCATAAAATTGTAAAAACGACATACCTATTTGAATAATATATTGTTTTTTCAACATTTATAACTAGAATAACTAGTCATTTTATAGTGGTAACTTCATTTTGTGAATGTAATGGGTGATAAATTTCAAGATATTTACGATGGTCGTCTGCATTTTACGGCTTGAGTTTAATTGAGAAATTCTCATCAAATATGGACTAACAGTATGATAATTGCCTTGTTATTTGCACGCTTCGAACTATTATTTATCGTTTTTATAAGATACTTGATACTTGGTTGAAAGGTAAGTACTGCGGCTATACAAATAAATCTTTGATAAAAATATGAAAATTATTACAAAAAAGTGGATAGGAAGATGAAAGGTGTTTGAGTAGATACTTAATCTAACTTAACTTGTTCAATACTAGTTTAATGGTTATTATTACGTAGTAAATAATACTTAGCCGAAATGATTAAGAATATATAATATAATGTAATTGTATTCTTGACATATCCGCCTTAACATTTTATTAACGGGTTTATCGAACCTTCTTGTAGGTAGTTATTAAATATACATAGTTACATACATAGCTCATTATTGGACACCTAAAAAGCACTATATAAAAGTTGTGTTTAGACAGTCTAACGGATTGGTTACTACGTGTGGGTGGAAGGTAGGTATTAACGATCATAAAAAAGGATTTTCAATTACGGTGCGTAATGTAATGTTGCGTAGTGTTTTGACACTAAACCTTAATGTCATTACATATTTACCAGGGTAAAGTTGTGACTGTAATATTTTGTCATAAGCTAAGAGATCATATTTTGTCATAAGATAAGAGATTTTTGTATGAGAGTCTTTATTCGTGACATCTTAGCAAATGAATAAAAATGACAATATAAAGATGAAATATTTTGCTCATAATATGGTGTAAAACTTTAATTAATTTACTTCTATGTATGAAGCTACCTCATAATTTTTAATACTCGTAATACTAACGATGAAAATATTAAGCTTGGCAACAATTTAACCTAACTAGAATATTTTTCCATTAAGGCACATTGTTTTTAAAAGTAAAGTAGAATGTTATCAATTAGGTAGAGCGCACAATGGGTAAGATCGTTGTCAGTAGCTCACGAGAGCCGCGGGCGGGGGTTCGGTTCCCGTTCTAGCACAGGTTTAGTAACTAGCCAACGGTGTTGGCAACTTTTACTAAAATACCGTTTTACGCTTACGTGGGTTTAAAACCTCTTTTAATTACAATCTATCTATTCTTAAAGTAAAGTACAATCTAAACTAAGGCCTAATCTAATATATAAAATTCTCGTGTCGCGGTGTTTGTAGTTAAAATCCTTCGAAACGGCTTGCTTGACCGATTCTCATGAAATTTTGTGTGCATATCGGGTAGGTCTGAGAATCGGACAACATCTATTTTTCATCCCCCTAAATGTAAAGGGTAGTCCACCCCTTAATTTTTATATGATCAACCTATGCGGGGCCGCTAGTATAAGGACATATAAAGACGCTTTTCCAACCATTTTTTCATTCACTTGATTCTTACTTACACTTGCCCTTACAACGAATTATTTTTTTATTTCAAAATCGACCCCTTTTATTATACATTTTATACATATTACTCCAATGAAGAAACAGTGATACGTAAAAACACAGGCACACTATTATATTGGCTTCCTATTTTGTGAAACTTTTAATTGGTATCTAATGTATCTTAACGTTCACCTCAGTGTACGAGTACTCATTGTGGAACTGAGAGGCACTTCAATAATTTTGATTGCTTCGCTAAATTATTGTTACTAGTTAAAGTCGTTTCGGGAAATAGATTTTCTCCGTTAAGTTTTCTTGGCGTAACGTTACCTGTGTTTAGGGCCGTATCTAGTCATTTAATAGCTCTATTATTCTATTAAATATCAAATCATCAAATCATTCTCATAGCGTGGCAAAATTGTATTACAAACTTTGTAAATCAGATGATGAAATCGAAATTACCTTTGATCGAATTCCCATAAATTGAAAAGAAGAGTGAATGACAGTATTGTTTATCTAACTTAGGAAAATAATAAGCAAACTTTGAAAAATAAATTATGATGATTTAAACATATCTAATGGGAATTTCTAAACGTTATAATTTGACAAGGGACAAAAGTGCTTATCATTTTCATATTATAACAGTACACTCGCCAACTGAAATTATTAATAGTGAATTCTATACATAGGTATAATTGGGTGATTAATTTTAGGAGCCATTATGTTTTCAACATGCTTATAAGCTATGTAAATTACGGTAAATTATGTTTATAATTATCATATCATAAGGGTACAAGTGATTTGCGTTAGTAAATTAGATTATGATTAAACTAGCGATGCCCATGGTTTTACCCAAGTACAACCTAAATACTTGTCCTGAGTCTATCAAAATCGGAATAGCCACTTGAGAAGTTAATCGTAAAAGTATTAATTATTTATTTGTACAGATAACCGTTTATACAAGTTTAATTAATTACGAAGTTTAAGTTTTCCAAAGTCGGTGGAACTTTATGTACAAAGGCCTTCCATCCGTACATTACATACCCACCTGGGGTCATACTAATGACAATTAAATGAATCTGACTCACATCACGAATTAAGCCGAGATTTAGTAACTGACGAAAGATAAATAGCGTCAATCAGCTAATTGTTACTTCAATTCACTTTGAGTGCTCTTAAAACTTAAATAAATCGCAATATAAGCATATAAAAGGGTTGGAACAATAAAATAATTTTAGTTATCGTCCAAGTTTGAGTAATATAACATGCGGCTCAGTGGGGGTCGCACCTTATTTAATTGGCCAGGCCCCTGCTGGCGCTTGGCACATATTTTGTATAAATCCTAAAATTATTTAAGTAATTTGTAAAATAAACTGTTGAATATAACCACCACTTTTCAATTTATTTGTATTAACTTTTGTAATCGCGAAATGTATATTACTTTAATGTTTTCATGTAACAGATTTACATATTCTTATTTTCTTAATGTAAGTAAGAATTAGTGTTGCCTTCGCTTTTATTCGTACATTCATTAAATGATATACTTTTTTAATTTAATTTCTTTATTAAAAAATCATCGTGCGGTCTTTATCAACGAATCAAACCTTTATATAAATTATTAATCTGACAACGCCTCACTATTTCCCTTGAAATAAATAGAAATACCAAAGGACATATTCCCATACAACTACCATATAAATTACAAGCTTACTCTACGGTAGGTAAATTAATATAATAATGTAGGTCCAGGCATGACCACCGGTTAGTTAGTTTCAACTTTCAAATAAATATGCAACGGCGAGTTTAATCATAAAATACATTTTCTACTCTGGTCACGTATTAAGGTTAGGTAAAAGTAGTTCTTTACTCCACAGAGTTTAATAGTTAATAATAACAGTTAATAAACTGTGAAGACCCTACGACAGATAACTATCACCGAATCATTATAATTAAGTAGATCTTAAAAGCTTGATTATGGCGAAACAGTCTGCGACTTCAGTGTTAAGGCAATAGAAAGTATGTACAAAACGTTATACCTGAAACTTGCAAAGTAATGTGTTTATAATACGTTGGCTTGTGGATATTGTACTGTATCATATATTGTGGTTAACAAATGAATGAAATTTAAACACCTAACCAGAAATAATTTTTTTTCGTGACGGTATAAGTTTTAATATATTTATGAGATAATCTTGCATTTTATCACAAAAAATAGCTGAGAGAACACACCATATTCCCCTCAATAGAAACGTAACTTTAATTCCATAAAAATGCAAGGTGCTATGTAAAGAAACGTTTAAAATAGAAGACGGAAAGCTTGTTTCTCGTAAGTTAAATTATCAACAAAGAATGTTACGTAATTAAATTATAACGCGGTGCTCGTTAAAGATACAATTATGTAGCAAATAGGTCCGTGTACCCACCATTAATTTACCTTACAAGCGGTTTGGATTGATGCGATAAAATACCTTAAAATTATTCAACTTTATAAACTTGATCGGGAATACATTTATTCTAATCAAATGTTAACATTGACAAGCGCTTGAGCAAAACAGTTGACATTTTAGATATCTGCCATCGCTACCACATCCGTCCTTGGGTTTATCGAGTGCCTTAAGGTTCATAGCACAAACAATTTTGCATTTCAATCAGTTCGTTAGGTACTTTAAAAACAATCCTGAGTGACAATTTAAAAACAATCCTGAGTGACAATTTAAAAACAATCCAGAGTGACAAATTAGAAATTCTGTATCATACGAGTATGTTCAATCATTGTCTAAATTTGCGATCATCACCCCGCAGTAGTTAAGCATACAGATTATTTTAATACAAATTAAATACATTCAAGCTGAAATAAAACCTCACAGCCAATAGGATAACAAAAAATAAACCGTATATTACGAAACAATCTTTATGTAACAAGAGCTTGCTACAAGCATACCAAGCATTTAGCTCAAGACATATAAATTGATAAAATTGTTTCCACAAACTTGCCAAGAAGAAAAGTTAATGATTCTAGGACATTTAATAATATTATGCAAATATCGTCTTTATTTAGTGGGTATTAAAGGTGTGGTTGTAACGTGTATGGTCTTCTTAGTATGTCGGGTAGGACTAGTCCTGTCGCGAACGGGATTGGTCCGATCCGTATCTCCGCAGTTGATTCTTATCGCGACAGTTTTACGCGTCTCGTCGCAGTCCTTCTCCCAATAGGTTCAATGTAACTTTATTTCAAGTAAATCATTCATGAACTTTAAATAAATGATTTAAGACAAATCATTCCATATCAAAGGATCCGACAGATAATAAGTCTTTACAATTTCGTGATGTTTATAGGTTCGTGAAGTCTAAACTACTTAGCGTTATACGAAATGATGTCAGAATTTATACGAGATAAATCAAGGAATTAATAAAATATAAACAAGTAGGTTCATGTAATAGGAATAATGTAAATAACCAATTCTAGGACACTGCATGAACATAATGAAAACCCCTTATTAATTAAGAACAGTGTTAATTAACTTTATTTAACATACAAATTATAAATAGTTAAGGTATAGGCTCATTATAAGCGTATACGTTTTTGTCACCATATCTAAACGTTAAGTTTTCTTTATCACATTTGAATAACAAATTAATTGTTCGTCAAGTGTCGGTCGCGCCTCAAGCGGCGCACAGACTCGTATGAATGACAAAATTATTAAACGGACACTTGTAATTTAAATGAAGCTTCTATCATAGAGATAAACTGATATTGATAACGTATATCCGTTAGTTTTAAATAAGGAACATAATAAAGAGATACAATCGCTATTCAAATGTTTTTTATTTGTAGTTATTCTTGTATTAAGCACTTACTGGAATCCCAGGACACGTTAAACGCTTGGCTTTTTCATTACGATTACAATTTATTTATACCTAAGTAAATCGTAACTCACCGGTAACTGCGACAGTCGATTCCCTGACATCGCTCCCGTCTCGCCTTAGAACACAAATGCACTTTAGTTGTTTTTGTGCGAGCATCTCTAATTGCGTCCACTTCACAGCAAGAAGATCGATAACAAAATCTATGCGTTGCGAATCGAGTTTGAAAGAAGAGTAACAGCAAAGTAAGCGTTAAAAGCATCGGTAGATAAGTACGAAATCTCGGGTAGGAACGAGTGATAGCACTAATGAACCCATGTCGCCGTCACAGAAGTGGCACGGCCTGAACGATGGCGTGCCATTAGGGGAAACCCAAGGCCGGCCGAGGGCGGACACCTAACCTTAATTATCTTAAACAAACCTAACAGAAAGGCGGATATATCTCAGCCACACTCAATTACTTTTTACTGCGACTCTCGAATTGATGATTATTATTAGAGAAATATTACAATTAAGAATCTGTTACAACGTGATTACACTCAGACACAAATGGAAATCCATTCGATTTCGACTGTGACATCAATGAACGAACATTAAAAGTGGTGTTTACAGCTATTCCTTATTTGGTTGTAAATATTTTTAGCGCTTTCCTTAATGACACCTGCTATTTGCATACCGATTGAAAATAAGACGTTATTTACAAAGCAAATATAATTTAACATTCTTGCATTATCGTTTAGATATTGCTTATCTTACAATGTATGTACATAAAGACACGATGTATGCATCATATACTATGGTACATGGTACTTACGTTAAACAGTAAACATATGTCATGTACCACATTAATTCTAGATAATCTTGATCTATGGAGATAACTTAGATTACGGTACGATATCTTCGGACTTGTTCAATACACATTAAAGCACTTTTAATACTTCTGCAACGAAATTTACATAATACCTAAGAAAAATATAAGTAAAAAATACATGACAAAAGTCATAGATAATTTTGGTAAAAAATGACTGGATACTGCATAATATTCTCGTTCCCAGAGACATTTGTATAGAAAGAAAGTAACACTATACAACATGTCATAGTCCGTATACTTATGAAACGAATTTATTAGTGTTGGAGCCAGTTACCAAAATACATTCCTTTGAGAGACCGGGGCACACCGAGCGCTCGGTTTCAAATTATAAAAGCAAGGTGCATAAAGACTCGATAAAGGTGGGCCACATTTTAAACTAGATAAGTAGGTATTCGTTGGACAAGCCGTTTAAGTGGTCAGTGTTGGATCGACGTTCGCTCGTTCCTTTCCAATTTATTTACTTTTTTCCCGGGTGTTGTGTTACGTCTATAAAATTCAGTTTTAGTTAGGGCGGCCGTGGCCGGCTAGATCTCCCGTTGCGAGATATGTTGATTTACGTTTAACGCGCGTGACCTCCGGACGAAGCCGATCATAGGCTCGATAGACGATTCCAACTGGCGCGCTCCTCAGATATCGCCACATCGCACTCGTGCCGATGTATCTTGGGAAATATTTCGCGGTGTGTTGCCTCCCCGCTGCCCATTCTGACAAAGATTCCAAGATTTCTTTGTATTTCACACGATATTTCTTATTGATTGTATCCTATATGTTATTAATGAACGTTCGGTTTACAAGCTCAGTTAAAGTCTAAAAGGAGTAATCTTGTTTACATCTTTTATTGTTGATTCATCGTGAATTCATTGAGTAAATTAAATGTGTTGCCGTATTTCGTAGGAGTATCATGGCGAAGTTACGACTTCATATATTAAAGTACAGTTAATTAAGAAGGCAGTGATTATGTCGGTGGACAGTCGGTATGGTGCATGGCTTATTTCAATTAGCTGAACACGCAACATTGTATTATTGTATGGAAATATTGAACTGGTTACATTCAATTGGCTCTCCGTTGTTTGGAAGCTCTGACATCTGTTGACCTTTACTCCTTCTTAGAATACGTCTGGTTCTAGTCTACGCACGTAACACACAGACATCGCATTATGATAATTATTTTACCGTATCTAACGTTACTTTTAAGAAAATCTTCATTTATTATTTCCTTAATGAGATTTTCAACCTGCTCCACATGCTTTAAAATTATTATCTTTAATAAAAATACTTAAAAAATCCAAATTGATTAATTCTAAGTTCTTCAATAATGCTGTTTTGTGTGTCGCGTCGTAAATACGCGTCAATGCAGCGGTACAGCGGTACCACTACTCAATAAAATTAGCATAATTTTCCAAATGAGTGTAAGTGACACCTCTCGCTGCGGACGGTCAGATTATGTAAACAGTTAATACTAATACGGCTATAAATACATATTTGCTTTACACACGAGCCGTGATTCATTACTACTCAATGAACGCTAGGAATTACCAGTTAATAAGCAATTGAATATTAATAAACATACAATCTGTAGTCACCAAACATTTACCATCAACAAAAAGTAAATTTAGAAACACCTCTCCGACATTTCTCCAATAACACCAAATTCAATTTATCACTTTGAAAAGTCACACAAAAATTAGCGTGACACGATGAATTGAAAGTCAATTCGATATAATGGAATATTTTCACAAGCAGCGTGTTCCCCTTTTACCACTGTCCAATAGCAATAAAGCACAGTGAAGTTGAACGTCTTCCGGCATTCATCAAACGGTCTGAAGTAGGCACTTGTTGCGCAACTCGCCACCCAACCAGTCGGGACTCGAGAACCTCCGAGCTGGGACAATTGAGCGATTTGTCAACCGCTGCATTAGGCAACCCGGCAACCGGTCACTGCGGACACGACAAACCGTTCCCGCGGCCAACACACACACTTCCATTACTTCTCACGTTCCATCAATACAGATAAAAGTCTCCCCGAACCCCGTAATGGATACTTCGTCAATCAGTAGTGACGAGCATTTAGTAGCGTGGGTAGCAGCGCAAACCAGCAACAATCGCAAGCTGCTTACGCAAGATATATCTGTAAGGCACACAATGGACGAGGAATGCTTGCAGAACAAGCTTTTTGGATATTTATTGGATAGATATTGTGTGGGATGGATTTGCTTCGGCGAGTTGCACGCACGCGCACTCTAACGCCATTCATATAATAATAAATCCTATTGGCTAACTTGTACATATAATAATACTCAATTCTTACTGTCAAAATTTATGGCCACTTTGAATACATTTGGGGTAAATATATTATCGACATCAAAATCTTGACTGCCTTTATTTATTCAATGGACAGTATTCCATTTAAATGATAAGTATTTGTACACAGATTCAAAGGGTGAACGTAAGTTATGTCTTATACAATAAACTTACATTATTAACGTCATCCTCAGACCTTTTGAAGTGAAAAGATGAGACTGTCAATTATACCTTTCCTAAAAAATTAAATGCGTTGTTAGTACAAAACAGTTCATATATTTCTAGAATAAGAATCAGACAAAAAACATTACCCAAGCAAATTAAACGTAGATATTATTAATACGATGTTATACCCAATACCATTTATAATACTGCTATTTCAAAATCATAAATTTTCCTCTAAGTCTTGGTACGTGTAATATTAAATTTCATTATGGTCTTATTTGCCTGACCTTTGCGATCTTATTGCTACCCGACACCACAGGTCGCCTATACGTACTGTAGTTTAGACTTGAATGGTTATTGGTATCAACTATTTGTACCGTTCAGTCGGGCGGTTAGGGTTACAAGTACTAATCTAATACTGGATAAATGATACTTTGAGTTATGTGGGACTTCGTTATATGATACATAATAGAATTGGTAATCAGTTACCAAGTACTTTCTGGTCTCAAGACGAGAAAGTTTTTAGGATGGTAATCAATGCTATTCTTCATAATAAGACGTTTGTTAACTTACTTCATATTCTAAATTGTATTCAAAGGGCAAACTAATATAATTTGGGTACACATTCCAAGATTCCTTTTTATATTTAAGTTATTGTAGAATTATCAATTGGTTGCACTTAAAAGCTCAGAGCAAAACTACTAAAATATTATTCCGAGTAAACTGTAATTGGAGAGCGCGTTGAAGTCTTTTATACGAAAAGTTCCCTCTAGTATAATTTTTACTCTATTTCAGTAGAAAATGTACTCTTGAAGATATTATATTAAAATAAAGGTTATTTATACTGCAAAAGGGAATTAGATAACATGACGTCATCAAAATGTTTACGTAGGCCGAGCTGGAAGAGTTTCGTGCGTCCAACTCATTAACGGACCTTTCGATCAACGGTGATAGGATGTTCTAACTGTTTACTCTAACTTTATTAAGTCTGCACTTGGCTTTGTAAGCCATGTAACATACTAAGCGTTAAATTGATTCTCAAAGTAAGCAGTAAATCTACATACCATAAATTATGTTGATCAAATAAGCTAGCCTAATTAACTTCCTATTACAAGTTTTATATCTTTACATTAAGACATCAACAGTTTCAATAACGTTTTAAATTTACTTATGTCATAAAGTTATTAGGTGATTTTCTTTAGTAAGTATATAAACGAGTATATGCTTATAATGTCTGGCTGGGGAAAGGCCTTTCGTCGCAACGAAGCTATAAGTACAGTGAGGAGGATAAGGCATAATCACCACTAAGTATAAATATTGAAGTAGATAATATAATAGTAGCTGAGCTTTACATGTGGCAAAGAAATGAGTACGATTTTCTGTATCGACGTTGAACACGGTGCCGGGGATGGATTGATGCGAGACTCGTCGCGCCTAACGGCCTCGCCCACTCGGTAGGTGTCGCTAGTGTACGCGACCGTCCTCAACTACACAAACGATTTACGAGACATCTCTTACTTTATTGAGTACAACGATTCCCATAAATCCAACAACTCCGGCTCAGGGTGTAATTTTTAATGCAATATAATTTATTTCTTATTGTTTTATTGCTTACTTTTACAGTTTAAAATACGTTTAATTGATTTCGTACTGTTGCAACTGTAATAAAATAGTTAAAGCTAGATAAAATGCTATAATTTGCCCGTATATGTGTGTGTTTACAGTTATTTGTTGATATATAATCTGGTGAAAGATTGAGTGACAGGACAGGCGGGCTGGCGGACCGTCAACGGCACTCGCGACTCTAGGCTCGGACGCGTCCGTTAGGCATTCAGCGTTACACAGTTCACCCGGAATCTACCGAGATGTAATCTACCCATTTCTTGTTATTTGTTGACTCTAAAATGGAAACAACGCAAACTATGTAAACTTTCATGTGCTGAGAAAATGTCCGATACAATTTGGACATGAGTTACTGTATTTTATTCCATTTGGAGTTGAGTACAGTATACCTGCTAAGAAGAAAAAGATCTTCGCTTTCTTTCAAGATGAAAATAAGGTGGACTATATTATTTCATTTATAAACACTCATATTATATTATATATATAAATATTTAATGTAAAAATAATAGTAAATTATTGATTGCAGACAACTATCGTCATTAATTTCCGCAAAAACGTTTGCAGACAACAGAATACTTTTTAACATATTTTGGGTCTAATTTAATCAAGGAAACCTTGTAACCTACAACACCAAATATAGAATGGACAACCAATTGGAAATCCAATTATGGTCCAATCATAATAATTATTAATTAAACAAAAAGAAAGTAGTACAATAACTTTGACCGAAAATATTCCCAAGAACGAAATTATGTTAAAACTAAAATTTATTTTCACGTTGTTTAGGAAACAGAGATGTTTTATTACCTTAGTTGGATTAGTGGATCGAGTTATGTCGTTCTAATGAAACTGGTTTCCGAAGTTGCCATGTCTAATTTAACTTGAGCTTTTAATATGACTCATCAATAAAATCCGCTATTTCTCAATATTATTGCAGGGTTTATACTTTTTTATTGGTACGCAACACTATTTATTTGACTTATCTATTAACATTTACATTTTGAGCATTTATAGTCTGTATATACAGTACTACAAATTAACCAGTAATACAAAATACAATCTCTTTTACAAAAAATATAATTAAACATGTAGAAAAAACACTATGTGAATTGATACACCATAACAATAAAGTGAACTGAATAACGATAGAGTAACGAAACTGACAATCGTTCCAATGATTCTCGTTACAAATATATAATTGAGTTTAGAAAAGTAACAGGTCGCACGATATCTTCATCTTGTCGAGATAAGCTGCTTTCTAATCCAGGCGTGTTTACCTTTATTAACTAGGTAACTTCTATCGTTGACAAATATTGTACCGATTGTTTTAATGAATAATAACCACACGTAGGGTGTGTACGATTAAAATAAAATAAATAAATAAATATACCTGGACAAATTCACACACGGTTAATTAGACCCAAAGTAAGCTCTAAGCTTGTGTTATGGAATTAACTGGTACAACTACATATACATACACAAATACATACTTTATAAGAATATATAATTGACACCCAGACGTCGTCGCCAACAACTATGTCTGCACATATTGTTGACTCCGGGCGGGAATCGAACCCGCAAACCCCGACACAGTAAGCGCTCTCACTGCCACTGTGCCAACGGGCTTGTCGCCCGTTGTCGATTAGATTATAATCAAGTCCAAATTGATCTTTTGCTTCGTAAAAAACTCCTCTCTAGTAACCAGTTTAACTAAACTCTTGATATATTTACACTTGACGGGCTCTCAGTTGTTTTTGTATTTATAGTAAAGAGCAGAGTAAAGTAATAGGTAGCAAAAACCTCTCATCTCACTGAAGCTATCAGTACAGTGAGGAGGATTTATAGTAAAAGAGACGCAAATAAATCTGCGCCTTTGAATACTTATTTCCATTAAAAAAAATTACATCTTATCGATTTATCGAAATATCAGAAACACACGTAAAATACTCGATAAAAAAATCAATTGAACATTTTTTCGTTTATTAAATCATGAATTATTATACCAAATCGTGTTTTTACATGGTATGGTACGATTTATGGCTTCTTTCAATGTTCCCTATACCTGCAGCACACGCAAGCCTGCCTGTCATGGGTTAAAAAATAAAAAGTTTCGCGCAACAAGCCCTGCGGTCAGCAATTTTATATTTATAATCATCATTCACTACATGATAGTAAAAACTTCGAGACTACTTCATCTTTTTAGATTCCTGTGTGAATGAAAGAAAGGTTACGAGTAGCAATGTCTTGTTCATAGATGAGAGAAATAAAACACACCTGAATCAAGTTTGAGTCGAGTGCTTACTGAGAGTTCAAAACATCTATACAACTAACTTCTCTTATAAATTATAAGCATTTTGAGAGTTACAATACCTATAGTGGAATTAGTGGAAATACCCCATAACTGTCAACCCGCTTTCAAAGACTCTTTTTCATGATAAGACTTGCAATTTAAACATGGAATAATGAAGTAGTACCAGTCTGTAATGTCCGATTGCAGGGCAAAGGCTCCTGGTGTCACTGAAGATATCAGTACAATGAGGACGATACGCATATTATTTTCACGCTACACATATGAGGCAGGATGAAGAGAAACTTCACTTGCACTTGTAACAACTTTATTGTTCCTTTATTCACCAATTAAATGTTAAATATAATTAAAAATAAAATCACCACCCTCTTGGCTTCTGCGGGTTAGTTGCTTTACGAGACCTGACAATTAAACCAAGGAACTTAATTAAACACACCCTATATATCCCATTTTCTAATGAAATGTCTTTAAAATTTGCATTGATAATAATAAAAAAAGATTTACTGGATACCTTCAAATAATCACATATAGGTATCTATAATTAATATTTTTAATCATTAGTTTAAGGTAATAGGTATCTATCACATTTTATTAGTATTAGTGCTTAGATGAAGCCCGACATAAGATAACTGCGTAAAATCAAGAATATAAACATAGGTGCTTAAATCATTAGAATTTATTGATAAAGCATTATAATAAATTATTTCGCATAATTATTAAACTGTTATGTTAAGTTAGGTCCCTCCTCCTACGTCTGTAGCCTAGAGCTAGACTTTATGTTATTCGACGATTTATATTAGATATTACTTAAATAGCGATTGTTTTATTTTTATTAGATTCATTTCCAAATCGCATTCCAAAAACTGTAAATGAAAGTGTATATTTAACGAACATGTAATTTTCAGGCGTTTTTTAATGGATATTGGCGAAACAAAACTAATGAGTTAGGTTGTCAATAATAACATTGTCTATAGAAACTGAACAATCTACATATTCCAAGCAGTTCGAATTCTGGGTAATCTAACCTAACCTAACGCAACATACATATATATATATATATATCTTAAAGCGTCTATGTTTTATCATTCCAACAGTAATATATGCATTAGCCCAAAAGCAAACAACAATAGTTTTTACTATTGGAACCAGACATACCTACTACGTAACATGAAATATTACATTACTAACGCATACGAATACCTGTCAGTTTAAACTTTTTATCAGTACCTACATCTAAACAGAACGGAGGTTCTTATGAATATAACATATGAATATCAAATTACTTCGCAGCAGGTCTTTTAAAGAAATCTAGACAAGAGAAACATAAAAACTATTTTACCGACAATTATTTTGATATTGATTTATTTTATTGCGTCATACTATGTCTCTATTACAATTTGTAGGTCTTAAACGGATGAAGTAACTGTTATGAGCTCAATGGTTACGAGTGTCTCATTCGTGTCGATCTCACGTCCGAGAGAGTTGAGGTTTTATCGGTTTCGGGATACAAGAAATGTCAACTTATATGCTAACTTAAGAAACCCATAGCTTTTGATATTATAAAACTTTCTAACTGATTTTCAATAATTTATATTCCTAAACTACCGTTTGTATATCGCTGTGACTTTTCATATGGCATTTGATATTTTATGATATTGAATATTCTAAATATTGAACTTATTTAGGTAACACAGCTCTCATGGTAACCATTTCAAAGTAACGCATAGATTTAAATGGTAATACATTCACTGGTCACAAATAATTTGCATGTCAGATTCAGCTAATAAATCCTGCGAGTTGAATTTATGAATAGATCAGATAAAATCACAATTTTCATGGACTAATTGTGTGTCGTGTTCGCTATGAAGTTTGTTCAGTTCAACACATAAATAACACGGTCCGAAATCTTGATCTCCGTAAAATATCTCGCAATCAATTACTAGTTAAACAAATAACACTCTACCTATACAAAAAAAACACCAGATTTCATGAAAATGAAAAAAATATCTTGCGTTTCGAAAAACACACAGAATATCTCATTCTACTGTGATCTTCATTTACTCGTACGAGTAGAACAAACTGTAATATATTATAATGATGCACTGAACGGTATTGCGGTTCTATGTAAAGGTACAATTTAAACAATACAAGTACTGTTTATTATCTAGACAGATGGACAGAAGTGTGTCGGTAGTAAATAGCTTTTCGTGATAACCGCGCGGCTTGCGTGTGAACTTTGAATCTAAGCCGAGTGCACACTCTTCCTATTCCTAACGTTATTTTAATAAGACCAATTTAAGAAATCGTTTTATTTGGCGTTTATTAAGCTATTATTTTATTATGATTAATGCCTTGCAAAGGCGACTATGGTATAGTAGATGATGCACAATGTTTTCAGATTCCAAGTAAAGTACAAAAGTTTTTTCGTAAAGCTTTGAATTAGCAAGTTTACGAGCTGCAAGTTGACGAATTTAGCCAAAGATAGCAAATTACCGATTTTGTGTCGGTGTAAAAATTCATGTCTGTGATCTGTATATGAATGATCAACATATCTGTTACTAAAAAATATACTTTATGAATAACGTTGACTTTTTAATATAATATTGCCCTTAATAAGTGAAATTAATGAATAACCAAAGATAATTAAACAGGAAGAAAATTATAATTGTACCGTCTATTCAATTGAAAATGTTTATAGGGAAGTGATAGTGCCGTAAACAACTTAATAAATGACTGTCAAGTAACAATGGTCGGCAAATACTCCTACATCTTACTGAGCAAAGATCATTACAAATAAGGTTTGAAAATTAATCAGATGTAACTGACACACAAATAGAGAATGCAAACAAGAGTCGGCGTATCGAACCGAGATCTCCCGAAGGTGGCAAACCAAAAATTGATGAATCACATCGAACCTTCGCCTTGGATGCTTCCCGCCATTACCGTAACCGATTCCTGGACGCCATCTTTGAAAATGGCAGTCATTGACCAGAGATTTTTTAATTTGTTTTTTTAACTTAGGCATCCAAAACATAATGCCACGTAAGAAATAAATTTAAAGAGCCTTATAATATGAAATATTTTAACAGTTTTAATACAAACCATTATAATTCCAATAAGTTTACTAGTAATAAATTAACGATCAATATAATAGTACAATCGTAACCATAACTCCGTATGAGAACTTAAGTTTGTAATATACGTTTATATTCTCATAAATAGACGTGTTATATTTTAAACACAAATGTATGTATCTATAAATAAAGTAAAGCTTCGTCCATTAATTTGATATAAACAGATGCCGATATAAATGGTCAATATAATATTTTTAAGTCACGATTTGGACACAATGTAATGTTCAAAAGTTGTTAGCTCAGTGTGGGGATAGTGCGGGGCGCGCGCGATACCATCGGACCCCTGCCGCCTTATTGATAACGTTACCGTACTTCCCGTATGTATCGGAATGCTCCTGACTTTATTTAATGTGATTTCTATACGAGAACCTTTATATTAATTGTGTTAATGCATATAAAGAATAAATATTGCCTTCAATTTGTTGTAAATCTCATGCTAAGCTTTTGTCACACAACACCGAGATACCTTACGAATGTTTATTCTACCTATAAATGATTTTTATTGGCGTTTAAATTCAATAATTTAATTTACTTATACATTTCATAGACGCGGATAAATAAATAATGTATTTATCTTTCTCAAATCACATTCCAATTTAAGATGAGTCTAATAACATTCCGGGGAACACACACAGTTTGAGACCAACTGAATTCCGCGTAAGATTGCTTTTCATTTATGACGCTCTATTGTTTGTTTATGGAACGATTTAAACACTATCGTCAAATAGGTGAAAGGAGTAATACGTCAACTGATAGAATAGCCACTGTAAATTGAAAGCACCGATTATGATGGGTAAAATAGATTCGCCCGGGGTCGAGGCGACATCACGACCGCGCGAGGGTTAAGGAGCAATCCTTCCTTACTCCGAGTTATGGGCCGCGCCGGCACAATGGCCAATTTCATAGAATTTCCTTTGATGGATACGAGCTGCCTTAGAACAGTTAACGGGCTTCAACAATAAGTTTAACGTACCTACTTCACGGTGGATTTATGAAATAACTTCGCGAGATATTGTTGTAAACATTATTTATAAGTAGATACTTGATTTCTTCTCTACTGTATACCTATATATACAGTTTTTTTTAATGTAAATAAATACTGCCACGTAGTATTAAGTTAAAAAATGCTCGTATGTGAAAATAAACAAAAGAAAGTGCCGTTAAAAAGGTTAAACTTGATAAATCAAAAGTTTATCACAAATCTCTAAACATTAGACAAAAGATCAAATCAAATTAGGATTAGTATTTAAAAAAGCTGCACAATGCTGCTCATATATACTGGAAGACAATTGAATATATTACAATAATTGAATGAGTCTCATGTTTAAAATATCCGTAACAAGAAAGGTGGGACACACTATGGACTGCCTGAGTAACCACTATCGTCACAATAGTCTTGACTGACTTGTTCGACGCGAACAGAACTGTCTTCAATCAGTCTAACTACAGCTGTTGCTACAAAAAAAGCCTTTCAGTTGTCTTCTCTAGTGTGCACTCAATCATATGTTTTCACATACCAGCAGAACTGAGATGCACGTGAAGACAAAGATATTCGTTTATCACCACTCCAATAACATTTGTCTCTCTCTATTTCTAGACGAAAAACGAGATAATTGAAAAAAAAACCTATTATTATCCTTGGATATGCATTTTGGCGCTACAGAAAACTGTCTAACTACAGTCTTGACTACAGTTTGCTCCGGCTTTTATACCCCGGGTTATTCTCATGGGACCGGGATTTGTCACGGGTGACGAGCGGACCGAACGTCACGATACGCCATGGTCTGACCGACACGGAACTTATCGGGACCAAATTAATGAATTTGAAAAAACAACTGTAGGTACCATGCTGTTATTGAAATACTGGTTCGGTATTTCTGTGTAAGTAGAACTTTAGTATGGCATGTTTTTAACTGTCACGTGTTGTCTATCGCCTGTATCATGGATAGTTGAAAAGAAAATAGTTCAGAATTGTCATTACTTTAGCAGGGTTAAGATGATGTATGTCAAGACAAAAGTTTTGTCGTCGTTTTCTACGCATTGGTAACAAATTTGGAAATTGTTAAACGAGCTCTGCAATGTACATTTAAACTCAATAGAAGCTTCGCGAAGTATTAAATATTTCTTTGGTTTAAAAATAAAATCCTCAAATTATGAGTAGGAGTTATTTCAACAAAATCTATAGCCAATGAACTTTGAAACAGCAGTAAATGGTGATGCAAGCTGCGAGTCCTGCCCGAACCCTTGTAAAAGGTAAAGTTTAAAGCACATCGGTACAACGATTCGACACAGGCCGACTGGTACAGCGCTCACAAAGCGTTCTCATTAAACCGTCAACGTCCGAATGCCGTGACACTAAAACTCATTTCGATAAAAAAAACATTTCTTCAAGTCGTTTTGTTACATTTCTTAACGCTCGGGAAAAGAGCACAAAAGATTTTCTTAGCCAAGGCGTGACTATTGTAATTAGGTGAAGGTACTGGACTGAAAGATGTGCTTACCTATTGTTACCTTTAACCGTTTAACTTTGGTTAGTACGGACTAATCTAATAGTTGAACTTAGAGTAAACTTTTTGACTGTGACTTCTTTTCGATGCTTAATTCCAATTTCAGTTTCTAATTGAAACATTTCTAAATTATTAAACTAGACAGAATAACGTCATATCTTTCCTATAATTTTTATTAGGAACAATATAATGTGAACCGCCGTAATACGAACTAATGACTACAATGTTGCAGATCAGTATCAATCATATAAAATTAGATGGAAGCGGGCCATTAGGGCCTGTTATCATGTAGTATTGGTACAATGTTGTACTTTAATAAGTTGGTTCCAATTTAAAATCGAAATTATTGTTAAGGCCGCTGTTCCTCCGTCGGAGGCAGGATTATAAATCATAAATGCCACGCCAGCCGCCAGCCGGCGCGCTCGTATCAAAATTATCGCCCAAGAGCCTCGCGTAAAATATACAAAACAGTTTCAGGTTACCACGTCAAGTATTTTTTGTTCTTATGAAAGGACGATGACTCATTTGCAAAAATGTTATATCTATCATTCATATTTTATATAAAGTATGGAAATGAAATTCCAACGAGCTGGAATTTATTTACCCTTCGTATAATCATTATAAACTGTACCAACGCTGCTTGAATTAAGGAGTATTTATTGTTTTGTTTCCGTGTGCCCCAATCAGAAATAATATTATAGTGCTTAACTATCAAAGTCGCCTATTAACGGTTTTAAATGTGAAAGTTGACCAATCAAGCTAATCTAAGAAGAAACTAATATTAAAAGAAATTACAAACAAGTGTATCAAAATTATACAAAGTGCAACCAGCGATAAAGTTAATTGAGATAAACCTCATTAGTTCACCATAAATGGACCTCCCGTACAACGTTTTAATTAACCATTCTCGCAGTTCAATCAAGAAATCAAAACTTTTACTTGTCCTCTATTTAGAACATGACTTCCGCGCAAACAGAAAGACAACTACATGCGAAATAAGATAAATATATCGGCAAATCCGGTTTGAATAATATCAATAAAACTTCATATTTTTTGTACAAATATGGTCACTTGTCATATCATTTCATTAAGTAGATATGAATGCGTGATTACGTTTAAGGCAGGTAGGATATATACTGGCAATTTTTTGTGTCATTTTGACTACTTAATGTAACATATCCAAATAAAATTATAGAGTAAACTGTCCGCCCTCGCACTCATTTATACTATAATAATATAATATACCTGGACAAATTCACACACGGTTAATTAGACCCAAAGTAAGCTCTAAGCTTGTGTTATGGAATCTAACTCACTGATACTACTACATATATATACACAAATACTTTATAAGAATATATAATGAACACCCAGACGTCGTCGCCAACAACTATGTCTTCACATATTGTTGACTCCGGGCGGGAATCGAACCCGCAACCCCCGACACAGTAAGCGCTCTCACTGCCACTGTGCCAACGGGCTTGTCAACTGTGCCAACGGGCTTGTCAACTATGTTTGTTTTGTATAATTATAATGTTAATTAACTTAACTTGATTAAATAATAGATTTATTTTACTGACTACCTATTTAACTTAAAAATGTAAAACAAAACGTCGCAAAGAGATGACAAAGACAGTGCTTAGGGCTTTTTTTAAAAATAATGGTATAAAATAGTAATGCATTAAATCTTTTTTTTAAATGGCTAGTTACGCAGTCCTCTGTGACCGCACCGCTATTACCTATTAATTGTATAACTTTAAATAATTTAATCTAAAATTTTCCGTTACCAGATGAAAGTCTATACAAAATAACAAGACACATACGAACATAATTATAATGGAGCTGTTACGTTACTCGTACGTGGGCAGATCCAGACGAAGGAACTATATCATCCGATGTCAAAGATTGGTAAATGTATGTCGCACACATAACGAACACGAAACGCTTGTTGGTCTGAATCATGACACATAAATCTATGACTCTCATTGTTCCGAAAGGTTTGATAAATGTATTTCTTGTTCTTAATTTAACTACGACAGTAAAAGTGGGAGAGAGGAGAGAGAGGGAACCTTGGAACTCAAAAGCTGAAAGCTATATAGTCAAATTCGTTTTTAAGACTGACTTTTCATATAGGATTTCATATAATCAATGAAGCGCATGAGTTGAGCTGACTTACAGACATTTTTCAATAGTTTTTATAGAGATAAAGTCTATCTCCGGATTGTTTCAGATTGATTTAACTACTCTGCACAGGCGTTACAGCATCAAATAACTGCATCTTTGTTATTACCACACAATTCGAATGAAGTTGCAGAAATGTAAGTAATTACAACTATATTTTATAGCATGCTCGAATATCGGTAAGCGAAAATTAAATATATATTCTAAAATCAATCATATCTTTGTTGGAATCCAATGGTGTAATAGCTTAAATAAAAGGCGAGAGGAAACACAGCGTATTAAATACGTTAGCAAGAAACATTTGGCGAGTCACGTACGTTCTGCTACTATCGAGTAATTCTAAACCTTCGTAGGAAGTTAAATGGCGTACCCATTTCATCTGAGACAGATAATATGTCATTGGGATGTCGCAGCAAAAACTAGTGTGTGTTCGCGACTGTATTCACCGACCGACGTAAAAACCACCTCGCATTCACCTACAATTACGAACCATTTATGGATCCCTACGTGCCTTACATAATAGTTAATATCTAACACTTTTCTATTATAAGATTTATATCTTCAACTTCTTTGAGAGTTATAAATCACATGCTCCTTGGTTCTAATAATAGACGGTTGTGTTTGATCTTGGAATACTTTGGAGCACACCTCTCTTTTATTTACATGGTTACTTTAATATACAATTTTATGTTTTGCCGTATACAACAAATAACTTTATACGATAATAAAACCTTTAGGAATATTCTAACAGTCTTGCCAATAAATCCGTCATTTCGGTATAGTTATAATCAGTATATAAGTTAAACAAACTATAAAACTAAGCAGTACATGCTGAATGTCAATATAGTCAAATTTTGTATGAAGAGAAATGACAAAATGTAAACGAAGGATAGTTTATACCGTGTATAACATTTTTATTACTTAGGCCATTACACTCTATCAGCAATGTTTTATAACCATCTAACGTTTGTAATAATTAAACCTATCTCAGGACAAACTGAGAACACGTTTCGTACACATATTTTGCCATCTTATAGAAAAACGGCCAGGGGCAAATAGCGTTGCAATTACAGTCGGCCGGCAGTAGACTCGTTCGTCTGTCCGTCCGCTTCCAACATGGCTGCGCATGCCACTCTAAGATTGACTAGTAGCTGAATACTCCTTTGCCAACGGCGATCTAGCCGGAGCAGATCTATCTGAGGGCATGTGGCATGCAGGAATTAAGCCCCAGCCCCACGGTGAATTAAAATACTTTTTGTTTGATAAGTGTACTGTGATTATCTTAATTGAATGCAATTCAAATGTTACTAACGTGTCATTATTACAATTATCTTTTATTACTAGTACTTACTGTTCGATTAGAGTTGTATATTACCTGAAAAAATAAATAATTTAATATTAGTAATTCACATTTTAGAGAGCCTAGTTAACCATTTATGTATGTAGATAAGCAGATAATGTATTGGCTACTGAAGCAAAAACAACTCATAACTAGTTTAAGTAATAAATCCATTAATATTTCTCAATTAATTGCCGTATAGAAATTAGTGACACTAAATTTATGGACGTGTTTTGTAAAGTACAAATTAAGTTTATCGGATACAAGTATCATTGAAAAACTTAATAATAATGTTCACACATTAAACGGTGTCTGATGGGAGTGCACAAAACCTGTCATTACATAAACGTTCGCCGTTAGCCCAAAACCACATAAGTCACATTTATCGCCACATCAAAATGTGATTAAGCGACAAAAGTAGGGACGAGTCATTGGTTGGGTTCCCTCGAATATTCGAAACGCACCTAATCGATTCCACAGGGGCCACAGGTAAGGTCGGCTCTGATATAATTTACGGACGGAACCTATACAACTTGAGGGAACGGCATCGTTTAACCAATTTGATTTTGAACAATAAAAATATTTAAAACTAAAACTTCGCACATCTAACATTCCGGTCGCTGCGTACAGCTGCAGTAGCTTGGTACTTACTATGTACGAGTATATACTCATTGGCAGAGAATTTGCGCAACATAATTTATCGATTCGATAAAATGGTATCAGAGCTATGAATTATAATTGAATTGTGGTGTAACTTCAGATATACAGATACTATCTGACACGGATTTCGTCTTATTCTGTTATCTTTGATATTTAATTAGATCAGCATTTGCCTAGTGAGTTATTTGAACACGTGTCTAAGTAATACTGAACCAAACGAAACATATAACCATCTAAATGGTTTAAGGATTGAAATAACCTACATAGATGTAAGAGGTAGCAGTTTATCTTTTGAGTTTGGGTCGGCCACCCCCCGCTGTCTGAACCCCAGGAGAAATATGTTACCTGCCTTCCAAAGGAAACAAACACTTAAGTATTGACGAGGCTATAAATTTATGAAATGGCCCTGCATCCTGATTAAGAAACTAATTTTGATATTTGAATACATTTTTTGTGAATCCATGTAGTTTTATTGAGTTTGAAATAAAAGCACAAGAGTAACGTGTACCTTCATAATTCCGCATATTGATTCTTTAAAGATGGAATGAGACAACAGAAATTGTAAAAAATGACTTCATCATTAGAGGCGTGGCCACATAATCATAGGTTGAAACGGTATAAATCAATGTTTGACAGTTTGCTCAAAACATCTTTGTATTGATGGGTAGATTGGCACTTTCAAATTAAGAAGGTGAAAGAACTTTAAACTTTAATTATAACGTTTAACTCTGGATCACAATAAATTCAACAAGAAAGCTGTAATAAGACAGTAAGAAATCCCATCATATAATAAGCTCAGTCCTAACATAAAGGAAACAGAAAGCTTTTGAATCATTCACTATCACTGGATCTGACAACAATCGCGAACGCCCCTGTAATATGCTCTACTAAGTACTTTGGGATAAGAAACGCATCATTGTCTGTTATTTATAGTTCGCTTAAAAGGCGATTCAGTAGGAGGTCCCTTGAAAGCGGCGCGGGCGCACGCCGGAAGCCCAGGCGATACCTGCAGAGAATCCGCGACTACACAAACCGAACATAACTACTAGTTAACCCGCCTAACTACCACCTTACTTTTGATTAGACGGCAATTACCCGCTTGATTGGCGGCTAAAGGCGTCAGCGCACTATTCAGGTTAACTTTTTAAAGACAATGACATACATAGAGAAATTTTCTACAAGTGAAACTTCTCACGGCATTAAATCATGCGAGCACCTGCTTAGTGCTAAACTGTCTATAATTTTACTTTGTATGATAATATTATTGCACATAGTTGCGACTTAAATGCATCTGTATTTATATTAGGTACTTTGAACTGACAAGGTAATATGTGTGTGCTTAAATTTTATTAGAAACGTAAACTTTTGACTGCACTGGCGACACTTTGATTTCTTATAAATGGCTATAACATTGGTAGATAATGATTTATGGTAATCAACTGTATCGTAAAATCGAATAACTTTTTCATGAGAGTGTTTGAAGCTATTGCTCTGGTCTGCGAAAGATCATAACGTTTCCAATGTTGCCATTAACATAGGAGATAGCCGAGGCGTGGGCGTCGCAAACTTAATAAATTGAAGTATAGTCAATTTATAAACCATCCATTATCTTCCCAACAATTCGCCTTAACTTGTTATATTTCAAAAGCCATACCAATTGCAAACGTAGAAAGTACTAAGAACTGTTGTAAAGAATACTTGCAATAGGAATTACTGATAGATTCCTGTTCCTCCATGCATTAGGCACTATTTAACGTTTAATATTTCAACTTGACATGCAAATCAAATATTGTGTAAACATTTTACTGCGGTGAATCCATAAAATACATAGTTATTAGTCATAAAATACGGAAAAACACTACTTAAACTTAATTAAACCATTTTCGCTAACATTTCGGTCAAGTTAAAAGGTTTCCAAATTACTTTTTTACAATTAATGTTTTTCGATAAATATAAAAAGACAGTGTGGTTCTAGTGACGGTTACGCAACGACACCTATCAACGTACTATTGTGAGCAAAAGCCGTAGGAATGGTTTAGTTGGACTATAAAAATGTTTATTGCTTTTCTTCCCACTTATTCACAAGTTCGTCAACCTCATATATTTTATTTTGAATTTACAATACAACTAAATATGTACATACGATTACCATCCAATTAATCAATACAAATAAAATAATCATTATGGATTCTTTAAAATTGTCAAAATATGTATATCGTGTAAAGTATCTTGATATCTTACTTGTGTAGTTGGCTTTATGTGTATTAGGTATTTCTCTAATGGCACTAAAATATTTTAAACTAGTTCGGTTTCCTATTCGTTTGGCTATAATAGTATGTCTTTGAATAGATTTTAGAAATAGCTACTAGAATCAAAAGGTCCAACAAAGATGGGTGAAGTTTGAATGATTTACCTGGTCGTTCATTTATCACGTCCCGACTAACTTATTTCTCAATTGTGCTCGGTTGAGATATTCATCTCAAAGACCTTTGTTTGACGCGATGTGTTTGACAAGAGAAGTGACAATTATTATTTGGTGTCAATAGTGAGAAAAGTCGTGAGTATAACATCAAGTGAGTGTAAGCTCGTGACTGTTTATACAACATGCCCTGACCAGCGACGATGAAAGTTCCCGGAATTTAGCATATTATAATAGATCTTAGAGAATCAAGTATTGGTATTCAGGTCACCACTTAAGTAAAAGGATTTGAACACAGCTACTACTAAAACGTGGCTACTACTACTGTTAAGAAAAACAAATGAATATCGTAGCTAAGAAATTCTCTAAAATATTAAAACTTTACTGTGCAATGAATATTGATATATAATAATTAGCCAAATCGGTCAGTTTCGGGAGTTTTAGCGAGGCTAATGCACAGTAATTGATTCTCATCTTATGAGCATGATAAGACAATTAAAATACACATTAACTTCACCAAATTATCAATTTAAATTGTTCCACTAATTAATAAGTCATTGCCCATATTTCGTATCGATAAAATCTATTTCGCTCCACCAAGTCTCGGCCGAAGAAAAATATGGTTCCTTTTAATTAAAACACGACAGTTGTCTTTCTCGTCATAAATTGACAAGTTTATGTCTTTACGAACACATTATAAAGTATCTCGTTATTCAAGATACGAGAATCCATATTATATACGTAGTCCACTATATACGGGTGTCGGTAATAGGCTAAGATTAAGTTTCACTTCTATATGTCGGTTTTAATGTTATTGGAAATACAATGTTTTCATATCGGCCCCGGTGAGATACCGCTGAACGTGTTTGTTTATTCAAAACACTGTCACATTTAACCTGTATTTACAACGCACTTTTATCTTCTAATACATTCTAATATCAGATAATGTTTCTATTTTAATAAGGTTATTTTTAACAGTTTTTATTTGGGTGTTTTCGAATATGTTAATTTTAAGTATGTACAAAAGCTATTACCAAATGCTGAATATATTGGATTAAGTTAATCTGGAAAAGCTTTTTGGAGTTCAATACGTTGTACTTTTACTTAATGGTGAATAAAAGTTAGACTTAAAAGTCTAAGCGTTTTTAAATAAAAAGCAATTCAATACACTAACTCTATAACTACTTCCAACTTTGATGAAGACGTTATAATATATCCTGGGAATATAGCTTTTGGTTTTATTTAATTTGAATACTAATTGTAAAAGAAATACAAGGTCCCATTAAATCACACAATTCAAAACATGCTACCGGTGCCGGCGTCGCTCCTAATTGAATATAGCGAATACCCGGTGCCTAGATTCAGCGTATTAATTAAAACCAAAGATTCTCGCCTCTCCTGGCTAACGTTTAACATCTACTCACTTGCTACCATTTGTACTCACATCATGCTAGCATAAATTAAACATTAACACTTGGCTTTATGGATTAAATTCCAATGTCTCCTCTAGGGACTGCAACAAAGCATTTTAGACCATAAACAAGTGTTTCAAAGTTCATTTTCTAGTGAAAATTTGTAAGTATTAATGGTAAATCAAACAAGGAGCGTAGTTAATAATTTATTGATATAAGACATGCGAAGCCCATAAAGTTACCTTTGGCATACGTCTCGGTCTCTTTTAATTTGTAACTCGTTAGCATTAAGGACCGCGCTCGCCCGCGCCCGCGCCGGGACTTAGATTAAGATTTCGTCTCCACAAACAGAAAAGCCACTATGCCCGTTCCGCCTCCGCTCGTATTTCAAAACCCCAATTAATAAACAATAAGAAAACATCGAATAATTTATCGCAGCAATGTACTCAATTACCGTACTACATTCAAGCACAGGAAATCATACGGAGAATTTAATGATACTATTAAAATATGTATTAGAAATTAATTAACATGTTTCGTTTACGCAAAGCTTTGTTACTTTATACCATATTTATTCTTTAATCAAAGTTAACCATGTTGCCTCCAATTACACAGCACTTGGCGGACTTAAAGGTAAATAAATGATTAGGAGCGCGAGGTAACAGAGCTTCATTAAGCGAGTAAACACTATAGCAAGCGTAACAAGCATCTGTGTGTCGAACAATAGACATAACTGTTGAACAAACAAAAGTTATCGCTCATAACATAACACGGGCGCTAGGCGTTTGGCCGAAATAGAGGGGGCGGTGCGACCGGAGAATGTTAGAAAAACTTATAGAAAATGACAAGACACAGAGCGGGACGGCGCTACTCCCGCCATAGATGAGACAAGGACGGATAGAAAACTTGTTTCCCAGCATTCCGTCGCATGGTGGATTTAGGAACGGGGGCATAACGATACGATTAGAAGTTTATATGATGTTTTATTTTTAAGGATAGTATAAGTAATTATGTATCAATAACTAAGTGAAAAATTATTGCCTTGCGGTAGAGATCTTTGGAAGATTGTTATTAAAATTGATTTACAGGATTATAGACTACAAACATTTTTATAAATGTCTACAAAGCTCTAAAGTTATAAAAGATTTGAGACAGGTAAAAATTAAATATAAATCAAATAAAGAAAAGCAAAAATTCCCACGAACAAGAATTCGAAAAAAGAACGTAAACTGAATTACTCGAATGGAAAATTGGCAATAGTAATGAAAGTACAGTGAATAACATAATTGTTGATTTGATAAAGTTATTGTGTTGTGATTGGGTGCATTGTCGAGAGGGGAGGTTCTGTGCGGTGTAGTGGAGCGGTAGTTACACGCAACACGCAACGAGGTGCCGGCCAGTTGTCGTGTTACATTACCGACGTGTAACGAACCTCGTCGCCACAAGTTATGACATGACAACAAACGCCGACAAGCCCCCTTGATAAACCCTTTTATTTGTACTCCGTAGAGCCCCCAACTGAGCATACCTTTCTTAAACTATATAAAGTATTTATGGATTTTAACTTTATTTTTTGTGTTACCATCTTTTTCTTAACTTAATTTAAAGTTAGATTCTAAACCTTCTGAAACTTGGTATTGGTTTGTTGGTAAGTTTTCTTTAGTAAAATATGAAACGCAAACGTTTTGAAATGGATATGAAGTACAACCATCACTAGAAAGGAATTTTCATCCTGAGTATACTTCGGGTTTTTTGAGTTTCCGCCATGAAAAATAATGTCAAAATGTTTCTAAGTCATAAAAAAAGCTAATAAAACTTCATAAATTGATTGATATACGATGTTATTATAATGTAGTTTCATTTTGACAGACATTTTGGCAACCATGAAATTGAAGTTTGATGAGTAATAGATATTGGAACTACAGGAAGTCTGGCATTAAATATAAGCACTTGAGTGTTCGGTTGTACGCAGCTGATTTATGCAATCATAACCGTGTAACTACATATTTAATGCATTAACATAAAATAATGAAAAATACCCATAATAAAGTCAATCGATACCTCACAACCCTCGAGCAACAAACACAGTATTTTTAAAATTTTAAAACCGATACGATATAAATTCCGAACATTGACGCGACAATCTCCGATCAGAAAAGTGTCCTAATAATATGAGCGTAAGTTATAAAATACTTTAAAATTAGTCCCATCCTGTGATACTCATTATGAATAATTCGTCTGCGAAAAGTTTTTCGAAAAACTGTGTACACAAGAGGAATTCTTAAGTAGGCCTCCGTTTTTGTAGTCATTAACCGATTGTATCGCGAAAATGTTCCTAAAAGCATTAGTGTTAGTTTTAAAATGAAATTATTTACATAGTAATCATGTGGTTGAGCATACAGCCTCGCTGGATCAACAGAGCTTGATCATATTTGTTGTTCGTTGTTTGAAGCTACTAACAACCTTTCATTGTTACGAGTTGAAACTCAACTATTCTACTTTTATTATGAGGAAGTTTGTGAGGATGTATTAATGTGTTTTCGCTGTGTATATTATATTAGTTTAGTAATAAAACTTTAATTATTTCATGCCTAACAGATAGACATTTTGTTTCCCTCAGCTTTTTAATTATTACATAAACTATGTCTAAAAGTTTTACGCAACCTTTTTTATTTTTTTCTATCACAAGAAATTTCATTTACATTTTCATACGCACTTAGTAAATAATTTCAGTTCCATTAAACATCAAAAAGTGACTGTCCATACAAGTTGTTAGCAAGACAAGATTTGTCCAAAACTAATCGCTTGCACTTCAAACAAAACTAGTTAATAATAACAGTAAAATCACCATCTAAACCGCCAAAAGGACATCAAATTACAGCATAGAGTTTAAATCATAACAATTACGCAAGCTCCACAAAGCACATGAGTAATATAAAGTTGATGAAACTAGTTAATAATGACATTAATGACTCAATGTCCGTGTGATCACCTGCACTAATAGTAGCTTAAACAGGAGGGCTATTTATAAAAATAATACACTTGTAGAGGGGTAAGATGTCGTGTCTTCACTTATGTTATAAAGAGGTAAAGTTGTAGCTTTGCAGGAAAACCCGGCATTATCTACCCGATTTTGAAATATTCATCGCTATTTATGATGAATTTCAAGTTTGGGATGATTTTATTATCCGAAGTGAAAAGTCTAAGAGAAGATATTACTGTCTTGGGCCTTCTAGCATGAGTAAAATTACACCCAGTGGCAAGTTTTCCAAACCATCGGATACGTCTTCAGAAAAATGGCACTGAAGATAGACCTCTCTGAATAACAACAAACAGACTACAACTTTTAACAATTAAATAATTAGTATTCACCTCACATGATTATTGTACACATGTTATAAGTAGATTCCTTAAAATAAATAATTGTCTGAAAACACCTGCCGACTCTTTGTTGCAATATTTAAAAGTTCTGTCAATTATTTAAAAAATCGTTCAAACAATTCTCATATTTGCTTCGCACGTACATGAAGCATTTATTTAAAAAAACAAACTTTGTGTCGACTTTATTTTTTCTCGGAAGTGTTGGGAGTGTACGCGCGAAGTGATATAAATAGTAATACGTATAAAGAGACAAGTCTTAAAGACAATGAGAGGTTTTTGTGAGTGAAGCTGCAGTTCTAGGCTAGATCATTACAATAGCATAAAGTAGCCAGTTATGAGAGCCCATGTGAGAACCCGCCGGCCAACCGGTTTCCGTACGCCTTTACGCTTTTTATAAGAAAAGGATCTTCATAAAGAGAAACGCCAACTAAAATGTTTCGGAGAAAGACGGTTAGCTATTTTATTAAGGTTTAATTAATTAAAGCCACTGGTCTTTATAAGCTGTACATTTTTGTGATTAAAGTCGAGATTTACGAAATAGGTCTTTAACTATAAACTATTATGTATCAATATGCATATTATAAAGGCAGCAGAAGTTCATAAAGTTGATTAACTACATCACATTAGTACAGAAAATGTTGCAATGCAGTGGTACGAGCTCACGCCCTACGGATATAGGAGCCACCAGCATCGCGCTACCTGTGTACTATAGTTTTAACATAAAAGGCCGATCTCGAATTATCGATACACCGCGAACAACCGATCCATAAAAGTCAAAAAAAGAAATATCGTATAAAATCGTATCGGCACCGATAAGGGCGGCGACTCGCCCGCGCCCGTAGCCCACGGCAGCGACGCGATATTTCATGAAACAACCGATTTATATTCGCTGCCGTGGTTAAGCAAAACTTTAATGTTCACGTAATTACTCACAAAAAGTGAATATCAACAGTAGATGTGCAAAATAAAACAAAACCGACAGCTATTCATTCCGAGACGTCAATCGAACGAGTGGAACATTTATCAAAACAAATGTCAAGTTACATATTCATTTGGGAATATTGTTGAAATAAATAAAAGTATTCGCACCAGGGTACTGTTCATTGAAAAAATGTTTATATTTTTATAGCTTTTCTCGGTTACAATGTTTCATACAAACTGGAATGCTGGTATAATTGATTCTTAAGGTGGAAGCTTAATTGTACCATACTGGAGATACAACCAGTAAATCAAGATATCTCGTTAATTTCTTTTAAAAATAATATCATTTGAAATTTATTAAAAGTGAGTACCTTAACACAAGTAGTATGCACAACATCAACACAGTATGCGTCATTCTCATCAACACTTTTAAAACAGTAAGCTTTTGGTTATCCGTAGCAACAAAAAATACCGCATGTCAAATCATATTTTGGTTGTAAACTTGGCCTACATACACCAGCTGCGAATAAACTCTTTAAGATATCGCATTCAGCTTTTAAAAACTCGTTCCTAACTGTTTAAGTTGACATTTGAGCTGTACACGTTGAGAATTGAGAGAATTGAGAACATAGGTAGTTCGAATACTTTATTTAGCTACTTTTCCACTTGTCAGAACGTTATCACGGAACACGGATCAGAAATGCGCTTAGTCGCTGCAACGAACATTTAGATGGTTATCCCTTTGTGCTCTCCTTTAGATTTCGGTACAATTATTTTAAATGAAACACGAAACATCTTTCTCTTTATGCTCTTAAATTCTTTTACGTTAATTAAGTGTTATAGAATGGTGTTTCGGGTTTAACTTTTAAACAAACACTATATTGAATCGAATATATATATATTGAATCGAGCTATTCCTAATCTAAGTATTCACAAGATTAAAAAAATAATTCTGAATCTATTACTTCTGTGAAAGTCAATAATAAGAATAATTGATTTTAAATCTGTATTTGTAAAGTAAGCTTTTCATGAATCTTAATATGTATCCATACCATTGTCACTATGAAAACAAAGTAAGTATTAGCCTGTGTAAGTTAATGTTCCCCCCAATAATGCAAGCAAAAAAAATTGAAAACTCTAAAAATACTAGCTGCGCCCCGCGGTTTCACCCGCATTGTACCCGTTCCCGCGGGAATTTCGGGATGAAAAATAGACGTTGGCCGATTCTCAGACCTACTCAATATGCTCACAAAATTTCATGAGAATCGGTCGAGCCGTTTCGGAGGAGTACGCGAACGAACACTGTGACACGAGAATTTTATATATAAGATAAGTACTGTTTTCATTGTCATTATATAGATGTATATTTTGTATAAATCATACAATAGATAAATGTGGGTACTATAAGTACTTATGAATCTACTTAGTGGATTAATATGTTGATGAAAGCATAGAAAAGATGCAAAGGCTTAACTCGTCCGAATGTTATTAATCGGAATATCGAAGAAGCGTCTTGCTCCGCTAAAGGATTGCCTCGTTGGCAATGAAAGGTGCCGCGAAACCAGTTATATGACAGCCAATAACAATCCCAAGTTATTTTAAGGACACAATAATATAATTGTTTTCTTCTACTTGTATTTTTTACACCTCTAAGGGCTAGTTAGTTTGAAAGTAGGGAGCGATAAAAACGAATGCGATTGTTATCTAGATATTCTTTTCTCTTTGCAATTCAGTTTGTTTCCAACGCCTCGCAATTACAGAGTTGCTTTAATTTGCAACAACTAATTTAAATCAGGGACACCTCTAATTACTGGCCACTACCTATTCAATTATTCGCAAGTAATCTTTGTACTATTTTGCTGAATTTAAATGGTCGCAATCATTTTGCTTTTATTTCACAGTCTAAATTCCATTCCCAAACTGTTTACATTATATTATACTTTAACACAAACACAACGTGTTTCTCGATGCTCTACATTTTTTCCGATACAAAATTCTTATCGCCTCAGCCGCGACCACTAAAATTTGTTGTTTTGTTCCATGTATGTATGACTCAAGCCTTTAATACTTATTACTGTGACAGGTATATGCCCTTATCTCAACCCAGTGTCTGATGGATCGATGTTAAAAAGCCATTCTTGTTGCTCGTGTGTTCGGGACCTAATCGACTGCTCTTTATAGGAAGCCGCTTTATGTTTACTTACTTATAATCGCTACAAATGTTTTGTTCTACAAGCTAAACGATAACTGTAAAATATGGAGGAGTTTGACACGACGCGACCCGACTTTATGAACGTGAATGAAATAAGACTTCGGGCAGATTTATTAGTATTGAATGTCCACGTTGTGTCATGTCCGGCACAAATTGTTTGGCGTTCGAATAAGTACTTATTACCTATAAATTTAAATTTAATTTACAGCTTTTCTCAGAATTCAATCGCGGCGTCTGGTTTGAATAGTTGAAACTAAGTATTTGAATCTATAACTGCATTTCTTGTGGTCTAGTTTGCAATGTTGTCTCGTAAATTGCATTTCAAGGTATAAACTTTTAAATAAAAATATTATTATTCTAAGAATACATGGAGATGTTAAACTTAATAAAATAGTTGAAACCACGAGTTCGCCTGCCCACTACCTGTGACCACAATAGAACACGTCAGCTTATAAGATAAATGATTCTTATTTGGCTCTACCTGCGTCCCGAGGCCTCTTAATATGTACCTTTTAACTAATAATATAAAGCGAAAGTAACTATGTATGGTTGTCACCTTTTAACGTCTAACCGACTGGACAAATCTTTGTGGAATCAGACATGTTAGTCCGATATACATAATTATTATGAAATATAGGTTTACATCATGTAGGACGTGTAGAGAACTGTGTTAAATGCAATAAGCATAATTGGAATAGATCCTCGTTAAACAAGATCAAGTGAAGTGGTAATAACACATTATATTGCTGGTAATATAAAATATGTGTCAGTTAATTACTTTCAACTAACTGCCGTCACTTAAATCGACTAAGGTACGTCATTTAAATCATCAATGGACGTATTTTTCATACATCAAAAATCACTCATTAACGTCACCTGAGGAATCATTAGTGACTCTGAGCGAGGCTGTAAGTATTTTAGTCTAAAGACCTAAGTAACTAGCTATAACTGTCACGCGATTAACTTTATTAGAGAGCCATGTCAAAGTATAAAGCTTTTAGGCGCTTAAAACACCTGTCCATAATGCAAGCAAAAATAACTATCATAGATACATTTATTTTGTTTCGCCCGAACGCTTAATAGAAGCATAAAATATACACCCACCTAGCATTTAGCTTGACTTCTATATTATATTCAATTAAAGTGTAAGCTAAATCATAAAATAAACCTTATGGGGCAAAAGTAATAAGTATTGAAAATGTGTTGTAATTGAGTTTAAAAATGTCACTTGAAATTCATCAGTGCCATAGCTAATTACGAGATCGGTTTTATTCAGGATTGCATTGTGCTCGGGCACTCAGACTCAAGCTGCATATTAAACTGAGTGTCGGATATCAAAAGAGTTAGAAGTATGTACAATCGCGCACATATTCAATGTAACATTAATTAATTAATGTTGTTCCAAACTCTATCCCATATTCGGTAAGTGTTTTAAGATACAACATAATATAGAAATATAGTTTTATAATAGTTGAAAATAAGTCTGAAATATTTATAACATAAAACAGTTTGTTTGATCAGAAGGTACCTACATATACAACGCACTTATTCGATTATATAATTGTAGTAGAAAAAATCATTTTTAATAACAGTCAGAGATCAGAAGCGGCTACAAGTGCGTGGGTATTGGTTAGTAGATAATAATAAATCAAAATACCCTTTACACGTTCAATTATACCAATCTCTGATTCAAAACTAAGTTATGTGTAGTCTATTTAACTGTTGAATAGCAATTGGCTTGATGCCTGGAGCGCAACGTCTTTAGCTGCCGACTGTACCGAGCTATTCGAACAATGCCTACTAATAATAAGGCCGGCTATATTTACGAGCATACGTGCCCTAAGAGCTAAGACGAGCAAGACCTATTGTGCTCAGACCTCCTATGATTATTTAAGTCCCTCGCACTTTTCCAGAAATCCCTATTTTAAGTTAAATTTTATAGCCTTTAGATGAAATGAATCTGGTATTTGCCGCGTAAATTTAATTTACGATAAACAGAAACGTCGTTGTGTAAAGGTAACGATTCGCCGATAGTTCGCATTAAATGTGGCAACAAAAGATTTTATGTTCGCTTGTTTTATAGCAGAATGCTCAAAGCCGTACAATAGTTCATTTTATTATCATTTGTTATCTTTGCGTACACTACATCAAACTAATTTAGAGCATCTTTTAACTCAGATAAAGTGGAATTCTAGAGTGGTAGGTCAAATTATAATAAGGTACATTCAAATAAACACTGTTGATGTTAAAGTACAAGAGATTAGGACCTAACTCAGTAATGGAGATTTTTGACCGAATTATAACGTTACATAGTTTAGTGATTGTATCATTCGGGATAATTTTTAATACTGTTATGCTCAGATAAAAACAGCAATAGCGTCTCATCTAATTAGCGTGCAAAAATCGTGTGAAAATCGTGTGCAAAAATCGTTGCTTAACATTTCCAAAGCATTTTCCAGTCAAAATACGCCGCCAGACCTACTTGTACACAATCAGTTAGCCTTATATGTTATAAAACCAGAGCTATTACGCAATTCAGCCCTGAATTTGTTACAAAAGCTGTTGCTAGACTAGACCTACGCTGTGACCTAAATAAGTGCGCCTGCGCACCCGGCGCCCGCCAATCAGGGGCCACCGTTCAAATCACAAGCCGGCGCCGATACTTTACATCTATAAATTTGAACATAGTACAAATTATAACCAACTGTGCAATTAAATAATATGAGCAAATAACCTTTCGAGTTACTCACTTCTGGGTAGTATTACTCGTGCGGTAATGGGGTTTAGTTGAAGGGTTCAATGCGGATCGTGTTTCCAGTAAACTTTACCGTCCATTAGGTATTCAGATTCAGAATCTCTTAAATTACTGCTTAAGAAATTATATTTCATTTTTATATGTACATTCAAATAAAATAAAATTTAAAACTACGGTTTCCAGTCCACATTGTTATAACCAATAATTTCTTATAATATGTATACACTGTTTTTAATTATAAATTTCCCCCGACACGCTAGTAATAAGTAATTAAATTTCAGGATATGGATTTTAAGTGCAAATAATTCTAGAATATCTTTTAAATCCCTAGAAATTTTATTGCGATCATAAAACGTTTAGTGTTAGTACGCCGAGGGTCGTACTTTTGTTCTTTATTTTAAAAGCACCTAGGTACCTACCTAATGCATTATCGGTGAAGCTACACATAAATAATGTACAGAAACACGGTAATAACAATAATTTCTACAATATTTACTGCTGTGTTTGTATTAGTAAAGAAAAGTTAATATATATAATATAACTAATATGATGCATTTATATATTGGAATTTGTCGAAGAGCTTTCAGGTTTTATATTAACTTGCTTTTGTTTGCGAATTTACTTGTTCTGTACCATAATTTCATCATCATCTCTACGATCTAGTATAAATATATGTATACTCCAGAGTAAGACGAAAGTTCTAGCGGAATTCTTAGAATTATATATTTATTTTGGGATAGGGCATTCATGATTATACTGCAATATTCATGGGCCCTGGGCTAACAGATCCTCTTTATTTTGATTTATGAAATTTGTAATTTTTTCGTTAGAGAGCCGATCAAGTATAGGTGTGAACTGCTGTTGATGCCAAGACAAACAATAAATTACTAAAACAACGCATGTGATTAAAACATTTTGAACTTTTATTTCAAAAGAGTCCTCCCCAATTAAAGGCAATAAATACTTAGTTACTTTTTATATAATGCCTCGTAACATTGCTTCTTGAAAATAAGCAAAAAACATTTTAATTTATGTCAAGTGTCCGTTTTTTCCTCCAATGCCTAGCAGCAATAAACTTAACATCCATCGCTGAGATTCGGACGAGATTATTCATGACTCATGTGCTGTGTTTATTTCGCATAAAGCCATTATGATTTCTTAATAACATAATAGACTCAAGAAATTCCCACTAATTATTAAGTGTGTAAAAATAAAATGAGTTAAGGATGTTACTTATCGTCATATTATTTCTTAAGTGTTTTGTTTTTTGTATTGTATGCGCGGTTAATTTCCACCCTTGGAAATAACCATACATTATTAATTACCAGTTTTATATTGCATTAAAAACTCAATTACTTTACTTTCGGTTCATAAAAACATCTTCACATACATATTTGGGGAAACAAAAGAGCTTTTCTTACACTACTGGACGGAGTGGAATGGTTCCACACAATAATATACATATTTATGTATGCCAATTCAAAACTAAGACACTCGGAATACTTCAACTCATTGTTACAACAGTGGTACGCCAAACGTATTCAATACTTAAAATAAAAAGTAAAACGTAACACGCGAACGCATCACAATATGACTTTCATAGCTCGAGGGTTATGTTGGGGCCTTTTAAAATGTTTCCGAGGCCATGAGGGGCATTAAGCCGAACATAAGATAAAACTAGTAACAACCCGACTATATGTTGCCAACGCCATAAATACGTTTATCTACTTTGCTTTTGTTTCCAAGATAAATCGGCCCGTTTTGCTGGAGCATCGTTCGAGATTGAAATATACGTGCCCTGAGACATTTCCACTTTGTCTACAACTAGTTCTCAAATCGTTCTCGGTTGAATACAACTATTGTACTTACTCAACTATAGAACTTGAAAACATTACACGAACGTACGTTAGAACAACTATAGTAGGTTGCTTTACAAAATGGAAAGACATCTTATTGAACTTACTTAAGTACAGTGAGACTTTTATGATTTTAGAATAACTAACAATAAAGAGTTGGTTGCATGTTAAGCAAAATATCATTAAGGTATATTTGAACCTGATGCCAAGTACACGTAGGATGCCGAAAATCGGTAGACTTCGTTTCATTCAGAAGTGGTAAGAAAAACAAGTTCAACCCACATTAAATTATGATTTGGGATTCAAAAAGTTTTATTTGTTGTTTACAAAACGTTTACAAATTACATTAGGGACCCTTCTCAAATATCCGAGTATTTGTTCAGCATTATTTAACGTTACACGGAAAATAATATAAAAACACATCAATTGTTTTTTAGCTACAACTTTAAAAGTTTATCAAGAACACAGTAAAAAACCCAAAAACAAATAGTTACACATTTTTTCAACTGATTTTAATAAATACATTAAAACATTTGAAATGCGCCGGTAAAACGACTAAACAACTTTAATAAGGACATCACAATAAAACTCTCAGCAACAAAAATAGAATAATCCCACCTGAGAGGCAATGACAAAACCCTTCTCGATCCGGAAACACATTCTTAGGTCAGATAATATATGAGTGTCGCTTAAGCAAAAGTAACTTCGATATTTCAAGCCACACTTAAGTTATTGGCTGTTATTAATAACGCGCCTTTCCTAACTTAATCTGACTTGAAAGGCATTGAGTCGCACGTCGTGTAGGCAATGCATTGTTCAAACAACAAATAGAATACTTTGGAAGATACGGCGAATGCGGATACCTAATCGTGCGTCGTTAGTACTTATCCACGAGAAACATAATCTTTTATTCTGTCAATACAACACAACAAGGAACGTGATCGTTTGCTTTAAACAACTTGCATTTTATATTGTTCAGAATAGTTTCTACCTCCGATCAACTATCATTGTAATACCAATATTAATGTTGGTACCGACTAACGGTAAATAATCCTCGAAGCTTAATAAGCAAACAAAAAGAATGATTTAACTATTCAAAAATATTATTATTATCTTTACCAAAACCGTTGGATGCAATAGACCTTATTTGAATTGAATATGGGAAACATAATCTGTGTCGTGTGGGCGTGTCCTACTGATTCCTCTTACAAATTTAAATGTTTGTTTTTTATAAATATGTAGGGACAGCGTTGAATAATTAAGCGATTTAAGAAACGGGACAGCGTGACTCTCAAGCATGAGTCTGTGGCGACACTCGTAATTATTCAAACGGCTTCCTTTACACCGTCACTCTTGATTGACTATGTTCATAAACAACACTTCAATACTCATTCCCATTATGTGTTTCTAAAACAATTTTGATATAATAATAATAAATGATAAACAAGTTTTTCTGATGCTGGTAATGTAATAAAGAGGAAATATAAAGTTGGATATATTTATTGTTCTTACATTTGATAATATTTATAAATCATTAAGGCATCAGGTTTTTACATTATAGTGAATAGTACTTGAATCAATCGTTACTCGTTAGCTAGCCTCGCTCGCTGGCTCGGACTTCTAAAGAAACGAAGTATCACTCGAAACTTTACGCTGTGTCATTGCTCCAAGTAGAAGAATAACGAATGCTATTGACTGGTTATTTTTTAAGTATTTTTGCTGTACAGTGAAGCAAATATATAATAAGCTATTCTGTATTATGGATGGAAATATGAGAGAGAGTTAAAATAATAATATTCTGATGCCGTTAGTCATTTACAAGATATTCTTAGAAAAGACATCAACGCGCGCGGCTACTGTTGTGTGTGTAGTGCTTAAATATTAAAAAATATCTCGGTTTGCAAAATGCTCTTTAATTGTTATTTCAATAAACAATAACACACAACCACTAACATTTTAAAAATAATATTATAAGATATATGAAAATCAACATGTTATCGCGACATTAAAAATATTGATGTGTCTCAAATATTCAAGCATCGACTCTATTGGTTTCTCTATTCGATTATAGGAATACGAACGATTGAGTGGCCATAGGTTGGCGTGTGGGCCGTCGAGGACTATTGAGGAGTTTTTTTTCTGTGTGCGTACGCGCATCGGCCCCGTCGCCCCGACGCAATGCATTGTCCACTGTAATACTAAAATAACCCGCATTTTACTGCCCAGCAAATGTACGAATAAAATGACGAATGTATGATTTGTTACAAGTTAGAGCTCAACTGATTTATAGTAGCTGTGGTTACATTCTATTAAAAAATATTATTTTGTATTTTGACGCAAAAGTCACGATATCCCCAATTGCATAGTTACACCAATGCGTGTTACTACGTTGTAAAAGAACTAATATCTACATCCAAATACAAAATGTAAATGATTGATTAAAAAAATCAAATTAAGATGTTCTAATTACAAAAAGGTTAAAAACAGAAAATTAATTTGTGTAGGAATCAAAGTACTGGCCATGTTTTATGAAGGTTCGTATCAGATACGATCGGCTCGCTGGAGTGTCATTTAATAACACTGACTTGGTCCAGCTACGCCTTGAATGAGACTATAAAAACCATGTATCTTTAGTTCTTAGAGATGGCTATTATCTTCAGTATTACTCTAAGCGACATTGCACAAATAAAGCGCAAACTTATCTGAGTTGGAGCATTGTCGTAAACCCTGAAGGATACTTACACTGCACGAGAGTTAATTTACAATTTTATAATATTAGCTCCATTTGAATATTCTGAACAAGTTAACACGATGAAAGTAACAGTTGAACGAACTCTGTCTTCTAATCACTATAAACTCTCGCGCTATGATATCTCGCTGGAGTTGTATTTTTAGAGTTCCGTACTTCAGAGGGATAAAATAGGACCACCTATACCAATATGATCACTTATGTATCAGTGCGTCTTTCCGTTCATCTGTCACATTCAATTTACTCCGAATTACTTGAACCAACGAAACGAAAGCTTAAGGTTGAATGTTATAAAACTCCTCAAAATATGTATCCGAAATCTTCAAATCTATACTAATATTATAAAGACTTAAAATTTTTAAGTTTGTTTGTATGTTCGAGCTAATCTCGAGAATTACGATTGTGGTTTGAATAATTCTTTATGTTATTGATAGTCACATTCAACGGGGAGGTTATAGGCTATTTTTGATCCCGAAATTCCCACGGGAACGGGCACAACGTGGTTAAACCGCGGAGCGCTGCTAGTTTAAAATAATTCGGTTACAAAATAACCTATAAGAAGTTAAATAGCACAGGGAGAAGTAAAATTAAGTAGAACAAATTAATTAAATAAAAACAACAGCCATAGTACGGAACCCTACGCGCCAGTGTTCCTGTCTCGCACTTGTTCGGTTTTCACATGATAGAGTATTTCTTTAATTAAGTGTATTCTAAGTAATTGTAACAATGTTGCGTATATTAATTAATGATACTGTTTTTTATTCAGCTGGGTCTGCTATCAATAAAGAAAGTTTCTCATAGATGCATTGTTTGAAGATTCAATGTACATATGTACATAAATAAATATACATGATAGTGTATGTTAAATATAGTGGTTAGCTTCATTTCACTAAAAATACTAGCAATATATTAAAATACTTCATATTAAATAAATTGAAAAAGATGAAAAAAATAATTTCAATTCCATCAAAACATTGTATATAACCTATAAGATGCAATAAATTTTCAAATTTGCAATAAACACAGTTTACAGAACATACAGCAATGTTTATTATTACTCCAATACCTACATCGTAAACAACTTCTTCATTTATATCACTCAAATTAAGAACATAATTAATAGTTCGGAAGTAATTACTCGGTTAGTACACTCTTTACACAAACCTCCTGAGAAACGCATTGAATGCATGTTGGTAAGCTTCGATAAAATCAATTTTGTACTTTACTGTCGGATGTCATAATAAATACTGCTATATAGCTTTTCATTTCTAACTTTAATTTGAATTAACAACCTAACAACGTATTAAGGAAAAACAAGTCTTACGCACTTTCAGTTTAGATCAAAATTGATTGGCCCACGCTGTCATGTTATGATGATATTGCCTTTCTCATGTTTCGTGGACAGTGGTGGCGATTCGGCGTCCTTCGAACTAAACTAAAATAAGTTTAGTCCTGTCAAACTAGGTTTTGGTATTCGGACGGCCACACGATTAAACTAATTTGAAGTATGTCGACTAAATTGGTTTTAGTTACTCAATTTAGTTAAAACGCAATTCGGCTGCACACTTTTAGTGTCATTTTTAGTCGAAAATTATGACGTCAAACGTCATTTTAGTTGTTATTTAGTCGGCATATAAAAGATCGCGATTAATATTAGGTGAAGGGGAGTTCTATATGTTTTATTTGTTATATTTTAATTTTAATCGTCAAATATGGAAGAATTTGTGGTGGCGGCGACCGTCAATTCATTGGAAAAGGTATGTAAAAAGCAAAACACCTATTTTTCTTGATTTACAGAACAAGTTGTGAGTTTGCGTGTTGTTCAACTACTTCGGTGATAAAATTCGAATCTAATTATTTTTGCCAAGTGAGACTTCGATTACGGAATATTAGGGAAGCTTCAAATCCTTTTAAGATTGAAGAGGAAAAATTTAGGAAGCTATTTCGAGTTCCAAAGTCTGGAGCTCAACAGTAGATTGATTCTCTCAGATTGAGGTTGTATATCGTGGCCTCCTAATCAGCATGTTATAGTATAAAGAAGCTAGATTTATATCTGTATAATAAAAATGTATATCACTTTGCAGATGAGGATGACACGGGAGACCAGTTGCAGCAAATTGAACCAGCTCTTGATGCAATAGAAGAGACAGAGGAAGATCATGATCATGATTTTCTGTCATAAGCCAGATTAATACAATAATATTTAATTGCTCGTTTTTAATAAAACAAATTGTAATAAAAACATCATTATATACTAATAATTGTTTATTATTGTAAATTATTTCATAATTATTAGGGTTCAGGGTTAGAGGAGTAGGGTTGGGTGTTTAATGAGCTTATTGCTGCGCCTATAACATATGCAGCCTGCAGCACAGTCTCTCCAAGCTTGTCCGTTTTCGTTGAGAGCCATAACTAAGGCCTCACTTGTTGGGCGTCTGGATCTTCCACGACGTGACCGAGGCTTCCTTCCGAATAGTCGTGGCAGATCAGAACTGCGGGATGCTGACGCCTGGATTGGGGAAGAGTGGCACGTTGTGAGTGTGGGCTGAATCGGTGCATTATCATATATCACTGGGAATTCATCCTTGAAAGCACTCGATGTACATGGTACATCGTACTTGATGACGCAGACAATCCCTGCACTTGATGTACTTGGTACATGAAGAGATTGTCGCTTAGTTGATGACTGTATACCCTGAAAACAAAATAGTCTTTTAAAAAATGAAATAAAAAATAAGTGGACATATTTCTTTTGTTAAAGATTAATAAAGTTACTTTATTTGGGACTGTAGATAAGTAAAATCCACGGTATAGCGAAGTACTTACTGCGTAAGTCTCTATATTGAAAAGCTTGCGAGAAAAAGAACGACTTCTAGTAGTTGCATATGGATTGCTTACCTATCACAACCTCGATGTTGGCGTGGAGTCGCTCCAAATTCACCTCTTTTTGCCTTTTGTTGGCGCGTTTCTTGTTTAAATTCATTATAATGTTTTTTTATGTATTTGACTATTTGTAAACATCCAATTTAGTTATTTAACATATTTGAAGTTTGAACCATAGATACGTATAATAATACCTATATGGTTCAAACCTCAAGCTGAAACCAGAGTAAAATATGTGATTATATTCTCTTTGTTTCAAACTTTTTGACGTTAATATTGCTACTCGCCACCAGACGGCGTAAGTGGCTCTACTCAATTTAGTTCATCTTTAGTCGTCGACCAAATTTAGTTCGAAGGAAACACCGAATAGCGTTTGCACTAAACTAAACTAAACTAAAATTTTTAGTTTGACATATTTTAGTTTAGTTCAAATGACCCCGAATCGACACCAGTATTTATTTTTGTGTGAGTCTAAATTCTTGTTAGAATCAAGTGGCGAGAAGAAACTGGTTCTAAATTGTATCTGATATAAATATGTAGACAGTAACGCCCCCGAGGTGATCACTGTTTCTATAAACTATTCGAATATCACCAAACGTTCGAAATAACATCATCTGTCGCATCTCTATTAATATGTTACTTTAGTTTATGTTAAAATATTCAGTCACAAAATTAACACCACTTAATTATATTCTGAGACAATAGATTTATAATTTATGTGTCGCTAAAAGCAATTTATGACAGCTAAATAAAATTATCATCATTATTTATTAGGAATATCTATGTATCTTTATATCATATCAAGTGTTTTATTGTTTTTTGAATTGGTTTCTTACAAGTCGAGGAGAGAATATGATAGTGTACTATCAGGTATCACATTTCAATGATACAACACAAACACATATTCAGTTAATAACAGTATTGAACACATACATACTTAGGAACTTATTGTAATGTAGCAATTTGGTACCGAGAACTATGTCGTCAACATACACTTGCATGAAGGTATGTCATTAACCCTTAACATGAATCAGTATTCAGGGCCCATGCACCAGTGAGGAGGAATTAAAGGCAACATCTTGTGATCCGGCGGAGAACAATAGGAACGAATCGGAGCAAAAACTAGCGACCACAAACAAGCCCGTGCTTTCCTGCGCCACGACCGACGTCAGGGGTATTAATTAGTTATAATACAGTGACAATGATTCACCAAACATCTAGTACAATACAAACAACATTAGCCCCACATATAAAAACTCAACGGAAACTATTTAAACAGATTAAAAGCAATCACATCATAACGCACAACTATTTGGGCGGGACAAGTTTTTGCATAAGTTTTATTTGTGAAGGTTCGATGTCCGGAAAATTAATGGTAACCATGGTTGTCCTAATTAACGAAAAAGTGTCGTCATTTCGAAGCGCCAGAAAAGGATACCCGAATTACTCGTGCATTGGCCGCCTTTAAACTCAAAAAACCGTTTAAAAATCACTCGCCCCGCCCAGTGTCCGCCCGCCGCTGTGGCGCACTTATGATTTATCGCGAAGAGGACAACCCGCCCCTCACACTCACTACCCGCTCAGCTTCCGTTCTGCTAATTTATACTTACACATCGACCTCTCAAATCTTAAATCGCATTCTCAACTCTTGTCATCGGTAGCTCGGACCGACGTCGCTCGCCGTAATCGAATTGGCCACGGCTTATTCGTCTTAATCGTTTAACTGCGATTTACGTGCTCGCTGCGATTGTACTCCTATTCGACGAGTTGTTATTTATCTTGATTCATATAATCAAAATAATCGCGGTTAATTTACCGTTTTAATGAATTAAAACTCTGACCAAAAGTTTATTAACACAACTAATTGGTGACGTGTCACAGCGTTGTAATAAATGAGGTTATATAAAGATTATAATTAATTATTCATTAGCTACTAGATGGATTTACATAGTGTGATATACAGTGCGATAGACAATGTAGTTATTAGTAGCCGTTTTATATAAAGAGGTGGCTAACGTCAGTTGGAGTACGTGATGGGTAATGTAATATACGCTTCTGAGGTATTGTTTTGTAATTCAGTGGCTGGTCGTTGGTCTGGTCACGCATCAAGGACGTGGATTGAACGTATTCGGAATAATTTGGCAGGAGACGACGCAGTTCTCACGCTATTGGCATTCTCGTCCACTAGATAAAGCATATTCGTATGCGTATGCATAATTTTGTAATATTTTTCAAAAACATCGTTGACAACGCATTCAGATTTTTAGTAATTTGAAACATCCATGATTTTATGGCGGTAACACCGTGACCTTCTGCTCGGAGACTATTAATTATAGAGATAAGCTTTCATAAATCTTTATTCTAAATGGAAAACAAAAATGGTTTGAATAGTTAATTTAGCTCGTGGACCGCAAATTGATTTATAATATGGCTTAAAGTTAACTGATTCGAACAATATCAAAAGTTAAGCGGAGTCGGAGAGCGTTTGGTGTGAGCAGTCAGTTAACTTGATGCCGCGTCCGTAATCGCAAAAACTAGTAAGTTTAGTTAACAACAATCCCGTTTTAATTAGTTACGGCTAAATACGACGAGGACTTGGTTGGAGGTGACGTTTTTATGAACCCTCAGATACAGCTTGTGATCTAATATATTTATAAATACCTGTCTTATATAATCGAAAAGAATATACATAATCGGAGATTTAATTCAATGAACCTTATTTATATAATGTAGTAGCTGTTCTACGTGATCTACGTTCTAGATGGCGATAGTTTGAGAATTTTGTAGATTCTAGTCGCACTTATTTTTTTTTTCCTAGATCAAGTGGGCTCACGCTCATACATTTTGTTGAAAAGGGATAAATCTTCTATTTGATATTTTATTGAATAACTGTTTATCAATATATATTAATGAAAAATCATAAAACAATTTCCGAGCGTCATTAGTAATCTATTACGAATGAATAAAATGAAATTGCAACATTACAATATGCGGCAGTCATTTCGATCATTAATTTATAGTACCGTCCGCAAGCCTTTTAGTACGGGCGCATAAAGTAGTCTCGAGTTATCTATAGATATAGATAGGAAATGGTATGGGAATCAATATAAATAAATTGCCCAATAGAATTGCCCGAGGTCCGCGTTCGCTTGAGGATCAGATACTATAACTCAACACGCAACGTATCAATTAAAGGGTGTATTAAACATCCTCATCTTAATACGCAGAGTGTGACTTAACGTCTCACTATACAAATGAAATACCAACAATTCTTATTACACCGCGATAAAGGCTAGAATAATTTTCAACATATACTTCAGTCAATAAGTTTACATACACACATTGCTTGCATTGACAATTCAATATGTCAGAACCGTGTAGCACTTGCATTTTCCATGTCAGACTTCCAGGCATATAAAGTGGTGTTAATACTCGTAAAATGTATTTATACCTCTGTTTATTGCACTAGGTGTTGCTTGTGTCTTTGACCACTTTGATATATTATTACTGATACCCAAGAACCGTGACATTGATCCCAAACGTAAAAGACGTAATATATCTCAGTCATATCTAAGATACATTAAACTGATTGTTATAAGTAGCATAAAACATATTCAGTGCTAATAAATTCACTCGGTACGTGATATCCTGTCCTTACAATGTTTGTATTAATACTTTCTCGGTAAAACACTTTTAATCAGAAAACACATTAAAAGTGAGGCCAATAGAATTGATTTAAAGCTTCCTATACTCCTAATAGGACAAAAGGTGGTCATGCATTCTTAGTGTATCGTAATAGCATTGTCGTTATAAATCACTGAAAGATATTGATCGTAAATATAGTTGCAATTTATGACAAAACTCAGATCTCTTGGCGTTAGTCCCGCCGGTACCGCGTCGCTGTACAAGGGAGATACCCTTTGCTCTTTGTATAATGAAAATGGTTGCTCTCAACGAAATAATCGTCTGATTATTTAGATAGACTGTCGTACTTTGAAGCCTTTGAAATGTGCAATCCCGTTAGACCATAACATGAAACTGTAAACTAGCATAAGAAAAAGTTATTACTCGTATAACAACAATAACAAGATTAATTAAGTATAACGTTAACATAGTCTACAGATTTTATAATGTAGTCTGTCTATTTAAACAAGCTTTTTAAATCGAAAGTAAAATGTATTTTATAAAGAAAGTATAAGAAGCTTTTATTCTTTTATTGTATCTCCGAACCAAATGCGCAAATAAAATTTCAGCTCGATCGGAAATCGTAGGTCGTTTAACAACATTTTATTACAGACGTACAGACAGATACCGAAACAAATGAAACCAAATAAAAATTAAAAAGAAGATTCACTATAATTTCGTTGTCATAAAAAATATAACGAGCTTTGGACTAATAACCACGGCATTCATTGTTCAAAGTTCGATAAATATTTCTAAATACCGAGCACTTCTTTAATTCAATAGACAATTAAAAAGTAGCTACGCATAAAATAATAATGGCGTATCCCTTATTCATGAAGTATACATGAAAAATACTATGCCTGCGGGTTCGTACGAGAATACTGCAACCATTGTGGAGTAATTGAACAAGTTGATGAGACCGTCAGGAATCAATTTATTATCTTGTTTTAATAGACAGTATCGTGCCCTTTCTGATACTATAAGACCCTTTAAAACCGCTCAACAATCATCCATCCTATTATCATTCATAACTACCCGCGTCGACAAGTGATTACTTTTACAAAATATAAATAAAATTTATTTTTTGCATTCACTTATAGCAAAAATTGAACGTAAAATATTATGTTTGTAATTATCATAAGTTAACTTTCAATATAATAATGAGATAATGAGCATTGAATTATGTAAAGTCGAGTCCAGTCTTGTTTAAATCCTGAAACTATTATTTATTTTAATTGATATTTATGGAACTTTCCACCGCCAAGTGCTAACATATCCTGATAATTAAAGTACTTTTAAATTGAATCGAAGAATGTACATAAAGATGATGATTAATTTTTTGCAAGAACCTTTGTGTTTATTTATATTATTATGAAAAATACAGCAACATTTTTTGTCACGATAAATACAATAATAGGTATACTCGTAGGTGATAGGAATGTATCTATTTCATAAAAAACAAGTGAATCAAATAGAAAGAAAAATCCCTATCTGTCTTCAATTACCCCAAAATACAGCAACAGCCTGTAACAGCTTATAACAGGACAAAGGTGTTTAAATTAATTAGGCTATTAAACTGAAGATGATGAAGCGTGAATTTGCCTTTTAGGTACGAGTGATTGCAAACCGCAGCAGTTCTAAAGTTACAAACAAACATGGTTCACACGATTCGGGTAATAAGTTACAATAATTAAAACTAAACACCACGTAATGGTAATGTCAACAATTTCATTACAAGTGTCCACAGGTTAGAGGTTATCTTTACCCCGCGATTCTTGTCAACGTCCCCTTAAGTACTTGCAAAGCTTGCATCAGCCAGGCTTTGTCAATTACTTACAATAACGGCCGTACCTGACAAGTTACTTAACCAATTTACATGATTATTTATGTACGAAAAGTAATAGATAGTAAGGACTCTTTGCTAAATAAATTATCACTTATTCTTTAAGTAATTTAAAATGTCCTTAGTATTTTAAAATTGCGATTTATTTTCTTTAAAATTATGTCAGCAATTGGCGTAATGACAGTTTAATTCATACATGCCCTCAACCTTCATTTTATAACAGGTAAAACGCATTTGAATAATCAAATCCTTTGTTCGATAATGTTTAATTCCTTTCGTTAGTTTCAATAGTGCGAGTACTCACGTGACGGACAGATTTATAGAGCATCGGAGAGAAACTTACCTGAAACAAAAAATATATATAATTTAAGAGCTTCATACAATGGAATTATCTTTTCTCGGATTGCTATTGTCCTGCCTATTGCGTTTGATACCGAACAGCTTAAGTGCTAGCCCGTAATTGATGCTGACACACATTCAGGCATGTTCTCACCACTGCATCGTACACGCCAATATCACATTGAACGCTATAATTTCGTATCCGTAACGCTTGAATTAATCACAAAATTCAATAGGATCGAAGCTCATAAACATGCGTTCTCTACATATTTACAAGCTTATCGTGACCAGCCCTATATCGCGCGGTCATTTAGATCATAAAACAATAGACCAGTTGCAACCGAGAGAATGCATTGCGCAGTTATGCAAATAGTAAGGAGTCGCGACCTTAAGCATGAATATTGATACAGCATTGTCGAGATTACAGATTTACCCGGCGATAGCCCGCTCTACCATCCTAGAGCACGATTTGTTGGCGAATTAAACTGATTCACCGACAACGGTATTAGATCTAGACAATAGATGCAATACAGATACGTCAACTATTGAAGGAAAAAGTCAATTTCTACAATAGCTGTACGATGCAATAATAAGAATAACAAGAAGCGGTCACGCAGCCACAATGGTCAACCAGTCTCAGAAATGACTTGGAAAACGTATATAACTTCGTCAAATGGTCATAAAATGAGAGCCGTTTTATGGCGCACCTTTATAGCCCGCAGCTACGTAAGGATGAGCTCTGCATGCCGCGACTGGTTGCCGGCCGAGCGACCGCCGCGGACTTGCGATGGCTCGCCGGGACTCACGATCACACGGTTTGGTCGCACTCGGTACCCACCACCGACCGTTCTCTCATACAACTATGTATCACTGACACTACCCAACTAATTTTATACACAATACCTTTGTAATTAATTTATAGACTCGTAAAATGGTACGCATACCTTCGGGGAAAATCAAACAAGTTCCTTTTGAGTTACGTCATAATAAAAATCTCTGTTATAATAGAGGAAGAATAAATATGCGTCTTCTATTATAAATGTCAAAGTTTGGATTGTTTTAATTAATTTAAAATAAAGAATACGTCATTTCGAACTTTCGTATTATAATTGAGCATTTCTTTTGTTTTATGTTACCTATTTAGGTTATAAATGTTATGTCATCGTTTTGAAGACACTTAAATTAATAATGGGAATCCATTCATAAAAATGCGTTGATAGTTATACCTGTATCGTAAATTATGACGATGTTTATTCACACATCTTGTTATACCTCATCTAGGAGCAAATAAAAAGGTAAATGCTTAGTGTTTAATGTTATGTAGAGTATAATAACTAAAACTATCAGCGTGGACTTTTCCATAGCCATATAGAGCTTCACACTTCAATAAATAAAGTATAAAGGTATGTAACTTAAAATTCATTTGTGACAAAACTATTTGTACTAAAATATAAAGAACGAATTTGCATAAGTAGTAAAATATTTACGAGGGTATTTTAAGTATGGAACGGTAAACGAACGGAAGTGCCAAACATAAACCGTGGTGAGTTATTTGTACCATTTTGTACGATATAATACAAAAAACACTTTCCTAAAAATCTACCTGTTACCTGTTACAGGTAGCCATCTTGAAAAGAGCAAAGTATTTGAATTATGAGAAATACAGAAATGAGATGTCGTTCAGAGCAAAACCAGAAAAGGCAGTTACTAAGGTTGTGGTATTTGAAATTAAACGTTTAAAACTATTCCACAGACAAACACATTCTTTGGTAGACATCCTTTACTGTACCATAGACAAAACAACCCTTTTCCTAACCCATAACATTAATTAAACTGAATAACCTGCTATTTTTAACTCGACTAAACTCATGTCATTCACCTCACCTCAGCATTAAAACGAAGCCAATAAATAAAAATCTTACAAGACTGAAGTTTGCACAAAAGACGTTACCCCTCTTTTACCTTTTGAAATGAATTTAATTATTGAATAGGCTTATTAGTATGTATTTCGACGAAGCCCTTCTTTATAAGACTGATTTATTCTCACACCAGTTTTAAAGGCAGAGCCTACTTGAATGTGTACGGATGAAGTCTATACTGATCAGCGTGTATGTGTGTGTATGTAAATAATAAAATGCTTTAACAAAAGTCCATGAGGAATGCGCGTTTCAAAACTGATGTGTTCGTGATAATTAAGTTTTTTTAGAGTAAGATGAGTCTTGCCAATACTATCTCACATAATAGGCTCATGGGAATGTTGGAGGTTAACCTTTTGCTAGAAATAAGTAAAGGAGTTACAGTGCATGCGACAAGTGATTGTATAAACACGTAAAATTATAGTTTAAGAGCTTATTTTCAATATTCGTTGTTGAAAATCCGCTTGTATCGTAGCACCCCTGTATTCGACTATAATTAGACTCGAATAAATGAGTGAGTGAAGTTAGTAAATTAAATCATAACCAAACTATTTTCAATCTCTTTTCAAAATGAATGGTTTATACGTACGTCTAACTTTATTGAAGTCGGTCAGCGCAAAATCATAGATATTTAACACCAGCCAGAGACAATTGATATAATTTGAATATATTTTATTTGTTATCTTCCTACGCAGTGCGTTCGTTCTCTACTCCAATTGGCCGTTGAATTTACTTCGAACGGCGGGGATCATGAATAACTATAATATGTAAGGTGTAATTATGGGTTACGCGTTAACCAAATTAAATATTTTTACGGCCCGTTTCCTTCTACTAGTGATGTGCTTTCAACATCAAAACACATAAAAATATAAATTAAGCTTCATTTATTTTATTTGTTTAATTAACGACACACCTGTAGTGTAGTACGAAATGAAAATATTATATTACGTCTTATAGTTAAATTTAATGTTGGGTCGTTAATTTAATACGGGTTCAATGTTGATCTGAAGTAGTATATGGTACCTATCTGTTATCTCATCGTTGATGTAACTTTGAGCTTTAAATTAATTGAATTTCAGTGCATTATTTTCTTTAAACAATAACCAAGGAGGTTGGACTGTTAAAGACATGAGTTAGTTATGAAATACAAGTGAAACTGTAAGAAATATAAACTATATCAACTTTACTATTAAACGTTTATATCCCTTTAAATAATATTACTATAGATATTCTACTATAATAACCTACTTAATATAATACAGGTAAACTAATTCCGCGAACGTCAGATACGGATTGAATTTAATCGATAAGTTTTAATCGATACAACAAATTGAATTTTATCGATATAATTATAATCGGCAGACCGGTAGGCAGCTCTACGCGTAAGATTGCCGTTTAGCTGCCGTTCGGGGCGCTTGATCATCGACGGCCGCCACTCGCCCCTACAATTAACCGATGAAATGTAACCCTAGCCGTCGTCTATTGTCTCTACCTATAATTAAATATACTTTATTCTACCTCAACTATAAAATTTACACACGAACAAACCTATAACTTGGCTTAGCACCAATTTTAAATACACGTTCCGATACTTTTGTTGAAATGAGTATTGTTTCTTTGCTGATGTATTATTGGTTAGCTAATTGTTTATTTTATACTAGGGATGTCAAACCAAATTCTTAAGTGTAAGGAATTCGAGAATATTAACAATTTAATTACCAAACAGATACGTATGAAGTATGTTCGTTGATACTCAATACCAACACTATATCAAAGTAAGCCATTACAATAAAACAAATTGAAACATTCCTATCAAATGTTCTATATAATGAGTCAAAGTGTTTTAGATAATCTTCAGGTAATCGAAATGTATCGAAACGTACCAGATCTGTGTGAAAACACCAAAATGAATAAAATAACGGTGCTGAAGCCGGGTGTGGGCGGCAGATTCTTAACATTTCACTAGCGCCATTTGCATTTTACAACTTTTATCGTGGTTACTAAACGAGATTGGTCAGAGGCGAGAACCAATGCGTCGACGCTGCTAACATTTTATACAACACTCGAAGGCGTAAAAAGGATTAGTGCTTTATACAAACAAATATACATATTTAATTAGATAATTTGTATACATTTTTTATTAGGACATCACTGTTTACTTTCAATGTTATACCCTATTACTTATGTTATTACCTAAGACGTTATAACAACATCTGCACTATAGGTACCAATACCCTTTATAAGTTATATACGAGTATATACATAAGTTTTTATAATACCTGTACGCCCGTTTTGCAAAGAGCAGGGATCGGAAAGTGATTGCATATCCTCAACGGTAATAATAATAAGTATATATACAAACATAATACAAATTGGATCGATCTCGTTAAATGAGATCAGAACACGATACTCGGAATGTTATTGAGGTAAATATAATAAAATATATATAGTTCAGTTTTACGATCGAAGACGTTTGTTAGTAAGGTTTGCGAGCGTAAGTTTTTGCTAAAATAAATAATAGAATTACAAATCAATTACTTTATATGTATACTTGGATTTTATCTAAAAACTTATATAGGTTAATTATGTGACTAAATCTAGTGTAGGAGTTTTAAGACTAATGATTGCTACTGATTTTGTCTAACAGTACCCATGCAAAGCGACGTAAGCAACGCCTTATTGTGCGATCACACCTTTGCCACTGTTTCTAGAGCTTTCCCCAAATATTCGATAAAATAGTTTTGCGAAAGTATCGACATAATAATGCGTTTTTATTCTGCGCACTTCCATAGATGTAAATACAAATATAATATATGTAGTGTATCGGTGTAAAGATATCGAAGGCTAAAGTCGTAATTATTGCGCTTAGCCCCTAAACTAAATCGTTACAATTTAATACAAACCATATGTTTACATAAGTCCTAATTATGCACTGTATGCGTACTGTGCAAGTTACGGTTACCGTAATCTGTACATAAACCAATCATGCGACATGAAAAAATCATAATATTGAAAATCGACCGCAGCGTTACAAAGCGGTGTGTCAAAACGTGCGCCTTAATTGTAATTTAGTGGCAGGACCCAGTATCAAGATCCGACGGCCAGGCTCATTGGGGCCTTTCCGAAAACATTTGACTTATGTGATACATACGCAACCAGCACAATAACGCACTAAATCATACCACAGAGTAACACAACTAAAGTGTGCTCACATCGAAATTAAAATGCAATAATATTCAGTTCTTAGCCATAATTGTGGCCTGTCTCAGATCTTCGGAGATTATCGTAAAGTATTTATTTATCCAATACACCCTCAGGGGTTAGATACCATCAGAAAATCAATTTTGCAACAAAACCTCAGAGGCGTAATATTTGTAGCGTTTACGATACAGGTGTGGCACTTGTAGGATTAAAATTTGCAATTTATTGAGAGTACAGAGTTAATAGAGTAACTAAGTAGTTGATAGAGACGTAGGACTATGTTGCGAATATTAAATGGCGTTTAAAAATAAATTAAGGATACTTCATTGATACGCAAATGGAATTAAAAGACTGAGATGCAAATCTCGATATTATAATCGAGTGTTTAACAAATTACTTAATTATACAAACGTTAACTTTATTTCTTTGACAAATACAAATAAAACCTCAAGGAAAATTCACGCCAAATAAACGCAAATCAAAGACACGTTTAGCTTCAGTAAACATTAAACGTTTTTTGGTATATTTGTAGTAATTATTGGTATGTCAATTTATAAATGCCAAATATTTTCATATTCGAATGTGTTCATAACGTATCAGATACATAAAGTGGTCCGTTTATATGTAGGTACCTATTTAATAAAGTATTCGATTTGGAAACTAATGGAATCGTAAATAATGACAAACCCTTTCCGTTCGAACGCGTCTTTTATCTCCAAAATTATTTATACAGAACATAAAAATACTGTAATTGTGTTACCATTCAAATTAAAATTCCACGCGTTTGGTTCACCTTATTTGAATAAGCAATACGCATAATTTTCAAAGAGTAAATAAGAATAAATAGTTTTAAGTTACTTTACTAGAGATTTTAAAAATATTTTATAAGAACAACTTTTTTATTGCATTGAAGTGTAAAAGCAAGTTCTTTATAAAACCTGTATTTTATTAATGGACAATAAACAAAGAATATATTTTTCGCATTAAATGAAAAAAAACATATTTTGAAAATTTTCAAATACTCATAGTTCCATGTTTGTGAGAACTCGTTTCGCCAAGCCGAGTGTCCGAGTGCGGTGAACCTAGTCCAAGAACTAGACGTTTTAATTATGATGTAGGTATTTTAATGTCTATCTGTGCCATGAAGGTTCGAATAGGATTAATGATAAATGCCGCTTTCAACATGTTCGTACATCTAGGTCTCGATCCAGGTTACCACTGAGTTATCTTACTGCTTTGCTTCACTATGTAAAGTACCTTTACAAGAGTTATAAAACTTTATGACGGGCACAAGTACATTCCAACTAAACTCTCATCACGCCTCCGTCAATGATACACAAATCATAATAAACTTCATACAAAATGTATGGTCTACATACATACAAGGCTCTCTTAACCGTACGTACATACATACATAAACGTATGACGTCGCGCCAGAAAAGACCGGTTTAACTTTACATGAATACACACATATATAGTGTCCATTTATAGTAGACCTATGACAGTGTTATCGGTGTCCCCTCGATGGTCTCGAGAGTGACGTGAGAGCAGGGAAGGAAGGGTCACGCTTCACTGGTCGATATCATCCATAGCAATATGAAAGCGGACTAAGTCGAACTACTGCCTAGAAACAATCTATATTGTGATCACGAGCAAATAATGTTTGTACCAACACACATCTATTACGGAATTATTTAAGTATAAGGATGTATCGATTGATATTTTATTCAAAATAACTTAAAATTGATAAAAATTTATGGTAAAGCTTTATTTATGGATAGTTAATTCAATCACAATATTGAATTTATTTCATGAATGATTCATTATTTATCTTTTAATATTGAAACTTATTGAATGAGATAAAAATTTGACATCATATCTATTCAAATTAAATTATGTAGTATTCTATCTGCATATATCAAATAGATAAATACGTTCAGGTTTATTTCTCGAAATAATGCCTACGTAATTCTAACGTATTAGACATACTAATGACCAAAGCTATTTTTATTGGCAATATCTCTATTAGATGCCACACCTAATCAATCTCTAATCGAAGTATTTATAATGCGGTACTTGTAATTCCTCAAAGGTTTCATATCAAGTTAATACAAGAACTAGAAGTGGATCAATAGTGTGTCGGTGAAATCCAGCAAGTTTTCTATTTCCTCCAACACGAAGCTGTAATGGAACCTAGATACACCGATTAATTAATGAAGGAACACTTTAATAATTATAGTAGCTTCACCCATTGCGAATAACATTCATCTTTATTGAAGGCTAGACACTTTTAAAGCCCTATTAGGTACAGGTCAGTTTTAAGCTATAAATACTATCTGTATCTGTCTCTGTCTGTTTGTCTCATTTTCTCTTTAAGTGGATGTAAGAAGAGTGGCCACGGTGGAAGCGACGGTGACAGTAAGAATCAAATTAATATACCTCGTTGGTTTAGTTTTAATTAATTTTGGTATGACATCTTACATATTATTAAACAAAGTCCCTACTACTGAACGGATTTTCATGCAGTTTTCACCAAGATACAGAGCGATTCGAGATAAAGTAATGTAAAATGTTTTTTTCTCAAGAACGGGTAAAGCCGGGGCACTTTTAGTGTTAATAAATGTCACCATGAAAATATATATTGGTTTTTATGACGAAATTCCCATAACGGCTTATCAGTTTTAAATCATGATTAATTTAAATTTATAATTTAAAGTAAATTTAAAGTGCATCACTTTAAATTAGGAAAGTATAATAAACGAACTTTTACAGTAATACGATGATACGATGTCGCTACTACGAGTAAATATAATTCAAACAAAAAATCTCAAGGCCTCAAAGGAATCATAAAGGAGGATTTTAAACGAGTCAAATTAGTAATCTTTATTTTAAATCCTTATTCTATTAGTTCGTTCAACTTACTAAACACGACCAAAAAAACATCAATCAAACTATCAGATGACTAAAAACATTAAATATCGCTAAAAATTGCAATAAAAAGGAAACGATGTGTTTTTTAGAGGATTACTAATGAAATGGAAGACATAAAATGTTTAATATTAAATGTGGACGTTTATGAATCGTATTCAACACAATCTTAATATTTAGTCCAACCCAAAAGTGAATTCGTCGAGTTTTTTCCTATTCCCTCATATCCGGGTACCTGAATGTTGTTCAAAGAACTAGTTTACCTAATTGTGGTACAAAAAGTTTATTTTTACCGCGAGTGGTACACTAAAGAGAATCGAATACGTTTGGTTTGGGGACCTTTTCCCAGCAGTGAGACGATATATGGTCACGAATATAAATAGTTAAAAGAGTAAGCAAAATTAATATACAAAAAATAATAACGACGAGACAGAAAACAAAGCCTTATGCTCTACATCTAAGCAACGCTATTAAAGTACCTATGTATTGATAAACAAGAAATCACTCTTCTTATTTCACAATTTAAACTTGTAAAGACACCGCATCTGCAAACGAACGTAACTCACGTTGGCATGTAAATCGTAATCGCGAGACGGAAATTACTCTTAATGCATTTTAAAGATAGAAAACTTTTTTGGTTACCGAATGGAGGTTCCCGATAACGACAGTAATGGCAAAGCCACCCAAACTCTTTATCTCTCTGTTCCCTGAGTTGCATTTAGCCAGTCTCAAACAAACCTCGATTAACGTAACGTTCCGGCTCAATCTGCGAGGCCGGCTGACCGCCAATAAATCCATTGATAAAAAGCCAAACCTCAATACTAAGTTATTATTCGAAAATCGATAATCAACGTTAACAAAAAAATGGAACAAAATTGATTGGCTATGGTAAGAAAAACGTTTTCGATTTTTAAAACTTTAATGTATACCCAATTTTGTTACGAGAGACTATGCAAAATATTGTACCTATGCATCATACTCAGTTGATTTAGGTTAAATATGATCTTTTTACTGAGTGAATATGAAATCATTAAGTTAAAAGTAAAAAAATAATGCTTCCTTATCCTCATTCCTCAACTCAAACCAAAGAAACAAAGACGGACGATTGTTTCGTTATCTCCCGACGTATATTGACGCGGATCTATTTGTATTGGCGGAGCGCGGAATAATGAAAGCTATTTCACAGTATAACGTAACATGTACGTTCATTAAGAAGTGTCGATGCCCGCGTCGGAGCCCGTTGCATAAATCAGGGCGGGAATGCACTCGGTCGCTCTAATGCGCTTTCGGTGTTGTTCGAAAGCTCATCCTAACTCCTTAAATAACAACTTTCTTTTTGATATCATACGGAAGTCACCCGCAGTAGGCAAGTGGTGATAACGCCTAATCTTCCTCACTGTACAGATATCTTCAGTGAGGTGAAAGGTCTTTGCCCAGTAGTGAGACATTCCAGGCTAATATTTTTAAGAAAAAAGCTTTTCGAGCTTTCGAAGGGATCAATTCTGCTAAGAATAAGTACTAAGGATGAATCATATAATTGTTTTTCTTAAACTACTAAATATGAAGGATGATTCTGCTGAATCAACTGTGTGTAATTAACCTTCATATAGTTTCACATATCTGTGCACAATGCTAATTTCTTTGGATTCATTGCATCAATTGATAATTAATTGAAAAAGAATCGTAAACATACTTTACAAGTGTATATCTGTATATTACTATATAGACTTTAAAAGCTTGCTCTTTCTACCTCAAATCCGACCCATAAACGATATATGTAATAAATATTAAATTCATTAAGACTTCAAATTGAATTCAATTGTATCATTTTAAGTGGAAATTGTACCATTATCCCAACTCTCACAATCAATCAAATATGATAGCTAATGGCGTGTTTACACCAAACGATGATACTCAAACATCTAATGATGAGAAAAATATACTATTTCGCAAATAAATACTTTCTTCGCGTATATTATAGATTCCTTCATCATTGTTGTTGTAATTACTGTAATAAAATGTGTTTTATCTATACTTTAATGCGTTTTTTGTTATTAAACCTAGTTTTTTGATCACATCTTAGTTACTTTGAGATTATTTTATGTCTACTAGCCGTGCCCCGCGATGTTACCCGCGTTGTACCCATACCTGCGGGAAATTCCGGAAAAAAAATATCCCATGTGTTATTCTGTAAAGTTTCATCCAAATATGTACAGTAGATTTTTCGTGAAAGATTAACAAACATACATACATACATCCTCACAAACTTTCGCATTTATAATATTAGTAGGATTTTACACTCTTGGTTTCCTATCCAATCAAAACTTCAGGGAGTTTCTAGTATGATTTTCATGGTAAAACTTTAATGGCTACTGTCAAACAAATCAGATTCGCAGCATACATAACAGGAATTAAATAGTTCTTTTTCGTATCAACTTCTCTCTAGAAATGTTTTCTTAGTTGCCCGACAACAATTTTTTAATTGATATTCCAATGAACTACTCAGAAGTGAAGTGAAGGAAAATATGCTTAACATATTTTAACCTTAAATGAAGTTAATTGTGTGATTACGATTAAAAGGAAATAAGTACATAGCAAAAGACAAAGTACAGGTGAATTGCACAAAGATTCTTAATTTGATTTGTCGCACTTATTTAAAAAACAAATGACGTTCGTTTGAAATGGTGTTCTATTTGATGCACTATAAAGTTCAATTTTAGAGGGACAGCTTTTGTTTCTTAAACATATTTAGGTACTAAATTGATTTAAGAGTTTTTGTGCAATCCGCGCTAAGTATGCGTTTGCAAATAGGTAAAAACTGGTAAGAACTTTTTTTTTTCAAAAAAGGAATTCACGGAAATATTTGGCTGTTCACAAAATTCCTAATTCAAAAACAGAACGTTATTCGTCACGTTTTTTTGAACTTCCAACATCTTAATCACAAAATTTACGTCTGTTTGACCAATAAAATGCAGAGAAAACATATAAAGTAATTCAAATCGACATAGTCGTTTACGTTAACGAAATTCCCATAGTTAGAAACTGTATCTTGTTACTTGGTCATGTGCCCGTTAAGTTTTTACTCATAGATAACTATTATAATGAACAGAATAGCTTTGTTAACTATTTACTAAACACATTCAACTTTATACATATATTTTAATTATGCTAACGAGTTTAATGGGCTGCAAATTCTTAGTATTAAGTAACGAATTAACATATAAAATACTGATAATTCATTTATTGTACAAAATAAAATTATTTTTTAGAATTCTGTACAAAAACAACTAGCAACGCCCCACGGTTACAAGCGTTGAATGAGTCTCCGTCGAAATAATAAAATGAAAATAAGTTTCATACAAATTCGTTCAGTCGTATTAGCGTGAATCATGAGGAATATTAATGTTATTATGTAAGTAAATTCGTGTAGGTTAGTGGCCAATCCCGGTGTACGAGTTTTTAGACTGCCTAAAGGTCTCCGACATGGTCTATCGATTGAAACAACCGGGACCGACAATATAACGTCCTCTCCGAAGCACGGTAGCGCTCAGATAGAATTACCACTATCGGCCACCCATCCAAGTAAGGGTTATTTTTGGAGTTTTTGTGGGAAATCTCAGTCATACGCAACTGATTTGAAGAAAAACACCGACTAACAGCTTGACACCGAATGGTGTGACTGACTTAACGCTTTACCAAACCGAAACTACCCAACTATCTGTTCAGATGTCGAGGAGCACAAGATATCGCCAATATATCCATACATCGACACAGGCTTTCGTTTCTTCATCAAGTAGGATGTGTTCAATATTTGGATTCCATTTTACACTTAAGTTCATAAAAATACCAAACCCAACATTTGCCTGCACGCTTACCATCAAACGGTATAAGTAGTTGACATTTATGAAACATTAAAGCTAAAAGAAAAAATATATTTATTTTCCACATCGCAAATAACGCGAATAATGCGTCGAGAATAATAAAACGAAACCAAATCCTTAGCAAATGTAAATCAACATATTGGAATAACTAAATTGCGTCATTACAGAAATAAAAATGTTGTTCAAAAGTACATTTTTATGACAATATATTGAGTAGTAAACGAGACACTTCTCACTGGGCTGGTCGATCGTTTTCCGTTCGATTAACTCGCCGTGCGATTGGTGTATTGAAATGAGCAAGATCCGACTCGATACACTTTTATTATATCTCTTAGTTTTTACATTTTACAGCAAGCGCGGTATGTGAGCCGTTTTGGCCAGCGGTTAAACATAACGGTTGTGTCAACTTGATATAACTCGAGCAGTTTTATGAACAGCACCACGGTGACGCGTACATTCTCACACCCAATTAGTTCCCAAACCAAAATTAATACATGTCCAACGTATTATATTTATATGCACCAAATAAATATTATACTGGCAATATAATCTACAATTTCATTAGATTTAAAGATTTAATTTTATTGGTGGTATAAGTCGCATATTTCGAAACAGTTTATTGCCCGATTCTTCAAGGTATGCTTTCTTGGGCTTAAAATGTTTCCTTTAATTGAACCGGTGACTTTAAGAAAACAAACACAAGTTAGGTGCGTGGTGGACATAAAAAATTAACATTTAATACATATGAAAATATTTCAGCCATAAATATACTTATTCCAATAATATTAACCAGATACAACATAAATACAATTTTATAGTTATTGTATTCTTATTGCGAGTGGATTAAGTTGCATTGGTATCTAGTAGGCAGGTTTGAGAGCTTCCAGTGGACTGGCCAGTAACTGACTCAACCAACATTATTCGTCCAAGGTGTATACCAGAATCGTAACTATAATGCGACGGGGTCTTTTACGACCACTCGACTCGTTTTAGGTACGTTTTTATTCCACTGAGAGACAAATAAAACTACACTAAAAGTTGTGTTCTAAAATGATTTTTGAGTTCGAAGGTTAAATTGCTTCAAAACGTAATTATAATAAAATACATATTTCATATCAAAGATACTTCATTATAATGAACCGATACGAAACTAACAAAGTTATGTTCCACATATACATACATAATCTTTGAGAGGTTTCAGAACGAGTGTTCTTGATATCTTTTGCGAGAAGCGACTTATCGTAATTTAGAGCTTTCGATTAGAGTGTGCCGGCCAACATGCGCTAACGAGCATTCGTTCAATTTACTTTTATTTTAACAACAGTATGGTGCCAATGTTTTGTCTTCCGCCGACGATTGTGCTCGGATAATTGGATTGTCCGCTCTTATATGCTAACTCCGGCCATACTGTCAAAATACTCTTTCATCTTATCTCTGTTAGCGTGTTTCATTTAATAAAGCAATTATAGACTTAACTTTACAATACGCTAATTCTTTTCTTTTAGCCAAGATATTTTTCCCACCGAAAAAACATCTCATTCATCTTAGTGATAAATTAACTAACATTAAATGGAACATTAATGATATAGTTAGAATTAATTAGACCACTCACCTTGGTTTTAGTAGTTTTTAACGGTGTCCCCGAAGAGACGGCGCAGATCTCCACCTCGTAACGATCAACACCTGCCTCTCGATCCAGCGACACCGCTGTCGACAAGATTCCCAGCGAAGAATCTATATCGAACAACCTGTCCACTTGTTTGCCATCACCAGTCACATTAACTATGTAATATTCTAAACCCGATTTGTAGTTATTTGTTAAATTCAACACGGCCGTTCCCGCAGGTTCGTTTTCCGCCACGGACACCGACCCGACATTTGTCCACGTCACACCCTCTAACTCCGTGCCACCCAAAATTACACTAACATAAGTCTCCGTACTTTTTTGTTCGCTAAGCACAGCTTCATCCGTCGCTTTTATGACAAGATTCCACCTCGCCTCGGGCATCGCAGGAGGGTACCGTAAAGTCAATGCCCCGTTGCTTCTATGCAAATCGAATAAGTCGTTCCCACCGTGTATGAGTTTGTAAGTGACCAGTCCATTTGTTCCTGAATCCAGATCACGAGCCAAGACGTTCATTATAAATATTCCACGGCTCGCACTCCTACCCATCCTCTCTAAATTGATCACGGCCGCATTCATCGAAACGAATATTGGAGCATTGTCGTTTATATCTTCCACAATGACAGTTACTAATTTCTCAGCGGATAATCTCGCCGATGGCGGCTCCGCTCTGTCATAAGCAACCACAGTTATTCTGAAAGTATCAATGTTTTCTCTGTCAATGGGCAATAAAGTATGAATGACCCCGGTGATATTGTTTATTGCGAAATGTCTTTTGCTATCGTTGGGTTCTTGGTGTGTTATAGAATAATAAACTTTGCCATTTAAACCAAAATCGGGATCCTCTGCAGTCACTGTTACTATAGGAGTGTGTCTTGGAATACCTTCTCTGATTTGACGTACAATCGCAGTGTTTGTGAATATCGGTGCATTATCATTAGCGTCAATCACGTTCACCACGAAAGAAATGCTTGATGACAAACTGGGACTGCCGCTATCTGTAGCGGTGATGTTCAATGTGTACGAAGTTAAATCTTCGTAATCTAATTGCTTGTGCAAAAATAGTTCCCCAGAATAACTGTCAATGAAAAATGCATCTTTTCTATTGCCAGATGTTATTGAGTATTGCAACTCTCTATTGATGCCTAAATCTGCATCAGTGGCATGGAAATGTATGATTTTTTTATTTACTGGTTCTGTTTCTAATACTGACACATTCATTTGCGTCTGTGTGAATACTGGTGCATTATCATTTTCATCCAAAACATTCACAGATATAGTTGTCATTGCCGAAAGCTGTGTTTGTTGGCCAGAATCATGAGCCACAATCATTAATTTATAATGATCAGTAGTTTCTCTATCTAATGGTTTGTTTATTAGTAACTGTCCAGTAGCTTCATCCAGAGTAAATCTTTCTTGATCATCACCCCCAACTAATTTGTAATAAATGTCTCCATTCAGTCCTTCGTCAGCATCGGTGGAGCGAACTCTCATGATTGAAGCTCCTACGACTGCACCTTCAGAAACTTCAACTTCATACGGAGTCCTTTGAAAAACAGGTGCATTATCATTCACATCTGTGATATAAATAGTCACTCTCACAGAGTCTAAGAGTTTTACTTTTCCATTGTCACTTACTGTTACAGTCAGAGTTATGTAGTTTTGCCCCGTCATTTGAGCTAGGTTTTCTCTATCAAAAGATTTCAATGTCTTTATAAATCCATTCCTAGAGTCAATCCTAAAATCATTCTGAACCACAGGTAGTGAAAACGTCAACTCTGCGTTTCTTCCTATATCCCGATCGGTAGCAGTTAACTTACCGACAAAAGTATCTGCTGGTTCATTTTCCTTAATTTTGAAAATGAAAGTAGTATTTGTGAATTGAGGACTATTGTCATTTTCATCCAAAACATGTATGACCACTGGTACTTGCGATGATCTTGGAGGAGTCCCTTCATCTGTAGCAATGATAGTCAATGAATAATAATCACGTTCTTCTCTGTCTAGTGCACTTTTTACATAAAGAAACCCATCAGGAAATATACCAAATTTGCCATCAGTATTTCCTTCAGTTATTGTATAAGATATTCTCCCACTGGGTCCGAGATCAGCATCTGATGCCGAAATTGAAAAGAATCTTGTATTAACTAATGTAGATTCTAATAACGAAGTTTCATACGATGTGTGGTCGAAGACTGGAGTATGATCATTGACATCGTCGACGACAGCTGATATTGAATGCTTTGTAGCCAATGCGGGAGTACCATTATCAGTTGCAGTAACTTCGACAGAGAGAATACTGTTTGGTTCATTTGTTATAGGTCTATTGAGATAAATGACACCTGTAGTTTCTGATATACGAAACATATTGTCAGGATTGTAAGATAGTGAATAAAATATAGTTCTATTGGATCCTGAATCACGGTCAGTTGCTCTAGCAAAATACACTTCTTGCGCTACGGCCATATTTTCAGGAATGTGTATTTCATCCTTATCTTCAATGAATATTGGATAGTTGTCATTTATGTCTAACACTGAAATATTCACTGTAGTAAAACCAAAGGCCACTCCAGTCTTAGCCATAATTTTTAAATGATATGTCATTTTATCTTCACGGTCTACAACTTTATTGGTGGTGATTATGCCAGTTGATTCATCTATTTTAAAAATATGCTTTGAGTCGCCTTCCAAAATATAGTACGATATTGTGTCACTCGAAATTCTTGCATTGACTTTTCCCACAAACCTTCCGAAACTCGTCGCAATTGTACCTTTGTCTTCAACAATTTTAAAATTATATCCATTGTAACCATCAAATTGTAAGTTTTTCCTTTGAGAGTTTTTCACAATCTCAACAACTGCATCTACAGGTGCTTTTCTGTTACCCTTGTCTTTACAAGATATTCTAAGCACGTGCACGGTTTCAAGAGACTTTCTGAAATCTTTTTGGAGAACTATTCTGCCTGTTCCAGGTTCAATATCAAAGAAACCTCCACCACCGCTGTCCAGTTTGTACGTTATCCGTGCGTTTTCACCTTCATCTAAATCAAAAGCTTTGACTTGTAGCACAGTCGATCCTGGTAGTAATTCCTCATTAATGCTCTCCATGTATCGTTGTGGATAAAACTCGGGGTCATTGTCATTGACATCAAGAACCTTAAGGTAAACTGTGGCTGTTGATGATTGAGGTGGAAATCCCTGATCCTTTGCTATTACAGGAATCTCATAAAAAGGTATTTTTTCACGATCCAACTCTACAGTAGCACTTAGTTGTCCAGTTATAGGATCCAAAGTAAACGTATTGGGATATTTCCGTTCAGTGCTCGACATCAAATAATATGAAACTGAACCATTAGTACCTTGGTCGTAATCGGACGCAGTGAGTATCAATATTTCTTTAATGGGCCTAACATTTTCAAGCAAAGTAGCATTTATCAACGTTTGTGGAAAAGTTGGAGCTTCATCGTTTTCGTCTAAGATGGTGATTTTCAGTCGCGTATACGCCCACTTTGGATTGGGTCCACCATCTCTAGCAGAGACGTTTAACTCGACAGTTCCTTGAATTTCCCTATCCAGTACTGACTGAGTAGTTACTAATCCAGTCAAATGATCTATTAAAAACCATTGTTGTTGATTTCCATCATAGAAATCATAATAAATCTCAGCATTTACGCCTGTGTCTTCATCAGTTGCTGTAATGCTAGCTACGTATGTTCCTGAAGGTGCAAGTTCGGTTAGTATTGCTGAATATTCAGACTTTTCAAATACTGGTTCATGATCATTTACATCATTTACGTGTATTACTAAATATGACGTTGCGGTCCGAGGTGGAGAGCCTTTGTCGGTGGCAACTACTGTCAGATTGTATTTGCTTATTTCTTCTCTATCTAACACTCCATTTACATGAACAATATACACACTTGAAGAATTTTCCAATCTAAAGTGGCTAAGCTCATTTCCCGCTACTATTTTAATACTAGTGATGCCATTTAATCCAGCATCTAAATCAGTTACAGTTATTGCAGCTACTAAAGACCCATTTTTAGCATTCTCATCAACTGTAGCAAAATTAGCAGTGGGTGGTACGTACGTGAAAGTTATAACTGGATCATGATCATTAGCATCAATTAAGTTCACAGTGACGTAGGTCCTCGCATCCTGTCGCGGTACACCGTGATCCTTTGCTATGACAGTGAGCACACATGTCATATTACATGTTGTATTACTACAATATTTCGGACAGTTTAACTTCTTGGCAGTTGTTATTACCCCCGATTCAGGATCAACTGCAAACTGCTTCTCTGTATCACTAACTTCATATGTTATTTTACTATTTTCACCTAAATCACTGTCGGTGGCTGTAACTTTCAGTACAGTTGTACCTGGTGGCACACTTTCATTCAAAGAAACTGAAAAATCACTTTGGTCAAATATTGGTGGATTATCGTTAACATCTAAAATGCTTACGTTGACTTGGAGATATCCAAATTTAGGAGGGTTACCTCCGTCACGTGCCGAAATATTTAGAATGTAGAAATCAGTGGTCTCTCTGTCTAATTTTCCGGTTGTCTCTAAATGCAAATACGAAGTTTGTCCGCTAGGATTCACAGTAACATTTAGTCGAAATTTACCGTCACTATCGCCGTCAACAATTCGGTAGTCATTAGCTATTCCGTTTTCACCTAAATCTTTATCCGTCGCAGCGTCGAGTAACAGTTTGGTGCCAGCGGCAGCACTCTCAGAAAAAGCGACTGCAATACTGGGTTCCGGGAACTCCGGATAGTTATCATTTACATCTGTTACCCGTAATCGTACCTCGATGGGATAAGTTGGCTGACTGGATAATACTACGAACGCATAACGGTCTACGGCCTCCCGATCTAGAATTAAATTAGTCCTAATTACACCTGATACTGGATCGAGAACGAACTCTTTGGGCGGCTCATTGAAACGGTACGTAAATCCAGGTTTAGTTGGAATCTTCCCCACTATCGTGCCGATGGGCTGGCCTTCAGCAACTCGGAGATCGACGCCGGTGTCGACGGCCCGGGACTGCATCTGCTCGGCTGTCCTCGCTCCTGGCCAGGCGAGCAGCGCCAGCGTGACCAGCGCCACGTGCCATCGCCCCATCCTCGTCATGACACCGACAAAAACATTGTAGGGTTGGTTCCTCGTCAGCGAAAGTTGACTCGCGCCGGGAACAATCGCTGTGTCCCGTTCACGCAGGTTAGCGCGCTCGCTCACGTCAGGTATGCAGCATGGCCGCGACGACCTGCGCGCGCACGAATATCTCACGGAGAGTGCGACCCGCCGCGGCTGCGCCTACGCCGTCACATTCATTCGTAAACACACGTGACACAACACTATCTAGTCACTCGATCGATCCGTTCTAATGAAAACACTTTAACAACAGTCAACTAATAGCACTTAAGAATAGAATAACACGGTCGGAGAGATGTTTTCAGTGAAGTGTATGTTCGATGTAGTGGCGTGCGGGACGCGAGCGGCATGCGGTCAGCGTGGTAGCCGGCGCGGCACTGCAGGCGGAGGCTCGGAGCCGGCCCCCGCCCGCCCCGCGCGCCGCCGCCGCCCGGCCGCGCCGCAGCTTTGAGAGCTCCCACTGTGGCTGCGTGATGATGATGCCAAGATAATGGCCGCCGAAGGATTCTACTATTTATTGTTCAATACGAGTCACTAACCATTCCGAGAAAATCTGACAGGAGCACAGGTAGATAAAATGTTTGGAGGATTAGGCATAAGTGTAACTTTTATTATTAACATTTGATTTGATTCTGATATTTAATTTTGTGTGACGACTGTCATTTAGATACTACTACAAATAGTTTTTATGTAACCATTTTTTTGTTTAATTATTATAAACTTTCGTGATTTAAACATTTTTCTTTCATTTAATGCTAGTTTCATATTTTATTTTTCTTCTAAAATGAATCTATAATTATTACTTTATTTATTGATCTTTTAATGTGTCTCAAATTATAAAATCTTCTTCTTCTTCATTGAGTGGATGGTCAACCTGACCAATCCTGGTGTCAGAGTTATCGAGCCGCCAAAGGCCTCTGACATGACAATTATAAAATAAAAATAACGTATCCCCAATAAAAAAGAAACTTGTTATTATTTATATTAGCGACCAACCCTGTTGTCAAAGTTTCTAGACCGCTTAAAAGCCTCGGACATGGTCTGATTATACGTGATAAAACAATTACTTATTATAATTAATCACGCGAAAGCTGCGCGCTCGTTGATGTCTAATACAGTGGCGCACGCGCACCGTTCGTAGACATGTCGTAGTGCGCAGTAGTAACTAGTGATGTATCTATGGCGCTACTACGAGACGTGATCGGTATGTAATAATATGTATGTTTTATCAACTTGAAATGATTATTTGATGCCTATACTTGTTTAAATGGGATTATTTTTATTATTTTGTGTTTTTAGGCTTTTTGGCGATTATTACAAAATAAGTTTAATTGTCGTGATGACATTTTTTTTTTTGACTGAATTAAACAACTCATATTTTTGTTTGATTTTATCTTTGTAATTTATTTATTTGATGACATGATTTTTTTAAATATAATAAATCTTCCATTTAATCATTTCCAAAATAAATGTAAGTTTAACAAGTAAACAAATTAATTTGTTATATTTCAGGTTATTATAATATAATATGTTATAGTAAATTTTAAAATGTCATTAAAATAAAATATCAAATTCGTCATATCCGACCACCGACTATTCAATATCAAAAAGGTTTTTGTCATTATTTAAGAAAGTCCGCATAAAAGCTAAAGCGCCCTCTTTCGAGAGCAGATCAAAACTATAATAACTTTTCACAAAACTTTCACATTACTCGAATTCAAAATTCGAAGCTTTCAAGCTTTGTTAGTTTCCCGCTAGATGGCTCTGACTGTTCCCAACAGGGAAAGTTGAACAAAAAGTTTTAAGTTTCACAACAGATGGAGTTATTAGTTTCATTAGATGTGGGTTGTTAAAAATGAATGTTTGTAAAAAAATCGATGACTAGAAAACCTTCTACGCCTTTTCAGTGTTAAAATGTTAGTTTTAAAAGCTTAAGTATAGAAAGCTTTTTAGTTTTAGCCCAATGCCGACAGATGGAGTTACTATGACGTAGGTTCATGTAAGGAGGTGTGTTTAATTAATATGTATGAGTATTTTTCTTTATACGAGACTAGCAGCGCCCCGCGATTTTATCCGCGTTGTGCCTGTGCCCGTGGGAATTTCGGGATGAAAATAACCTATAACCTTCCCGTTGATAGTGGCTATCATACAAACAAACAAACTTACAAATTTTACCTCTTTATAATACATATTAGTATAGATATTCTACAATAAATATTTTGCTTGGGATGAAATTACCATGCAATTGATTTCAACTTTTGAGATGTGTTTCAAAACATCTATGATTTTTAAAATATTTGTACATTGTAATAAACATTAAAAAAATAGGTTAAAACGTTATTAAATTGAAAAAAATCTAAACACATTTTTATTTAACAAAGTTATTTTATATCAAAATATTTTTTGCAGCACTTTATTAGAAAATATGTTAAACAAAGGCACCTAGTCTTTCCACCCACACACAATAATATAAAATACAATTTATATTTATCCAATATTTCTCTTCCCACAAATATTACAAAGAAAATTTAATATAACATTAATTAAACATTAAATCGAGCCGACATCAAAGTCATACTGTATCGTCCTTAGAGAAAGTCATATTGATTGACCCAAGTATCAGAGCTTTGCCTTTTGGGTTGCTTAGTTAAAAATAGCCTTGTTTTCGTGCCTAGGTAGGTGAGATACGTGCTTAGTATAGTTATAAGCACTTGTTGCACTGTTTGACGTCAGGTCACCCCCCAAGCAGGGTGGGGGCGCCTCCACCGGCGGCTACTGACGTAAAGACTTTCATGAATGGATTGGACTAGAATCGTCATACCCTGACTCATATATACGCAATGATTTTTTTAGTTAACAAGTATTTTGTTATGATGATAATGTGTATTGGGTTTGTGAATAGTATTCTAGTGGATTGTCCGAATAAATGCGTATTTGTTAAATTTATACTTGTAGATGCTAAATAAAATAATACTAAGTAACTTATCGTAATAATGTATGAAAGATATTTGACTTAAGTGTTTATAAGAGCAAAGGTTTATTTTCCTTAATCTCATAGTTTTTTAAATCTTTGGTCATTACTAAAAACATTTTGTTATTAAACTATTAATTTACAATCCAAAAGCTGCCACACCCTATAAATATGTTATATACAATTATAAATAGCTCATCAATATGCTACGTAAATAGGTCTCATGTCCCAGGCATCGAAGCTGCCTCCGCTACCTGTCTGCGAAGGAAACTCCACAAATAGAGATACAAACATCGATCCGATTCACTTAAGTACTACTTTTGTTTACCTCCAACAGCCCGCCCTCACTTATCGGCTGTCGGGCCCGGATTGTAATAGAACGTGTCAGAAACAAAGAAGTAGCAGAATTGTATATGAAATAATTATATATAAAGTCTACTTGTACTACGATTTTTCGAGGCACAACAGAGGCAAATAACACCGTTTGTCACCGGATAACACCGGATTTTAATAAATCCGAGTCTGTCAGCCGAAATTGAACGGGTTCTTTATTCCAGTAGTCATTATATTATAATTCCCTTATATCAAAATATGTTCTCGTTTTCCATAATATGGTTTTTCCTTACAACTTCTAAGATTAGAATTGCCAGAATATATGGAAAAAGTACGGACCTAAGCACAAAGTGAAAGGCTTCGATTTTGTTGTGTGTCTATAAATATACGACCTACTAATATTCTGAAGAGGAAAGTTTGTACGGGTAAATATGCCATGGTAGACTCGCCAGCCCGACCCGGTCCGACGCGGTATGTAGTGCAAGCATAACTCTATGAAGTTGTCACACTCCGACCTGGCCTGACATGACACGATATCGCCGGCAGAGTCTCATATGTGTTTTTTTCACACAAGGTTAAAACAGTATACTAATTTGTATGAACACAGTTACACTATTTAAATCATGAAAGCACAATCGCGCCAATTATAACTCCAATTTAAAGTAGTTGGTATTAGCTTAGCAAAAGGTTCTCATCTCACTAAAGATTTCACAACAAAAAAGGTATAAGTCCAATTTGGGTCTAGTATTTATCTTGTATCGTACATTCCGACATAAAAGCTCAAACTGGGTAAAACCGGAGGGCATTGCTAGTACTCCTATATTGTGCTCCACATATTGGCATTGAAGGCTCTCTAAAACGCCACATGGCTTCTTTACCAAACACAATATTCCCTAAGGGGTCTTTTGTAAGGATAAGTGGCTCGATATTGAAAGTGATTTCTGATTTCAGATTATATTTGTTTGGTATTGTTTGTGCTGGAAATAATATGAAACGTAAATAAACTTCGGTAAACAATTTATACTTAACTATTTGGGTAAATAGACGGTACAAGGATGTTGGTTGTTCGATGTTGAGTTAGTTAAGTTGCCTGTTTTACAGTTTAAGTCAATTTTACTTTACATTTATGTAAGTAAGGAAAAGTATTAGGGGGTAATGTCTTACAACCACGCTAATGGTACTACGCCCATACCTCTTTTCTAGGTAGAAAGCGAGAGAGTATTTTAAGGAACGAATTTTCTTTGCCAAACTTTAACCTTCTCCAATCAGTACAAATTGCCAGCAAAATCTGATAAATCAATTTATCCCATGTTTGAGGAACCTTAGAGAGCTCGGTAGTGATTCCTGGGGTGTATGCTAAAAAGAAATATTTTTAGAAATTTGAAGAACAGTTTTTCTCTTTAAGTCACAAGACAAGCCCGGTCTTTTTGAGAGGCACACGAGGGCATACAGATCTAACTCGTAAAGAACTTTTGGAGATGTTTAATGTAATGGATTACTACTACAGGCATACGTCCCTTCTACTTTCAGGGCAGAGGCTTTTCATCTCACTAAATATCAGGCGTGTCACCACGATCTCAAGCTTATCTAAAAACCTTAAAGTAAAAATTGGTAAAACTGCAGTTGGTTATTGGTAGCATTTCCATAATGAATATCAAATACATTTCCATAAATACATTTCCAAAATCGATAAGTTTTAATAAAAAAAATCGGAAGTTAAGGGTTGTATTAGGGATGAATTTTATAAAATGTGTACACCTGCCATAACTCTTAGTAGATCGATATTAGTGAGAATCCTTTGTTCCCATACTGTTCATAATAATATAATTTATATGTATCTTAGTTCTCAATATATTTGTTGGTTACATTATTTGTCTATTAGTTGTAAATATTTGTTGCTTTGTACTCAAAAGCTTTTGAAAAAACTTTCTTTGTCAAATCAAAACCACTTAATATTTTCATAAAAGAAAGAAACATAAAAAATAACACAATAAGTAATAACAAACATCTCATTACATAACCATAAAACTTTAATTGATGCATTCCTTCAAAACTCATTTAGAAGAACTGCATAAATTATCCAGACAATGGAAAATTTCATCTGAACTCCCTTCAGAACTATAGATGCTAGGTATCTCAAGCGAGATATGCCCTGCCCGGCGCTAAAAATAGAACTCAGCTACCACCTCCGGTTAGAAAGAGAGAGCACACAGACTGCGTCTTTCCTGTACATCCCTCTCTTTCTACCTTTGAATAACGCACCCCACTCGTTAAACTTCGAAGAGCCGTCGATACATTATTCTTTGCATTTTTGATGAATTTGCGTTATTAAACCTTTTATAGAGTTAGGTAGGAAGGCTTAAATTGCATTGCTAGTGAGAGAACTAACTTTGGTGGTGAAACTTAAGGTGGATTTTGAAAAATCTTTTTGATTTCTGCTCTATTTTCAGGATAGGATTTTTATGATAAAAAAGGTTAAGAAAATATAAGTTAAAGATTTAATGACTTAGGCTATTAATAAGAACCTAAAAACAAAAACGGTTTACAAATAGGTATATTTTGTACATAAATCATTACATTATTACATTATTCATTTATACTGCATTTTATGCAGGATAAGTTCCTACTGTAACCACGGTTTGGCTACTGCATAATAAAAATATATTATGTGACTGTAAATAAAAATGAATTGCTGAAACGTTTGTTGGCGGACAACTTCTAAATGACTCAACCCAATTCGTTTAATCTGTTTTTGTGTTCATTTAATTTTGTATAAAGTTATATTATACAAATTCACGATATGCCTCGGAAATAATTTCAACACAGGTATCGCATATCAAACCACATAGCATCGCTACTGTCTTCTTCTTTTGTCTACACTAATATTATAAAGAGGAAAACTTTGTTTGTTTGGTTGTAATGAATAGGCTCAAAAACTACTGGTCCGTTTTTAAAAATTCTTTCACCATTCGAAAGCTACATTATCCACGAGTAACATAGGTTATTTTTCATCCCGAAATTCCCACAGGAATGGACACAACGCGGGTAAAACTGCGGGGCGCTGCTATCTGTAATAAAACGCGCAAATCACTACATAGTATAAAACAAAGTCGCTACTTTTGTCTGTTTGTTTGTCTGTATGCTTAAATATTTAAAATTACGCAACGGATTTTGATGCGGTTTTTTTTAATAGGTAGAGTGATTCAAGAGGAAGGTTTATATGTATAAAAATTCCTGAAATTCCCATGGGAACGGGTACAACGCGGGTAAAACCGCGGGGCGCTGCTAGTAAAGTAATAAATGCATAGTTCAAATTGAGTGAGTTTACAGTCATGGTTTATAGATGCGAGCTAGCGAATGGACAATGTTTGAAGTTTGATGTGTATGACACTCGCTTACGATTGCAGGGCTGCAGCTTGCACACTTAGGGTGCTCCAGCTGGTGCACAGCTCCGCTCTGCTTCAGTAGTAAACTAGCAGAGTTGTGCGGAACACAATAGGCCAGACACAACGCATTGCAATTGTTTTTTTTTCGAAATACGCACCCTAAAGTCCGTACTTTAGTTAATCAATCGGGAGTAGCAATTTATTAATTTAAATATTCCATTAACTAGACTTAATTACCTACTTCGTTACGTAAACTTCTAATAAGCCACTTGGTATCACGATGTTATCATTAGTGTGTACCTATTACTCAACAAATAAATACAGATTCTAAGAGAGATGTCAACTGCAGAGCTGCGTGGGCGTTCTAATATAACGACGCCGATTCTGTTACCAATATTACATTTTCTATGTATGTTATATCATTTTCTATTCAACCGTTAAACTGATTTCTTTCTATCCATACTTTGTATTTTAATATAAACCTCTTTATGCGAAAAATCAAGTACTAATTAGATTTTAATATGAATTGGCACTTGTTTCAAACATTTTATAAAGTTATCAATATCGATAAATATATTTTTCCAAATCGATTCTTAAACGATCCGCAGTAGTTAAATCAGACGGTTTAAATGCTTGCATTACAGGTTCAATTAAGTAGATCAGTTAAAATTAACCAATATTGAGTCGTTAGTCATATCAATTCGTATTTACTATGTACCAATTAACTTTATTAGTAGTTAAACATAATATCATACATCATAACGTCAAATCATTTGATACTTCAAATGTGCGATCTCGAAATCGTATAAATAATGTGAACGTAAACAAAATGATGAACGAATTTATAAATAACTTTGATAATTATGATTTGAAACGTTAAATACTTTTACATTTTAATTACTATTGAATCAATTTAATTAACCCGCCCCCGTAATACCTTCAAACAAAAAGGTTGTTTCGAAATGAAATTTTAATCCTAATACTTAGCCTTTCCTCGTCACTTATTTTAATAATTTAATCTGAATACTTCTACAAAATCAGAAATGTTTGAACAATGTTTTAATTTTTCAGTCATTAAGGTTTCTTCGAAACTTTTTGTTCTCGTACAATTTTGAAGTTATAGGGAGCTTAGGTTAGTAATAGTTAGGTTAGTAATAGTAAAATCTAATGATTTGTTTTGTAAAGTTTGTCGATTATCCATGAATGGTTGTGTCAGTGCGGCAAATTTCATTTAGGTAGCTAAGCGTAGAACCGAGATAACGTTCTACAAAACTGAAACTAGCCGACTCTCCTAGGCTGACAAGCAAGAGTACAAGTTTCCTACTGAAATTCATCTTAAAACCACTCACCTACTTATCTTTACATTAATATTAAAATAAATGGTAGGCGGTAGTTTTAACAAACGAAATCAAACGTGGGCGTTAACAGTAATACTTTTTCATTTCAGCAAGAACCTAAGAACAACAACAGCGAATAAAATAACAAATGGTTTCAAATAATAATAAAACAGTGCTATTTGCTTTTATACGTTGTGTTGGTTGTTTGTGCATCGTTCGAACTTTCAGCGTTCAATGTTTACTTAAGTACCTCAACGTAATATACCTGGGTATGATTATTTAGGGGTGTAAAAGCCAATTTTATTTACATAACAACAGTATGAATTGTTATAAATTGTTATGCTTTGTATTATTTGAACTTATAGCACACACGATTGGGAACACAAAGCATTAAGGTAGATTTCATTTATTTTTTAATAAAGTTAAAATCTAAAGTCAATTCTCCAATTCAAGATAAAAATGTTTAATGATTTCATTCCATTCTTACCTAACCACTTAAACTTTTTCTTCTATAGAAGGAAATGTCTTTAGTAAAGTTTTTTAGTAAAGTTAGACTTTAACTTGTTTAAAATACATAATACATATTTATAGAGCCTTTAACAATATGTAAGTGCATATCAGTTTGTAACATAAATCTTATTTTCCTGTAAATGAAATCTATTGATTCCAATAACTGCTTTGCTTTGTAGTAATCCTTGAAAGTGCATTACACTTTCGTATATTTCAATCTACTCGTAGAATGACCCAGTTTGAAGACCTAGATTTTCCAATACTTCTTATTAAATAACAATGATAACTACTAGCTAAGCTGAAATGGGATTGGGCTGGTCACGTCTGCCGTATGCCTGACACGCTGTGGGCCAAAATTTCCACTGTGTGGCGCCCGGAGACAGCAAGACGGCGTTGCGGCAGACCGCGCAGGCGGTGGCGGGACGAACTGGACGCCTACAAGAGGGACTGGCAGGTGGTGGCTTCGAATAGAGAAGAGTGGCGGAAATGGGGGGAGGCCTTTGCCCAACAATGGGATGATACAGGCTAACAGTAACTACTAGCTAAGTAGGTTCGAGTATATTAGTGGCCAACACTGGTGTCGGAGAAGACCGCCTTAATGCCTCCGATATGGTATATCCATTGACACTGATAGACTATCCCAGTGAGTACAATAAAACGCGTCATACATATCCGAATTTTGTCGTTACAGTACACCAATTCGTAAACTGGCTAATGAAAAGCCTTTATCTATTACTACTTGTTTTACGTCATATAATTATCGAACACTATCATTATTAAATAATATTATATTGAAAACATTTATTCCGTTTCTGTTTATAGTCCAGGCGCTAGAGGTGGTTGAGTATGCAAAATCCGAGTGACGGCAACTATGACCGGATTCTTATATCTGAGACCCTAAATAATGACAAAACACATATCCCCTCTTCGCCCATACAGTAAGTAAGCATAGCGCGCGTACGCGTAGTGTGTTTCTACATCCAGTGTTGCCATATATACAGATTTCTCTGTATCTATACAGATTTTCAATGTGCGATACAGATTAGCATTGGATACAGCTTTTTATACAGAATTTTCACATTCAATTAAAATCGAACAGATCACAATAAATAACATGCTCCGATGCAGTCCTTATAATTATAATATTATTAAATATTGTCTTTAGTCACTGAATTTAACTTATTAAATAACAAAACACTACGTAAATCTAACCACCGACAGTATTAAAATTATTGAAATGAAAAGTCAATGTCACCCGCAACTGACGCAATCAAAATTTCGCGACATTGACAACTTTAACATGTTTTTCACAGAGTAATGTTTTGCATTCATTTCATAGACAATTTTACTCAGATCATACTAAAATAGTTCGAACAGACCATTAACAAACAGAGAATAAGTATTTCCAAATTGCCCGAACTACATGGTCTGTGCGTAGGTAGCATGTCAACTGAGAGTTGACACGGACAATCGTTCAATTGTTCGCTCTTCACTTTCTTTCCTGCGCTCTCTTTATGCATTTGTCGTAAATTATTTATATCGTACGAACGTTTTGTAGTAAGTGGTATTATAGATTGTGTTTCTTTGAACCATTATGGCATTTAAAAAACCCAGAGTGATGCAAAAGTTTAATATGAACTGGATGGAAGAGTCTTCTTATAAAGCTTGGTTGAGACCTAGTCATAAAGGTGAATATTATGCTTTCTGTACATTCTGTAAAGCAGATCTTTCAATTGGTAGTGCTGGGAAAAATGATCTTTTTCGACATATAAAAACAAATAAACACGTAAGGTCAAGTCCTGGTGGATCCAGCTCGCAAACATTATTGACCGATTCATTCTCAAAGCAAAATAATCAACCAGTCAAAAGAGGAGAAATTTTGCTCGCCGCGTTTATAGCTGAGCATAATATTTCTATGAATGTTATGGAACACTTGCCACAATTAATAAAAAACGTATGCCCGGATTCTCATATCGCAAAAAGTATATGTTGCGATAGAACAAAAACTACAGCTATTTTAAGAAATGTGACCGGCTTAACTGGAAAACAGATTATAATAGAAAAATTACAAACACTAAAATTTTCTTTAATAGTCGACGAGAGCACAGATAGAGGCTGTGTTAAGCATTTATGCATGATAGCACGTTTTTTTGAAACCAAAGTTGTGGATGCATTTATTTGTCTAATACCACTTGAAGAGGCTACTGCTGAAAGGCTATACGAACATATTAAAAAATTTTTTAGTGACAATAATATCCCAATGGATAACATTATCGGATTTGCAGCTGATGGTGCGAATGCCATGATGGGACAGCACAACTCATTATCATCCCGTCTTGTCGCTGAAAACCCTCACTTGTTTGTATTGAAGTGTGTATGCCACTCTTTTCATCTTTGTGCATCATATGCGTGTTTAAAATTGTCAAGAGAGCCTGAAACTCTCATACGAGACATCTACAATTATTTCAATAACAGTCCCAAAAGAACCGGAATTCTAAAAGAGTTTCAGCACTTTTTAGATCTAAAACCTCATAAGATCCTCCATCCAGCTCAAACACGATGGCTTTCGATTAGAGCAGCAGTATGCCGTATTTTGGAACAGTATAACGCACTAAAATTATATTTCACCGAAGCCGCTGTTACGGATCATCTAAATGCTGATTCGATCTTGTTCAGATTAAACAATCCATATAATAAACTATATCTAGAGTTTCTAGAATTTTCGTTGGAAATTTTTAATAGCATGAACAAGCTGATGCAGTCAGAGCGGCCGCAAATTCATAAGATGCATGAAAACATGGTGACTGTTTTTAAAACCTTATTGGAATGTTACGTGGACGACGGATATGTTTCGCGAACTGAAGTTGGATTAATTCAGGTTGACAATCCACGGCATTACAAGTCAATAGATAATCTTTATCTAGGAGCAAAGGTTGCAGCCTCTCTTATCTCTGCGAGTTCAAACTCTCTAAATCAAGAAGACATTAAATCATTTAAACTAAAATGCCTAGATTTTTTAATTGAAGGGGCAAAGCAGGTAAAAAAGAGATATAATTTCAGCAATGACATAATCAAACAAATGCAGTTTATTGACCCCCAAGTTGTCAAGTCTCGTAGAATTGATTCACTAGTCACTTTGGCAGTAAAGTTTCCGAATATGATCTCAGTTGATGAGCTACAACAACTAGACACTGAGTGGCGGTTTTTGCGTAATAATAAAGATCTAACGCCTGATGACTCAGAAGACCTCGAAGCCTATTGGTGTAAAGTCATTGCAACCCGTGATCCTGCAAACTACAATAATCAATTATATCCTACGCTGTCCAAATTTGTTTCTGCAATCTTAAGTCTACCTCATTCTAGTGCCGCCGTAGAAAGAATCTTTTCATCTATAAATTTAATGAAGACAAAACAACGCAATAGACTTAACACAAACACTATTGAAGGTCTTTTACATACAAAGCAACTGATTGGTGAAAAATGTTGCTATACCCTAGAGATTGATGATAAATTACTGCTAAAATTTAACAAAAATATGTATGACTGATTAATGAAAATTATAAAATAACTATTCGTTTGTTCGTTGTGAGTAATGAATGCAAATAATATTATACGAGACTTAAAGATGTTTTATTTCTTATACAATTGACAAAGAAATAGCCTATTTCAAATAGGTGATAAGTGATAACATTAAATTTGTAACATAAATAGCTATGTGTTTTTTTTCATTTGTGTCTGTTTTATTCAATCCTACCTAACATATACCCTTGATTTACAAAAAAGCAGAAAAAATATAAAAACTAATCTTCTTATGGCAAGTAGGATCTGTTTTGGTTCTTTTAGTCACAGATTTTATACAGATTTCGTGATAAAAAAGCATACAGATTTAATACAGATTTCAGCAATTTCTACTACAGATAAAAGGTTCAGTGCATCTGGCAACATTGTCTACATCTATTGACGTAAAGACGTTGCTTTGTTAAGGCGTGTTTTTATATATATGTACATATAAAAAAATAGTATTTCCGTAAATTCTTAGTGCCTGTTAAAAGTGTACTGTATTGAAAAACGTAAGAAATGTCGTTAGAAGTGGTTAATTTGAAAAGAAAAAAACCTAACGAACAATTTTGTTTATTTTGCAATAATTCAAGTGATTTAGTGAAAAACCCAAGGCCAGGGACGCTGCTTACTATTAAAGAAGCAGCAAATAGAAGAAAAGACAGCATTAGTGAAAAGTTTTCAAAACTATATGATCCAGACTCCGCAAAACAAGAATTTTCATGGCACCAAGACTGTTTAGCCACTTATATTAGTGAGGAGAAAATACGGCGTAGAGAAATTGCGTTGTATAAAAGAGAAGAAGAAGTGACTGCTTCAACTTCCAAAGTAAACGTGGAGGAGCTTACTCCAAAATCTCGTTCGTCATCAAGGACACCGGCAGCGTTGAAAAAATCGTTGGAATGCATATTTTGTAAGAAGGTAACGAGAAACAAAAATAAGCAGCTACATCTATGTTCCGAAATTGCAGCAGCGGAAAAAATTCTTACTACTGCACGTAGAAAAGAAGACCATGTTTTCACTAAACTTAGTACTTGTCAACGGCCTGAAGATTTATTTGCTATCGAAGTGAGGTATCACAAACTTTGTTACCTTGATTATTTAAGATTACCGAGAAGTTCTCAGATGCCAGCCGGTCGACCTTCAAATCAGACCCCAAAAGAAATACTTATGGATGCATTTGACAAACTAATAGATGAAATTAAAGACCAGTTACCAACACATTCTTTTGAAGTGCGCTTCTTAGCTGAACGACTCGCTGTACTTACAAACATTGAAGGTGCAGTGATCGAACATCGTGTAGTGAAATCACTACTTATTGATAAATTTAGTAAAAACATATTATTTTCTTACCCGGCTGATCGATCAAAATCATCATTAGCGTTTATGGGAAATATACCATTGACATACCAGAGTCATAATTCCACCATGTAAATGTACTGCGAATTGTCGCACAACGTCTTGTAATTGAAATCTGAATTGTTTTGTATTTCATTATGTAAATGCATCAATAACAAATGTCAAAATAAAAATGAGTAATTTTTTACCTACTTTGAATATATTTATGCTTGAATTCGCTGGTTTTTCATATGTAACTTAATTTTTTTTATTAATAATTTTTTTTTATTACTTTAATTTTTGTTTTTTTTTTAATTATTTAAGAATCCATCCTGACTTTTACCATTAGAAAAAACTATAAATAATTACGAAAATAATCATTAAAATGATTTTATATCATGTACTCAATCTATTCCTTTTACGAGGGGGTAAAAAAAATATGGACCAAAAAATTTACCGGCAAGATCCACATTATTATTCTTTGACCTTTTCTTCACTTAAATCCGTTGGCGAAATTCGGTACTCACATTATGCATACTCACTTAGGGTGAAGACATAAAGCGGCGGGTTCCCGGTGCAGACAAACCGGTACGGGTAGGTACCGATCCGTACAAGTAAAATATTCTAATGTTATCTTATGCGCTCAAACATAAAGAAACAGGTTGGGACTTGTCGGTACCGATTACGCGGACAGGGTCATACGGGCTTGAACCATGATGGTCAATGAAGACAGGTTTGCCTGTTTCCTTTATGTAAGGTATCCTGTACCGACCAGTACCGGCATGTCCGTACCGGAAAACCTGCTTCTTTATGTCCTCACCCTTACATACCTCTAGCGCACGGTCTATTATCAAGATTCAATTTTTTTAAGTAAGAATTGTTTTGACACCTGTTGTTCCAATAAAGGTTCCATCATTTTCATTTATAGATAGGCCAATAACTTTTTATAGTACTTTATAGATAAGATAACAAAGTGGAACAAAATAACATATGACGTCAAAATTGTAATTTCGATTATATAAGCTGATACAGCTTCTTGTGAAAATATCATTATCATTCCATCAAATAAAAATTACAAAGTTAACTACATATTAGATACTAGCAGCGCCCCGCGGTTTTACCCGCGTTGTGCCCGTTCCCGTAGGAAATCCGGGATAAAATGTAGCCTATAGCCTTCCTCGATAAATAGACTATCTAACAGTGAAAGAATTATTCAAATCGGTTCAGTAGTTTCTGAGATTAGCGCGTTTAAACAAACAAACAAACAAACAAAACAAACTCTTCAGCTTTATAATATTAGTATAGATTTTGAATTGAAACTACGTTTACCACTTCGCTTTTATTTTACACGTTTATCTGACGTTTCGGCTTCTTTACATGAACCATTTTACAGGTCTTCTGTGACCACGGCTCCTGTAAGTAAAGGGACCACTCATGGCGCTCATGGCTTAGTTTGACTAAGCGATGCTAGTTCATTGCGATTGTTAAGCAACGAGCAGCTCGGCCCCTACTTAGATGGGTGGCCGATAGTGGCATTTCTATCTAAGCGCTACCGTGCTTTGGAGGGCGCGATAAATTGTCGGTCCCGGTTGTTTTAATCGTTAGACTGTGTCGGAGGCCATTAGGCGGTCTAAAAAGTCCGACGCCAGGGTTGGCCACTAACCTACTCGAATGTATTTACTAGGTATGACTTTAATTTCATCTGACCTGCATCGGACTGACATCTATCATAACATTTAAACGCATGATAATTACACCAATATAATCCCTCGCAATATAAATAATGATAACTTCAGTTAGAACGTATCCATAACCTTACAGTTATACACATATTACTCATTTCCTCAATAATAAGCTAGCTGTGCCCCGCGGTTTCACCCGCAGCGCCCCCGTTCCCGTGGGAATTTTGAGATTTTTATTCCCTATAAACCTCACGGAGCCCGAGACCTTTCCAACGAATGCAAAACCGTGGAAATCGGTTCGTGCGTTCTAGAGTTATAGCGTCAGGGAGGAAAACCCGACTTATTTTTATATACATAGTAGATTACTCATTTCCTCAATAATAAAGCTGTGTGTAATTAGTTGCGACTTAACATCTTAAAGGAAAACAGAAAACAACAAGAACGACATTAAAACCGCGGTAATTGGATTCAGGAAACATCGTCCCTGCTTCATAATAGAATCTTAAATAAAATAACAATTTGTTTTCTATTACTTACTTCACTTTATTGCTATTTGCGGCGTAGCTTTCCGCGAACAGTACAAATAAAAGTTTCTAGGAATCCATTAAATAACTATTATGTAATAAAACGAACGACTAACCTGTAGTTTTGATAAATATGACAGACTATATTAGTTCGTCTGAATATTATATGACGTCAAACTTTAATGTTGAGCTTATGAAAGCTTTTTCATTCGTTAAAGTGGTTATATTTTTCAGCACGTACTTCACAAAACCTTAAACCGTAGCTTCAAAAAGTGATGAAAATAATAAAATTCAATAGATTTTACAATGGTTTACTGCGCGGAAGGTGACATAGCTGTCCTAGATAAATTATTAAATTTTAGAGATATATTGATTTGGGCCACGTCCGCAGGGCGCCGTTCGGTCGTCGACCCCTTGTTTGTGACTTCATACCGAAACCTGACGATGCACTTTGACTGCACCGATTGCACCCGAAACCCCCTACTCCCGACCTATCCCATGAAACCACCCTTAACATCACACGTAACTGACTCAATACTTACTTACATATACTTACTGTTGCGAAATCTCAGTAAAGAAAACTCCTTGCTGAAATAAACATTAGTTCTTAGTAAAAGTACGCGATGAAACCTCCTTCATTCTAAAGCAAAATGAGAAAAGTTCTCGTTTCAAAAATAATTTCGTCTTACATATATAACCTCTCTACACGGTTCTTTAGGAACAGCTGCAAAATCTAAAATTAGAATGATTCCAAGTTTGAATAAAGCGTGGACCTTAATATAGTATTAGGGAAAGATTGAACTTTCTCGATAGGGGTGGTATTAATGGAGCCCTGCAGTCAGTGGGAGGGCTTTATGCTAAATATAGGTATAGATACTGTACATATAACCTGAAAAGTAATCAAATTATAAAAGACCTTATTACGCTACGTTATATCTACCTAATAAGTATTCATTGTTTGAACACTTTGTTCCAACGTTTCAATACCTACATTAACTGTGTAACAAAGCTTTTATTATGTGTGGCCATTGACATGAAAGAAGACATTATAACGACAATACGGAGGCACAATTGGTTTTCTTAGTTTGTATTATAAAATCAACATAAACAACTCTTCATGGTAAATTCGAGTACTCGATAGATATTTATGCGATTTTATTGTTTAACTAGCAGCGCCCCGCGGTTTTACCCGCGTTGTGCCCGTTCCCGTGGGAATTTCGGGAATTTTTTTACATAAAAACCTTCCTCTTGAATCACTCTACCTATTATAAAAAACCGCATCAAAATCCGTTGCGTAATTTTAAAGATTTAAGCATACAGACAGACAAACAGACAGACAGACACGAAAAAGAGACGACTTTATTTTATACTATGTAGTGATAGCCAATTTTAAAGCGTAGTTTGGTAATAGCTAATAGGGGGTACTAAATATTATAATTCACGACCCCATTGGCACTTCCAGTCAAGTGTTACGGCCAAACAAAAGCCATTAAGAATAAAAATACTATCATTGTACACAATGTATATCCAAAAAGGTCATCAATTTACCAAATATCAGCAAGAGACTTCAAAGAATTTAAGGGTGGTGGTCAATAAGGAATTTGTCGATGGTTTCAAATTGTTTATTGGATTCTATATTGGTTTTGGCGTAGCGACAGACGAGATGGCTTTCAGAATACGAACCGGGCGGCGGAAACGAATAAAGAGTCTGGATAGTGACGCAATCTGCGAATACTCAATGAAAATACATAAGTACTCACGTTATACGGCTAGCCGCAGATATCATAAAACTGTTTATGTCAGAGCGTAGTTACGACGTTCATAGTGACACGATATTTTACTACATCAATCTCTGAAAGTAGTGCCCCAGAGCAAGCACTGTAACAAAAACATATCCACATTAATTCCACTCGCGTTCTCTCCTACTATAATTAATTAAGAGCCGTCAACAACTTGCCCTTGTAAAATTTTCCTCCAACATAGAGAAACAAGCTTGACAAACAAATATAACTTTCTAATGAAAACCTAAGTATGGGGTTCCTATTCTTAGAACGATAATAATCTTTAAATAAGTTATCGTCGCAAAACAACAACAGGTAAATCAAAGAATCGATAAGAACAAACGTAATTAAATATCGAGTACGGACATGAAATGGAAATTGAAATCAAACTGACCGTCAAACGTCTGAAGTCGATGTTAAAGTCGTAGAGTTAAGCTGACTCATAAAACTGTCAGGAATAATAGAGTCATTTAGATTAAAAATGTTGGTAGTAGGAATAAGATGAATATTTGTGTGGCGATCGATAGCGGAGTGGTGTGCGGGGCGGGGTGGGTGGTGTTGTGCGGGGGCGGGCGGGGCACGGGCGGGCGGCGGTGAGACGGGGTTGTTTCATTGAGAACGTGTGGGCGGCGCGCGTGGGCGAATGCTTATAAAGCCGCCCGACCCCACTCTCCCACGTACAGTCGTGACCAGACCGCGCTCAACGAAACATCTACTGAAAAGTGTTCATTGTTCAACATGCATCCTGCAACCTCAAGGTAGGCAATCTAGTTATTTTTAAACACCGGTACATCTCAAAAATTATATTTTTTATTGCAATTTTTAATTCTATATTTAACTTTGACCTGCTTTTGAGTTTAACAATCCATTATTTTAATATTGAGCTTTAATTATAATTAATAAATGAAGTGGCTAAACATTAACATTTGTGTTCATTGTTGTAGGATACTAACACTCTTGCTCGGCTACTTAGTAGCTCACGCTAAGACATATCCTATGCAAACATGGCCTATGTACCAAAGCCCTAGAGAATACACCGACGACGAATATTATTATGCACCGAAAGTGCAGTATTACTACGATGCCCCTGCGATGAGCATGCCCGACCAGCACGCTCAGTTCCCGTACTTCTATGACCCGTACGGACATTTCGCGCCCAACGACATGCCCAAGGAACAGGAGGAGAGGATGGCGGCCCTGCCCATTGGCCAGGAGACGTGGTTCGAGAGCGACACCACGCCCCGCTGGCGCTCTAACGACGTGGATGACGTCAGTGCGGCCTTCCTCGACAATTTGATCCTCACACAAATGGCTCAAGACGCACAACGACGCCGCGAAAATGCCCGCGCAGCTTTTCCGCCTGTTGATTACGAGGAGAGAGATGTCGAGGACGAGGACGTCCGCGAACTGAAAGCCTTGGCTGGCAAGCCTCTGTACCACGTCCCCAAAACCGGGCCCCACTACGACGAGGACGACTACCCGGCTGATGACGGCTTCATCAACTGGAACGGAAACAAAAGAAGCGTCTCCACACCAACTCCTTCGACCACAACTGAAGCGGCCCCTAAGGAAGGACAAGATGAAGTAGTGATGCCCCGACCCTCGCAGAACCACAACCACCACAACCAGAACCAACAAATGAAGCGAAACAACTTCTATAACACTATTGCCCAGCTATTGGCAACCAAGTCTACGAAAACCCAAGTAAGTTTTACGATGCAATAACAAAATCTCATACATATATTAATTCTAATAGCGTATGGTGTATTAGGAGATACATGTCTATTAAATATTATAGAGTGGTATGTAGGGCTGTGAAAACCCCGAATTCTATAAATAGCCCGGCGATGGGTGTCGGGGGAGGCGGCGGGTGACACAGTGGGCTCGGGCCGCGCCGGGTCAATCGAGCGGGGCGGAACGCCACCTACATTTAGCTCTCATCCGTTTGATAACACTATCTTTAGCCCATACTTTATTAATAACTTGTTTTTTTTTTGTCAATAGGAGCAACCGAAAGAGCGAAGAATCGAGAAACGCTTCGTCGCCGGCGACTCCGACCTGGTCCTGGAACTCCGAGGCCTCAAGCACCGCATCCGCACTTAAACAACAAGCACCTGAATTAGAGCCAACTAAAAATGAGACTGAGTATATTATGTAGAATTTGTAGAAATTTCATGATAAAGCGCAAACACGATACGGAATATCAAAATAAAAAAAATATATAGACATTGTATTCTCGCAGTTATCTAAGCGTGAATGTAGTAATTAATCCTTATAAAATGTATTAACTGTATTACTACTTAGATACAATCGCAATTCCTATGATCCTTTTAAATAGATTGAACTATTTGTGTATAAATCATTACATAATTTTGTATAGAATAAATTCCAGGGAATGGGCTAATGATCGTACAAAAATGACTATAATCTGATGAAAGATGTCTATTGTAAATTGCATGGAATATAAAGTAGTTGTAAGTGGAAGTTGCTCCCTTCAATGTGCAGCTATTACATTGAATATCGCACGTCTCGTGTGTTGTACATATTGTGTAGTATAACTGACTATGTTAAGAATTTAATATTATTTAGATAGACAAACAACTTTTCGATACGGTTCTTTATTACGCTAAACTCAACATCTAACATTATCTGAACTTTGGCAAATACCTACAAGTTATATGATTGCAAGGCCTATCTTTCGAGAACCGATTAATTTCAGGTGCTAATTGATTTTAATCTTCATTGTAATTACGGTCTACGCGGACAATACCACAAAAATAACTTTGCAAAGCAAAATGTACGTAGGTATACTATTTCTAAGGCAAATTGATTCTCTCGGTGAAAGGGGATTAAGTGATATTTTAGCTTTATGGCTTCTTATGTAACGATTTTAATGAAACAAAGCGGTCTAAGATCGTTCCTTAAATTACGTAAAACCAATGTCCGAAAAAATTTTGCATAACGTTTGTACACATTTTGTAAATCACCTATCGTTATCATCCTAAATTTTTGCTGCCATCCTTGTATTTTTTAAATATTTTGGCTACATAGTATAAAAATTTTTGATAAGAATATCTTTCCAAAGCACATATCTATTACGAGTAAAGTCAAATTACCTACTTTCATGTGTTGAATAAAAAATATTTCAATTTACTTTAGTTTATAAATATCAATTAGTAAACCTGTAGAGTATTATTATTAGTCATGTTAAAGGATTGTTGTCGTTTATAAAAAAAAAGTAAAAACAATATTACGGTACTTCGTAACTTCGTAGAGAAACTGAATGGATATTTTGTTAATTTTCTTTCTCCCTTCGTACTACTAATTTCCTAAAATAAGACGAATACTTGGCATGATACAAGTAGAGACAGCAGTACAGTTATTAGATGTATGTATTTGTGCCGAGAATATTGCTCATAATTGTAAACTATCTATACTATTGTCTACGCATCGTATCTCTATTTTATATAAACACTATGAACTATAAATATTTTTTAATTAATTAGTTAGGTGACTATGTACCTACTTATACGATTGAATTTAGCAAAATATGACAAAGTTGTATGAATTACCTAATACAAAAAAAATAAAGTGAACATGATGAAGAAATAACAATTTATTTTTATTGAACCCTATATTCAGAGGTCTAGGCCACGTGTGCCATCAACACCCTGGCATCTTCGTGAATACGTGGGATACCCTGGGTACCTACCCAAAGTATATTGGCTATGATACATATCACTATAGACATTTACATTATTACATCAAATTAATGATAGATAATGAAATTGATAGCCAATTTTAGAAGATTTTCACTTCTAGGCATTTATAGATTAGAGAACGTGAGACTAAAACACGAGGAATACCACACATTATGACTACATTAACGGCACTTCAGCAGTTGAAAGTGGCTCATGCAAAATAAGCAAACCGTATGTCATACATAACATATGTTTAGCGCCTTTTGAAATTATGGGCTACAAGTGGGAAATTAAATATGAAAGGTCGATAGAGCAACTAGGTATGTACCTAAAGGGCAATGACGACTTTGTAATTTTTGAAGACTAATCAAACACACTAAACAGAGAGATGTGAACAAAGAGCGGAGAGGCCTTTGTCCAGTTGTGGGACATAGAATAATAATAATAAATATTGCAAAAAAAACCTACTGTTCTGTGTATATAATGGTACATTAAAAAGTACATATCTACGTACTGACTGTAACGTTTTATTCATAACTAGCAGCGCCCCGCGGTTTTACCCGCGTTGTGCCCGTTCCCGTGGGAATTTCGGGATTTTTTTTACATAAAAACCTTCCTCTTGAATCACTCTACCTATTACAAAAAACCGCATCAAAATCCGTTGCGTAATTTTAAAGATTTAAGCATACAGACAGACAAACAGTGTGACAGACACGAAAAAGAGACGACTTTATTTTATACTATGTAGTGATTATCATTCCATCATTCCATCCAACATTTTAGTATTAAGTCCTTCCTATATGCACCCATTAGTGTTCTTTACAACATATTCTTTGATAACTTTGACAACCGGATAGTACCACCTAGTTCTACTATACCTGCCAGTGCCATTGTAAGTAAAAGCTTTATAGGCACGAGTGTACCTTATAGGTACCTTGTCGTATAGAAGCCTGCCTTCGAATCAGGTCACTCTGTGGCTTGACCTAAATGCTGAGATGCGTTATAGCTGACCTAGATTGCAACCTATATAAATATTATCGATATCGAACAATGATATTCTTTTGATATTGGTTTAATGGCTGCTTATATGAATGGTTAATCTATAAATACCTATTTATGTATGTAATTATATTTTAAAGCGGTTATAGTTTGAAAGTAGTTTTATAAGGTTTTAATAAATGACTACTAACCACTTTTATTTGATACGATTTGTAATATAAATAGACTTGTGATATATATAGATTTACATGAACACATAGGTTGTTATTATTATAAAAATATTAGATCTTTAAATAACGTCAAATAAAGTAAACCAAAGTAAAATACCTAAATAAGTATTTACCATTCAATATTCAAAACTCAACTAACAAACGAGAGCAAATCGATGCGTTATGCAGTGTAAAATTCTGGAATGAAATTGTCAGTTCGAGAAAATGTGTAGGAGGATCCGGGGAGGGCTTAAAGGTCACAGGATGACATTTTATTTATAGCGAGTGACTGTAGTGCAGGTTTCAACGCAGTTCGGATTTTTAACTCTTTACCTATGTAGGTAATTAATACATACCTACTTGCTAATATCTTATTAATCTAACTGAATAAGGTGCCTTAACCTGTGTAACTCCCAACCTTAATAAGTAACCTATTCTAGTATCTATTTACCGAGTTAACTGAAGAGTTTCAGGATTCAGGCAAGCCAACTAATCAGACGGTAGGTACACCCACACGTACTATCTGTATTCAGTACCCTCCCACTAGTAACCTTTAACCTTTAGCTAGAACCTCGCGCCACCTACGCGCGGACCTCGACTAAATCTCTATATTTATATAAAAACGTGACCTGAGAATACACAAACGGAAGCCCTATTAGCGAAAACTCTGGGAAATTTCTTACTTTACTTTTTTATATAATAAAATGAGGAAACTTGATGAGGCCATTGAATTACTTTCTGCGTGTTTGTATTGTTAAAGTTTAATACACTGCGTAGTATTGTAGTCAATTGAAACTTCTCCTTGTCCGAAATGGATGCCCGGACAAATTCACACATGGTTAATATGACCTATGTGTGAGCTGGTGTGAGTCTCAGTTCTTGACTCCACCTAATAATGGCAATTAGTAAGGAAGGTACGAAATGCAAGAAGGTAAACCATGATGAAGCTACTGTAAATATTGCATTTTTTTTCTTATGTTTTATAATCAAATATTAATTTACTTACACGTCTTGGTGTGTGCTTAAAATCAATAGAAACCGGTGTTATTTGGGACATCGGGTGTTATTCGGGACACTCAAAATTTTTATCTTCTTGGTAATATTTTTTATGCTTCTAATACTAGGAATTTAATGTATCCTGGTGAATGATTTTATATTGCCATCCGCAATGTACAAAAAACGCGGTACAAAAAATGATGTTAATTTTAATGGACTAAAACTTTTTAATTTAGAAAAATATTATTAACACCTACATAAAGTTACGCTATTCGGGAATATACTGCGATGCTCTGTCACTTGATCAAGCATAATTTTTATTGCATCTACTAAATTTATTTACAACGGTGTTATTTGGGACAGGTTTTGGTGTTAGTGCGACAATCATCGTGTGGCGATGGAAATGATGCGATTTACCATGGATTATTAAATTCATGAAACACATTATAAGTGTGTCAGAGTAATGTCAATTTCAATGTCACTGTCATGTGTACATTTCACAAGAATTTGACGTCGTTCATTCCATGATTTTTTTCTTTCATTCAATTTCTCTCGGAAATGTAAATCTAAATTTCGCAAAGTTTTCAAAAAGTTTTTGTTTTTTTATATTTTTTTGTGTAACTATATACTTACATGAAAAACCCTTTGCAAATATTGTTAGTGAATTGTTAATAACTGCATTCATTTTATATGAATTGTGAGAAAATGTACTGTTGTACAATAAAACTGTGATATCATTATCCCGTTAGTCAGCTTCAATCCACGTCAGAAGTTCTTTTTAAGAGTTTTTAAGTAAAATAACAATGCGGAGAGCTAAAGGGTATCAAGATTTGGATGATAGTGCGGTAGGACCAAGGCCACAGGCTCCACCGATGCCTCCTCCGCAGGAAATCGAGATGGCATCGGTATCCGTAGTCCCTGATGGTATGCACTTATTTTTTCTTTCAGTTTTAATTTTAAAGCGTCTGACTGAATCACATAGGAATGATGGAAAAAAAATCAAGTTATGTACTCAAAAGCACAAGATGCGTCTGTAAAATAAGAAGGCAGTATAAGTATCAACCCAAACCTCCATAATACCTTTATGAAGGAGGTATACAATTTTACCCGAACCTACTTAGTATATATAAAGGAGGTATCTTTTGATCCAAAACTCCATGGCATCTACAAAAGAGGTATAAACCTTTAGCCTACACCTTCTTACTTTAGAGGAAGGAGGCATAAATATCAACCGAAACCTCTCTATTATTTACAAAGGAGGAATTGAGACTTCATATACCTCCTTCGTAAATGATACCCAAACCTTGTTTAAGTATAAACAAAGGAGTTACATATTAATATACACCAAAGCTTCCTTAGTATTTATGATGGAGATTTAAGTCCCAACCCAAATCTCATTTTCATATAAGTACAAGAAGAAGTTCTTATCACACCTTGGTATTTATAAAGGTGGTTAAGATCAGCAGTACTTACAAAAAAGCAGTAAAAGTAGTATTTCCAAAAAAACTTAGAACACAATTTTATCAAATTATCTTGCTATATATACAACTTGAAAGTACAACTGCAGTTCTTTCTTTTCTCCTCAGATACTTTCACAGTAACACAAGCAGTGAATGCACTGGGATTTGGATGGTTTCAAGTAAAATTGTCGCTGTGTACTGGATTATGTTGGATGGCAGATTCCATGGAAATGACCATTTTAAGCATACTCTCCCCAGCTTTACATTGTGAATGGAATATCAGCAAGTGAGTGATGTATTCTGTGATATGTTGGTTGTTTTATTATTCCTAACTGAACTAGTGATAAGTTGCTGAGTTAGAAATGAACCTACTCCAAGTAAGCCTACTTCAAAACTCCTAATCTTTATACATATTTGCAAATTTGTATGTATGTATGATCCGTTTCATGTCAAATTACCTGAAGCTGTTTTTGAAGAATTATAGAAGTAAATAGACAAAACTTGGAAACAGAAATATAATAGGATACTTAGATCTCAATACTCATAACAGATATGCTGAAAACTAAAGGCCTCATTCATTAATGTTTATTAACAGCATTTTGACTACTACAAGTAGTTTGTCCCTTTCTAATGTACACTATTTTTCAAAGAGCAAAAGAGACAAACTCTCTATAACAGTGTTCAGTTAAAGAGTTTTTATGATTAAGGCAAGGCAGTAACTACAGTACAGCGATGTTTTCTGCAGTTCATATCACTACATAGTATAAAATAAAGTCGTCTCTTTTTCGTGTCTGTCTGTTTGTCTGTCTGTATGCTTAAATCTTTAAAATGACGCAACGGATTTTGATGCGGTTTTTTGTAATAGGTAGAGTGATTCAAGAGGAAGGTTTTTATGTAAAAAAAATCCCGAAATTCCCACGGGAACGGGCACAACGCGGGTAAAACCGCGGGGCGCTGCTAGTACAATATATACCAAGAACATGTTCCTAAATTTTTCTTTTATACAAACACTTATATGAAAATTTACATCACCACAATACAAATGTTACAAATATCAGCTTCTCTAAATATGTACTTAATTTAAGTTTAACATAGTAATTATTGGATATAAAGTTGCTTGTCAAATGCATGTTATCCATCCACAGATACCAACAAGCATTGACTACAACAGTTGTGTTTCTAGGGATGATGTTAAGCTCCACATTCTGGGGGAACCTCAGCGATAGATACGGAAGAAAAACTGTATGTATGAAGTACTATATAAAATATTTATTATTTCTACCACACAATATGAAGGGAATTAGAGACGCACATTGTATGTGTTCCAAATAATAATAACTTTCTCTTTATGACATGGCCCATGTAACGACTACTATCCGTAGAGAGTAACCGGGACCGACGGCTTAACGTACCCTCCGAAGCATGGAACCATCTTTCTTTTCGGGCAATCAGGTGAATCAGCCTGCAATGCCCTAACCAAACTGAGGGCAGTCTCACAAAGAGATTTTTGAGAGATATTGTCCCCACTGGAATCGAACCCAGAACCTCCGGATCGTGAGCCGGGCGTTCAAACCACAAGACCACGGAGGCTGTTGACTTGTTTTAATGACTAATGACTGGCTTATTTTAATTAATACACAGAGAATTAATTGACATTCTAAAGTGTCTCTAGACTTAGAAGTCCTCCTGATATATAATATGTATAATGATGATAAATTTTCAATACGATCTATCTATTCTAATTTTATAAAGAGGAAGACTATTTCCTGTTCAAAAAAGTGTATCAGTGCGAACCCACTAAATCTGAAAAAATAACGTAAGCAATGATTTACAAAAATTTCACACTATCGCCATCTATTGGGTCGCGGCTGGAACTAGTATAAACTAAATCAGATAAAAAGATTGCAAAGGCCAGGTAGGATAAGTGATAGTGTATTTTGTTCAGATTGTTATTGGTTGATGCAATGTTTTCTTTTCTACCCGCAGGCTCTTAGTATGTGCGGCGTCCTCCTCTTCTACTACGGCCTGTTAAGTTCTATAGCCCCCAACTTCTTGTGGCTGTTGTTCTTGAGAGGTCTGGTCGGATTTGCTATTGGATGTGTGCCTCAGTCGTAAGTATTATATTTGTAATTAAATATTCATACATACAAGAATTCAATCTATTAAACAGATGAACAATCTGTTTGATAGATTGAATTCTTGTATGATTGCGCTCATATATAACCAGTCTATTTGTCGTGACACACTCTGTCGAGCAGATAAAGATGCGGAGACTGCCAAAAGGCGTATTACTCTATTACTGAGAATACTCAGTATGTTCAGACTCAGACGTTTGGAAATTATTATCTTATATGACTCTATTAGTAAAAAATGTTAATACAATCATAAAAAAGTACAACCCCTCTGAGTTTTTTGTTAGTTCTTCTCAGTAGATCGCGCTTTGCGAACTTATGTAAACTTTGAGTCGGCGGAAGAATGTCCTCATAATGAAGACCCGGAGGATAAGGTTACATACGGGACTGCGTAAAACGCGAGTTATATGGTGGGGGGCTGATAGTAGATTATAATTATTATTGAATATCCTTGATAGTAAATAAATCCTACTTCCTACTAATATTATAAATGCGAAAGTTTGTGAGGATGGATGTATGTATGGATGTATGTTTGTTGCTCTTTCACGTAAAAACTACTGAACGGATTTGGATGAAACTTTACAGGTTATACATCAGAATAACACATGGGATACATTTTATCCCGAAATTCCCACGGGAACGGGTACAACGCGGGTAACACCGCGGGGCGCGGCTAGTACTCGTATTATTATAATTAAATATCTAATTGTCGAATACCAGCAAACCAACTGAATGTCTCATAATAATTGTATGGTTATGTTACGTTGAATTATATTTCTTTACTTAGTTGTAATTAACTATAGTTAAGTTGACCTTATTTGGAGTCAAAAACATGTGTATATTAGTAAGATCATACCTTTAATCCTGTATTTACTTGGCATGTTACAGAGTCACACTGTACGCGGAGTTCCTACCAACAAAACAGAGAGCTAAATGTGTGGTTCTTCTTGATGTAAGTTTTTCAACTGACTTCAAAAAGGAGGAGTTTTTATTTTGTCGACTTTTTAATCATTTGCTTATTGTGTTCGTTTGTTGTCAGTGTTTTTGGGCATTGGGTGCGTGTTTAGAAGTAGCGTTGGCGTTGGTGGTGATGCCGACGCTCGGCGTTCATTGGTTGTTGGCGCTGTCTACCATACCGCTGCTTATATTCGCAATAATATGTCCTGTGAGTATTGTCCTTTATACGTTGCTTCTTTGAATACTGACGAGGAAAGCCGTGGCGAAACCATCTTGTTTCCTTGTGGTGGGAAAACGCGACAGACAAGAAGGGTTACCTTACTACCCTTGGTAAGGCAAAGTAGGAAAATAAAATAAAAATAAATAAAATAAAAATATTATAAATGCAAAAGTTTGTGAGGATATATGTATGTTTGTTACTCTTTCACGAAAAAACTACTGGACGGATTTGGATGAAACTTTAGAGTAATATACATCAGAATAACACATGGATACATTATATCCCGAAATTCCCGCGGGAACGGGGTACAACGCGGGTAGCGGGGCGCGTAATTTATACATTATATCAGTTTGTTGTATTTGCAAAAATGTGTAATTCATTGATGGTTTTTTAATTTCAGTGGCTGCCAGAATCTGCAAGGTTTCATGTAGCTAGCGGACAGCCTGACAAGGCTCTGGCTACACTTGAACAGGTAAAAAAGCGTTTATACTACGTTATCATTTAGTGTTCTAACAGTTCTGTGCGAGCTACCGTTCGTTCTTGTGATAAATGAAAACACTTGAGTGAGCGAACATGTTCGTTCTGTGATGGTCAGCTGAAAACTATCCGTCTTCATTTATATTCAACCACCGAAGCAGACAGCTCAAAACAAAATGTTTGTAAAGAACACTAGTAAAAGAAACCCTATACGTCAAATCGGCCTAAATTCCATTTTTATTATATTACTAGCAGCGCCCCGCGGTTTTACCCGCGTTGTGCCTATTCCCGTGGGAATTTCGGGATGAAAAATAGCCTATAACGTTCCCGTTGAATGTGGCTATCTATTACAAAAAGAATTATTCAAATCGGACTGATAATTCCCGAGATTACCTCGAACATACAAACACACAAACAAATTTGACCTCTTTATAATATTAGTATAGATGATATGCAAAGCGTGAGCCATCTAGTCATTTCGTATTTACATGAGAGGATTTTTACCATGTTAGCCAATACATTACTAACATTTCTGATCATCCTAACTATTTCAGATAGCTCACGACAACGGAAGGCCTATGCTGTTGGGTCGTTTGGTCTGCGACGACTCCGTCGGCATCGGACAGCGGGGGAGACTGAAGCATTTACTCATACCTCAACTGAGGAATACTAGCTTACTGCTGTGGTTTATTTGGTAATTATCCTACTTATAATGTTTGTTGCTCTTCCACGATAATACTACTGAATTAATCTTGATGAAAATGGGCATATCTATGCTTCAGCGTCTGGTATAACACATAAACTATTTTCTTCCCGAATTCCCCACGGGATCGAGAGTAACGCAGGTAAAACAGCGGGGCGCTGCTAGTAATATCCAGTATTTACACCAAAATTACAATGTAAGGTCGCATACAGTAAAAAAGGGAAAAAAGAAGCAAGAAAAAATATAAAGAAGAAATTAATAAGTCCTCTAGGCGATCAAAAAAATATCGACACTAGTGGTCCACTAACGTAGGTAATGTAAATATACCCGGACAAATGCATACACGGTTAATTAGATCCAAACTAAGCTCTAAGCTTGTATTATGGAATCTAACTAACTGATATACTATTACATATACATACACAAATACTTTATCTTATATATAAAATTCTCGTGTCACAGTGTTCGTTCGCGTACTCCTCCGAAACGGCTCGACCGATTCTCATGAAATTTTGTGAGCATATTGAGTAGGTCTGAGAATCGGCCAACGTCTATTTTTCATCCCGAAATTCCCGCGGGAACGGGTACAACGCGGGTGAAACCGCGGGGCGCAGCTAGTCTTATATATAAAATTCTCGTGTCACCTAGTGTTCGTTCGCGTACTCCTCCGAAACGGCTTGACCGATTCTCATGGAATTTTGTGAGCATATTGAGTAGGTCTGAGAATCGGCCAACATCTATTTTTCATCCCGAAATTCCCGCGGGAATGGGTACCGTGGTTGAACTCCTCTGAAACGGATCGACCGATTCTCATTAAATTTTGTGTGCATATCGGGTAGGTCTGAGAATCGGACAACATCTATTTTTCATCCCGAAATTCCCGCGGGAACGGGTACAACGCGGGTGAAACCGCGGGGCGCAGCTAGTAAGTATATATAATTAACACTCAGTTGTCGCCACCAACTATGTCTGCCCATAGTGTTGACTCCGGGCGGGAATCGAACCCCCAACCCCCGACACAGTAAGCGCTCTCACTGCCACTGTGCCAACGGGCTTGTCACTCAGGTAGTCGATCTTACTTATAAACCATATACTTTTCTTCATTACAGGATGTCCTGTGCATTTTGCTACTACGGCCTAGTGCTAATGACTACCGAACTGTTTGAAAACGAACCGGGTTCATTGGAGGAACCGTGCGCCGCTGACTGCCGCCCGCTGCAGACTACCGACTATATGGATTTGTTGTGGACTACGTTGGCTGAGTTTCCAGGTACTCGCATTTAAAAAAAAACGTAGTTATGTGAGAGTCTTTTGTACTGGCCTAAAAATTTAATCGCAAGGTATAGGCACTCACTGAAAATTCGAGTATACTCTATTTCTTTTGGATTGGCACAAAATGTGGACCAATGTCGTCAATTTTCCAGCCGAAGACGATTGCTCCTGAAGAGGAAAAAGGTTTAGTGATTTTATTTCATTCTTACCCTATATCTAAACCTTTTTCCTCTGCAGAAAAAATCGTCTTCGGCTGGAAATTTACCATTGGTCCACATTTTGTGCCAATCCAAAAGAAATACAGTATAAGTTGACCTTTTTCTTAGCGATAAATCGTTCGTTCTTACGGTAAACAAAAACACTTAAGCGAGCGAGCTGCTGATAAAATACCAATTGATTTTAAAGTAAGAAAAATGTAGGGTTTATTTATTAAATATCTTGTTAATTCTACTTTTCTAGTCTTATTAATTGTATTCATTTTTATTACAGGAATATTCGCAACAATATTTGTGATTGAAAAGTTTGGACGTAAACGGACAATGGCATTCCAGTTCGTGATATTCGCAGGTTGTGTTTGTATCCTCATTTACAATGGCAAGTAAGTAACAGACAGAATGTGGAACTTTTTCTACCTTCTCAAAATACACTTTGAAATTTGATGTTAGGGGACCCCTACACCGAAATCATGCGTAGCCACGTTTGATATCAACCTATTATACAATAGCTTTAGCGAAAAGACTCCCTTAGATAGGTAGACTCCCTTGTGATAATGGTAATGACCCGAAATTTGTATTAAAATGTTCAATTAATTTTGTGTTTCAGCCGAACATTCCTGACGTGCATATTGTTTTTGGCGCGAGGTATCATCGCTGGACTTTTCCAAGCTGCATATGTTTATACGCCAGAGGTAAATATTTGTTTTTAAATTGTTATAAAAAGGGAAGTTTTCACCAGAACTAGGCTGGTGCAGCAAAACGCACGTGACATCTTGCAGCGAAGAAAGACGTATGGACTCGATATGGTCGAGTAGATTAGTAAGCAATCATGCCGTCGGAAGGTGGAACAGTTCATTTACTTTTATTTTCGTATTTCACTCAGTGACACGTCTGGCAGCAAAGTGAAACAACAAATACATATATATATTCTTATAAAGTATTTGTGTATGTATATGAAGTAGTATCAGTTAGTTAGATTCCATAATACAAGCTTAGAGTTTAGTTTGGGTCTAATTAACCGTGTGTAAAAAAAACGAAAATTTTCGAACCGTTCCAACGTTTTTGGATTTATGCATTAAGTGTCATTAATTTATATATTCCCATACTCCCACATGCCATATTAAATGAACGAAAAATCTACGGCATTTTGAAAGGAACTGCGGATGAATGTTCATTTCATTCTAGCTTAAGGCTAAGCGAAATCTAAGTTTAACGCTAAGTAATTTGTCGTAAATTGTTTTAGGTGTATCCGACTGCCTTGAGGTCAACTGCTGTCGGCGCCTGCAGCGGAGTAGCGAGGCTCGGAGCCATGATTACACCGTACGTCGCTCAGGTATGTACTAATTAAAAAAATAACTAAAATATTACTTGATTCAATTGTAAGCCTTGATATGATATCACAACGTCTATTTAGATCTCCATGTGAAACTTCTTCCTCTTGTAGTTTAAATGAGCCGAAATCTCTCAATTATACTTGAAATGTATTATTGTATAGTAGCTGCATTTTCACTTAGTGCTCTAAACATTTGCTTGCTCTTTCTTTAACAGAATGAAAGACCGAGCAAGCGATATATTACAGACATTTTAGGAAATTTTGAGAAACCGCAACTTTATGGCTCAATCTAATGTCCTACTTATATTGTACTAGCAGCGCCCCGCGGTTTTACCCGCGTTGTGCCCGTCCCCGTGGGAATTTCGGGAATATTTATACATGTAAACCTTCCTCTTGAATCACTTTACTATGTAACGATTTTTTATTCTAGGTGCTGTTAAAGAATTCAATAGCAATTGCTACTGGAGTATACTCTGTGGCGGCTCTACTAGCGGCCATTGCTTGTCTGTTGCTGCCCATAGAGACTAAAGGACGAGAAATGAGGGATACGGTGACTCCTTCCATGTAATTATAAGCAAAAACGTAATTATAAGGAAAACATGTTTGTTTATGGTTCTACTAGACCATTTGGTGAGAAAAACTGGTTAACCAGTAAAGTGGGCGAAGAATTTTTATTAATTGCACTTAATTATTTTGTACGTCATCTACACGAAAATATGCGTGTAGATTTTTATAGAAAGAATTATATCGAATATATTCGAAAACAAATTCGTGTCGATATTCTTTGACCTCGGTCAAAATGATATATTTGAATAGCACACAGTAGTCTTTACTAAATTGAATCTCTTATAAACTCGCAATTTATATACCTCTGTGTATTATAAATATTTTTACTAATGAACAGTGTTAACAAAGTTAATCATAATAATTATCTGAGTGCTAAATTAGCGAAATTATTTATTTATAAATGTGACTAATATTAATTCTATATTAAGAGAGAGTCAAATCATTCTATTTATTTATTAACCTTTTGTTTACCGGCATTAGAAACACAATAGAAAATCAATTGTGTCTGGCTTGATATCGCGTCCGCGGGATATGAGGGGTTAATGTATCAAGTTGGTGCTGATTTTTATAACTATAGAAGTTTATACATCTAGTTACTTTATAGACTGACATTTTAATAATATATACGGTTAAACTTATGCTTGACCTTGTAAACGAAAATTGACAAATATATATACTATCTTTGACCGTTTTTTTCTAGATTTTCTCTAATTTTATGAAAATTGTATCGAAATAACCTCTGCCATAAAGGCATCTAATAATAATTGAATTATGAGCTAATTACTGAAACTGAAATTTTACATTTTCTAAGCCTTTTTAGAAGAAACCTGGTCAAGTATATATCTTTTTAACTATTTATTTACGCGACATAATTATTCTCAATCCTATGTGATACTCATAATGCATTTCTAGATATTTAAGTAATTTATTAAGTGCACAGTCATGGATCTTCGATATAACCACTACGATACTGAAACAAAGGCATAGATCAGCACTACCTCAAGGAACATAAATCGAAAAATATCTTCGCATAAACTTCAAAAACCTGAAAAATTATATGAACATAAGGGACACAATTATAATGAAAATGTGTCCCATTGTCCATAATAGTTTCTTGAGAGCAAATGTCACAAAAACAGTATTTTTGTTAAATCTCAATTCCTTTCTTACTACTCATTGCCCATCTTAAATACATTGTTCAAAGCCTATAATACTTGTAATAGAATAGATATAACCTATTTACTAATGCAATAACATTGGTGCTACATGTTTCATGTCAATCTAGGTTTAAGTTGAATCTCTGTACTTATTGTAACGCATTTAACGTCGATTTCGGCAACAACTCATTTATTATTTAACTTATTATATACAACTTAGATATACTTAATGTAGCAAATCTAAGACTGATGTCAACTAATGAGCAATCTTTTAAAAATGTTTTTAGTCATTTTACTATCTGACTTAAGTATATGTATTTTTTTATTAATTAATCCGTCCTTTTTCAACCCCCAACGCAAAGCTACCATATCTTTTATCGTTAATTCAAGTTTTGTAGGTACTATGTAGCATTTGGAATTATAGTTCCAAAACAGATGATCTACTCTTGATGTAAGCGACTGTTTGTAAAAATTTGCAGTCAGGGGTTCGAACAATTTAAATTTTATATAACCTAACAAAAAAATTTAATAACCACTGAATAATAACTATGAAATAATGAAACCCTCTCATTATCAAAAAATCCACCCGTTTTAAACTACGATTGTAATTTGGCTTTCAAAGTGTCGATCATTCCAATGTAAAAAAGTAATAGAACATAGTGGAAATTGTGGAAAAATTACATGGATGAGTCCAAAAATAGTGTCACAAAAAAGGTTCAATAAAATTATTATATTATATTGCTTTTTTAAGTCGGTAATTGTTATTGGCCCAAAATCGAGAAGAGTGGCGGGAATGGGGGCGAGGCCTTTGCCCAGCAGTGGGACATTACGGGCTAACAGTAACAGTAACAGTAATTGTTATTTATTGGTGCAGTCTATTGACAGTATTAAAATATTAATTTAGTGTACGTATGATTAGGTGAGTTGGCGGTAAACCGGTTTTAGGCGAAAATGGCATAAGTGTCAATTAGTGTAGTATAATAGTATGTGGTATACATGCTCTTGGTAGGTTGGAATAATATCGCTTCTAACGTCAAAACTATAAGCGCCTTAGTCCTACCGCCACCTTCCCTTACTGTACTAGATTTCAATGGTTGTGATATTACCATAATAAGTGCCTCTTTATAAGCTGAAAGTATTGTTACGTAAGGACCTAACTTGTCTTCCATTGTATTTTAGGATTGGCGCATATGATGGACTAACCCTGTATCTATATATAAATTGTGGGACTCGTAGAATTCATATTTTTAGTGTTTATGATTTACAGTCACTCTATTGAGTGTGACGTCGCATTGGTGTGCGAAGGCGTGCGTGCCTTGTTAGGGTTATTGCAAGACGATTGCTCGTACAAGCATTCTGGTACGGAGCGTCAAACAACGAATTGTCAGTGTCAAAATCTTTTCGTCATACATTGTGATTGGTCAGTTGAACGCACAGCTCCCCTCCTGTCCGCCCCTTAGTGGAAACGCACCTAAAGGGGGTTAATATTTTCTTATGCTATTTGATGATGTGATGACGATGACACATAGTAAAGTTGAGGTATCGTTTCTGAATTCGGCGATAAAGAAAAGAACATATTTCATAGATTTCTATGGTTTAGTTAGTCCATCATAGGTGCCAAATCTGAATTTTTACACATATTATATGCAATAATTTTAACATCTACCTTGTTATTATTAGCAAATAATTTATATTAAAATGGAATTAAAATATTCCAATAACTTCACCAAAAACTGCTTATTATGTACTTATTGTTAAGTTTACACAGCAATTTTAATAAAAACGCACTTTTAAAATACATTGTACTATCCTTTCATTAGTTTCAGTAACCTAAGTTGTTATTGCAAGTAACCTGGGCGTTACATAAGAGAACCCAGGGCAAAGGCCACTTGTTCTAAAAAATTACCTGTAACCACGAGAGACCGCTAAGAAGATATTTAATACGTAAGAATGAGTGAGGGGTATTTCCACTTTTGGTACTTTCTTAACAAGTTATTGTACGGAAGTACCACTTCATGGATTCAACAATTATATCAACTTCCTCTACAACCCCTGTCTACCAATGTTCGAATGAGACGTTTGGCGATCCTGGCTTTCTGAAGAAAATCTGACACCTAAGTTCTAATTATATTCCATTCACTTACCGCCTTATTCATAAACGCTCTCTCTAAAACACTGCTTACACATAAGTGTTTTGTCTCTGTTGCCCTTTGGAAAATTGCGTATTTCGGAAAAGGACAAACCATTTGATAGCTAAAATGCTATTATTTTTTTTACCAAATAGTTTACCAATGGGCTACTTTTATCCCCGATACATACAATTTATATTACAATCAATAAAAAGGGTTTAGTCCCAACGGCCACCACTAAAACGGCCACCACTGGTGGCCGTTAGAACAGTGCATTACTTTTTGTCCCAACGGCCACCAGTGGCGGACGTTGGAACATTCCAAATAATATTTGTTTCAGTTGTGTTTGCCGTTGAGACAAATATTATTTGGAATGTTCCAACGTCCGCCACTGGTGGCCGTTGGGACAAAAAATAATGCACTGTTCTAACGGCCACCAGTGGTGGCCGTTTTAGTGGTGGCCGTTGGGACTAAACCATAAAAAGGTAATTTAATTAATAATGAAAACCAAACATGTATACATTTAAGAAAGATTTAATTAATTATTTAGAACTATATCCTCAACGCTACACTAAATAATACTCACACAGTACACTTAATTATAATTTGTCAGCCGCAAAATGAATTTAATCACAGTAAACGTTACGCAACTAAAATTACAAATCTAAACATAAATTAAACTTATTTGTTAACTTTTAAAATAAAACTTCAGTCAAGATGGCAATAAAATAATTACTACTGAGATTACTCACCTAACTTTTGGTTAATTTTTTTGACAATCAATAAAGCAGGTGTTATAAAAAACCAATGTAGGTACCTACTCATGTTCATAAAATCCAATCTCAGAAATCTATAAGTATTTAAAGTTCTATAATAGAATGAAATCTATATTACTCTTTACCAGTTAAAAACGTTATATACAATATAAATCGCTATTTATAAGTATTAATTAGGTGTTCATAGAAAATTAATTGTGATGTAGATCCTTCTATATACTTATCTACAAACTGCTGATAAATATATATTTTCATATAATATAACTGTGTACAATATTCCAAGAAGTGTGTATAACAGTTTGCCTATTGCACAAATTATACTAATGTTCATTCACTGGGGTTTAGATGTAAATATAAATTTAATAAATATATTTTCATTTCAAGGAATATTTTTAAATTCTCACAAGTCACAGAATGTTAATTCTAAATCTCTGGAGGCATGCTAGTGCCTCGGCCAAGTCGAGCCTAGAATACACAGGGTGTATCTTACGAAAACCTGTTACTATAATTTAGTTTCAGTTTAAGTCATCATACATTACTCTTGATACTTATGAATTAAAGTTGAATGTTTCATTTTAATTACATATATTAACTTTCTATAGGATATAGTGAACCAAAATCTGACATTATATTTGAATTAAAAATTAGAACAATTTTAAATTAGAAAATAACCTACATTTACTACTACTTCATAATAAAATACTTAAATTAATGCAATGTTATGAATGAAATGATAAGATTTCTCATAATATACATAATATTTTGATGGACATATGCAATACAAAATTGTAATGAGATCAATAAAATGATTTCAAACATTAGATAATTCACTGCAGGGTTCAACAGAATAACATTGAGAAATTATGTTATATAATGGTTCACCTACTCAATGAATCACTTTCCCACACGTTCAATACTTGAAACAATACTGCTTATGAATTTTGTTAAATAAAGCAATCGTCACTTGTTTCAAGACCACACCCATTTGGGGTTCTTATGCAATACTTTAATGAAAATGGAAATCTTTCACAGTGATGATCACATTGATAGATGAACATTGAACATGCTGTATATAAGAAGACAATAGACATCATTTTTTTGTATGGGAATTAGTGAAATATCTTAGCCTAAAATGTTACAATATAATAGGTACTTTGGTAAAAATATACTATAATTATAATATGAACAACATTTATTGGGCAAAACTATCATTAATTTAATGATTGATTAAAATAATAATGACAAATTTAAATATGATAAACGAATAACGGTGGGACTTTAATTACCAATACATTAAATAACATTCTGTATTTCAACACCTTATAATAAAAAATTCCTTTAAAATTTCAATATTTTACGAATACTAAAGATTTTTTAGTAAAAAAAACCCAATAAAGTTCAGGGAAATGTTCGTTATATTAAAAGTATATAAAGTCTACCAGTCAACTAAAATCATTATTTGATTTAACACAAAAGAGCTTCGCTTATACAGTTCAAATTACACTTGAAAGAAAAAATACAAGCAATGATATACACAAGGAGGTACTAAAATACATTGATCACTTTGTAACAAGGGTTTGTACCAACACAGATTAACCATCTAATTTAACTAATCATCATCTAATTCAATTACAATAGGCTCATCATTTTCTGTCATCTTTGTATACTCATCAGTGAGCTGTGTCAACAGTGTACACTTTGGAATCTTCAGGTCATCCGCTTCATCAATCAAAGTCTTGAGCTTCTGCAGCCGTCCAATAATAGGAGCAGTCGGCAACAGAATGTTCTTTGTTTCAGTCATCCACTTATCAAAACTGTTGACCCTAAACTCAATTGTTTGCAGCATTATGTGCAACTCATCCATGTCATAACGATAGAAGAGACTCTTTTTACCCAAAGCACATAAGCATAGGTCATTGGCATGTTGCAGACAAGCCATGTGTTTACACTCACTACATGATATAGAAGATAAGAAACATGTAGTTTTACAAACTTCACACAACCTTTCATCATCTCCTAACAGCTCAAAAGCTGTTCTCTTTGAATCTTTCAGTCCCTGATTACTAATTTTGACCCTCAATGATCCCTCCTCAGCAGCTGCCTTTAATAACTCTTTCTGTGTTTCCAATGCTGTCTCCAAGTCCAGACGATCACCTTCCAATGCCATTTTACAAATCAACTCATCATGAGAGAACACACAAAAGCGTTTCAGGTTTTTGTAATGCAAAATACAATCTCGACCTATTTTCAGCCAGTCTGGAGGAGCAAAGTTGACTGCTTCAGCGAAGTTATAACCTTGGTTGAAGCCAGCATGATATGCTCTTGGAAAGGTGACAACAAACTCTCCTGCTTGCTGGTCTGTCCGGTATATTGGGACGCCAGCAGCCATTAGAATGTTAGGGTTCATTATAGTGACCAGTTGATGCAACAAATCAGGTTGAGAGTTAAATAGGTCAGGGGCTGCAGCTTTCATGGCATTCTCTAGCAGCTCAGCCCCGCCTCCTGGCACTCCATACCAAGTCTTGGCTTCTCCCCAATGCAAGTAATTGATGGAATAACTCCAATGATCTTCATTATGCCAGCAGAATGCTGAGAAACACATACCAACATACATCCACGGTACAGTCATCCCAGATATGTCAGCATTTATAAATCTTAGTACTGAACCATCTAACACAGGTAAGTTGTTGAGGTTCCAACCAGAGTCTACATACTCTTGGTCTCCAGGGTACAGGTTTAATGAAGACTTTGTTGGAAACCCTGAGCCATGATCCATAGAATGTAAGTCAGCTCCATACTCCACAGTAACATCTTCTTCCACTGATGATATGATCCTCCAAAACTCTTTCTCTGCCACTGATGTCGGCACTAAATGGCCTGACATACCAAAGTAATCAGACTTGAATTTATCAGCCATTTCTCCAAATTGTTGTAGGGAGTATTCTCTTTCTGCTTGTGCAAACCCAAAGGCTTCAGCTGGTTTATGAACTTCTTCAGCAATGCAGCAAGGGCACCGCCAGTCGCCATCAGGGACTGAACTTAGAGGAGGCTTCAGACAGAAAGTATGGTAAGTATCAGAGCAACCATTACATATGAGTAGTAAGTCATCCCTGTTATCATTTTGGCAGATAGCACAAACATATATGGCTAATGGATCAAGCTCATATCGTGGCCTTTTCCTTGACTTTGTGATGTCAAACTCCTCGTCATTTAGGCCCGGCATTTTTGGTCCTGGTCCATAACATGCCAGTCTCCTGAGCTCTCGGTTTTTCTTAAAATCTTCACTTTCTTTTGTAAGGTCAATCTTAATGTCAGACCCAGTTTTAGTCTTTTTAATACTGGAGTGGGGAACTTCATGATCAAGTTTACTTCCTGATGTAATGGATTCTATGGATACTTCTTTGACCACCTGTTTTCCCTGGTCAAGTTCACATTTTGTTTCAGACTTTTTTACAGTTTTCAGTATATCAGCTTTACTTTTCTCAAAGATATCATAGGGTAAAAGTATCTTTTCATAATTAGTTTTCAAAAAGATCATGGTATTAGAATTTTGACTGTACCCCATGGCGTTAGCGATTTTACGCCATTTTTTAGGCGTATTACAATTTTCAAAACCACCTTCTTCATCAACCCAAAACTTCAAGCAATACAAATCCAATGTTTTGTTTTCAATCATGGGAATTTTCAATGGGGATCCTTGGAGTTCCCAAAATTTCAATATTTTTTCCAAAAACAAAAGTTTCAGGCGTGTTATAGCTTCCAGCTCGTTTACTTTCTGTATCCGAGGGACGAATTTTAATTTATCCACATCCAATGAAAATGGAGGCTGCCAACGCGCTGGTGGTTTTATCTTACATATTCCTGTTTTTTCCGCCACTGGTCTTATTTTGGCTATATAACCCAGTGGATCTAAAAACTCTTCAGGCGTGGGCTCAAATACAGGCGCCTCAGGTGGTGGAGTGAAAGTAAACTCCGCAGTTTTCTGCATGGCATTTTTCTGTATATTTTTTGTATCCATTTTATATGAACAATGCTCGTTTTCCTATAACGCTCGGTACTGCGGTCCTCTAGCACTAATTGACATGGATTATTTTCCAGATTTCATTTTCTTTCAATGAGGGAACGTAATACGTGACTTCTCGCGTTTCGTAAATGGCACCTCCATCAATCCAACTTTTATCAATAAAATAATCCACGGCACATTTTATAAGTGAGACTCATTTCAGAAAGCACATTGATTACAATTAGTTCCGCAATTAAATCTGTCTACGTCCGCACAAAAGCACTAAATCCTTTTTGAAAATAATAGTTTTGACGCGAATAAATCAATAATCACTTCTACCTATTTAAAATTAGACATTAAATACACGATACCAGACCGGGTGACAATACTAGTCGAGCTACGTAATCATTACACACACATGCACGTCACAACACAACAGACAGATTTTTTTTATTGTTTATGTATGCATTGTGCCAAAGAGTACTTATTATAGTTACAGTACAGACACGACAGAAAGACACACAAGACAGACTTATTTATTAGTTTGTATTATTTCCATGCTGTACTTAATACCAGCTGCAGCTATTCGAATTTGGGATATGTGCTCGTAGCTTAAAGCCTAAGCACACAACATGACGAGTTATACTATGTAAGTATGTATGTACGTAGTTTTAAATATCATTCCACTGTCGTAAAATCGGCCATAAAATACCTAGGCAATAGGGCGTCGCTTAGTTTTTAAGCTAAAAGAGTTACATGGGTCGATTTTCTACCGTACGGCCTCAGCGTACGGCAAGTCAATAGTTCCATTGCATATCTAAAACTAAGTAACTCATTAGAACAAGTTTTTATCGGCTGCCTAATTATAGACATGACAATTTTGCTAGGGAGATTAATACATTTTTATTTTTATTTGGTTTGTATGGCGCTTATAATCAAGCTCAAAGTATAGTCACAAAAAAAGTAGGTACCTACTTAATTTGATTTCCCGACGTTTCGAGTGGATTGCACCGTATTACTCACCCATAATAATACGTTAGTAATGTGTAAAAATCGGAAAAGTTTGAAAAATAAAAATAATGTTAGAGCTGACTGCTGTAAGATAATAGAGCAATGCAGTACTTTTAAATTTATCGGAAAAAGACAGACAGAAATACGCGGCCGGAATAATAATGTATGTAAGAATATGGATCATCATTATATTCATTATTCATCATTTTACTTTCGTATAACTCTGGCACATTTATTAGTCTACAAATATTAATTGGGTACGGCATCGAATAGTATGGCTTAAAGTTACAATGGCAATTGGAAACCGTAGCGTGTAGTGATTCCCTAATAGCATGTCCAGCTTAGAATTTTAAAACTGTGTCAGCTACAATAGGTACGTTGTACTTCGCTTCTATTGCTCTAGATGTCTATGTATGATCTAATGTCGACCACTAGCTTGTCTGTACTGTCATATTTCCAAAACTGTCATTGTCAATTGTCAATTGTCATGTGAATGTGACACTCCCCAAAACCAAAATTTTTGTAAATAACCTTAAAAAAAGGAATTCTTTCATAGTTTTCACCTAATAAAATCTGATTATTGAAAGATAAAAGCTATTATGCTAATAGGAATATAAAGAAAACTTGTTAAACAGCTTACGTTTATTTATATATAAAGCAAAATGTACAATACATTACGTGGAGTGTGTCTTCACAACATACAATTTCAGCAGCTTCGTTACGGCCACAGAATTCGAGGAAAAGCACCGATTTTCTGCAAAACTATCAAAGAGCGCATAGATGAACTAAACTATAAAGATGAGTTATATACTACAAAAATTAATATCGGTTTTCCACGACCTAAGTAAGTGTAACGAAATCACTATTCATTATCATTAGGCTTATTCTAGTTTCCAAACTTTAAACCGCCGCACTCTTTAATTTTTTATAAATTATGTTTCTATCCTTCATAAGACCCCAGGATTTTTGTTTGAGTTACAAAAAATTGATATATCAATTGATTAACATATACCTATTCACAGACTAATGTATGGGCAAATTACTCTGGTAAATTATTATTATTACTTGTATTACAGATTATCCTTAGATGAGATACGTAAAACTCGCACTGATCAACTGAAAAAAATCAAGAGTGATAGAACAATGGAACAGCTAGCTCGCAAAGCTGAGCTGCAAGTGAATCTTGAAGAAGTAAGGGAAGAATGGTTGAAGACAAATGGCCCTATTCATAAAAAGACCATTGCCGATCACTTTGCAATATTTGAACACTTATATGGAGAAGGTTTCTTTTACCCATATTTGAATTTAGAAGTTCTCTATGATTTGAAAAATGGTTCTTACCTGCCAGTTAACTCAGGGAATGTAATAAAACCAGCAGAGGCTTTACAAACCCCTATGGTGAATTTTGAGTCTGACGGTGATGCTTTGTGGACACTGGCCTTGACTAGCCTAGATGGGCATTTAGCAGACAATGATAAAGAATATGTCCATTGGTTGGTTGCTAATATTCCTGGCAATGCAGTTGAGAAAGGTGATGTTTTAGCAGAGTATTTGCAGCCATTCCCGTTGAAGGGGACTGGATACCACAGATATGTGTTTGTGCTGTACAAACAAAATGGAAAGGTTACTTACGATTTTCCTAAAGGTAAATATTAGCTTTAATTACAACTTTTTATGGTATCACAGAGTAATATAAATCTTTTTTGTAATTTTTTACCAATTTATGGTTCTGATTTAAATTGTATTTTTGCAGTAACTTCATCCTCCCCGCTGAGTGACCGGACCTTTGTTACAAGAGAATGGTACAAGAAATATCAAGATAGCATTACACCAATTGGTCTTGCTTTCTGCCAGAGTGATTGGGACAGCTCTGTTACAGATTTCTTCCATAAGACATTGGATTCTAAGGAACCTAGTATGTATTTTATTTTATTTGTTAATATGGATAAATCATTCAGACTAGTTTTAGCTAGTTCATAGCTTTAAAGTTTAACCATCCACAAGTTAACACTTTCTTTGTTACTTCTTTTCAGTTTACGAATATGACTTCCCAAAACCTTACATAAGACCACAAGAATGGTTCCCACGGAGGAAACCCTTCAACTTGTACATGGACAAATACAGAGATCCGAAACAGATAAACAAAGAGTATTTACTGTTGAAACTGAAGAATGAAGATCCATTCAAAATGCCACCTCCTCCTTTGAAGTTCCCCAATGCCCAGCCTTTACCTAAGTCTATGCCGTCCTGGTTAAAACTCCATGAAAAGAAACTTAGATTAGGCTGGGGAAGAGTAAATGATGTTTAAATTTTATCTGCTTTTAGAACAATAATAAGTATTTATAGTCACTTGCATTGGTTTTATTTCAGATGTCCTATAAGTTATTTGAAAATAAGGCTAAAATAAGAGATTCAAAATGAAAGATAATTCATTATTTTACGATACTTTATTGAATATAAAGAGTTTCAAAGTGTCTCATACAGATTAACACAAATGAGTGCAATCAATTGTGTTGTGAACAAAAACACAATTCGAAGGCAACTAGACGCGTACTGACTCAGCGAGTCTGTCTCGACCCAAGCCAAGTATACCCTAGCGAGGCAGCCTCACTATCAGTATGCAACTATTAACGAATTAATATTACAATTCTAATCTTCTATAGTTTATTATTAAAAAAATGCATAAGTACTTTACTGTACTAAAATACATACATATTCGTAAGACACTTTGTATCTTCGGTCTTAGCAAAAAATAAAATAAATTTTGCAGAATTTACTCGCAACATGTAAGCACCAACATTGTAAATTAAATCACACATCCTGGCAACTTTTAATTTAATCTTTGGCCAATTATTTGGACCATTACAATCTAGCATACAGTCTTAAATTTTAGAATTACCATGATTCTTTTGTGTGATTTATAAAGAGTTTAATTGTATGATAAAGTTAAGTTTAGAATATTTTTAGCAGTAGATAAATGTATAACACAGTGGTTTCTAAATAATGTGGATGACAAAGTTCCTACCATATATTTTGTATCGAATAATATTGTGATTATTTTCAAAACCACTATACTATCTATAAACAGCAATGAGTTCATCTGTATATTTATGAGAGTACATATCTAGCGATCTCTATCGGTGTAAATGTGCTTCTATGGCACAAAGAAAAATAAGTAGTAAAAAAGCAATATATTTGAAAGAGAAAAACGACTACAGGTGATGACTAAATCAAAACCGTGAGAAAGCTTCATTCACAAAACAACAAGGTTGAAAATTATTTGAGACCGAGATCAAAAATACGTTGATTGACGACCATCCTTAGTAAAACACCCATCAGTCAACACTTAATTTTGTTCTTGCATATATAGCAGTTCAATGATTGTTTACATCATAAATATTTTATTAATAAGGGTTGTATTTTATTGCTTACATAAGAAATAACGCAAGTAACGCAATAGAACCACTGTTGCAATTTTATGTAAGTACATTACAACAATTATTATAGATTAGGCTTTATATACATGAGCGTTAGGTTATCAATGGTAGGGGCCGATAACAACCGTCGACTATGGCCCGACGCAACATTGACAAACAAATTGTTAAATAAAAAAGGTGGCTGATGTAAATACTACACACACACTCTCAAACAATCTTATTAACAATATTTGCAATGATATCGCACCATACTATATCGATGGCTGCAGTTGCCTCGGTTGACACTACCGCTCGTGTATACAAAGTCTAAATTTGATCAAAATTTTAACATATGAAATAATGTTAGGTGATTAATCGAGACCGACGTCGTCGTCTCCTACTTTGGGCTCTGCTTTTGGAGGCTCGTCCGCAGGCGCACCAGCACCGCCACCTAGAAAAATTATAATCTTATAACTATCTTTCGTGCGAAGCCAGATTCACTCTTGACAGGGTGGAAAAATAAAGTATTATCTTTCATAAAAAAGTCATCATACTACTATTACTAATATTAATATTATAAATGCGAAAGTTTGTGAGGATGGATGTTATGGATGTATGAATGTATGTTTTTTGCTCTTTCACGAAAAAACTACGGAACGGATTGGGATGAAACTTTACAGTATTATAGGTTATACATCAGAATAACACATAGAATACATTTTATCCCGATAACACGGTAACACCGCGGGGCGCGGCTAGTCTTATAAATGAACTGGTGTCATACCTGGCATAAACGGCATGCCCATGCCGCCCATTTTTCCGGACAGCAACTCCATGGCGGCAAGGATCTTGGGATTGTTCTGGTACTTCGATATGTTGCCCGGGTTAGATGTCATGTCCCAGAACGCATTGCTGATTTCCGGGTCCTGGTTGTGTCGAACACATTATTATGGAATACATATTTTGTTATAAAAGTGGCAGTTATTATTTTAGTATAGAGGGAGGGAGGGCCGAGTTCCGCTGGTCCTGATATCTTTAAGACAATAACTCTCACACTATATTGTAAAACGTAAAAACTGTTGTTTGTATTCTACTGCATCATAAGCCTATGTTTTTCCCATTCCTGTGGGAATTTTAGCATGTAAAAGTAGCAGAGGAACTTTCATTCACTCTATAGATAAAGTTGGCAAACAATGAATCAATATTTTTTGGGTTTATCGCGAACGGATACAATTTTTTTGACAAAAAAGTAAGTAATGTTTCACTGCTAGGCAAGGGCCTCTCATCACACCGAAAATATCAGTACAATGAGGAGGATTAGATAATTTTATATTAAGTAGGGTTTTATATTCTACATACACTAAAGAGTTCCATTAATTCTGGTGTAATGAAGGCTTTGTCTGGGAACTTGAAGCCGCCGGCGCCGGCTCCAGCTCCGGGGAACTTCCCGCCCTCCGCTTGTGCCTTGGCGGCTTCAGATCGCGCCTCCTGTGCCTTGCGGGCGCGGGTCAACTTCTCGCTATGCTGGAATATGTTTAGAATACATAGTGACATCCATTTACAACAGTCAGTATGGGCAAGTCCTTCGGCAAATCAAGTCATATAGAGATCACTTTTTTAGTAGTGTCCGATCGAAGGTTCGTTTTCGTCAAGTTTCGGCAGAAAAATCTAGTTTCGGTTTCGGTGAATTGACGTTTAGATTTTGTTTTATATATAAAAAAACATTATTTATATTTGTTTGTGCAAGTTTCTTTCTTGGAGCTTAGGATCCTTGAAGATCTAAATCTGGCCTGGGAACTAAATATGGTCAAAGCTATAATCTATAGATGTAATACATACAAATTGAAAATCAAAAGGTACCTCTTTCTCCTCCTTCTTGCGCTGAGCGGTGAGCTTCTGTTGGCGCAATTTCTCCGCATTTGGTTTCACTTCATTGAGCCAGTCATTTGCCTGCTCATCATAGTCTATCTTCAGTGACTCACACAAATCATGAGACGCTTCTTCGAACTTTCCCAGCAACCTGTAGAATACACGAAATATACTGTTATTATAAGATATATGGAAGAGTACTGCAGTTCTACTAGCACTATACCATGTAACATTTACCCTTGAAACCCTTAATTATTATTAGGATGAAAGTAGGGTATGTCAGTTCCCAAGCTGGTTCAGTGATTTAGTCTTGAAAAAACATGTTTCCGCATTTATAATTCAAGTAGGCAATCATAAATTACAAAGTAACAAGTACCTGTAAGCTCTTCCACGGAATTTGTAGGCTGCAGCGCTATCGCAGTTCAATTCAAGAGCTTTGGAGCAGTCTTTGATGCAGGAGTAGAGTTTGTTCTGTTTCAGATATACCTGAGAATTTAAATAACAATTTCTGAGTAAAAATAAGCAATTTGATGTCCACTAACATAGTCGACAACCCTAATGTCGAAGATTTTCAACCTGCTAAATATTATATTATTTTTTATTTCTAAACTTAAGCAAAGTTGTGTTGTTAACTTATCCAAAGTTTTGTGTTATCGAAATAGTGGTATAAAATGTCTATTATTAGCATGGGAGATAAGATATATATATGTATAATTATATTTAGAAGAATGTGATTTGGCAAAACATTGACACATCTTTGTTGATTACTTCTAAATTAGTACATCCAGTGATACACTGTCTAATACAAACAGTTAAAAGAAGTTCTACCTGTCCTCTCTTGGCGAAAAGTAAAGCACTGTGAGGGTTCATGACAATAGCTTCATTGTACAACTTGATGGCCTCATCAAACTGTTGTTCTGAAAATGCCTTCATTGCCTCCATGCGTTTCTCATCAGACTTGTCCTGATCTTCATCGGAAACTTCCTTTGAAGAATCGCCCATCTCTTGAGATTCATCCGCTGGCTCAGATTCTATCACTCCTGGAAATGTTATTTATGTTGTGACTAGGGGAGTTAACACCTTCATATCAACTAGTCAGCCGTGAGTATGAAACTTCATATAAGTATCTTGAAGAACCAAGACATTAATGTCTTCAAGATATAAGGTTCTGGTATAAAATCTATATCATTTCTCAATAGTTTTTTGGGTTGATTTTGACTGGCAAGTCTCCCACAGACAACCCCTCTTCTGTGCAGACTATTCCTGTATTGCATAGCAATAAAATGATTTAATTACCATCCATATCAAGTTCAATATCAGTCTCCATTCCAGACTCGTCTCCTGATGATTCGGCCGCAAGATCCGCATCTTTGGCAGCTCTGAAGTGTTACAAAATTATTAAGTTGACTTCCAACCATAAGAGAACTACTAAGAAATAATTTATTTGCGAAAAAATATTGACCTACTAGCTGCGCCCCGCGGTTTCACCCACGTTGTACCCGTTCCCGCGGGAATTTCGGGATAAAAAGTCTATGTGCTTTTTCATGCTCTGGACTAACTGTGTTCCAAATTTCATTCAAATCGGTTCAGTAGTTTTGGCGTGAAAGTGTAACAAACAAACTTACATTCACATTAATAATATTATAGTTGGGATACACAATAGAAAAATACATTAACACTATTATAATCTTTTAGTGATTAGAAGTTTTATCTAAGTCCATTATATTCATTAACATAATTAACACAGGGCCTACTGAGAACCCGCTTCATTGTACCAATATCATGAGTATTGGATCTGTATCCATTGAATCACACAGAAAGTTACTTACCATATAACAGTTCACAATAAAAAGTGTAACAACAAAACATGTCAAGTCATTAACAAGATGTATGTATGCAAAGTTATTCAACTTACTGTTTCCACACAAAATGTGTGTAACCAGATAATTTACGATTGTTTGTTCAAAATAGCATGTAAAGTACATAAATTATCACTTACGCATCTCCTGACGGCGCAGTAGGGGCCGATTCAAACGTATGTACTGAAGTTGGTATTCTTACGCCCAGCGACACCAAATAGTCTTTGAAGAAGTCTAGCTTCGGGTGATTAAGTATAGTAGGGTGCGATTTACAAAGCGTCACGAAGATGTTCAACTGCGCCAGTTGCTCGTCGTTGAAAGGGCAGCTCATTTTTGTAGTTGGAAACAGGTCTGCCGGTAAAACCAATTATTTACAGTGGTATGTCATAAATGATCCCAAGAATCTGTATACTCTTATGACAATTAAATGCAAGTGAGTGATTTCGTATAATGTTACTAATTGAATAATAAAGTTTATAGCGAAATACAAAAGATTTCTTACCTTATTATTTCTAGAAAAACACGGATGCCGACAGTGGAATTGAACGAATGATCAATGAAAGCCGAAAATGCCGATTGTCGAATCGAATCGAATGAAAATTGAAAATGCAAAAAAAGCGTGCTTTGACATGACATTGATGACAATGACAGTCACCAAATAAAATGGCATTAACAATAACAATTGTTTTATGTATGACAGTGATGTATATTGCTATAGTCATTTATAAACCAAAGACTTATTTAAAGTACAGATTACTTAAATATGGAAGGGTGGACGAAGGGGAGTGAATTTTTGAATATACATAAAAATTCAATCCCGTCTATTGATAAAAGTATAAAAGAAGAAAAAGAAAGAAGCTTACATGAATGTATGGTTAGGAATATTATGAATTTAGAATACGAACTGGGACAAAAGAGTTTAGCCATACCCTCCTTTAGATAATTTAAATTGGGAATCTTATAAGCTAGTGTCAACTCAGTTATATAAATATAAAAAAGTGCTCGATCGAGATTGGTACCTATCTCGAACGAGCACTTTTTTATATTTTGTTGGAATGAACAATGAATTAAGCTTAGTTTAAATAATGTAATGCAAACTTCATCATTGTCTGGATGGGGATAGTTAACTTTAAAATATTTTATTGAATTCCTAATTTACGAGTAAATACGTATATGAGTGAGTACATAAAACAAGGTCGTTTCCTAGAATTATATATTTACCTATAAATAAAAATTTATCGCCGAAATGTTTGTACGCGCATAACTTCCAAACAACTGCGCCAAATTGGATAAATCTTTCTTTTGTGTGTTCGTATCAGAAGGTGTGTATAAAAAATATTAAAAAAAAATAGCAAATACTTGTTAAGTATTTTTTATACTTATTATAGAAAAAATGGCGGAACGACACCCCGGGACAGCTAGTTAAAATAATTCAATAAAGTAACATTAGTGTCTATCACTTTATTACAGATTTTTATTTAATTCCTTCCCGGTATTAGTTATCTAAAACAAAGGTTTCCAATAGATACCTGTTTGGTAACAATCGCACGTACCGCAACGATTGTCGAATCCACTCCTTTGGTACTTAATAGGAGATGTCGTTAAGCTTATCGGCTACATGTGACTCGTTCAGATGAAATTACTTCGCCGCTCTTATTGTAACGAGACAACTTTGTGTTTGATAACGCCTCGCAGATATTATGAAGATTGTTTCACATAAAATACTTTGGTTTGTTTGACCTTATTCGTATTGTGAGGAGATAGTTGATATCCGCGAGTTTATCCGTGTTTACGTTGGGAAATCGGTGTGAAAACAAAGAGGAAAGGTTGTGTGAATGATATTAATTTGTTTTTTATTCGATTAATGTGCACCACATTAATCAATCTTATTCCATTTCAAAATACGAGAACTCAAAGGAAAGCTCACTGAACGGGTGTTTCTTATTATGGTCAAAAGTAACATCGTCGGCTAAAGTCGCAGACCACGTAACTCCATTTTTTCAAATCTTTTTTAACTTAATGTTAAATCAAAAATTACATAACAACGAATTGGTCATTTGATCAACATCAATGAATGATCGAGTTGATAAATCGAGTGCGTATCTATATCCCTATCTATATCTATTTTGCCCCTTTTATATGAGTAAGTATTGCCAATTTTAAAATATTAATCAATAAATAAAAAAATACTTAACAACGAATCGGTCATTTGATTCAACATCAATGAATGATCGAGTTGATAAATCGAGTTAGTATCTATCCCTAATCCCTATCTATATCTATTTTGCTCCTTTTATATGAATAAGTATTGCCAATTTTAAAATATGAATCTATTAATGATGTTATATTGAATAATTAATGAGCTTCATAGAAACATAACATTTATACTTTGTTAAAACATGCAACAATAACCTATCTACGTATTGGTAAGCTATATGTGGGTAGTATACTTCTTGTTGGTAGATATAATTTTATGTTATTTTTATCATTTACCTGTATCTATTTACACAGAAGGTTTTCGCTTCTCTGTAAGGTTTATAGTTTTTTATTCAATAAAGATATTTTCGCGTCGACGTACATCAAAAACCCATAAATCTTGGTTTATCGACTTGGAAAAGAAGACACCTACATTTACTTATTATAATATTTATTGTTCCGAATATTTATGAAAGTATTTTTAAAGTTATTTGTGAAATTGATTAACTAAGTCTTCCTTCTGGTTTTGCTCGATGTTTAGTTTCTATCGAAATCCGGATATTGGAGCGAATGCTTAGAGCTTAAATTCTTGTGCTAGACTATCATGGAACCTTAAAACAGTTTCTTCGATATAAAGTTCCACAGACAATCTTTTTACATCTTTTAAAACAGACTCCATAACTTACAAAAGCAAATGTTTCAGTATACGTAAAGTAGTCATTATAACATCCAAAGACAACAGATAAAAAGAAAAAAAAACGAAAAAACTCTTGAACTGGATTGTCTGAAATTTTCAATAAATGGAAGGTACTCACCCGGCTTTGATTATAAGAGGCGCTGAAGTGAAGGGGACCAAAAGGTGAAGTGGAAGCACGAAGGAAAGGGTACCGAGAGAAAATTTGTAAGCACCCTTAAGTAACGTAAATTGTGACGTCATAACGTGCGTTTATTCACCCATTTGAATAAGACTTGTTACACAAACATAAGGCTCGTCGAAGTGTCGATATTCGTAATGGCATACCAACAGAACGTATTCCTCGAATATGGATTGCATTGGTTTACATCTGCCCCTGCCGCTTTTGTGAGCTGTGAATTGCAATACTAGTAAGGTTGCCAGTGGCATATTAATATGTTGGCTTCAACGTATTTACTAATCAACTGAGTCCGGACAAAACTTTGGCTTCGAGTGCTTTATTGGATAAAATATAAAGTCTTTACATAGAGTTTCGTATTCTTTAAATTTATTGTCGTGTGGTACCAATGAACAATGTTTCATAATAAAATGTATTTTTCCATGACAAATAATTAAATTACTGTTTCCATTTTGATATCAAATCCCTCGTCTGAGGGCCTATTTAATATCCCCTAAGTTGATTGCAAAGTAATATAATAAATACTTATATTTCCTTCCTCTTTGTCAGCCGTTGTTTGCTAACTAAGTCTCGGTAAACACAATTAAAACGACATCTCGCATGTAGCTGGTTTCCAAGAGACTTAAGTATAATTTTCCAATGTAAATCCGGGCTTTAAGTAGACCTCCAGAATTTCCTTCTCGTCTCGCTACAACAAAATTTAAGTTTTAAGTTAATTGTGTGGTAATTAAACAAGGGAGTTATGTAACAAAATACATTATCAAATATCTCTCAATGCTTCTTTTATATCTACACCTTGTTATTATAATGTTCCGGAAGCTTGCCCGTTACTACGAGCTACGACTCACTACGGCGTAGCGCTACGCTAATTGCTACGTTCTACGCACTATGCTGCTACAACTATGCTATAAATAACAGTTTTCTACGTAAACTTATTCGTAAACGTGGCCACAGACTGTCGAGTTAAATAATGACATTTAATAATTCTCTTTAATAAAATATCCAGCCTACACAATGTTCTAAATAAAGAATATCAAAAGTTAAATCAACTTGTAACAAGATGTTTCTGACTTTATATCTCTAAATTAACATTATTTGGAAAATAATAAACAGAACTTTTTGACAGAGGATTGAAATTAATTAATATTATAGTCAATTTGAAAGATTTTTTTGCTTACTTCTAATGTAAAAAATCGAAAGAAAAGTTTATAAAAAGTAATTAGGTTGTTGCCTATTACTTAAAGCTTAGTTACTTAAACTACTTTGACTTCGATCTGATTATTTTTTTAATTATAGATGTTAATTATTAAAATATACATTAAAATATATTTCTCAATTACATTTTGAGGTGTATAGTAAGTATTAAATATTATAAGTATAATATTATATAGCATTAAATCACACATACATTTGCTATCTTAAGTATTTAGAGATGTTTTTCCTTCCGGTGGCATTGAAAACATTCACCCTGTATATTCGTACTGTTTTATCGAAATAATATGGTAAGTACAGCTGTTAAGTCTAGTAAAGTCAATACATAAAAAAGTTAGTACTACATATTATACAATTTTCATTCCTATATTATTAGGTAGGTACATAACTATTATAAAAGTTTAAACATGCCAAGTTTCATAGCATGCTCAACACTAAGGCCGACTGTACATCTAGGATTAAGATGACAGATAAATGACAAAATTTATAATGGAATGCTCATAATTCAAATGTAACGTTCAATAAACAACGTTCTTTTTTTAATTGTAAACAATTACCTATTATATTGTCTATGTCGTTCGTTGATTCGATGTATTATCTGTGCGCATATAATTTAGTAATCAAGTAAGAAAGGGGTCAGATATTCTGAGTGGAGTTTGTCGTCGGAATCAGTGTACGGAGACAGAATCGAGGTAACGAACCGAACAGACCATTACTCTGGCTGCCGGGCCGTTGTCATGGCTATAATGTGAACTACACAATACTATGTACGGCAATGTTTAATACAAAACTTATTGCATATGATTTTATGACTGGAATAGAATATGTTTACCAATGTTAAGTGTTTTGTGGTTTTAAATACAATTGCGATAGTATCACGGTCGCGTTTTGCATTTTGATGTATTAAACCAACCAATATTGATGGCTTTTCGTTTTTATGTGAAGATATATAAAAAAACTTAATTAAGAATGGAATATTAATTTCCCAAAACAGTGTTGTTAAAATATTCTCTTTAAAAATTACTCGTTAGACTTTGTTTGAAAATACCAACATAGGCAAAGTTGAATTATCATCACTATATTGAAGGATCATCTGAAATAATTGAAAAACTCGTAAAAATAATTCCCAATACTCAATTTTAAGGAAGCACGGAAATAGGATACTGTCAAATGTGTTATAATAGAGAAAACTAATCAAGCCAGCCAAATTGTGGGTGACAGGTAATCTCGCGAGTCGTCAACTAGTCAAAATTATTGTCTTTCGCAAAACAAAGTGAGAGCATGTGTATTTTCCTCGTCCCTTCTTTTAATAAAACAAAGTGCCTTTAAAAATAGAACAAATATTTACAAAAAACAAGTGTGAGTTTGTTTAACAGAGTAAATAGAGAATAACATGTCATCTAAAAATGTTTTCTGTACGGAGCGGTGCGCGGCGGCGGCTTAGTGGTATTGGAGTTATTGACATTGTACTCGTAAGTTGCCGATTCGACACCTAAAAGTGATTTGTTTTAATTTTAGCGACATTGTTATGAGTGCTACTCTGTGCTTCAGTACCTTCGTACCTTAAATTGTCTATTTCGGTTGTTTTATTCGTTAGACCATGTCGAAAGTGATACTAACTTACTTAGAGACGTCCATTAAAAGATCCTCACGTAATTTATCATACATTCATACATAATCATTCTTCTATTATCTTAAGAGTAATTCTTATTATTCTCCATACAATGTTACCAATATTGACATAATTATACATACCTAATTTTGACTGAGTAAAACTATACCACGTTATCCACGTTACGAGTAATCACCTGAGCTAGATCACCCAGGTGATTATTTATGTCTTCTAAGATCCCCCAGGAGCACAGAAGACATAATTAGTTAGACATTTTAGTTCTGTGACTTAAACTATGCTTTACACCTGACTTTTATCTAGTAAAAAAAAAATAACCCTAACCTAGCGAAAAAGAAAAGGTAGACAAAAAAGTGTATTAGGATCCACGCAGTGGATCCAAGTGGACAGCAGCAACTATACCGAGAACTACGTTTTATTAGCAAAGTTTTGTAAGAACCTTAAATTCCTAATATATCTACAAAGGTAAGATTGGAAATCGCGATTCAAGAAAGATAAAGTCCGTGAAGGTGCCAATGGACTCGAGGGACATTTGAATTCTCACCACTCTACGAAACGAAACTACGTATTCAGATCGTATCGACGGTAAATGCATTAAGATTTGCCTCGCTGCTTCTGCCATTGTCTTCACAAAGAATACTTGTCACTATTTGTTTTCGTTCCACCAGCTGAGTCCTATTGTTTATCCTGCGGTAATCCATACTTTATACCTTTTTAGGATAAAAAAGTATACGAGGAATTCGTTTAAAATACAAGTAGACATATGCAATTATCTTAACAAATTAAATCTATTTTAACAAATAAAAAAAAACTTGTTCTTCTTATTCTTATTCTTTCAATTGTACTTATTTCTTCATGGCTATTTAATTGTCTTAATCCTTTCCACCAATAGCACTTGACGAAGAACTTCCATTCAAACATAATTTATCCCGAAATTCCATTTGGAACACATACCCGGGAAAACCCAAGGGAACAAAAAAAAGCGATTATTCTACTTACTTGTCTTCACTTGTTTGTACACTTATTTCTGCTTTGTACAAACAAAAAGCGCATATTTTCCAACTTTTATCAAGCTCCATCGATAATGAAAAAATCTACCGAGAAAAACGTGTTAAAGCTTTTTATTTATATCAAAGAGAGTATTACTCGATGCAAATTATATTTCTGTATTACTAGATACTAGAAAATTGCGGCGCAACGAACCGCAATGTAAAGGAAGAAAAATAAACCGCAGCAGTAGTCATTTAGAGAGTTTTTACGTTACTAGAAGTATAAATGAAATGTAATAAAGGGAAGGATTGCATCAGTATTTTCTAGTTATAATACTGTCTGGAAATGACACAACAGAGTGAAAAGTTTTAATTGCCGACGTTCTAAAACTTGCTACAAGCTAGTTGTAAAATGAAAGTTAAAAGAAATTTTGGGAAGTATTGTCACTTAGATATTAGATTTTCTGGAATTATTTATTTACTACGTTATATTCTAGTCAAAATACCAGTAGCGATATTTTACCTAGAAAACAAAATCAAAGTATTAAGCCTGTAATGTCCCACCGCTGGGCAAAGGGCTCTCATATCACCGAAGATATCACTGATATGGTATGGTACGTTCAAAAGAGCCTCTATGGGGCCAAAACTGAATAAAATATTTGACTTTGACTTTGACTTTCATATCAGAACAGTAAGGCGTATTGGGCGTAATCACCTTTTACCTTACAGTCTAAACAGTGGTTCCTAATAAACCAAGGTAAGTAGGTAAGCCTCATTGCATTCCACAATTTTGCTTATTCAACACTCCCGTAGTTTATTACGTCTCATATAACGTGGCGCTCTTTAATACCATTGTTATACTTTGTAAAGCGACTCATAATAGTTGATCCCGATTTTATTGCAGTTTCTGGATGCAATATTCAACTACGTAATGCCGACATTGCCGACCCACCTGCAACTTTGGATAAAACCCTTCTTGGCATATGAACTATTCGCTTAGTCACGCTATTCACACACTGTTGTATTTGTTTTGACCTAGTTAGCTGTTCGTAATAGGAGTACAAATAAACTGTAGTGTACCTTAAGTATGGGGATTGATTTTTAATATTTTGGTGAACTATATTTCATAGGAAGGTAGTGATTACAGAAAACAAAATATTCATATTGTGTACTTGTGTTACATTACGTGTTAGTAATAGTAACTGTTGAACTTTTAAAACCAGTTCATGGCAACTATTTTAAGATAATTTGGTAGTATAGAAAGTTCTAGTTTTTATAAAAATCACAGAAGTAAAAATCTGAATATATTGAGTACTAAAAAAAACTGGCGAGATAAAAGGAATTATAGTCAATAAAACAGCTTTAAAAATCCTTAACATAAAAACGATAAATAAATCCACCAATAAATTAACACTTTCAAGATCGGAACGCTGAAATAAAGGAAGATAATCGGAAACAGGTGTCAAACAATCCTTTTATATTGGTCGCGACCGCGCTCGCCATCGGGTACTCGTAAAAACTTACCACTTCATCGAGTGAGTTTCATGAATCGGCCCCGTTCGGTTGACGTCGGCGCAACTCGGCCGCACTCGGCTCGTTTGGGCGGGCGGAAACTCAGTCTCTTTATAACCCGCCCGAGAACAGTCGCTCGACTTCATACCCACACATATACTAACGTCGTTAATACAAATTTTACAAACAAATTGTAAACCTTCAGTGATACTCTAACATCACAACTAACATTAAAAAGTAACTTTATTTTTAGTTTGTGAATAGTGTTTTGAATTTAAAAGTGGTAAATATAATTGGATTGTGAAATAATTGACTTAGGAAGGATATAATGTTGATGTGGCCTACTAAAAGCAAAACGTTTATTGAGGTAAAGTATATAAGCTGATGTTTACAGTATATTTAAGTAAGTTATTATTTAAGAACCCCTCCTGATGAAGTATTATGTTACCGAAGCCGTACTGCTGTTCCATATCTGTAAGTTGCGTGACTGGAAGTAACATGAGGAAGTAAAAATTAACTTCGTACTGACATTTGTTTGGTAACATTTCATATCTTTTTAACTTTTCATTTCTACCGAGTTTTACGCTTCGTTTCGCAAAGTTATTTAATAAATTAACCGTTTCCTTTCCTTTGCTGCGTGTGCTTGGAATAACTAGTTTAAAATAACTAGATTAATATAGTATGAGAGACCTACGTTCATAATAGCATACATTAAGCCAGTAGGTAATGTAAGCCACACAAATGTAAAGGGTTATTTGTTTAGGATTTCTCTGAGCTTAAATATAATTTAGGTTAGGCCTATCTACTAAACTAAATGACGAGAAGCAACCTATACATATTTACTATTCGTATTTTGCATTTCTCAAGTAATTCAATTAGTGTTAAGACAATAGATGGAATAATTAGTGGAAATGAACAATAAAAAGACACTATTGTTTTATTTTGGGTCGCGGTGGATTCTGGGGGCTCTATTCAAAATTGTAAAGCTTGTGATAAAATGAAATATTTAGAATTAAGATATTTCAAAAACAGCGGGCGCGCTCCCCGCATACACGAATTGTCGGTACCAAAGGTTTTACCACCTTACTTAATTAAAGCCTTTTTAAGAGATTTCACATTTAGGTTACATTTTGTTACGTTAAAATTTTGTATTTTTCGGGTAATGTTCTGCAAAAGGAAAAGAATTTTAAAAGGTTGATTTTATTCGTGTCAATGGTCAAACATGTGCTCACATTGTGTGTTATGTTATGTTTGAATTAATTTTTGTATATTTTTCTGGTTAATTCTACAAAATTATATGTACATACCTTTAATTTAAAGTACATTTTATATTTCATTTAAGTACCCCAAGACTGGTACCAAAATCACATGTATGTATTTGCCATTTGGTGTCAAATTTCACGATTTGATTTGGGATGCTATTTCGTTAATAGGAACAAAGGATTTTAATAATTTGTGTGTCATGACCATACCTTTATCAATTTGATTACGGTTGGGCCACTTATCAATAACAGTTGCCAATGGTTTTAAACAATGTTAGCCAGAATTATTTGGTGATTAATTACTAAAATAATTGATTTCCATGAAATTCAACATTAATTGATTTCGTTAAATGACAACCAGTTATTTTGGAGTGTTTGTGGTTTGTAATACATATTATCGTACTGCCATGGCCTAGTGGGGTTACCATCGATCAATTTGAAGGTTCTGAGTTCCGAGCACCTATATTTATTTGTTACATAATTATGTGGTAATGATAAAGACGTTAAAATACTCGTATACTCATGAGATAATATTGAAATCGTTGTAAGGTTGGTCTAAGATCCATACATAAAGATAGCTATTATTATTAATGCTACCGCCTAACTAGGTGGCCCGTAGCTATATTCGTACGACACCTAACTACACTTAGGCAAATAACAGAGTCCGTAGTAGTGTGGTTATGGCTGACCTGTTTCAATGAAAATATTTTAAATACTATACATAAAATATTGTATGAATCTAAATATATATTTAGCCGCGCACAGCTGGTTCACCCTTCTATATATAACCTTCTTGTTAAATATTTAAAAATATTATTTCAAATTCGAGAATTCTAATTTTGAATCCAACGATTCAAGTGTTCAAACAAACAAACTCGTTAGCTTTATTATATTAGAATAATAAATACAAGGAAACCGTACTTACGATGTTTAACTACTATATTGTGATGATCATATCATCCCTTCCTTTCATAAAATAAAGTAATTATATTTTAATAGGTTAGTAACCTATTAAAATGCTTGTAAAAAGATTTAGCTCATGTTCAATGTGAATATTATGATTCACACTGGCAAAATTTCGAAAGGGATTATTTTAAATTAATATTTAATACCGTGAAAATGAACGCGACGTTTTATTTTATGTAAACGATATTATTGTATTGGGGTTTCATCAACAATTAATATAGAATATAAATATAGACATAATGCTTTTTGTTATATATCTAAAGCGCAAGATACGAATAGTGCGGTTGCAGGCCAAGTGCGAGTCGCGTAACGTTGTACTCTTTGTCTTGTACTTAAGTGCGATATGTACACTGGACACAGAATGGTATACATAATGACTCGCGGTCTTACCCGGGTTGAACGTGTATAATACAAGCCCGGGAGTTGAAATATTAAAGTTACATTAAAATGAAAAATAAACCCTTTACTATTCGTTAGGGTCAAGTATAACGACAAAAAAATTCTAACAAACATAACTAATTAATTGAAGCTTTAAAGAAATATCGTTAAGTGTTTTATTGGTCACGAAATTTATTTATTCTCTTCTTTCTTTAAGAAACATTTTACTAAACTTACCTTACTTAACTTACTAAAACTACCATTCAGTAAAATGTCTCATCTCCAATATTTAATTTCATATTGCATAGTGATACTTTCCATATTGCATAGTGATACTTTCCATATTGCATAGTGATACTTCCCATATTGCATAGCCATAACGTCGGACACCCAGAACAGTTTTTTATTTTCCCTATTCTTAAGTGCATTAGAGGCCATTACAACGCGACGAAATCAAAGTTAATTACTTTTATAAATAGCTGTTGAAGTCCATCGATGCTATCATTTAATAACTGGAGACTTTCTTTTTTAAAAAAATACTTAAGAGTACCTTAGTAGTAGACTTTAATTTACATTGAAGTGTTGATTTAATACTAATACTTTTCTCATTATTTTGAGAAGTAATAAGGACTAGTATTCTTTAACTAATGAAATTTATACTCTGTTAAGTATTAGTTCCCGTATCCCTTGGGAAAGGGTAAAAGGTAGTCTTCCCCAAGGTCTACTGACCTTATTCATAAACGCTTATTAACAGCATTTTAGATATCCCTTGGTCCCTATCCGACATACGCTATTTTACTAAGAGTAAACGAGATAATATATGTACTTTATCTTCTTCATCGAGTGGATGGCCAACCTGACCAATCCTGGTGTCAGAGTTATTGAGCCGCCAAAGGCCTCTGACATGGCTCAAGTAACGACTACTATCCGTAGAAAGTAACCCGGGACCGACGGCTTAACGTGCCCTCCGAAGCACGGAATCATCTTTCTTTTCGAGCAATCAGGTGATTCAGCCTGCAATGCCCTAACCAAACTGAGGAAAGTCTCACAAAGAGATTTTTGTGAGATATTCCCACCGGGAATCGAACCCGGAACCTCCGGGTCGTGAGCCGGGCGCTCAAACCACAAGACCACGGAGGCTGTTAATATACTTTATAGCAGTGTTTTATTTTAAAACTAGTAGCTTTACCCGCGTTGTGCCCGTTCCCGTGGGAATTTCGGGAATTTTTATACTTATAAACCTTCCTCTTGAATCACTCTATCTATTAAAAAAACTGCATCAAAATCAGTTGCGTAGTTTTAAAGATCTAAGCATACATAGGGACAGACAGACAGCGGAAAGCAACTTTGTTTTATACTATGTAGTGAAGTGAATGAATGGCGGTAAATTAGTAAAGTGGTTAAGACGCAAAAAACGTAACAGCCCAAAAGACAAGACAAAAACAATATCTCATTTGTAATATTAGTTGACACAAACACATGTAAAGTCGTGCAATCTACACGTGTTTCATTTCCTATAACGCCTACACGGAGGCTTTCTATAGTAAATCACTCCAAGTAAATTCTTTCCCAATCACACTCTACTGTTACTCAGTCTCAGTCATCATACATTAACAATGAACAATTAAGAGCATATATCCGAAGCCATATTTACTGGTCCACTTTCATCCTTTTAATTAATATAATGAACTGATCTCGGTACATGAAATAGTGATGATTACGTTCTCTGAAAATACGTTCGTAGAGCTTCCACGTTTGATTAAAAAATGAAAATTGCATTGAAATCAATACTTTTCATTTCACACACTAAATAGACTGTTGCAATCGCACTTTTCAAATTAACTCGGGTGTCGATTTTGTTCGGAAACTTTTTGCAAAATTAATAGTGAATATGATGGCTTAAATTCATGGACTATTCGGACGTTTCGTAAATTGATTTTAAGTCAGTTGTGTTGAGACTGTTATTTCTGAGTTCAATTTTGAAGTCATAACAAGTCCTAGCGACCATTTCTGACATTGTGGAAATTGATTTCAAGTTATACCTAAGCTAGTGCTTACTTGAATCTTTAACTGTTTGAATTGTAAGTTGGAACACTAACCATCTTAACACTTGTGGTTGACTTTGTGTGAATCGGGATGCGGGACTTTCATTATACTCTTAATATTAAATACTGGGACTTATTTCAGAGTAGTCTCAATTACTGTTTAGTAACATGACTAAAATGGATTTATAGTAAACTATTGAAACTATTTTCAGCACCACAAAACAAGGTTTCGCCATTCCAAAAACCAGTTTATCATTAAACATACCCTCAAGCCTAATTGATCCTTTACTAAATGCATAAAGGTAAAGGTATATTACATAAAGGTTTATCCACATAGAAGACTCTATTTCAAAAATGGTTTTGCGTTGAAAATAGCCCAAAGTGTAATAGTTAGTTATCTGGCCGCCACTTGGCTACTTCGTTACTCACTAAGGGGATTATCGACTGAACGTTCGACTGGGCCGCTACGAACCGCGTGACTATGTTAACATGTGACCACAGCCTTACAATTATTATATAGACTACCTTTATCGACTCTGTTTTGAACATTGACGACTATTTTGGTTTATTTATGGTACATTGTTATGTTATAAAACGTCAAATGACAAATTATTCCTAAAGACTTCTTAATGAGTTATTTTTAACATGAAATGTATGAAAAACTACTTCAATAGTTAATTATCTATTTAATTGACGACTCTGAGTACTATAAGTATTTAGGTATATTGGAAATCATATTTTTTGTCATTTTAGCGATTTCCTGCAGTGGCTGTACTATACAGAGGACTATTTAAAAAGTTGTGCGGTGTACAGTTTCAGAAAACTGCTGCGAAAAAAATCAGGCCACGAAATCAGAAAAGCAAAAGTTTTGCAACCGTTTTCTTCTGATAAGAGTATCTCTTGGGAACGGAGTTTCATCTTGTCTTTTACCGTAAAATAAGAATGAATGAACCTACTTTTTACTCGATCAGATATCCAACAATTGCATTCAGTATAATCAATTTTTAAAGGAAATTAAATCTTAAAAGTAGATTCACGATATTTAATTATATGTCTTGAGTATGACTCCACGAATTTAATTTGTGCTTTGTAAGATTAATTTTTAATATAGTTACAGTATGCTTTTGTTGAAATAATGATACTAAGATACATTAAAATGAGTTCTTTAATGTTGATGGCATGACTAAAAAAGAAAGATTAAACAATATAATAAACATAAGTATTCAATATCAATAATCCAGATTTTGTATACGAGTACATATTTATTTATACCCATACAAAACCCGTACAGTGTACACAAAACGCAATAAAATCCATGCGAGTTCAAAAGCGGGTATTTAAAGTTGTGCACTTGGCTGACATTATGAAACAAGGGCGCTGTTAGCCCGTGTGATGACTGAAACAACTGTTTAGATAGGACAAAAGGCCTAACTAGGCCACTTACGACGTCTCAAACCGTCCTACTTGTTTACCGTAACGTAACTCCAACATATGTATAGTCTACATGTACAATATGCTACTAAACAATGGTTCCTTCCTCACATTTGCGGGAATAAACTTTGGTAGACGACTCGAAACATTCCCCATGTTTCATAATCTTTATGCGTAAGTTTTCTTTTATCTCACCCACAACGTGATCTCGCATTTCAAGGAGGGATTTCTGTTCTGTGGCTGCCAAAACAGGCCGTATATGCAGGCATGTGTAACACATAAAATTTAATGCTGTTCTGTTGTATTGCATCCATTACTATATTGTTACAACTCAATATCTTACGAGTACATCACGTGTATAAAAATAACAAGAATATTTTAATTGGCAAAGTTTCATTCCAAATTGTTTGTACAGTTAAATGGAAAATATTTTAGCAACAATCTGCAAGGGTCAACAACAGTTTACGAAAAATATATTTTTTAAATTCTTCCTGGATTCAGTGGAGTTTAGTTCACAATCGAATGGTTACGGAAAAGTTAGTGGTCACCATCAATTCAGTTTTAATTGCGGTCCGTGGAGCCAATAATAAAATACCTCGACAAAGTAGCCGTAACTCAACTATAAATTATATTTACGACACTTAAAATAGTTGAATGGATACGATATAGTTTGATTTGTGCTTTCTTGTCAAGGGCTGGCGTTGTTTCAAATATCGGCAAACAAAGCACGTTCAAGTTCTGCGTGATACGAATTGCGATGTTATGTTTTCAATATTTTTGTTAGAAACCGAATAGGCGGTAATATAATATTTGGTACCACCTCAGTTAGTTTCTATTGATTTGATACGTCAAACACGTAATGGAGTGGAACGGAGTCACAAATAGTTGATTCGGAAACGCTCAATACTTACTTATTCAGTAATTTGTTAAATTGTGTTCTTTTTTTTCCTTTTAATTTTTTTTATCTCACCGAAGATATGAGAAGCCTTTGCCCAGCAGTGGGACATTACAGGCTAATTCTTTGTTTTTAATAATTTTCTAAAATGATTTTTATAGTAATCGTTTACTTTTATTTGGACTTATTTTGTTATTTTATAAAAAATATGTTTATGTTATCTGTTATTTTACCAAAAGTTTAAATAAAATCAAAATGATGTTTTATTATTTTGCATTAAATATTAGATAAATCCAGGTTAAATTGTTCACCAAAATACAGCCTACACCTATTCAGGAAATTGGATTGATCCGATTTCACAAAAATAATATACCTACATATGTACCTACATCATACGTGGATGCAAAACTAGGTAAATAAAGGAGCTTGTTAGCCGTTGGAACAAAAATGAATTGAAACGGAACACCGGTAAACGATTGGTAGGAAATTGGATTAAATAGCGTAAAACTTTTTGGGGTTTCAGCAAATCTCTTTGTGACCTTTACGGTCTAAAGGTGTACTACCGTCTTTGTGCCTTCTAAGTAAGCGATTCACTGTCAAATGACCTATCTATATAATAAAACTCAAGGGTTGTTTTTATGTTCGAGCTCGCTAATCTCGTCTCATAACCAATTTTGATTTGGGTATCGAGATTAATCTACTTTTTATACCGATATTCCCTTTGGAATAAAGATATACTGGGCCTACGTCAATGAGTCAAAAACGTATATTTAGCAAAAAATATTGTTTTTACCTCATTTAGGTATAATAAAGAATGCGGCATTTCCCTAATTTTGATGATTTATTAACATGAGGCCTTTTTCTGCTTTGTTTGTTTACAATGTTCTAAGAATGATTTGTTTTTATTTCCGACACAGTGAAGATATATTTTCTGTGAGAAACGTTATTTTTCGGCGAATTACTTTACGTGACGTTTTGTTATTATAAATGTGTCTTTGCTTTTCCTTGATTTTTAGCGATTTCCGTTAATTAAGTGTTCGTTTAGACCGACCGAGCTTACAAGCAGCAACTTCAATACAACTCGCGTTCTATTGGACTGAGTTTTCTCGTCGGCACACCTTCGTCGTTAATGTGATTTCGAAATCGACATCCGCAATAGAAATTCATTTAAACAGATTGAAAAAGCCACTATTATTAAAGTCTAAGTAGTTTTAAAATGGATATTTTGAAAGCAATAAATTTCAACATTTATGTTCAACAAACTGTAACCAGTATCATGTAATTTAACATTGATTTACATTGTACTTTACAATCGTGAAGTCAACTAACATCGCACGAGAAGTTACGTTCATGAACGTAGTAGGTATGTAAGTTTATAGTAGAGAATTTGTATTTTGTGTAATTTAGTGCTAATAACGGGTAGCTCTGCGGCTCTCATTTCTGATTTTATACCTGAGTTTCGAGTGTTGGAACAAACACAATAACACCTCGCTCGAAGCTATTCCACTCAGTGTTGGTGTAATTTTACTGTTGTTCAAATACAGATTATGGGTTAGCTTATTCCGATTTACGAGATAAAAGCTATGATCGTAAGTTTACATTGGATACGGTATGATTCTACATTTGATGTGTTCTCTATTAACAGCACTGGGATTATGATAAGTGGTTGATAAAAAGTGTAGAATTCTATAGAGATTGTAAACATTTACTAATGGAAACCAGTCTGTTAAATCGATAGATATAAATGTTTAGCGAATTCTATAACACTTATGTTGCAAGTAACTATTAGTAACTAGCATTGTCAAACTTAAAAATCACAAAGAATGTAAATGTTTGACCAGCATAAACAAAATCTTAAATAACTACGCTGAAACATAAAATCTTGCAACAACATAGCACTTAATCGATGAAACAAAACACTACTACCCCTTACTTTATTTCTGTTAAATTGTTTTTTACAAAATAAACAGTATCACGATCGGAAATAAAACCAAAATAATTACTTACTAAGTAGAGTTTATTAGAATCCAATCCGATAAAAAGGTTTAACACCCGGCTCGTGACGGGAATCATTATTAAAGGCTATTATTTCCCCCGCTCTTAGTCTCAAGGTATTGACGGCTTGCAAGGTAACTCCGAGGAGCAATATCCCCAATTTCTCACAAAACTTTGCGGGATGCATAACAATAGCCTTCGAATACGTATTATATTCCTTTCTTAGTCTTAAGCCGTTTGATTTATAGCTTTGAAGCACCATCTATTATGAATCGCATCGTTCAAAGTTAATCGAAATGTTATCTTGTTAGATGTTGACATAAAAATGGCGTCGCGGATCGATCCTTTCATAGTATTAATTTGAAATATTGAGATTAGAAAACTAGTAGATATTCACGTTTATAGCCAAAAAAATATACTTTTTAGAGTCCAAAGATATGATAAAGGAAAATGTTAATGTTTAAAATCTTAATATAAGGTTACCTTGCCGCTCCATTTTGTAAACCATAAACAATAATGACATTTTAATATAAAGTTTAGAGTAATGAAAACAAGTGAACGTTTCTTAAAAGCTTTTGCTACAACGATACTTTCTAGACTGTAACTATTCAAAATTAGATTGTTATATGAAACTCGCTTAACGATAGCTCCTATATTTGATAAAAGTTTTAACAAGGGTTCTCGACAAAGAGTATTCATTGAACTTTTTGATGAAAAATATTTCAACTTAAGACAGTTTTAAGGAAAATCCGTGAATGGTTGAGATACCATTGTGTATCTTCGTTTTTTATCTGCTTAAATAATGAGCTACTTTTTGGATTATTTGTCAAAAATTTCATTAAATGACTAAACGAGACTTATCTTCATCAATATAAAATCAAATTATTTATTTATTTAACAAAGCTGATAAGAGTGTATTTAATGTGATGATGTTTGTGAATTTAACTAACTGATAATATACTGATACTATACATATAAAGTTAAACACAAATGCCTTAAACTAAACACCAACCAACCCACATTAGGCAAGCGTGGTGATTACGCCTAATCCTCCTCACTGTACTGATATCTTCAGTGAGATGAGACGCCTTACAGAGACATACTACCTTAAACTAAAACTAAAAATAGAAAGGAGACATATTTTACGTATTACATTTAAATTGTGATGTATATTTTCACCAAATGACGAACGACAACGTGAATTATTTATTGTTAACTTAAACCTATTATTACTGTGTGTAAATTTAACTGGGTTATAGGCATGATACACCATTTTTACCGGATTAGATCCTATCGATATAATATGTACAATCATAATCAGTAGTACAATCATAAACGTAAAAGCATTTTGTTCCCTTTTATTACTTTTAATAAATCATGTTTTTTTATTCATTTATATCTTTACTCAAAAAAATTTCAGTGACTTTATGAAACTCTATTTAGAACTCATATATTTTAAACTTGGCGTCGTTCAGAAATTTAAAACGTAGGTGTTTCAGAAATGCCTCAGACACGCTAAGTTTACCCTACAAACTCGTTTCGCTTAGCAAAATTAGATATACCTATCTATACCTAACCTAAAGAGCTTACTGATTGTCAATTTCTCGAAGCTATTTTAAAAGTACTGATGGTATCAATAAGTTAAGTCCAACATCTGAGTTGAATAATAAATCAGTGCTCCAATGAGGAAAGTTTGGAATATAGATGAATAAATAAGTGTTTATAAATAAACGGACCCTTTTAGGAGATTGAGGTAACAGTTTTCTTAGTTAGCTTGTTAAATTGAATTCTGAGAATTGTTCCTCTAAGTCCAATATACGAGTATGTATAAATAATTCAGTAGTGTACTATTTATTTGGAACAGCGGGTAAAGATTATTGAATGGCACGATTTATGATATGCTGAATTGTTACACCATATCGGTGGCCTTTAGACGGTTCTAAAACTGTTAAAGTGTCAATGTGACTGAATATTTTATAAAAGATCTTGTTGATGAAACTTAATTTTTAAACGATGACATTAAAAAAACAAAATTTTACTTTGGAAAAATGTCCTATTGTTTAAAGCACATAAAATCAATTGTAAAAATACCACCACGTGCAACATAACAAAATGAACTGTCTATCAACTTTTTCATCATAACACAAAAGCTTTTACAACTATGCCTGTGAACTGTTGGAATGCAAGTGAAAGCAATAAAGTCGTTCAATCGAACGGCAACCGGCGGCCGGCGGCGGCTTGAGCGAGGCATGCGATTGCGTGATCACTAAAGGGCACAACAATTACACAAGGCTCGTTCCCCGCTCGGTCCCCACTCATTCCCCGCTCACTCAACACGCGAGCCTTAATAAAAAGATCCAAAAGTACCAAATAAAAATCAAATGAACTACGCCCGGTTCAACTATGCATTGTTTACAGTAAAAGATTGATTTTATTAATAAAACATTTCATTTTCCATTAAAAAATTTACATGGTGGATGTTTTTTACTACCTTTGTTGTGTACACGCACGGAAGTGTCAGTATTTATGTTTTAATTTAATTTACATATGTTTTTTTTATTGTTTGATACTTAAGTTATGTATTTGGGTTAGGGTTCCGTGATTTTATTCGACTTTCAAGACTATCTATAGAATAAAGGTACTTCTGATGCGATTATATTAATAAGGAATGTGAAATTTCCTTTACTCAATGTATTTTTAATATATTGAGCCAAGCAGTATTTCTAGCTGGAGGGAAGGTATATTAAGCTCCAGTTAAAACTTGCGCAGCGTAATCCTCGTATGCATACTAGAAATAGTTATTTATTTCTGCACTATTTCCAATCCTCTCTTTATAGCTGGTGTCGAAACGAGAACGTAGTGCGATGTTCAGAATGGTCATAATGTAACTTTTGCGCCGAAAAATTCATTGCTTACTTCCTAAGAAATGGTATCTAGTGGTAGTTCAAAATAACAAGCTTAAATTTAACTTTTTTTTACTTAAAGTTAAACTTTGTTTTACTTAAAGTTAGTTACCGGCCGCCTAAAGGCCTGTGATATGTCGATTGACTCAACCGGTTCTGGCACATTAATGTGAACTGTGAGGCTAATTTAGAAATGTCAACAACGGACACTATTTACTGACACACTCAGACACGTTCATTAAATCGACACTTAATTATTTGACGCAATTTTTCATACTTTATACATACATGTCAAAATTAGTCATCTCTACTGAGGAAGCATTGACGTCTCTGTGTACGGGTATTAGAGTGTTTAAGGCATTTTTAGTGTGACTCCAGATTCACTATACCATAGCACAGTCGTATTACGCTACGAGTACAATCAAGCTACAAAAAAGGAAAATAAAAGTAAAAACAGTTGGAATTAAATTTATTTTTTAAATTAATCAGATGCCTCGTGTTTCATTGAAAAGGTTTGTTTAACAGCTACGTGGTCGTGACGGAGGAGTTGCTGGGAAATTACTTTTAAAATTATACGTTTGTGGTCCCAAGGCTTGGTAAAACTATTATTATTGTTTTTTGTAATAACACTTATTTGTTGAACGAGCTTTGAATGAATTCTAACAAAGGATATTTTGTAATACTAACGACCAACAAAATTTGTCAACGAGATATTTTTATTTATTTTATAACGAGTTCAATTACAGTGAAACAGATTGTAGTCATTAGAAGGTACAAGAGAGTGGTTTCAGTTTGGTTACTTTAGCACTTCAACTAACACTAGTGTTACGAATATCAAGTTCTGTGAATATTGTCTGTTGCGAATATGATATTCTGCGCTACTCCCATATAATGGCTCACACCTAGACCTACAATCCTTCGTAAACAGAACTGAATGATATTATTCATTTTTAACGTGTCCAAGTATAATTATCAATATTATTCATAAAAAAGTAGGGCAAAGTTTACATTTCAGTCCACACCATACCAATTAAAAGACGTTCAATCGTTTACGTTACTTTAGAAATGTCAAATTTAAATTAATAAATTAATGGATATAAAGCTAACGGCTCTTAAAAGAGGCCTTAACTAAAAGGACAACCTAAATAATTAATGAACGATTAAAATAATCAGATATACATAAATGCGTTTTTTAAAACTAAACCTATCAACTGAATTTCTTAATTTTATATATTTCGATTTGCTTTCAATTTCTAGTATTTGCCCCTGTCAGAAGCCTTTAGGCCTTTAGGCGGTTGGTAAAATTCCCGACATCAGGGCTGGTCGAACTTACTTTGTTTACTAGCTAAGTTATTTATCAAACCTAATTGAATTTAAACTATTGTATAGTTACGGACAACAGTCCACACCATGATTGTTCACAATCATATCGTAAGGCACCAGTACAGTACAACTGGTATAACTTCCTATTGTCTTTGACCGTCCGACTGTCCATGGCTCATAGTTACCTGAAGATAACGACTACCCATTGCCGTAATAGATATAAATTAATGGACATTATATCTGTAATTTTGCTTCCAGTGTACACACACATATAAACACATATGTTTTATAAAAGGAAAGATCTTGTTGACTTGTGGCAAAAAGGTTTGACCTGTTGACGTTTGTGTACGGGTCTTTAAACAAGGCTTGAATTGAAAGGAACAATAGTCGCCGTTTTGCAAAAAGCTTATCACTTGTTGGATATGTGTGGCTTGTTACATCTTTTGGAACTATCGTGTATAGATTACAAAATGATTTTCACACTCAACAAAATTACTGTTAAACATTATGAATGATACTCAAAATATTTTGTATTCTATTTTAATAGCACTATATGAAGTTTGGGACCTGAATCGTAATTTATCTGATTAGGCATATTAGGTATTCAACTCTAAATCAGAATATTCATTTTAGGAAATAACCCGTTGTTGCTTCTTAGCAAAAATAAATTAATTGAATTTTTATAACTATCATTCATATCTATGCTTCTATCGTTAATATGGTCGGTGTCCTTTGGCAAAAAAATTAAGAAAACAGTAAAAACCACCCAGTAAAATGTGGAGTAATTAAAATTATTATAAACGATAATAGGTGCCACGTTAAACTGTAACAAAATGGATATATTAATTACACATAATTATAATCATTTAGAAAATTAAATGTTAATTAGTAAATTACCCTAAGAATTAATTTGTTAAGGAAACGCGTTTTAATTTATGAATACGATTTTAGAGTTTCTCGGGATAGTATTTACTTTGTTTCATTTCCGTTAAACAACGTATTTCGGAGTTCTTTTATATTTCCTTGTCCTTTTTTTACATAACATACTTCGAACTCAAACCTAACAAGACCCCTAAATGTACTAAGCGTACTTAAACTCTTCAAAACAGACTTGTTGACTCCGAAGTTCTAAAGCAAGCTTAAAATAAGGCAATAACCGGAAAACTTTTACAAATGAGAAAAAAACGTGCTTCAGTGGAAAATCAATACGCGAATAGACAAGTATGATGTCGAATTGCAAAAATACTAACAAGATACAATAAACTTTGAGTTGTGCAGACGAGAGATTTGATTTCATGTGGGACTTATTGTCACTCTACAAAAATAATTTCTGTATATCTTTTGTACTCAGACTTTTCTCTACTGTCTCTTGTCTGAGCAAGTCTTTAGACTGACACCTCGTAGCCGTTGCTACGCCGTAGTCATTGTACCCTTGCGCTACGATGAGGCTACGATCGAAGCTCTTTCATAGAAATGGAATAGCGGAAGCACCGTACGTATTATTAGTGGTATCGGTCAATATCAAATCGAAGGTCTCACTCCCAGTTATTACAGAAGATTATTGAAGATATAGAATTGAATATATAGAATAGAATATCTCAAGCTTCAATTATTATTTAAAATGGTAGAAAAGACATGTCTGAAGAACGTGAAAAAAAATTATTTTTCTAAATTTGTGGTTTATTTTGTTTACGTTATTTTAGAATGCTATTTAATAAAAGCTGATTAAAGTTAGGTAGCTAAAGTAAATCGTGTAAATCACATTCTCTTTAAAAGTTATCTTTATTATTTCTTGGGCTAATTAACATGAAATTGAGTTTATTTTGAACTGAAACCGGTAACACTTTGACCTCGATCTAGTCTCGAGGGTAAAGATGTTTCAGCGTAACTAGAAAAGAATTCAACTTTCATAGCGCCTTTTATGTTTCAAAGCGACGAATTAACAAGATTAAAAGAGTAATTCCAAGAAATAGTGTTTTAAATGTTATTTTGCTTGGTTTCAGATATCACGGCAAGAAGAAGAAATTAGAATAGTGAAAATTTGAGGTAAGAATTTTACTTAGTAGCCTTCTTTTGAAGTTGTCGTTATTTAATTTAATAATTTAATTTTAATTTATTGGAACGAACTTCTTTATCGCGCGTTGCGAAAGGGGGCTAGACGGAAAAAATGGTAACGACATTTTTTTGCCCAGAGAGGGGCAGACAGAGAAACTTGCACACGCCAGAGAGAGACAGACAGAGAAATATCCGCGAGAGAGACAGACAGAGAAACATGTGCACGTTTCTGTGTCTGTCTCTCTCTGGCGTGCACATGTTTCTTTGTCTGTCTCTCTCTCTCTCTTATAGAAAGCAAGCTAGATATTTTCGTTTCGTCTTTCTTTCTATTTCGCATTGAACAGTGTGGTGTCGTGACGATTATTGATAATAAATAAACTTCGTTCCATCCGGGTGTCCCTTGACACCTCTCAAGTTTTTTTCAAATAACTTTGATTTCTGCTTATATACTTTCTTTCTATACAAAACAACAATCTTTATTTATATCAGTCAGTATTTATAAGTAAAGGTACGTTCAAATGACTCTTACTGCACACAGAGATGTTCATTAAATATGTAATATATTACCCGTGAAAATCACTCATTAAATAACTATATTAACTGTTACCTACCTAATAAAACCGTTATCCTCAGATTAGCCAAACTCGAAATAAAGTAGGGAATGTCAATATTGTTGGAGAGAAAAGTCAGATTCATACAAACAATACATTATACTCTGGGTACAATTTATTGGTAAGGTTGAAATGTATTAGACGTCTACCTGACAAAAAACAGCTCCATATAACTGTTATTTTTATTATTCAACCTACCACAACACTCGTTTTCAGAAATAAACACTATATCAATCTGTCATATAAAATAACCCAAAAACTGGGGCACAGTTACCTGTTACCAATCAAGTGAATTGGCACAAAGGCTACTTACTCACGCAGAATTTCTGTCTGAAATGACATCTCAAGGACCGGGAGTCCCTTCTCAATCTCTTCACATAATTATACGAAGTAACGATTACTGCGGACAGTAATAAATGGCTTTTGTCAGTGATAGTAATTATGAAAGTAATGTATGGGTATATTCGAGTACACAGCAGCGGGTATGTTACATTATCGAATTTAAAACAAATTGATATCGGATCAGCTCTGTATCAAAACTGGTATTGAAACGGTACAATCGAATAGATGACAAAATACCATGGAGGAGCGAAGAACTTACTGCGTACAAAATATTGTATGATTAAAAAATAGAGTATTGTTTTAGGATTTTGATACTAAATGATCGAATGAGAATCTCTATTCTACGACGAGTGTAAGAAAACCTTTTTAAGTTGATATTTGATGATGTACGAGTACTAAATCATTATGTAGAAGTTGATGGTGTCTAATAAATTACCTACATATCGGAATGGTCATGTTCATTTGCCTTTAAAAAAATATGTATATATAATGTGCAAAAGAAAAGAATTCGTTTAGTTTATTATATTCAAATGATATGAGATTATTTCTTCAGATTTCCTATTCAGACTAGGAATAAGTTATAGTGCCACTATTCCTGGCTGACCTCTATATTTTTGAAGTCCGGTCCTTTTATGCTCCAGTTAAGAACATTCGGTAGGTTTTATTATGAATTTTATTAACGTTTTTACGGCCCCACCACAAGGTCTTAAGGACTCAATATGTGTTTCCGAGGTGGATTTGTGCTGAAATCAGAAAAGATTCTATCTTTTCTGTAAATAGTAGTTTAAATACAGGCCACAGTGTGGTATAACGTTTATTTCAATTCAATACACGACTCCGCTAAAGCCATAAACGTAAAAGCTATAAATTTCACCCGATACTCCGCTATCAATTTTTTGCTTTTTAGGAGCTTAGAATTTACCTTACCATATGGGCAGTAAAATATTCAATTCAGAATAAATTATATTCGAGATACGATTATGTACCAGCGTACGCGCTTAAGATATGATCGTATGTTGGCTATCAACTTTACATAATAAGGTTGAAGCCTTGAACCTGAACATATGAACACTACGAAAAACATTTTCTACATTATTAAATCAATTCATTCTTATGAACTTGAAAATAAGAGATGGCGGTTTATTAAATAAAGTTTCTGTAGCAGTTTTAATTTTTACTGACCAATCTTAATAAAATACTTGGTAGATAATAAATAAATCGTTCTTAATCCGCGGCGGACCAAGCAGGCCTCTATTAGTAAATCAGTAAATATCTCTCGAGAAATAGAACGAAAGCTCTTCCGCAACCTTATTCCGAACTATAATAGCATTGCCATAAATATAATATGTCTTTACCCTAATAGAAGAGTAGTAGGAGTTCCTGTTAATAATTTAGAATGGGTAGTTTTAGGAAGTATTGATAGATGGATGTTATGCCTATTCATGTGGAAAAACCGAGATAAAATGGTTCAGTGTACGTTGATATGTGTCGTGAACTGTGTCGATGATTTTATGTACCTATTGTACAGCGGGTATACCGGATTTAGTATAAACTAGGAGCGCCCCGGGGTTTTACCCGCGTTGTACCCGTTCCCGTGGGAATTTCAGGATGAAAAGTAGCCTCTAACCTTCCCGTTAAATCTATTACAAAAATAATTTTTCGAATCGGACCAGTAGTTCCTGAGATTAGCGCGTTTAAACAAACAAACTGCAGTTTTATAATATTAACATAGAAATATGAACCTACACGATCCACTCTTGTGCTTTATTTAAAACAATCCTTTATTTGTTTCGATATCACGATCCTTTGCATCACACAGATTTAGATCATGATGTATGTCTTATCTTGATTGGAGAGTTCCAGGATGTTCCTCCTCCTCTGAGATGTACGATCGATTGTGCTGTAGTTTCGTTTTTAAATACCGCTTTATGTCATTCTTCCCTTAAACATCGTACTTTGCCATATGTTTGTGTTAACGCGTGCGATGTCGCGAGCCGCTGCACGCGCCGCTTCTCTGTAAACGGAAAAAGCGCCCGACGCGCCGCGTGTCGCTACGCCACACGCGACGCACGACGCTACGCATTTCCGTAAATGGGGCCTTAGTTTGTCTCGTTCATCATTGGAGATTTAGATTTTGTTCAAAAGAGAACTTGATCGTAGAGTGTTCTTAATTATAACTTTCGACATGAAGAAGATTTTGTAAAATTTTCAAACTGAAAAGTGTCAAGTAATGAAAAAAGCTTGTAAAAAAACTCTTACATACTTACATTTTTTTCGAATTATTTCTCATTTTGGACCAACTGTGGAAAGTGGCAACTGGCCCCGCCTCGCGGTTTTGTCCGCGTTGTGCCCAATCTCGTAAAAAATTGTTTATGAAAAATACCTTTCCGTTGAATGTGGCTATCCATTACAAAAAAATATTCAAATCAGATTGGTACTTTCTGAGAATTAGTACGTTAAAACAAATAAAAAACAAACTCTTCAGCTTTATCGTATTAGTATAGAAAGCTCTTGCCTGCTACCGCTGTTATTCTCCTGTCATATTGTTCTGTTATGTTATTCTACGAATGTCAGAATATCATATTATTATGCTGTTACTTCAAGAGTGCTCTGAGCTTTTGAGCTGCAAGTTCTAACAAAAATAGGTATTGCCGGCTGATCGAAACTGCACTGACAATCTCGTTTAATTTAGACGGAACCAATCAAACCGCAATCTCTGCACAAAGCTTTGAAGGAAGTAGTTAACTCTATTAGTGTTCTTGACATGTCTAACGGAAAGTGTGGTATCAATCACATTATTGCAGTATCCTAGGAAAAGGAATAAAAGTTAATATGTATTTTACCTTGTATACTAATATTATAAATATAAAGACTTAAAATTTGTTTGTATAGGCTAATCTTGAGAATGATCTGTCCAACTCGAATCATTCTTTTGTATTGGGTAGCTGTATTTCAGAGGAATATTATAGGATATACTCGTATTTTATACCCGGGCACAAGCCGGGCCAGGACGAGAGAAAAAGCACTGTATTTGAGGCATTAAAAATGGGTTATTCTGACACTAATTAAAGAGTAATGAGAAGTCGCAATTCAACACACAACGAGAGTGGTAGTAAACTTTACGATAATTTTCAATTATCTTAAAATTCAAATACTAACTCAAAGAAAATCTATTCAAGAAGTGACCACACTAAAGCGCCTTGACTGATACAATGTAATTTCCATTGTAATTTAGTAGTAAAGCTCCGCAAACCATTGATATATCAAGCCACTAAGTTACAAATCCTTAGAGAAGACGCCAGTAAAATAAGAACAAATATTTCGCAAAAATATTAAACTCTCTTGTGTCTGTCAAGTTGATAAACTGCATTTTAAATTGGCTTTAGTTTTAAGTTTTAACTATATGCAAATGTGTTAGTCCTCTCTCGTTTTTAGTACCGAATGATAACGTTTGTTTAGTCTGCGGCGTGACAGCGGTCTCTGTTTTCTAGAATTATTAAATAAGGCTTATGCGTCCGCGAGACGATCAAGTGCACTTGACAAGTCGCAAATGAATAAAACTTGTCAAGTCGCGTCAAGTCGCATCAAGCTCAAGTTGGTTCAAATTTGTTGTCAAGTTATCATCAAAATTATTGTCAAGTCATGTCCAGCACGTAGATACTTGACGGGAATTGTCAAGTCAAAGCTGTAAACGATCAATATTCACTTCAAGCCCGAAGACTTGTCAAGTGCACTTGATCGTCTCGCGGACGCATTACACACACAAAACGGTACAAAATACGCCTACATTATAATGAACTAAATAATGCTTTTAGGTTTTTAATTTATAGTGTATACTATCGGCTTGGCTTCGCTACGAGTACCAAATGTACTCGTTTATATCTTAGAGAAGTATTTTAAAGCTTAACTTGTGTTGGCCACCAGCTTACATGAACTTTTTACTTTATATTACTTGACTAGCAGCGCCCCGCGGTTTTACCCGCGTTGTGCCCGTTCCCGTGGGAATTTCGGGAATTTTTATACATATAAACCTTCCTCTTGAATCACTCTACCTATTACAAAAAACCGCATCAAAATCCGTTGCGTAATTTTAAAGATTTAAGCATACAGACAAACAAACAGACAATAGTAGCGACTTTGTTTTATACTATGTAGTGACTATGTAGTGATTAATATTAAACGTTAATACAGCCATAATTACCAAAACAATAGATTATTTAAAGAGGTTTATACATGCTGAACCATACAAATACATACGTAGAGTATTCAGTATTTGATATGAAATTTTGAGAGCTCAGTCATTACTGGATATGAAGGTAAAACAGTGCGTTAAAATCCTTAACCCACTCCCAAGCGTAAAGAGTATTTGTTCTGTTAAAATTTTAAAATGTTTCATTCATTACTTATGTACAAGTATTTCATCCCGCCAACTCATATGAGCAGACCTATAGAATGATATTGAATGAACTTTCTCACATTGAAGCTTTTGCAATATCATTGATTAACGTATGCTATTAAATTATTATTTGAGGTTTATTTAAATTTTGTTTTACTTAATTAATTAATAAAGTAAAAGTTTCAGTAATAATTTAATTAATTTTATTTCTTAATGTTTCTTAAAGTGTAGTTAAGAAGATTATTTTCTCAGTAGCAGCAAACTAGCTTCGTACCTTTTATTATATTACTGTGTAATATGGGTAACTAACTAAAAAGTAAGTTATTACTTGCTTTATTAACTTTCTAACGCGAAAAAACCCGTGTGAGTACGTTTACTATAGACAACAAACTAATCTATGGAAGCTACCCAATAATAGTTATTTCCCCAACCTACGCTAAAAGCTCGATTATGACTTTCCATACTAAAACAAATACAAGAACAAGTCAATACCATAGTAACCGGAGTAACACATAACAATCAATTCCCACATATTATTTCAATAAATACTTAATTACTACCGACCAACCAATAAATACACCTAGATTGTTATCGATAGTTTAAAATTATCTTTAAAACGTAGTTAATTGGTAGCGATGGCAAACTGCGTGGGTAACTAATGAAACGACATTTGTTTTACCAAACCATTCTATGGAGGCTGCGGCTAATTTGCGGCAGGCGCGCGTTTAAATCGAAACAGCGGTTTATTTTAGTTTAGACTAAATTCAAGTTTGGAATATTACTGTTTCGATTTTATCAATATCGTAATATATGCGCAGGTATACCTATTTGAATGTTGAAACAGACTTATCTCTAGAAGTAGAAGTTTAGCTTATGATCCGTATATACAGCGTAGATATCTGTTGAAGCTTTTAGGTATACCCGTATTTATAATTTAATAACCCAATTTCACAAAGCGATAAATTATATCAACGCGTGTAAAACAGCGGGGTACAGCCAGTTATTTAGATTAGTTATGTTTTTAGATAAAATTATTATCGTAAAAGAACGAATTTGTTTGTTCTCTGAAGAAGAGTTTTATCGTAAAATGTTTTATGTTCCTGTGTGCGTCTTATGTAATTTATTATTTTATAGAATACTGGATGTTGTTGATTCGCATCCGGTGATTATAGATAAAGTTAATTACCGTGAATAATACACATAATCGACTTAACACATACGTTAAAGGAAAATGTAATGTTAAGTTTAGGAGGATACCTTCGGTTCATCATTTAATTTGTTTTTATTTTACGAGTACATATGTACATTACTGTAATAGGTACTAGTTCAATTTTATTGTTTTAAATTGAACGCTTAGGGATACACTTCGCTTTTATTCAACATGTTCGTCTATACTCTATTTTTTCTTACTTGTCCCAAAATGTGGACTAATGTCGTCAATTTTCCAAAAAAAGGTTTATGGATAGGGTAAGAATGAAATAAAATCACTAAACCTTTTTCCTCTTCAAGAGCAATCGTCTTCGGCTGGAAAAATGACGACATAAGTCCACATTTTGGGACAAGTAAGAAAAAATAGAGTATACTAATCACTGCGTAAAAACTCAAAACAGCTTAAGTCAAAATAGGCTTCAATAATAACGAGAACACAATTTGTAGGGTGTACAAAATTACGTCATCAAAATAACAAATATTAATATTCATCCTCCTCACAGATATACTTTATCCATCGTCATCGTGATGTCCGCTTCAAAATATTATAAACTGTGGCTTTTAGTGCCTTGAAGTTAAGGAGCAAAATCCTGTGTAGAGAAGAAAGACGTGATTGATGTGGGTTATTATATTCATTAGGTTAGCAACAAGGAAACATGATCACGGTAACTTATTTGCAGATGCATGCGTAACCCAAAATTATGAGGGTTAATTTAGCGAACATAACGGATGAAAAAGAGGTCGCGTAAGGGGTTACCGTTTTATTGAGTTAGTTTCTTAGTATGTAGTAGGTAATAGGTATATGCACTTAGTCGTTTTAGAACCTGCTTGCTAATGCAATAAATGGGAGTTCAGTCTTTGTGTTACGATTTCGTAAGTGCCATAAACCATGTTGCATGTAGCTTAGACCGATAAACGAGACCCTTGTGTTCTCCTTGATATTAGATCAAGGAGAACACAGTTTTACAATTTATATTTTGCCCAGTAGACAGTAAAAAAAAAAAAACTTGAGAGGTGTCAAGGGATACCCGGATGGAACGAAGTTTATTTATTATCAACAAAAATAATCGTCGCGACAGCACACTGTTCAATGCGAAATAGAAAGACGAAACGAAAATATCTAGCTTAAGAGAGAGAGAGAGAGAGAGAGAGAGATAGAGCGCATATTTCTCTGTCTGTCTCTCTCGCGCATGTTTCTCTGTCTCTCTCTGGCGTGCACAAGTTTCTCTGTCTGTCTCTCTCTGGCGTGCGCAAGTTTCTCTGTCTGTCCTTCTCTGGCCTAAAAAGTGTTGTTACCTTTTTTTCCGTCTAGCCCCCTTTCGCAACGCGCGATAAGGAACTTCGTTCCAAAAACATCTACCTATCGATATCACATGTTATACTCAAACTATGCAATCCTTAATTATACATCCTTAATCCTTAACATTTAACCAAGAAATAGAGAAACAGTAAGTGTTTCGCTCTTCCGTGCATTTAACAAATAGTTGTTAAAAATATGATAGTATTGTACCTTCTCATTTGAGTGGTATTTGGGTATTGGGGGTAATAATTGACTTCCAAAAAGTTCCCAAATTTATAAACGTTTTTATTCAGTTTTGTCTCAAAGAAAGCAAAACAAAACCGGAAAAGAATTTATAAATTTTCAATCATGTATTTCAAAGATTTAGTTGGAGGTGCTGGAATTTGTCTCTCAACAACTTTGTCTTATTATTAAATAGTTTTGTTTATTTTTAAATTGTGTTCTTTACCTCGTTTGATATCTTATTAAGTACATAGTTCCGATTAAATACATTTCTATATCATAGCATAATATCAAAACGATGTTGAATTCTCAGCTCAATTTGTAGATAATTTGTCTGAAGTTCACTTTGACTGAAGCTGTCTGTGAGTTCAAAGTTAAAAACATGATTTAACACTGACTAATCCCAGCGTCCCACAAGCGAGCTCATTTAGTTAGCTACCAGCATAAAGGAGGCTTAATTTTAACGTTTCACTAAAGGAAGTGCAATAAAAACGCGCTTATTTTCCCCCCCGGGCGACTTAGAAAGGTCGATGTAAGAAAGCGTGGTCGTAAATAATCACCACATTTAACTGCGGGATACATTCAATGGGAAATTTTACCTCATAAACCAAGTGCCCTGAATAGACTTGTATTAAGAAATTACTCTTTTCAAAGTATCATATTTTGAGAATAATATTGCTGCGGAGTTGAATAACTTATCTGAGAATATAATTCAATTCTTTGTGAATGTTCTTCGTTATTTATTAAACATCTAGAACATTAGTTTTTGGTTCATCTTATTTTGTTATAACTACACAATTAATTGTAGATCATGTTTTAAACGATACCATTACTGAACAGCAGAACTTATAGTTATAAGCTTTTGCATACAAATAAAAGTGCTAGTAAGTTAAGTAAATGTACTCGTACATTATTTGTTTCATAACAACAATAAAAACTTTACAGTGTAAGTTTCAGCAAATACAGTGTTTATCGCAGTGGTTTAAAACCGTGATACAGATATATTGGTGCGGTGAGCTTCACCACGCAAAAACCGTGTAACTAACAATGAAGTCGCATGTGAATATACGGCACACGCGAACATAGCGTGATCCAAAGGGGCAAACGAATGTATTTCTATACGTTGCGCTATCTGAATTTTAATCTATCGTATCTGTATGAAGCAATATATCGACGGTTTTTGCACTTAATCACTGTTTTATAGTTGGTCCCAAATACAGCCCGCCCGACCTAATACTTTTTGTATAAACCATAATGTAGATCCGAGAGTATTGTGCTTACACATGTAAAGTACGTTTAATACAAAAGGCTTGGTCACTGTTTCGGCTGTGTCAGGCTTCGAGGTGAAACAATAGCTATGGGTACTTTAGACTCCTATCCGTATTTGCATAACAGCCACAAAGCTGTAAACTAATACTTGGCACGAAAGCTTAACTGTTCAAAATTGTAGGAAGGTGTATCCGATCTAACTCGAACGTTAACTAGAGCTGTCCCTGTTATTTTAGCGAGGCGACACGTGCGCCCGTTTTCATCAAACTGACAATAACTTTCTAAGTTTGCGAGGACTCTTCTGTGTACGTTGAAATGCGGATATGACTTTCAAAGCCTTTTCCGCTCCACATTTTACACTTCAAAATGTCATTGTAATATGGTTTGTTGTGAAATGTTTCTGTATAGAATAGTACGTAATGGGTTTTCGGTTGTTTAATAAACACATAGTTCAGAGGTATTTGAGTGATGAATTCTTAGAATTGCGTGATGTATAACAAAGTGATGTATTGTTGCAGGTGTAAGGTGAAGTAGGGGATGTCGGTTGAGGGGGAGGAGGAGCGGTGTGGCGCTGGGTGAGCTGGCGTGGGGCATGTGGGTGCTGGTCATGGTCGCGCTGGCGGCGGCCGCCTCCGCCGAGTGCCCGCGCCACTGCGAGTGCAAGTGGCGCAGCGGCAAGGAGTCGGCTCTGTGCGCGCGGGCCGGCCTCTCCTCCGTCCCGCCCCGCCTGGACCCCACCACGCAACTCCTGGACCTCTCAGAGAACAGACTCCCCACGCTCCGCGATGACGTCTTCTCCAAAGCCGGCCTGATCAACCTTCAAAGACTCTACGTCCCCTCCTGCAATGTCCGAACGATACGACCGCATGCCTTCAGAGCGCTCGTTAACCTGGTTGAACTGGATCTATCCCGCAACAAATTGGATAACATACCCTCGAATTCTTTCGATGCCATACATGAACTGCGGGAGTTGAAACTTGGAGGAAATAATATAGTTAAAATAGGAGACGAGGCTTTTATAAGTCTATCAAATCTGGTGCGATTATCACTGAGCGGATGTAAAATATCGGAAATAGAATCAAGAGGTTTTGCTGGCCTCGAGTCTTCATTAGAATATCTGGAACTTAGTAATAATAAATTGCAATTGTTGCATGTGGCTGTCATGGCACCATTGAGAGCTCTGAAAGGCTTGGAACTGGCGAGTAATCCTTGGGAATGCACTTGCGCTTTGAGACCTTTAAGAGACTGGATGATAAGAAAGAATGTTCCTGCGACGGTGGTCCCAGAGTGTGCGTTACCGCCTCGTCTGATGGCGCAGTCTTGGGATAGATTAGATTTAGAGGATTTCGCGTGTCAGCCCGAAGTGACTGCAGCGGCCAGTCAATTCCAAGGCGTGGAAGGCGAGGAAGTAACGCTCGTGTGTCGAGTGGTCGGGGTCCCGGCGCCCAGAGTGCGATGGGTGCGAGCTGGGCGATTACTCGGAAACACTTCTACTAATGTCAATTCCGGCAGAGCTTTTATGTTACGTAGTGAAGGTCAAACTAGCAATTTAACTATTAAGTCAGCCGATTTACAAGATTCTGGAACATATACGTGTAATGCCGAAAACAGAGCTGGTAAAGCCGAAGTGATGTTAAGTTTAGCTATAGAGAAGAAACCAGAGAGTAAAAGCTTTGGGGGACGGGCGTTGATGGCTGGGATGGCAGTTTCCGCAGTGATAGTGTTGAGTTCATGTTTGATAGGACTGTGTGCGTACGAGAGTCGCAAAAAGAGACAGTTAGATAGATGGAACGAGCAAATAGTGACAACTAATCATCGCGATGACAGTTATGAAAAGATTGACGCAAATTTTAAGAACAATGTAGAAGTACCCCGAGTGTTACCTCCGGATAATAATAGGAAAAGAGGCGATTATAGAAACGTTCCTCTAAATGACCCTGAGGATGAGTATGAAGGATATTTGAGAAGAGAAGTAAGGGAGGAACGTTCGCTGACTCCACCAATAGATGGCACCTGGCGGCGAGTAGATTTTGAACCTGGTGGCAATAGAAACGAACATTCAGGGCGAGACTTGCACATTCCGCGCTTCAGTGATTATAATCTCAGGTAAAATATGTTTTTACACAAGGCTCTAAGCTACCATTATAGGGCAATGAACTCTCGCTCATTAAAGTTGTTCATGGTACTTCATCATCATGAACTGTTCAAGTCACAAATAGGTCAAAGACCTATTTGTGACTTGAACAGTTAAAAAGAACAACAAAAATAATAATCTTACACAAAGAACATTAAAATGGCAAATGATACAAACCACAAACCTGCTCCTATGCGGGTGTTTTCCGCAATGAAAACTCAAAGTTAGTCCTTTGGGAGTGATAACATTGTAATAAAAATTAAACAAAACATTTTTCTTGTTGCAGATCCGAGGCCGCATCTGAATCGGTTCAAAGTTCAAACTCAACAAGTATTATGAACCCTCACGTAGAAATATTATCTGAAAGTAACAGGTATAACAACAACTCCCGGGGTTGCCCGCGAGCGCGGACTCGTGAGCGACTCGACAACGACCTGTCGGGGAGTGACAGTGAGAAAAACTACCCCGACCTCATCGAAATGAGCGCTCTCGGGACCTCTTCATACCTACGCAGTGAGAAACATGACCCCTACTACTTTTACACTATACCTCGAAGAAAAGACGGCGACAGTCGCAGTCCCCTTCTAAACAGCCGCAGAAACAGCTCCGGTGGTGACTCTATATCGTTTATTGATAATAGAGCGTACGAAAAATCCAGGCCAAGGTGTAATAGCAGACGGTCGAATAGTTTTCTAGATCTTTCCGCTGGGAGTAGTCGCATTCGTCGCAACCCCAGTCTGCCCGCATCGCCGTCGAGGGAGCAGCCCACGGTGCCGTCCGCGACGCCATTGCTCGATCTATCGGGCCTCAGAGACTACTCGCGCGCCGGACAAGCGATGGAAGACTACGACTTTCGTGCGTCACAACTTGAAAAGTTTTTAGAGGAATATAGAACTTTGAGGGAACAGCTCTCGAGAATGAAAGAGACTAGGGAAAATTTGCAGAGGACAAGAGCTGGGGAGAATGACGAGTTGCGGTCGATCCTGAAGGGGAAGCCGAGCGTGGCGGTGACCGAGACCTCGTCGTCCGTGGCGCTGGCCGACGCCGCCTCGCCGCTGGCCCTCAGCCCTCCCGAGTACAAACCACAACAACCGCGCCCCGAGTGGCTCAAGTCATTACTCTATCGGAATTAGTAGACATTTTTAATAATAAATATACAGTACGTGATCCCGGATATCGTATAAACATTTAATATTTGAAATCATTTAATGATTAATTTTAGATTTTAAGTAATGTAAATAAATGAACTGACGTTGATCGTAAGATTGTTTGTAAGTAAAATGCAGTCAACAGACATGCATTCTTTAAATGTTGAAATAAATAAATTTCAATTTAATAGAAGATATTTTCATTTACTTAACTATAGACACCCGTTTGTACTACATCTTTAAGGTAATTAAACTAAAAGTTTCATAATGAGCAAAACCAAATTTAACTGGTTAAACCAAAAAGTCGAGGAAAGTGCAAAACAATCTTACATCCATAAAAATGTACACTAAAAAAACATAAGTTTACATTTACAAACACTTCCAGAAAATGCAAACTAACCTACCCTAACCTAACAAAGTAACTAAGCTCTGGAAAAATCCGAAAATACGGCCACTCTTGCAGTGGTCGAGCGATTGCCATTGATGAATGGCGCACTACTAGACTGGTCAATCTGGCCGTTTATTCACGAGCAGGTATGTCTATACATCACACTGAAGGTATAGGAAGGTACGTATGGACCGAGCGCTATCATTCACAATACTCCACATAAACTCAGGTTTTGTACGAAAGGTTACCTTATATAAACAAAGTAAAGATACTAACCTTTGCTACTACAATTCTTTGGAAAATACGAGGGAGAAATTGGTCTATCAGTAAATATCGCAAGTATTTATTATATTGTAGGTAAGTAGTTCTTGAGCACTGGGCATAAGGTAATTACTAGACTTTTTTTAGCGACAGGTATTCCATCGACATAAGTATTAAGTATTGATTAAGTAATCTAGACCATAATTGATTTTAATCTCACATTGAGATGGCCGTGATCCGGAAAATTATAACAGCAAAGTTTAAACATGTATGACTCTCACCTTCTACTTATATCACTTAATCACAGCTTGTAAAGTCAATCAATGTCAAGGACACTACACTTTACTGTCATTAAAAGTTTAAACAACACAATAATTAGGCTCTTTACCACTTAAATGTACAGTTGAACTAGCACCACTACAGTGAAACTTATAATAAAATCATATATCAAACGTATACCAAAATAATTATGTTTTGAAATTTCGTGTACGTTGTTTGACATAGACAGGTGCGGCGCAAAAGCGACAATGTAATTACAGCAACAAAGGCGAACGACGCTTGTATGGCCTTTTGTAAACAAGAAAACAAACACCGCCCCCGCCGCGCCGTGGATAAGGAAAAATGCCAATTAAGATTGGATTTGTCGATTAAATTGATATGACGGCTGGATTTAATATCGAATGTTTGCTCTGCCTGATTTGTTGGCTTTCAATGTGTTAATTGGTATTGGTTTTATGCATTTGATTCTGAATCCAAGTATATTTCTTTATTTGTTGGTGAATTTAAACAAATTAATTAATGCTGTAATTGTTCTTTTTTAATTTCTATATGATTGTATGTCTAGGTGTGATTAGGATGTCCTTTTAATTATTGATATTTTTATTAAAATTAATTAAATTTAAAGATAATATCTATTTTAAAGTGGGTAAGTTCAACAGTATTTTTGTTATGTCCAGCGAGGTCAATCGCTAAAGAGTCTTACTTAAATTATTTACTACTGGCGAATATTGTAGCATATTGATATAAATATAAATTAATAAAATTCTAAGTATTAAAGTGCCTGCAATGCATCACCTATATTGCTTTGGTTTTAATAGCCATTAGTTAACCCAACAAAATGTAAGCATGTTTTATACTCTGTAATGTTGATGGCTGAATTAGATAGAATGAAAAACCGGGGTCAACTTAGTGGCAACTGATGAAAAAATCATTTCAAACTGTCCTTCCACCAGAGTTCTATTACGAGTATGTTACATAACATAGCGATGATGTTATTTACCAATCATCACATAACACCAACCTAATCAAAGAAGTGTTCTAAACCGATATATCTTTTCATGTTTAAATAATATTCCAAAAATTATTACGTCTTAAATCAGTATTCATAAAGATAACTGAATAAAACATAAACAATAAAACATGCATTTGACCTCACATTCAGTAATCAAAGCTGACTCAAAAGTTGTTACTACATACGACGAGTACATTCACTACATTTTTAATGATATCACTTCTTATTACGTTGCAGTTTTAAAATGTCATTAGTCTGAAGTGTGTTTTATACTTTTTTTGTAGGAAATAGTTTGAGGTAAAAAGTAAAGAAACATCATTATTTGTACGTGTTTAATATTGAGTAAGAATACAGTATAAAAAATATTACTATGCGTTCACATTGTTAGATTCGGTGCGTACGAAATAAATATCTGCACATGCACATTGCATATATTTGCATTACAATAAAGTCAGTTCTTCCAATGTAGGTACTTGACCCTTCTCATCCTCATATATCTGCCATACATTAAAGGAAAAAAGGATTGGCTCAATTTTAAAATTGTTTTCGATAAAAACCATCTTTACTTCTCTATAGAAAATAACATAGCAAATAAGGTCACCGAAGGATGTCTATTTATCAGACTCCAGGACGAACTTGACTGCAGTTGCGTTAGTTTTTACATTGATCAGACCAAACTAACAATAGCGGAGAATTAAATTATTGCAGCCGTCAAAAAGTCTTCGATTGCTGATTGCCTACTATCACCAGAACCACACTGGATGTGCCGAAAATGCATGCCTCCGAACAACATTACTAATCCAGGATTCTTCCTGAAGCAGTTTAAATAAGAAGCACAACAATTTCAATCGAGTGATTTTAAGCTCTTATCTATGTGGAATCTAGGATAAATGGTTGTAGGCATCGCAAAAATATGATAGATTCTTCGGATGTTGTGAGCGTTGGGTGTCGCAAACCTTAACCACTAACATTTATAAAAAATTACTCAAAATGTGGGAAGTTGGTGCGGGTAGTTGTTTTTAAATTGACGTGAACTTTGAGCATATTGAACATTCGCAGCTCCAGCTGTGGCTCCAGCCAGTCTTTCCGTGATAACGAGTGGTGTAATCCAATCGAAACGTCGGGTACTGTTTTTTTTTGTAAAATACGTTGTACTTTAAACGTGATAAAACTCCATACAGTTTATTTATAACTAATGTACTAATGTCAAATGTAAATAGGTAATAATTTACCTAATGTTACTTAACTAGAGTGATCTAGAAAGTGTAGGTAAAGAAACAATAATTCTTCAGAACGTAAACTGTAAACGAGCGCACAATATAGGTACTCCTAATACGGTAGTACCAACGCCGCCACAAACTGAAGTATTTCTAAAAATAAAGTGGGTTTTTTCGACAAATTGTGGAATACAGGACAGCTATCGGTAGATACGGACAACGAATTGAGAAGAATAAAGGTGCATTCGAGATATGTGGAGCTTTCAATAAAATAAACAAGGCGCATTCGAATGGGCAAGTGGGATGGCTTGTTACAACGGTCCTCGGGGTGCAGAGAGGAGTTGGATACTCGTATTGACAAGTCGGTAAGTATTCATTTTCTTATATGTTTAACGGGAATATTGGTTCAGAATACACTTAAATTATCCATGACGGATAGTAAGTAGTTTATAGAAAATTGTTATAGTTTTAATCAAATTATAATTTTTAATCAGATGGATTTATAAACGTGCCTTAGAAACGACTAAATTGAAAATTGCTTCAATAATGCCTAGCTAGATTTGTGTAAGCCTTTTATCTGATCAAATAAAATCTTTTATACTTAATTCCTAAGGAAAACTACATAAATCCAACATAAGCAGCTACTTAATAAATAAATGTCTATTTATTACTGTTTTTGGGTCAAAGCAAACGTATTACGGTAAAAGATTGATCACTTAACAATCGTTTTGCTCCTCAGATATGGGGAAACAATCAAGGGCCTAAAAAGGTCGTTTTTCCAAAGGTATTTTTGAATCTGTTTCTTAGCTATTATTCCGGCTTGTGTTCTTATTAGGGCACTGCCTTCCAAAGGGTTTGGAACTTTATAAATAATTCACATGATTTGCAGTTCCGAGACACGAAGTGGATCTTTATTATTTTACTTTGTGTGTCACAGCTGAGATTAGGCGACTAGCCATCAATATTATAAGGAGCGAGTTGATATTGTGTTTGTACTCGTATAATGTTGGATAGAGTCAAAGAGTTTCTGAGTTAACGCCTATAATAACTGTTTTATTCTCACACAATATTTGAAGTGGCCCCCTCAGGAAATTCGGGATCTATGTCAAATAATATAACATTCAAACTTACAAAAATATTTATTTGCTATACGGTACGGACTCATTATGGCTTATAGCATAGACTATTATATCTATGGATTCTTTGGCAGTTAAGGCAGATATAAAAAGTTAATCTAGCTTGTAAACCAATTAAAAGTTATTTATATTGCAAATGGCATAATTAATTGCTCAATTACTCTGTGATTGAATACAGAAAATAGAGTAAATTAGTAATGCACGGATTCTCTCCAACTTAACTTAGCAACTTAAAAAAATGCATTGGCCTGTAGTGTCCCACTGAAAAACTCAGTACAGTGAAGAATAAAGTGTATAAAATAGTATATATATGTAGGAGCAGGAGGGAGACATATATATAAACTAGGCGCGCCCCGCGGTTTCACCCGCGTTGTACCCGTTCCCGCGGGAACTTCGGGATAAAATGTTATTCTGATGTATATTGCTGTATAGTTTCATCCAAATCCGTTCATTATTTTTTGCGTGAAAGATTAACAAACATACATCCATACATCCATCCTCACAAACTTTCGCATTTATAATATTAAGTAGGATATATGTACATAGGCAAGTAAGCCCCATATAAAGATACCGTAATATAACAGATAACAGACTTAACAAGGTAGTTATGCACCCACCGGGCCGCATAGTAATACATAATGCTGACCGTGCATAGCTCTAGCGGGAATGCGTGGGCGCATGACCAGAAAGGATGTTTAGACTATAAGTTAGAGATAAGAAATATGACTTTAGTCTTAAGAATACATACATTATTAGTTAAGTAACCCTAGTTTAGTTCGGACGTCAGTCCTTAGTGAATAAAACTTTTCACTAATTATTAATTAAGTAACCTTAGCGTAGTTTGGACGTTTATAACAGTCCCTAGTGAATAAAACTTTTCACTTTAGTTTTTAAAAAGTATTTTATTGCTCCCAAATACTTTTCTGGCGCAGCCGGTAGGATCGCACTACTGTGTGCTGCTGATTCGTGCGCGAAAAAACGATTAAAAAGCGTGAAAAGCGCGTTCGGTCTTCAGCCCGTGGCGATCCGCGAACCAGATAAATTTGAAAAGGACCTTGGAGACAATACCTAAGCATGGTGGTGACTGGCAGGTGAGTGAGATTTTTCGCCATCCTTTCCCCACTATTCTTTGTTATAGTAGGAATCGAACTTTTTCCTTTATAACTTTTATTTGACTTACCTAAAAATCGGTAGACCATTTAATTTAATGTATTAAGTAGATTTTATTGTTATTAAATAAAATAAACTTAGTTTAGAATAAAAAGGAACTATTTTTGGAATAATATGCAAGAAATAATATCTTTAGTTATAAATAGTTGTGAAGTTTGTAAGAAGCTTAAGTATGACAGGAAACCCCTGAAACCACCCTTACAGTCAACGCAAACGCAGGAAGCCCCTTTTCAGGAAATTTAGATTATACAGATGCTTTACGTTATGATAAGGAAATATCCATGATAGAGTCGAAAGAAAGAGCTCTAGGTAAGAAAATCAAATCAAATCAAATCAAATCAAATCATTTATTTGCGTAAATAGTTGTTACATCTATTTACAAACCCAAAGGGTGTGCAAAATATAAAATCAAAACTAAAATATAAAAATAAAAAAACTAAATACTAAAATAAACTATTAAACAATCAAAAACTATAGGAACTAAAATAAACTAAAACTTAAAATCAACTAAACTATAGAGTAAAACTTAACATCTTAGACCTAGTTACATTATTAATTATTATATGTGTTTATCTGCAAAAAATTCTTCTAATGAGTAGTATGCTTTTAGTAAAAGATACTCTTTTAGTTTTAGTTTAAACTTGTCTGTCCTGTCTATTTTTCTAATTGAAAGTGGAATAGAATTATAGATTTTGATGCCTAGAAAAAACAAGCTATTATTAAATTTATTTGTTCTGCAATGTGGAAATATTATTTTGTTAATATGGCGTTTACTTTTTGTAACATATATAACGCATATGCAAATTTATTTATTTTAATACATAATTGTTCTACATGTGTTTCCATGTTAGTTCTGCATCTATATGGATACCGAGGAACTTAACTGATTGAAGTTCTTTTATAGGATCATGGTTATATTTTATATTTACGGAATTAAAGTTACTATTCTTATTTTTCTTGTTTCTTATCATCGGATCCAAATTCAGGGTTGGGATTTTTAGATGATTTCTTTCGGTCTCTGACTAGTTTTCAGTTGACACCAAGACTCTAGTATAACCACGTTTAGATTGTGATTTCACCTCTTTAGAATTCTCTGATGGTATCCTTTGGGGCGATATAGAGTTTTTATTAGATCTTCTTTGAAATAAAGCTGGTTCCTTACTATATGTAAAGGAAAGTCAAATAACATCTATAATGGAAGTACCGTTAACAGATAAAATAGTTTTCGATTATTACAAATTATATCCTCTTCCCATTTACCAATTTCCTACGAGAAAATTGTTATTATTTCCCGATTTTCCGTACCTTTTGGCGAAAAGACTCCAAATACTTGCCAGTATCCCAGCCGTGCGAGAAAATCGACGCAGCTACTTTCCTGTGTACCGACGACAACGTAGCGCAGTTTCAGCCTCCCACATGTGCTGAACAGCTTCTGAAGTTTCAGACTAACCTCACGTTTTGCTCACCATATGCTGTTGAAGTTGAAGACATCAAGGTACAGCGTATTAGCATGGAAAGTTGGATCATATTCACGCGAAATTCAACCATAATGACTGAAAAATGTGAAAACGAGAGTAACAAAGTATTACTACAGGGCACATACGTTGTTTCAACATCTGAAAACTGTGCTTTACACCTGAATGAGATTGAACTTACCTATGAACGCACCTTTACTGAAAAACTTCAGTTCAGAATTGCAGCCGTTACAACCTTACCTCAAATGAAAATTGAAAATCCGACATCCTTACCTGTAATCAATATAAAGAACATCGATCTGGAAGAAATGAAGCACATTTCCCGCATCCTAAAAATTAGCGACACATTCAGTGAAAGTGATAGTGAAATGGGCAATATAGTGAATATCAAAAGTGTTAGTTTAGCCACGATTTTTGGATTTTTCATAGTTATAAGTATTATTTTCCTTTCATATTATGTTAAGCGAAATCATCGGAATCCAGTAATTGTAGAACCCGATAATTTCGCTCTTGATGAGGGAGGAGTTATGCACCCACCGGGCCGCATAGTAATACATAATGCTGACCGTGCATAGCTCTAGCGGGAATGCGTGGGCGCATGACCAGAAAGGATGTTTAGACTATAAGTTAGAGATAAGAAATATGACTTTAGTCTTAAGAATACATACATTATTAGTTAAGTAACCCTAGTTTAGTTCGGACGTCAGTCCTTAGTGAATAAAACTTTTCACTAATTATTAATTAAGTAACCTTAGCGTAGTTTGGACGTTTATAACAGTCCCTAGTGAATAAAACTTTTCACTTTAGTTTTTAAAAAGTATTTTATTGCTCCCAAATACTTTTCTAGGTTACCAACAATCACAAACTTTTACTATTGTCAAACACAAACGAATAGATAAATAAACGAACCAAACCTATTGTTCATGCATTACTTGTGCAAAGTTAGAACATTGTTAGAACAGATATCAATCACAATAAATCGGCGATGTCCAGGTAAACCCGAACGTAAACCAGCCATATCCCAGTGTTAATTCACATAAAGCAACCGCGATACGTGTTATGTAGTAGGGGAATAAATAAAATCAGCCGGACTGAACGGGCGTGATGCTAAAACAGTAGGATCTAAATTACGGGACCAATAGACAGTGCGAGAGTTCGCAATTACAGCTGTCCGAACGAATTGTGTGTTCGACAATAAAAGCGATACTTTTATTGTTGCTGTAAATTGCCTTTCCGTAGTGGAGACGATGTCGTCGCTATCCGTTGCGTATTCTCGCTATAACTTCATGTTGATTTAATGTTATTGTCCAGTAAATCCGACAGCTCCACTGGAACAGATTAATGTTGGAAAAATTGCGTCAACTCAATTAAGCGCAATTATCGCTCGATTTAAATCGAATTGTTTTTTTTTAACACGGAATGAGTTGAGGTTATGTAGATGATATTGTTTTGCTTTTGTTTCGTACTTGGAAGCCAAGAAACTAGAGAATGTTGTTTGATTATGTATTTCTTTTTCAAACGTTTTTGCCTCATATGTTGTTGGTATGTCCGCAGCTTATAAACTGATTTCAAAAATCCGTTGTTTATAACAAAAATATTTACAAAAAGAAACAAAACAACAAGCTATTAATATTCTTCGACTTATTTTTGTAATAATGTGGTAAGAACATGTCCATTCAATTCGTTATTTTCTTGACATTATAAAAGGGTCAGCGAGATCGGACAAATTTCGCTGAGTACGGATATACGGATATATCTATTTGTATTGAGAGGCAAGCACTGGGCAAACCTTCCATTTGGGGACGAGTGTTTTTCTTTCAGATCGAAATGGATAAATCTTTACCAATCCATACAATCTTACTGCTTATGAGTCAATTTATCACATAGTAACAAATCGAACTACAAGAATTGCAAGATGCAAGATGGTGCCTTCATAGTAGAAAACTATAAATGTGTCATATAAATTACAATATTATCGCCGTATTAATCTGTATATCAACTGTAAACATATAACAAAAGCTATAACCTAACATTGTTGTATTAAGCTATGTAGAAAAAAAACAATTTAATGTTCCCGTACAGGAAACCTAGTTTCAGAGTTCACTTTGGTTTATAGGCATTGGATAGAACACGCGATGTTATGAGCTATCACGATTACCTAGTTACTGGCTGTATACCTTTCCAAAGAAATCAGATACCGAAAGGTTTTGTTTGTGCCATAACTTTGTTACTTTGTATTTTTCTTATATTCTTGGAGTAAACGTTTTTAAGTTTTCTTTAAGCACGCTTGAAGTTTCATTGACATAAAATGAGGTTCATCAACACTTCAGTAGACACACTCGCGTGATTTTGAACTAACTGGTTCACAGCTTTAAAACTCGCTCAATCTAAATTAACACCTAAATCCTAAATCTCAATGACTAACAAACTTAAGACTAAACTGGGTTGAAAAATACAAAACACCATTAGAATTTGAACGTTATACCTTCAGCTAAATAGAACGGCCGTGTAAAATGTTTATTTCAATTTTTCATGTCCATTCCCGTATCTAGGCTGTTCCGTGGTTTGATGCGGGCCAGATGAAGGACGAAGTTGGTTCGAAACTATCGTAAATAGAAATTGACATCGGTATTATTTTTTCGAAGGAGTTCCAAGTTGGCAGGGATCGGTCGCGTCGTTTTTTTGTCCGCAGTCGAGCTCGGCGTTCTCAAACCGCTCGTTTAGCAAAATGACGGACGGACCTTTTTTATCTCGTCCAACCGCAATTTGTTGCCGGCGATCTCTGCTTGCGATACACGAACTCGCCTGCGTACCCGAACACATTTAAAATTCCTATCCTATAAATATTTAGGCATTCCAATGTTGATGACGATCCATTTGGATTTTTAAGTTTTTACTCGTCCGACTCGACTACTGTTTTAATTTTAAACATAAACATTTTTGCACCTCCTCTGTTTACGCGTATACACTTGGCATAATTGTTTTTCACTGGATTCCGTATTGAATCTACGCTCAAGTTTACGTACAAGTTGTGTTAGGTTTACAATAGGAAAGATCCCAGACAAGTTCAGATTACTCATTCAAAGTTATTCCTCTATGTACTTTGGGAAACTTTGCAAACCGTATACGAGATTTTTTAGAAGTACGTACTATGTCGTTTACAACAATAGAGCTTGCTTGTGTTGTTGCGAGTTTCCTTCGCGAACTTTTTCAATTCATGCCATGTTTCATATTATTTTCCGTAGAAGACAGGCAATCTTTTGACTTAACAAAGAGATTGTTCAACGCGTTCAATATTCAGAGCAAGTGAGTACCTACTCGTCCCAAAAAAGTAAATAATATTTGATGCACATCTCTTTTCTCTATTATATTACGAAGTTTCCATAAATATTGGTTGCTTCCAAACTTTGTTACAATATTCTCCCGAGTTTCATGACTGTAATAAGCGAGGGTAAAGGGAGTGATTTATTTTTTCTCACAAAGTTCATTAAACGAATTTCTTGCGAATGACTTGATGTAACGGCTGCTTCATGTGGAAATAATGTCATAAACAAGAATATTGTTTGTTTCGTTGTTTTATTAACACCAGAAGTTAAGAACTAACCACCGTATTGACAGACATTACTTATGTAGCTGAAGGAGGAAAGTAACGCAATTTGAATCTCTATTACCGAGCTTGTACTACGAAAATGTTTAAAGTACATTTAAGTTTGTGTGTTACTGTTTTAGTTAAGATTGTGGTAGGAACTACGAGTATATACCACATAGATACTAAGTATATATGTTTTATATACTCGTAAACTGAAAATGATGTGTGTAATAACAGAGTTCAGCTGCGCTGTGTGTACGCCGTGCACCTCAAAAAGGCAATCGATTTGAAATATGTATCACTACATAGTATAAAATAAAGTCGTCTCTTTTTCGTGTCTGTCTGTTTGTCTGTCTGTATGCTTAAATCTTTAAAATTACGCAACGGATTTTGATGCGGTTTTTTGTAATAGGTAGAGTGATTCAAGAGGAAGGTTTTTATGTAAAAAAATTCCCGAAATTCCCACGGGAACGGGCACAACGCGGGTAAAACCGCGGGGCGCTGCTAGTAGGAAATATTGCGCAAAAATCGTACTGCAAACGCTACGAACAGTTGCCGCGCCTGCACTGTCTGAATGCACCTTAAGTTTCATTGCTTTCTTTAATAATCCTCATTCATTCATCAAAGAGAACCCGATCCTAAACTCATCAGTATTACTGAACTCTTTGATTTTATAGTACCAATAAAATTAAAACCTTCGCCATAAAATATCTAAATAAAAGTTCACGATATACAATCCGTCTAATTGTTTGTGGAAACGTTTTTATTGTGAACGAGTTGCAAACGATTTAGTCACGAGACGAATGTCGGTAGTTAGCTGCTATTTAATCCATCGAGCCACGCAACTGTAAAAACCATTTAGTCTGGCCAGAGCAACGCTGAGTAGCTCTATACCACCGCCTCTTAATGTTACCTTTGTTTTTCTATGTTATTTCATGTTATTTCTTTGACTATGGCTAATAATGATGAGTAAAAGATTTGAAGGAGTAAGTGCGGTTTAATAGGCTTTTTCAGATTTTATTATCCTCTTTGAGGTACTATGGGTAATATAGAATATAGAATCCTACTAAGTTAGAAGTGTGAAAGTTTGTAAGAATGGATGTATGTATGGATATATATATATTTGTTACACTTTCACGAAAAAAATACTGGACGGATTTGGATGAAACTTTACAGTAATATAGGTAATCATCAGAATAATACATGGGATACATTTTATCCCGGAATTCTCGTGGGAACGGGTACAACGCGGGTAACACCGCGGGGTGCGGCTAGTATAGAATACATTAAGAAAGTTAGTACGAATAGATCTGTGGTCAAACATTGAGTCGGAGTTTTAGACCGCTTAAAAGCCGCCGATATGCCACGAAAGGAAGTACTCGTATGTCATGTAGTACGCTAAGAATTATTAATGTAAAAAGTTAGGAAAACATAACTCGAGCTGTAATGTGTCTTCGTGAGAAACTTTAGACGTCGCACATTAATATCATTAAATCAAAACTATCCAATTTAACAAGTTTCTTAATCCAAGTTTCTTTCCTTAATTAAAGTAGATTTTTAACGAAACTCTTGAAATTAACATGAAAAATTCTGAGGGTATTTGCGACGTATGTATGTAGATTTTGTATTTCGCTCGTTTGTAATGTAAATTTACCTTTCCTTAGTTAGCGGGACCGCCGGTCGGGACGTCCGAACTCAAGTAAAAAGGCCGAATGCCACTAACAGCCAACATTCAAAATTGGTTTGTTATTAACTTTTAATTACGCCGAGGTTATTCTACTTCCTGCCCACAAAGTTCGACAACTTCATCCACTTCTCATAATACGTTAACATATCGTATAAACAAGTAAATTAGGTATAACAGTACGTTAGGTCTGACCTATAAAACTGATTCCTATTAAAGTTTGTTTCTTCACAAAACGGGAATATTAAAGAATTCATTCAAGTGCTAAACACCTCTGAAACAGCCTTCGAGTGAAATAAAAATACTCACAAACCGAAAACAAATTCAAGAAAATGTTTGTACAGCAAAATAATAGACACTTAAGGCGCTGTAAGTGTTTTATACTCTAAGGAAAAACTAGCTCAATGGTCTTTGTTCAACGCTCGAGGCGGAAGAATGTAGATGGCATATAGAGTCAATTTTCAAAAATGGCATCGTTAAAAATAGTGGGGAGCCGGCGAGTGTGCTGAAGGGAACTCATTACCGAACTCCTTGAGGTACTATTTTGGGTGAATAGGAGGCGGCGCGGTGAGATAGCGCGCTTATGAGCGATATCGCGACAAATGAAGTGTTCCCTCAGAGACGCGCCAGGCGAGCTCGCCTCGTCTCGCGCTCCGCGAACACGCATTCACTCCGCAAAAAACCTGCAAACATACCTCCGACACCGTTTGTTAAGGATACGAACGTTGCCTAAGGATGTGGTATTGAACTTTGGGAACGTATAAATTGGATCCGGATGTTTGGGCTTAACAACGCGCTTGTTATTTTGTTTGTTTTATAAAGTTTCACAAGCCGAAAACCGCAACGACGCAAGCCAGGAATTTGGATACCAAAAGATTACCCAAACATTACATAAATGTATATTTTACCTGTCAGCGGTATACGTTCTATATAATTTGTAGTACATTAAAATACAAACAATTTAATATTTCAGTTCAGTTACGCTTATCTAGTTTGATAACAAAGCTGATATGTTATTTGTATCGGCATGCGACTAACAATTATTTTAGAATCATTGTACTGGTTATTGGATATACGTGCTTTATTGGATTAGACAATTTAACATTTATAATAATTATGATGTATATTCTAGCTGTATATACATCATAATTATTATAAATTATTGTAACTGTCCCCTACTGGGTTAAAGCAAGCTTCTATCTTGAGCTACTGCAGTTTAATTATTAAATACATTTACTGCGACGAGCTAGACTCCTTCCGGAAGGACCGGCCCCGTCGAGCACTAAACATAAACAGAGAAAAGAGAGCAGAGAGACCTTTGCCCAGCAGTGGAACACACCGAGCTAAGAATAATAATAATATTTAAGTTATTGTTATAGTTCAAGGAAATCTTAAAGTCAACAAATGATTAAGGGGGCAACTGCAAAGCCGCGGCCGCTACTAGTACTGAACGCACAGTACAAGTTGCGGAGGCCAAACATCTTGCTTGTTACAGTTAGTTTGTTAACAGGTACCTAGTCTATCTATAAGTGAGTATCTATTAGTGAATTTGCGAGCCTGTGCGGAATTGCCAATCTGGCAGTAAGGGGTTCGGTAGTAGTTATCCGGTGCAAATGTGCTAATTGGTAATTCAAACGCTCTAGCAGCATAGCTAGTAGACTGATGTCTACGGTCTCCATAGCCAGAGCTCCTAAGCTTAATTCAGTGTCACTCTACGTTGTTTATGAACCTCGCCTGAATAAACTTCTCAGAGCATTATTTACATTCTCGTAAGCGTTCCTGTATCAAATTGTAGTGGGTCGCGCGGGACATAATGCAACAGTAAATGCACAATGTCTACTATTTACATGAAAGCAATTTGACACTCGCAATAAACATGTTTTATTAATGCAATAAGATGAACGGTATTCTGTTCGCTGCGTTGCATGATGTAACCGATATTTAGTCTAGCGTAGTACTTTTATTTTAAATAAGAAAACAATTTGTTAGGCGATAACCACACTATTTATCGAGCTATATTATAGAGCACAAAATATAGCACTTTTGTGACTATGACTATGTAGGTATATAAGCCATGGGTATGTAATGTAGATTACATTCCCTTGCACTTGGAGTCAGTAGGCTTTATTAATAGGAGCGCGTTAGCGAGTGACATGCTGGCGACCATATTAGAACGCGAGCAAACGAGAGAGTTATTTAAAATATGTGATGCTCATATTCTATTGAACTTACCAAATCACATCTCAGCAAACTCACTCAGTCAAAACGCCTTAATACGAAGAAAATTTCCCTTTTACCAAGTTTAAAAATAACTTTGTATATTATACATAACATAACTTTTTCCGAGACTCGACACGTGTTAAAACCTGCATTGAACAATATAAAGAAACTTCACTTTCACAAAATCTTATATCACGGAAACAAAAACGGTTGGAACAGGGAAAATCTGGTAAAACTTTATAAATCGCAATATGATTGCTCTCGGACGATATATTGAAGTCGTTTCGAGCAATACGAAGAGCTGAAGTAGTCGATTGCCGACGACAGCTGAACCAATTATGTGCCCTCTGGAGACATCATATCAGATCGATTTTATAAAATTATATCTGTATCCGGTAGTTACGGCTATCAGATTACACTTATATGGGTTTTATGGGATATTATTTTGATACTAGTTACGATTTTTTTTTCTTTTGTTATTCTTTTTTTGAACGTTTCCGTTGAAATAGAACGTCGTTAACATTGCGATAGTTTTTGATTCTAAATTTGAACGTACTCTGACAATGAAACAAAAGTATTTATAGTGGAAAGTCTAAACATATCAGCGTTTCTAATAACACAAAGTGGTGTCTAAATCTTTTTTGTATTAATGAGATGCAATTTGCAAAAATTGTTACCGTAGAGTTCTGTTTCAATAACAGTACATATTATGATTAATGTCACAATATAACCAGCAAATTAATACTTTAACAATTCAATCACAAATATCACAACGTAAATGTGTGTACAATGATTTCCTGTACAGCTACGCTTCGCAGGAAATATCTGTACATTACTAGAACGAGGAAAATAATTTTCTTAATGTAGTTCAAAAATGATATAAAGGACACAATATACAGTGTCTTTTTCGAGTATCACGAGCATTCCCCAGAGAGTCGGCTTGCATGCTTTATGTTCAGATACGTGACGGTACTCGGAAGTATATTAGAGATCTCATGATACTTGATTGTGTTCATCATCATTTTTGCAATAACATAACTGGAACATGCCTTTAGTATGCTCTCTCTGAGTATGCTCAGTACAAATTATCTTATAAACATGGAGAATGCAACCAGTGGGAAGTAACCCATGTTTAACTTCGTTTTTATTGAAGAACTTTAAACAGACAAATGAAGGCTCTAACACTCTAGAAAATATGTCATAGAGCCTGAGAATGCGATGTAACCGTATAGTTACGACTTTACACTGTATTGTACTGTATGTAGACAATCTTTAGGTCTATGAAAACGTCGTAAGACTGTTGTGACTATAGTGGACACAAGCTCTTACGTTATTTCTTCTTTAAATATTTTTATATTTATTTTATATATTTTTGCCAAAAATTTATACATTATTGTGAGAAACTCGGGTGGTTATATAGTATGAATTTTTAAGTGGCTATATGTTTTTGACATTTTCAGAGTGGACATTTATTTGCAAATCTGCCCGTGTATACATTTCATTGCACGTGACTGTACCTTTATATTCTAAAATAATTTATGTTTAAAACAAACCCTCGGAATTTACATTGAATCAACTTTACGAAATTGCATTAAAATTTAACTTCAATTCAATCAATTAATCCCATTAATGATTCCAACAATTCCAATGTAACAAAACTTCGTAATGCATCTCGACGTTTCAATGAAACAATCGTAAAAGTTCATTACTGTTCTTTTAAACAAGTTTAGAAACTTAGATTGTGAAAAGTAAGGTTGAGTCGAGTGCGACAGGTGTTTCGAGCAGTGGCACTCGGTTAGTCGCCTTCACACACTAGCTCGTGCAATATATCGAAGTCATGTCACTCGGCAATATAAAATTCCATTATTATTAGTAGTGTAAGCGATGTTAGTTTATCGACAAGCCCGTTGGCACAGTGGCAGTGAGAGCGCTTACTGTGTCGGGGGTTGCGGGTTCGATCCCCGCCCGGAGTCAACAATATGTGAAGACATAGTTGTTGGCGACGACGTCTGGGTGTCAATTATATATTCTTATAAAGTATTTGTGTATGTATAAGTAGTAGTATCAGTTAGTTAGATTCCATAACACAAGCTTAGAGCTTACTTTGGATCTAATTAACCGTGTGTGAATTTGTCCAGGTATATTTATTTATTTATTGCAATTTTTAAGCAACCCCTCAATTCCTACTTGGATGGGTGGCCGATAGTGGCATTTCTATCTGAGCGCTACCGTGCTTCGGAGTCTGTCCTGGTTGTTTCAATCGTTAGACCATGTCAGAGGCCTTAGGGCGGTCTATAAATTCCGACACCACTACCACCACTTACCACTACCCGAAATTACATATTCATCTAGATCGCACTATCTTGTTCAATGTTTGTATCAGATATTTGCGCTAGTTATTTGGGGAATAATTTTTACTTTCACAGATACCAACAGCTAAGACGACCAGCGAATTTTTTGAAAGGAATATTGAAAATTAAGGCTCTGACAGTAGATTTGTGTTGTTTTTTTAATAAATTAGTTAGTGACCATCGGAGGCACACCCTTGAATTGGCCTTAAAAATAATTTTCAATTGTATTAAAAATTTAATTGTTTACGTACATACACCGCGGTATTGTTTTATACTTATTATCGTATAAATTCATCAGGATTTCTGTTCGGCCTGATAGTGAACATGAACAAATTAATTCACACTATGCTTCGATTACGCCGAAACGTAGACTTCATGTTGTGAATTTTATTAAAGTGCTTTTTGTTGTAATTCCATGGAAATCCATTAAGCATTGAACGTTCAGAAATACGTCACACGTTTACACTAACATTTTTAGTTAATTGTTTCAACATTAATATTAATGATACTAGTTGTTCCTCACATATCATATGGACATCATTTACAACCCACGTGTTTCCGTGGGAATCCTGGGAAAAATAGCTTCTCTAGGTCTAGTTATGTCTGTTCGAAATTTAATTGAAATCGGTTCAGTAGCTTAAGCGGGAAAGTATGTATACTTTCATTAAATATTACTAGTAATGCAAAAATGACTTCATTTTTGATCTTAAGGTATTTTTGTAGAAATCTTTTCAGTAGTAAACAAAATATCCAACAATTAAAAAGGAAATATAAGCGCCGTTAAGTAGAGCAAAGAACTTGATCTTAATACAACTTCGTCAAACTTTATATATATTGTATTTTCGACGTCGAACACTTAAAGTATTCTTGTTTACCAATAATTAAAAGTTACGTGTAATTAATCTTGTTTTAGGAGCCGAATAAAAAATCTATTCAAAGATCGCTATAGCAACGTTACAAAAACCGATAATTTAATTTCTAAGAAATTTAAAAAGCTTAAGTGTCGAAAACAAAAAAGTTTGTAAACTTAGCTTTCTGTTGGCTGTAAAAAGCTTTTGAATTGATTGTCCGGCGTCACGAGATGGCTGGGTGTCGGCATTGTTTTGAGCCTCACGAAGGCTATACAACTTTTCTCATTAGGGCGATCTGGTGTGGCGCGCCAATGCCGACACGCTGACGATATTACTCCACGCCGATATCAAATGAACAATCGTTTATATCGAAATATTAGCCACGCTTTATCGTTATTGCCCCCAACAACTCGACCCTCGCGTATTGCTTCAAAAATTGAAAACTAGTTTATGTTTCAATGATATTATGACGTCACGTTTTAGTTCGATTTTCAAATAGTTTGATATTCGAGTGCCGTACCTATAGAATATGAGTTTTGGAATTTTCAATTATTTGCCTTTAAGGTCCATTTACAACGGTTGATTTCGTTTTAGCCGTGTCAATTATAAACCCTAGATCTTATAAAACTCATTCATGACCGGTTTGCCGGCGCTGCCACGGCGATAGGCGTCTAATAACGTTCATTCTTTAAGAAGGTTAAATATGTCATTGTTTTCTACAAATATTAAATAAGCTAATTACCCAAAAGTTTTGTTTCAACGTAACAAAACTGGTCAGTCCTGTTAATTGATGTATGGTTAATAGAAACGGGCCATTAGGTAAATATATTCATGGTACGTCGCTTAGCCATCTGCTGCCTCGGTAAAAAGTTTTAATAGAAATTGTTACTTACTGACAACGCCTAGATTACTGCACCAGTTTCATAGCGTTGGGTGTTATTGGCCAGAAAATTTTAACTTTAAAAAAGTTTATAATTTATTATAAACTATTATTTAAAGTTAAACAATTTGCTAAAGTGGTTGATTTTCTTTGCGAAACAATGTACCTAGAATTCGAACGGGTTGTATAATTATATGTCACCGTAATATTATAAACGACATTGATTTATAATCCAACTATGTAGTTAGATAATAAACTGTAAAATTTTAAACATTCCTCAAATAGCGCGCTGCGTACTCTAATATTTATCAAAACACTAACCTAACCTAATGGGAATACACATACAGTATATTTTTAAGTAAATATATTTTTGCTGCTTGATTCGTCGTCATCGTTTATCTGTAGCACAGAATAATAACTAGTACTACGTACAGAAGCTTTACTTCGCAATGGTTTTCAAAGAAATATGACTCGAATCTGATAAACAATATGATTTAATTTAGCTCGCGGTCCAGTCGAGCACGTGTTCATTTACATACCTACCAATTTCTTTTTGAAGGAATATGGGCCTTAATTCACTATACTACGGTTCATAATAAGTTATACATGGTTATACGTATTGAAAGAGCCGCGGACTAGGGTTGCTTACTTCGAGAAACTACTTATGCCATCTAGCGCACAGCACGAGCGTTTACTCCTATTTGTGGCGGGCAACGCGCAGCAGGCAGCGCCGAGTACGTTCATGTAGTCTAAGAGCTAGCTGCATAATTGTATATGCTATACGATTATTGCCAAAGATTTAATTTAATGAAGTAATAAAATAAAACACATTTTGTTCATTATACTTATATATATAGACAAAAGAATAATAGATGTTATGTATGTGTAAAAATTAATGTGTAGAAATGAATGTGTGGAATTGTTTTTGTTTCGGACAAAACATAATAATTGTATCATTTTGTGTCCATCTTGCAATAATGAATCAATCAAAGTTGAACGTGGTCGAACATATAGCGCGCACGCGTGTGTTTTCTTTCACTTGTGGCAGCCTACTAGATTGGCCCTTGCGCAGTGGCCGCCGCCCGTAGGTATGTTTTTAATACCTACACGCGGAGTGACACAGGCCTGTCTGTAGGTACGTTAGTGCTAAACTAAAAAAACTACAAAGTGGTTTTCACCAACACACAGTGATTCAAAGAAGTTGTTTAGCTATTTTTATCTCGAAATTCCTACGGGATTTTTACGTATTCTTAATTAACCAAAGCGAGGGTGGGCAGCTAGTTTAAAAATAAAATTAGTAGGAGTAAAGTTGTACCTACTTTTCGGTGTAGATTTTACGGGTAGAGTATAAAGAGATAATTGTATTACTGCGTATTGATAACGCCAGACCGGGTTAAAGGAACTTATTCGGTCTCAGGTCGACGTGCAAATTTTAAACCATACTCACGTACCTCATTTCCTTAGTAATGGAGTTATATTCCGTGGCACAATTTTCAATTTCCTAACCTCTTTTCGCATTGGGTGAGTCCGTTTTTTTCCTCAAAGTAAATTGTATTTTTTAGAAACTTGATGTTTTGTTAGGTTTCTGTCTAATTTCTTTTGTTTTTTCCCCTTCACTTGTTTTGATTTGATCCTTAGAAATTGTGTGCTGGTATTTTTTTGTCAATGTTTATTATTGCCTCTTTATTTTGCAATGAAAGCATCATGGGGATTCGAGAATTCCGTTATATAAATTTATTATTAAGTAGGTACATTGTGTCGTTTGGAAAATAAATGATTTGAATGACTGCGGAGGATGTGTGTGTAATGAACATATGGGTAATAAAAAGAAATGAAACATTGATATTTATATCTTCTTGTCAATAAGGTAGTATTCTTGTCTACTTGATAAACATTGTCTCAGTGATAAATTAGTTGGATTTAGTTATTAAAGTATTACGTAAATCCATAATATAGTTAACGTTACAGCTAATCCGATTAAAAGGTTTAAATTTGAAGCTAAGTAAGTGGCTGAAAAAAATGAAATCCATTTTCATCGTCATTACATAAAAAAGGTCGAATCGGTAGAACTTTTTATCTGTTTCAAATTTGAAGGTCAGACGTTTAATATTTTATCCCTGCGTTGAAGAGCTGAAAATTAAAAATTGTACCCTCTTTATCTTGAGCTTTAAAAGAAAAGTTCATTAAATATTTTGTAAGCGACGCAAGCATCAATATTTTAGTGACAACATCGGCACGGACTCCGTGAGACAAAATTAATGGTATTGAGATGAGTTTTGTAAAATTTTAATTTCGTTGTTTTGTTTTAATATTGCATTTTTAAGATACCACTGTTGTCTGTTTTAGTTAACAACACGTCCTGTTGACGCTTCCTTAAATGATTGACATTTTGACAATAGACATTGTAGACAACCAAATAGTAAAGCGATTGACACTTGTCCTAAAGCTGCGTACAGACCGGCCCAACGAACGCCCAACGATGGCGCTAGCGTTGGCTTCCGCACGCTCTCTGGAGTTCCTTAAAAACTGCGTACAGACCGGCCAAACGAACGCCAACGAACGGGTTTCGTTGACCTTCGTTGCTGCAATCTGGACGGCTTAGCGAATGCCAACGATCGCTCGTTGGCGTGTGCCGGCGATCCGAAGCGTGGCGGTAACATCAAAGAAATCGAGCTATTTGATCGAACTCTGTTTGGACGGTCGCCGAAGGCCAACGAACGAACGCTCAGTTGAAGCAAGAGAGCGTAGCGTATAGACGTCCAATTTGATTTTATTATTACTTGGATATTTCCCGCCATTTAGATCATGGAGAAAAACAAAGAATGGAGTAACGACGATATGTTTTTATTAATAGATTTGTATAAAGAGAAGCCGTGTCTTTGGGATCCAACAAATAATGAACATAAATTGAATGCGAAGAGAAGTGACTGCTGGCTGGAAATTGCTAACATTCTGAATTGCGATGTCTCCATCGTCAAAAAGAAAATGGATTCTTTAATTCCCTTTTCTCACACGTCCGTGGCCTTCTAGAGTTTAATCAAGATTCCCGCCCTTTTATTCTCTTTCCCTCTAAAAGTTTGCGATGTAACCGAACCTCTTTTCACAAACATATAAAAAGTTTGCGATGTAACCGAACCTCTTTTCATAAACATATAAACCTCTTTTCTTTAAAACATACAAAATTCTGTTAATAATTTATTGAACCTAACAATAGTATTGTTGAGTTAGTATCCCATAGTACAAGCCTCGAACTTAGTTTTGGGATAGCTCATAGTTTGGTTCAATCTGTGTTATTTGTCCGTATATATTTATTTATTTATTATTTTTACGATCTGCACGGGAAGACAAGCAGCTGGCTAATTCTATGTTTTCTTTCACTCCCAACAAGTATGGGAGGCATTTACATTGCACACCGTCCAAACAGAGTTCGATCAAATAGCTCGATTTCTTTGATGTTACCGCCACGCTTCGGATCGCCGGCACACGCCAACGAGCGATCGTTGGCATTCGCTAAGCCGTCCAGATTGCAGCAACGAAGGTCAACGAAACCCGTTCGTTGGCGTTCGTTTGGCCGGTCTGTACGCAGCTTTAGGGACTGTTCAGTTCAAAACGACTTCGTTAAGGACGGTTTTTTATATACTTAGAAAATATTATTTTCATAACATTCACTTATAATTCCAAACGTAGGAACTATTTCCGAGAAACAAGGCGAGAATGCAAGAAATTCAAAGTGCAAGTCTGATTATTAAACAAGTACGGGGTAAGAAGTTAAATATTTAATGTAAAATAAAATAAACAGTTACCGCTCAAAGTAAAATTGAAATGACAAATGTTTAATTAGAGTTTTCATTAGCTGTGACTGCGAGCTGCGTTGTGTACGTAAAATAACCTTTAGCACCGTGAACTGTCCCCGATTAATTTAATTCCTAACTACATTTAGTGTTCCTGTAATGGCCGACACGAGTTGCATTTTAAATGAGTTTAAAATATATGCTCACTGATAAAAACCTTTAAAACATTCAACTCATTCACTTATTTGTCTTATTTAATGTTTAATTTACACGAATGAATTGTTCAGTAAACTGGTTAATGCTCCATCACTAGTCAATCTTTAGTTATAAAATACAATTGAAGAGTTATTTTTATTTAATCGCGCTAATCTGTACTTCTAGTTGAGATTAAATATTTTTTATATATGAAAGACATTTAAGTAAGATTATAGGCCAATTTTCGTCCTCAGAACGATTAAAACAAAAGTTACACAAAACCGCAAGGCATTGCTATTTCTAACATTTTGGTATTCCATATGAAACGTTGCAATTTTACGTCTAAAAATCAAGTAAACAGCGATGTTGACAAACAGGATGAATACATCTCGTTAATCTGTAACATGTTTGTGTTACACGAACTGCTTGACAAAATCAGGGTGATATTTTGGTGATTTTTCGATTTGCCGCTACACAGGCGGGTGCTACGACTGATTGAGTCGGCGACGCAACGTTTCCCATTTATATGAAGATCTCACAAGTTTATGTAAGAAATACTCGAGGGATTTGCGTAACATGTACACGATAACTTCCTTAGTATATAACGTAAGCATTTATTAGCTACAGTATATCCTTTCGGAGTTATTTGAATGTCTCATTGCAGTGATTTGGTTTTCAGATTACGCGTGAAAGCGTATCGGGCTTACGATATGTATACCTAATGATATAAGTAGATACTTGTTTATTTGTGTTGGTATTTCAATGGGTAAAGAGAAGGTTAGTAAATATCATTAAGTTCCCCTATAAATAAACTAATCTACATTTATTTTCCTCTATAACGTACGTAAACAAAAACATCATAAAATATTCAAGCCGTTATTTATATCATATAAAACCACTTGAATATATTTTCCCCATTCTACCCCATCATAAGTGTCGTTTGTCTCTGTTTTCATTCGATATTTACAACATAATTATGTTTCGATTAGCTCAATCCGATTATCGCCATAATACCGAATAATTATCTCAATTAGATTCCTTTGATATGGATTATCCATTAAATCATTATGGAACTAAATTAGTCAAGTGGAAGTAAGCTACCAAGTGACCATATTACTGACTGACAACGTGACCAAATGACCACGTGACCACAGATAATTACTGCATCGAACGTATTGTGAGAGTCTACTTATGAACGGTGGCGATTTAACTGAGGAACTTTAATTACCAAAATGCGGAAGGTTTGTGGTTAGGTCCTTATTGAAATAATTGCTCTAATAAGGAGAAAATAAATAAGGAGAAAATAATTTTTTTGCTTTTTCTAAAAACACATTTAAGTTTATTAGTGTGATTGCTTGAAATAAATGTATTGAATTAGTATTCTATTAATATCAATAGAAATGGAAGATCCACTAGCTTAAAAGCTTTCGCTATAGCTGTCCTATGCTACTTTGATTTAATACGTCCCATTTAGCAACATGACTTACTCGTCCACAATACTTAAGGTACTTGGTGCCCCATGCCATAGCCATGGGGCACTCGATATATTTGCCAGCGAATCAAAAGACCTAATACAACAAACCAATATCAAACTCATATAACACTAGTTACCCACCAATTACCGAAGGTATCTAAAGTTAAATTAGGCAAATATTTGTGAATATTAATTGTGGTACAAGAACAAGTACACTTTGCTTGGCAATAATACAAACGGTTCGCAAATACGAGTGCTTTGCTATTATTCAACGATGATTACGCTGGCAAGGAGCCAGACACCGTCTATTCCACCATTTATGCGTTTGAAAATACTTAGAGGACTGTCATGAGCATCATTTATTTAAAGACAAAGGCAATACACTAACACATCACTAATCTACCGATTGTCAAGCGACGTTTTCTTTGGGCAAGTTTACAAGCTTTGTCTTATCCGAAACTCGCTCAATGGAAAAAAGAAGATACATTCTTAGAAAAAAAAACAATTTGCTTTTCTAAGAATACATTCTTTACGACGAGAAAGTAGTCACTGTATGTGATGTTATTTGACACCACACAAGTATGTTTTAGTAAAGAGAGAATAAATAAACAAATATAATAAATCACATTACGAAACTACTGTGTGCCAAGATACTGTGTTGTGTATTTTCGTAGCAACGTAGCCCTATGTAGCTGTAGCGCCTACGAATTCGTAGTTCTAGCGCAGTCTGCGTAGCATACTATTGTTTTTTAAAAAATGAACGTGTTATGTGTTTTCATGTTATGTTATGTGGTTTCATGTCCACTGAAAACTCACAAAAGGGCATCAAATGTGGTATAATCACGGAAGAGCGAAGCACTTACTGCGTTAGGACTCTATTTCGTGGGTATATTGCAATAAATGTTAGAAACATAAATACAAACCAATTTTTGATCGTTTTGCAGATAAAATAAATTTCACAAATACTCCTAATTCTAGTCCAGGCTTGTTAAATGTTATCTATGTTCATCTTATATATTAACAATGATGAATAAATAAATATAAAAATAAATATATAGCACGTGTCAACTTAGTTATTCTAACCATCAAGCTTGGGCTACGTTTGATAAACGTTAAGTCCCGATGTCGCGATCGCATAGCGCGAATGTATTCGTAAATGTGTTTTGACGAGGCAACGATTTCCGCAATGCGAATCAAAATACATAGAATACACGTTTCCATCGAAAGCCTTTCAAATATGTAACTTGAAAATGTGTAACCAGGTTTCTGCGGTTAATTTCGCCGCTGTCAAAGTACTCACAGTCACATTTCGAGTCTTTATCAAGAATAACCACGAATTTTGCGGCGAAACGGTAATTTTCCCAAGTTAATTAACTTATAAGTACATATATTTAAATAAGATTGATATCATTAAAATTGTCTCCAAGATGTTGGCTGTTTGTTTAATAGTTAAATTAATTACACAAGTTGATAAAGGAAAATAAGCATTGTTTGTTTTTTACAACACTTCAAAACTTTATCTCGAGCGCGCTCGCGAACTATTTCTTAATTAATTTTGGAGCAGTCAAAATCAGTTTTATGCTGAATACTTTATTACTCATTTAGGGACATCATACTTATTGCAGTTTTTTAACGGCCGAACGTCAATATTTGATATAACTTTGCTATCTTAGGGCTCCCACACAAAACTGCGATGCGATGCGAATTCCATCGCAGGAACATGCGATGCTGTTCCATTAATTAGCGATTCTCATTTAATATATTCATCTCTTTTCTTTGTACTGTAGTAATGGCGATAGATATACCTATTTCAGTTCGTATCGCAGAAATTCGCATCGCAAGTTCCTGCGATGCGAATTCGCATCGCATCGCATCGCAGTTTTGTGTGGGAGCCCTTAGGTGTTACATCGCACAGTAAAGTTATCTTACGTCAGAAATGTCAAATGGTTCCTTAGTAGAGATCTATTTAGTGATTTTGACATGTATTGTTAAATAATAAATAAATATACAAATTCACTCACGGTTGATTTGACCCAAACTAAGCTCTAAGTTTGTAGGAAATTAACTAACTGATACTACTATATATATATACACAAATACTAAGAATTTATAATTGACACGCAGACGTCGTCGCCCAAAAATATGTCTTCACTTATTGTTGACACCGGCCGAGAATCGGCCCCGCAACCCCGGACACAGTAAGCGCTCTCACTGCCACTGTGCCAACGGGCTTATCGTATGAAAAATGACATCAAATAGTAGTGTCGATTTTAATAGACGTCTCTCGAGTGTGGCAGTTAGAAATAGGTTATTGCGCGGCGTTTAGTATTTTATACCTAGTACATAGTAAATGTGCATACGTAAGTATAATATGCAGCAATTTCAATAGCTTCGTAAACATTGCAATAGCTTCGCTTTTAAACACATCATGTGAGAAACTACCAACTGCCAGTGTGCTAACTGCCTTAAATAGAAACTTTTAGCTTGATTAAAGGAATATTGCACTGCATACTAAATATCTATGTAATTAACTTTGCAGTTTATGAAAATTTTAATTAAAATGTATATAGGATGAAACGGAATAAAGAGTACTGGGCTAGCGCTATTGACACTGATTAACTATTCATAGGCCACGTTTGATCCTGGGACATATATATTGTACGCACATAAATTAATTGTATATAACTTGTACATAGCTATCTTTATTTTTCTACTATTTAAAAGTATGAGCGAGTCAGTTATTTGACAAGTGTGACACTTTCGTTCTATTTTACTCATATCATCACAGTTTATGAACTTATGACGCACTCAGAGAGGTTCATCAAATCGACACTTAATTATTTGACGTCAGTTTTATAACTCACATTTCAAATCAGTCATTAAATCTAAGGAAGCATTTCACGTCTGTGAGTGCGAGCGTTATTCAATCTAAATGACGACGTCGAACTGTATTCTAGAATTATACTTATTTATAGCACACCCATGGAAACCTCTGCGGATGAACCCATATGTTTTAAAAATAATGTCATATAATATAAATAGGTATTTAATGTATAATAAGTTCATTACGCAGACCCCTCATTAGGGTTCCGATCCCATCAGGAATTCAGCACAAAATAATGTCAAAAAGAAAAGGATCACGACCCTAAACCGGATTTGGAACAGTACCTTATTTACTACAGCCAGACCTTTGACTCAGGCGTTTTATTGCGTAATGATCGTATTATTATTTTTATTTATGCATGTTTGGAAGTTTGCAGGTGTAATTGTTGTGGTTTCGATGCTTTTGCATTAAATTCAACAGAATTAACTTGGGCAATCGAACCTTCAATGATCTAGTACAATTACGTTTTGTCATTCAGTTAATGCGGTTACCTAACTTGCTTCAGTCTACTTCGGTCACGGAAAATCTTCGCTTGCAGACATCTACATAGCTGCGGTTGATCGGTTTGTAGGGCTCGTGGCTTAGTTTGACTAAGCGATAGTACCTCATCGAGGTTGTTAAGCAACGTGCAGCTCGGTCTCTACTTGGATAGGTGGCGATAGTGGCATTTCTATCTGAGGGTAAGTAAGATTAATATAATAAGATATCGGATACTTATTGGAACATGTAATTTTTTAATTGTATAATGTAATGAATAGTATTATGTAGACGATTGTATAAATAAGTGAACTTAATGCAAGTTCTATTGTATAGGTATGTACGTGTTAATGGCGCTAAAATATTAACGAGCATATTATAATATTCAATGTAACGATTAAGGATTATAATTAAAATACAAAATTACCCAGTTTGAATAATTTCCTATTCACGTTGAATGAAATGAGCAAATCAACGTCCGAAAGAATAGGGTTTACTTTACATAAAATGTTAAAGGAACTCGCCAAGAGGCACTCGAATACGGTTGATTCTGGGAATTTTTCATAAAGTTCAATTTCTCTGATTTCATACTGGGTTATGTATATTTACATACCCACTTAAAAACCCCGACGGTGCGTTAATACTCGCAAAGGTAAACGTTGTTTCCCCAAAATGGAGACTTAAGGTAACCCTTCCTTGGGGGTTCCCAGTAGGAAGCAACCTAAATCCTCCGCTGTCAACATTTCTCCTGTTATAACATCCACTTACATTTTGCTTAAGTGTAATGAATGTTATTTAAACAGCCCGCTTTTAATAAGGACCAGCCCCTATAGACAGACAAGTGGCTATCGCTTTCGTATTCAATTTGCTTCGCTACTATTCACAAGTATAGTAATGGGGTACGTGACTGCCATCAAATCATATTCCTATATCTTGATGTCATTTTTTACTAAAGTAAGTCCCTGGTGGTGGAGTTTTTAGCTCGACTAAAGGCCTTTGACATGGTCTATTAATCAAAACAGCCGGAACTGACAATTTAACGTGCCCCATCTCCCAGCGCTCATATAGAAAGTGCCACTATCGGCCACCCATCCGAGCCTCACATTGCTTAAAAATCGCAATGAGCCAACATTGCTTAGTTAAACTACGTCACTACAAGCGCTACTTCACAACCTGTCACCTAAAGTCATTACATATTCCTATATTTCGAAGCGATTGTCATTTGTCTGCAGGGACTGAGTCCTAATAGTTCTAATGGCCTTAATACGCCAGTGTACATGTGCTTCATAACTAAACTACCATCTAAAAGACCCGATTTTATTAGTTTAATATATTATTCCGCGGTTGGCGGTTTCAGCTGCGACGACATTCATCTCTAGGGGATTTTAGCCTATTTCTGTACCTCTACCTCTCATCCAGTCCTGATGAATGGAATGGAAAAGCAATTCTAAAGGAACAAATGTAAAGAAAATCATTGATGTAGATTACAAATTCTCTAGTGGATCGAGTGCAAAATTTTACTTTTATCTGAGTAATATTTGTACAAAATATGTCTCAAAGGTACGAGATTATTTGCATTGTAATAATGTGGGTGGGTAGTAATTATTCTAGATCAAATTGAGCGTGCACGCAGCGCCGCCGCCGTTACGTAGGCGCGGGGAGCCGAACCGGTGTTAGGTAAGTACACACTTTAATAATATTGTTGGTTTCCCCACAGTTTACATTAATTATATCATATTGTTTTATACGCCGTACTAACTAACGTTTCCGGAAAATACATTAATGTTTCAATATCAAATTAAAAACAAAGCTCTAACTCAAAATGGTTTCCTTCCAGTAAACGCCAAAACAATATAAAAACCAAAAAGTTTCAATATACAATAACGATCAAAAAAGTAATTAAACATAATACTTTACAAGATAAAGTAATAACAACACCTTTGCAGTAAATAAACCAATTTGGAAGCTGGCGCTTTTGACGCAAGTGGTAAAAAGAAGGGAAAGTTTTCACATTATTTCTGAGAGGGGGGCGGGGCAAGAAGTGTGCAAGTTTGCGGGGGATGTTTAAATTGTCGCTTTGGTATAGGAAACTGTCGGCGCGCGGGCCACATCTGTGACCCACACGGCAACTAATGTTTGAATGAAAGGTTTAGGCCATGTTTACCCAACCGACCAACTTTCTTGTTGACAACCTGTGCTCGTATGTACTCGCCCCACGTATGTCAAAAACATGTGGCCCTCTATTACAACTTACGAATTTTAACTTGATTTATACTGATTAAATGTCAACCCAAAATAAAGTGATATTTGACTTGAAATATTTTACTTAACATTTGTAAAACTAGGTAGCTGTGTGTACAAAAGTGTTTTTTATTTCAAATACATTTTGTTCATAGATGTATGGAATGGTCGACATAATTAATACTATAATGATATGTAACTATAGTTTAGTGTTTGTCATTTCCATATGAAATGAATATATCCTGCAGGTATCAGGAGACACATTATTTTGGTAACCCGGTCGTACCTCAAGAGAATATAAAGGTACCAAGGTACCAAAGTATAGATATGAATGTAGGTACGTACAAATGAAATAAAACATATTTTTGAGTAATTGATGCCTGCGACTTCGTTCGCTTAAGCGTCATTTGACGAACCTATTTATAAAGGGATTTTAATCAACAACTATTGTTGTGAAGCTTATTACAAAACATTAATTAAAACCGTATTTTAATAGAATAAACCGTTTTTGAGATTATTAATCGCATTGTCTGATATTCTAGTCTTGTTTTAGGTTATTTTGTGTAAGTAAAATACCTGTTTTTGGGGCAGAAATGCTGAATGTATGCTCCATTGAAAGTTGAATTACCGTTTTTCATAATGCAAAGCTCAAAGTCAAAATACACTTTTAACGAAGTTATTGTTTTAACTTTTACTATTGGTATAGTATTTTTGGTTTTCATTTTTCATGCTATGTCAAATTCAATATAGAGTAATACAAAACGTGACTGAAATTGACGATATTTTAATTGAAAAAATATTTATATCCTATTCCCTTTGTAATATTTTTAACAAACCAGAAAAATTAAAATGTATTGATATTTTTGGTAAGAAAAGTTGTAATTAACAAAGTCGGTTTAGATTGTGTACTTTCAATGCATGTTGATTAACAACTGATGCGTGCAGTTTTATTAAAAACTTGTTTTACTAGTTTTAGTACCTAAGTGTGACTTTGTAAAATTGTATTGTTAAATAGGCGTCGATTGAGAAACTCCTTCGGTTTTAAAGTTGGTTAAAACTGGTAATGACGCAATTGATAGAATAATTATCGGTTATAATTATAAAACACAACCTCAAAGCTAAAACCTCAAACCGCATATCGATGATATGAGTTATTTTAAACAAGCCTTCTTTTTTTAAATTAATTGTTAAGCTACCAACCTTATCCAAACAGTTAATCAGTCCAAGTTTAAAAGTAAATCGAACAACAGTTAGCCACTTGAAATATCGGTAGCTGTAGTGCTAGGTTCCCAAACTGTTCCCAGCAAGGCAAGTTGCGACCGAATCTAGATTTTGAACAAAGTTAGTTTTGTAACGTTGGCGACATGGCTGGCCACTCCAGCGGCCGTCTTTGGCTGCCAATTGAAAACCAATAACCACTTCACTCGCTCCCAATGTTTTGCTTGGGTTACTCGATGCGATTCTTTTATGGTTTATCTATTTTATCATTGAGGTTTAATATTTCAAATAGTATAATAGTGTTTTGCAGTGGGATGAGAGGCCTATGCCGAGCAGTGTGACGTTACAGGCTAATATTTTTTATAAATATAAGAATAACTTTGATCTTTAACCCGTATTCCATCACTTTCCATGGCATTTGTGTTTCCAAGAAAAACAAAAGGAAAATGAGGGTGTTTTAAAAAAGTAAAACAAAAGGCATTATTATTCAAACGGCCTGTTAGATTAGCGCGTTGATATCTATGATATGTTTTTAGATCGTTATTTAAATATTGTATGAAGTCCAGAATGAATATATGAAATGGTATGAAGGGTAAGCGCAGTAGATTGTACACAATCTAAAGAACTTTCTAGCATAACGCGTGCATTGCTCGACTGGTGTGAATATAGAAATTTCAATTTAAATTCTATTTGAATAACACCGATATTTTATATTTCGAACTTATTAAATGCCAAGTCTACTATACGCCGTTGTTATTTCATACTCGTAGTTCATACGAAACTCGAGTTATATTTAGTTTGAAAAAGCTTAAAACATTCCAGCAAAAGTAACATTATTCTTTAAAGAATCTTCTTTTTTAAATGAAACGTTGTTCGTGAATTAACTCCAGTTAAAATATTTTCGAAATGAGAACAGTTTCTCGAAACCTTATTTGCTACATAAATCAGAACAAAAGAAACATTTATAGACCTCTGCATTTATTGTTATTTCATGAATAAAATGTAAATAAATTTACTCGAATTTACCGTATTTCAATGTCAAATTATTTAGCATTGAGAACGCTCCGAAACGGCGCAAGTAATTGACATCGTTAGCGCTCCCACTAATTAAAGCCTAGTTACCGTAATAGCAGTAAATAGTTAATAGATACCTAACTACGAGTGAAGTTAACTCGGTCCGAATGTACGTACTTGTTTGACTAAAATCTCTGTCACATTACTAATATTTGTTATTAAGCTATTGCATAGCTTCTATCGCGGGCCTTGAGCGCGGGGACCGAATCCAGAAATTCCGTAATGAAAAAACCTCACGTGAAAAAACCTCACGCTCCCCACTAACGCCATCTAGTGATACAAAAAATAACTATGCAATAGCTTTACCGCGGCAGTCCCCGAGTGCCACACGTCTTTTTATATTTAACGTATTGATTACACCTTATTCTTCTCAGCCGGCCCAGCCGCGGAACATTACTGAAAGATATTTTTTAGTATAATAATGGTTATTAGACATGTGTAATCAATGAAAATGTTACATGTGCTAATTGTTGTGACGTGCAAACAGCATCATTAAAATACTATACACTAGACCTCACACTATTATTTAAAGAAATGGAACTCAAAATCGCTTACCGAGAACCAGAACAGCTTGGATACTTAAATCCTGATTAAAATTTAATGATAAGCACACAGGTGGTAACGGCAATATAACAAAATAAAACATGCTTAAGTAAATCATTACCTCAGCCCCAAGTATAAAATGGTTCGTCAAAACAAATAGCATTAGGTTCGTTTTATGAGCTTGCTCAATTTTAGGGAGGTTGTAAAAGGTTGCATTTATTATACAACTCTTAAGCCATTCCCGCGATATACGTATCACATCTTTCTCTCGCCCCGTGAAGAAAATTAAAAGTGCTTGGTGAAAATCTCACTCCGGTTCATTGCGGGACATAATGTAACTCGGAGTGAATAAACAAGAAATATGCGGTCGGTCGTGTTTTGTTTTAGCGTTTATAAAGCGGGGAGCCTTTATGGTTTATAGCTCAATAATATAGGCAGTAAAAAGACCCAGTCCCTCGGCCCATCTTACGCCGCTCCACAATTGAGTCATCCTGGCTAGTCCCTTCTCCTTTAAGAGTGACTCCTTGAATAATTCCGCTTTGTAGATACCTAACAAGATGGAAATGTACTGTGTGAGTTCGTTCCTTTGTTGTGCGTTTTATAAAGTAGATCTCATATCTGATATTTACGACACTGTTATTCGGTTCTTACTGTAAAGCCAGATGAATAAATGTGTAGTTTAGAGAGATGCGTCTCTCTCGAACAAATAAACTGAGGTTAAACAGTAGCGGATTATAGTAATGGAGTTTGAAAGCCAGCCTGCGCCGACGTGCCCTCCGCCACCTACACATTTTATTAAATTCAACATTCCAATTGGATTTATTTTTAAGTAGATTACCACAAATCCCTAAATTGATACCGAATTGGAAATTGGAATTTATTGAAACTTTTCTTTGACATTTTGTGAACCCTTTTATCACATTTGATTATCATAAATTAAGATTATGCTAAACGAAACCCTTTGGCGGTATGAATTGAGTCGCGTTGTAATAACATTCTCTGTATTATTGGAAGTTCGGTAACGCGTATGATTATATTTATACGCATAGTTATATGATATTTGGTACATAACATAGCAAATTGATTATCGAGTTAATATTCAATTGCACTAGCATTACAATGACTGGCCGGGGCGTAAGGCATAAACAATTCATGAAACTTTAATGGGCAGTCTGTTCATAATGGGTTCGTCCGAAATTAGATATCCTTAGTTAAAGATAAGCTGCTTTTGTATTCTCATACTCATTGCCAGCAGACTTTATCCAGCTCTCCCGTTTATTTATAAAGAAAGCTGGAAAACTTATGAAAATAAATTCTTACAGCTCTCCTTTATAAAATTTCTGATCGCGAAATATTTCTCTTTGACCAGCAAAATATATAGATTCGACTCCACTAAACCAAAGAAAGTAAGCGCGTTATACAAACTTTTTACTTTAGCGCCATCTATTGAGATTAACCGCACGGGATAAACTAGTACCCACCGACTCCTAATCCTACTAATATTATAAATGCGTAAGTTTGTGATGTATGTATGGATGTATTTTTGTTGCTCTTTCACGCAAAAACTACTGAATGGATTTGGATGAAACTTTACAGTAATATAGATTACACATCAGAATAACACATGAGATACATTTTATCCCGAAATTCCCGCGGGACCGGGTACAACGTGGGTGAAACCGCGGGGTGCAGCTAGTGTGATATACGTAAGTTAGAGTAGGTAATGGCCAACCCTGGTGACTGGTGTCAGAGTTTTAAGACCGCTTTAAGACCTCTGACATGGTCTGAAGATTGAAACAACCGGGACCGACAATTAAACGTGCCCTCCGTGACAGGCAATATCTTTTAAGTAGTGAAAAACCAACTTTAACTTTTTATGAGAACCAAAAAATACCTCCTCCTGATATTTGAAGTAGGTTAAAGTTTATCTACCATTTAATAATAATTATAGTCTAGACAATTTAGTGCCTCAATTTACAAGGCCTCTGCGTAGTCTTAATTGAATTGGAATTTAATGTAGTTTTACTGACTAGATAAAAACGTTAAAGATGTTTTATTTTTCAACTTCAAAAACCTACGGATTGCCATTTAACACCATTATGAGTAGAATTAAGATCGTTTTATTTTGTAAATTTGGGGCGAAATGAAACCGTGTATGTAAATATTGGTATGGTGTAATGGTGTTCTCAATTCGACGACTCGTATATGTTTTTTTAATGTTCCTTACCTCATATTACAGGTCGTTTTCTTCGTTGTTTATGTAACGTTAACCGCTTTTCAAAAAAACTCTAATATAAATGGCGTTGATAGTAAAATGGTTCCATTGATAAAGGATTTGAATAACAGGAGAGTTTTATAAAAATCGATTTGTAGAAGGTTTCCTTCCTCTAACATCTAGTTTGAAGAATATTTTTTGCTAAAAGATGCAAATCTTCTTCATCGAGTGAATGGTCAACCTGACCAATCCTGGTGTCAGAGTTATTGAGCCGTCAAAGGCCTCTGACATGGCTCATGTAACGACTACTATCCGTAGAAAGTAACCGGGACCGACGACGGTTTAACGTGCTCGGAAGCACGGAATCGTCTTACTTTTCGGGCAATCAGGTGATTCAGCCTGCAATGCTCTAACCATACTGAGGGCAGTCTCACAAAGAGATTTTTGTGAGCCCACCGGCAATCGAACCCGGAACCTTCGGATCATGAGCCGAGCGCTCTAACCACAAGACCACGGAGGCTGTTAAGATGTCAATAAAACCTCATTAATGAACAAGTATTTATTAATATCCCAACGTTATAGAATTATCTTGTTACCAACAACTCAATGAGATTGTACTCAAAGGGAATACTTGGATTCATTATATTCATTTCAAATGTGAAGGTCTTCGTACCATTGATTGTTATTAGTTAAATTTATATGTATCTAGTAGATGCCTACGTAGATGAAGTAGGTATAGGCACACAATACAAATAATTTGAATTATACACTTTAAACTTGGAAAATACCTTAGCTCTACCTCGAATGCGGAACCTAGGTTAATAAAGCACGAACATTGAAAGCAAGTAGAGAGGTATAAAATAATTCCCGCATAGTAAAGTTTCGATTCTTATAGAAACGATATCATTGCGGCACCAAACATGTTATATTAGTAATCCAAACAATCGAGGAAGCTCGTAACAAATTACAAACTAATCATAGCTCACGAATTGGCCCGCAGTAGGAAGAGGTTAATTTTCCCAATCGCAGCGGCGAGTCGGTGCGCCGGTTACCGCCGCCCCACCAATTAGCTTTTACTGCCCTTGTGGTCCGATAACTACTCCACGAAACTTATCTATCGGACGATCCCCACTGTTACGCCCTAGTAAACACACTCAAATTATTTCCAACGTACCTACTTCCTCTTGTCTACGATTTAATTATGAATTAACGACTGTTCGCACACTGTTCTCTTATCTCGGGTCCCCACTAAGATTGTGATTTTGATTGTTGTTTCAGAAAACGCTCTTGTTATCGCACAATAAACTGGTTCCGTAATTGCGCGTAAAGATGTCGCCTATATTTGTTCATTATGTTCCTATTTGCAGTTCGGGGAACCGTTAAATCTCTTTTGGCGAGACCTACATAACAAATACTTTGTATATAGATTTCCTTGTCAACATCGCTTGAAAATAGGAAGTGACGTATCGCCTGTATTTATTTATGTCATTTGATATTTACGGCGATGAATGGAACAAATAAAACAAGTCCATATTTTTTAGATTGTTGAAAAAACAATAAAAAATGTCCAAACAATTTCATATTTTTGTATTTCAAGAGTTATGTCCCGGGCCCGTGAAATTGTGAACACATTTGTTTGCTCGGATATTTAGGCGACATCAGCAAACGAACCTACATCACAATCTGATTTTCGGGTTTTGAATTTAAATAATGATTTAACGAACGATATGTCTGGTTTCATAACAAAACACGAGACACGAATGGTGTGATTGAATGTGGCGCCGCACAAATCAAATCCGCATTGCATGTAATATTGTTCGTGTAGGTATTAGGTGTGTCTTATAGTAAAAGCAATATCAATTTTATAGGAAAGTCTGAGATAGAATTTCCTCGGTGCAATTGAATCATAGCTCGTAGCGCGCGGGTCGGAGCGGGGCCGGGGCCGACACGACTCTATCAATAGTACCTCCCTTACATATAAACGTCTCGTGTATTGTTTAACTTTCTCTCTCTGAGCGTCGCATAAACTCCGCGCAAATCCTACTGAGGGCTTGAGTGCCTCGTCTCAGAAATTTTCCAAGTCAACGACAGCAAGCAACGACAATATCGCCGACCTACGTCTTATTTTTCGAGAGAGCCGACCCGTTACAACGACAGAGATTTACATTTGAAATAGGCTGAGACACTTTTTTATTTCATTCCTTTTATTTTTTTGTCTATTTTCTACATTGCTGCAACCATGATTTTTCATTTATTAACTTTATTAAACTAAATTAAGATATATTTGTAAGTAAATGTAGAAATGGAACGGAACGTCGAGAAGTGCTTTTAAGATTATTAAAATAGTAAATGTCTGAATTAGCCGAGGGAGCTGCGAGCATACAATTAAAAAGTAAATTTGCTGGTAAACGATCTCAAGTTGGAGTATTCCGGCGGCTTATATTTGATTAAACTGCTAATTTTTAATAATACGTTAACTAGCAATTTGCTATGTAAATGGGGCGAGTTACCGTGAGCCGCCACGGAGGCTCGGGCGGAATGGCCTTATACAAAAAATATTAAGGAAACAAATTGTGTTTGATGATGCCATCCATCAAAGATTCACTATTCACAGCCGGTATATAGCGTTATTGATGATGCTAGGGCTATATGACTGCCAGTCTATCATAATACTTACCTACCTGCTACTTACGAAACTGGTCTGAAATTAGAATTTCATGAAATATATCGACTTGGAAGAGCTGCAATGTAACATGTGTTTACGTGATTTTAAAAATCATAAAACAGATTTTTCTTTAAAACACTTTATAGTTGATAATTAAAACGAAGATGAGATCCAAACATAATTATGAGAGCACACAATTATTCGATTAAAACGGTATTACACAATATTTGCACAATATCGAACTTCCCTTGTACCAAATATAAACAATATAATGATTTATTTTCAATTAACAATTACTTACACAACACCAGTATTGTAATTAATTCAATTATCTTGATTATTAAGTATTAAAGACGTATAATGTTCGACTCGTAAGACCGACCGGTATAATTAAGTTCGCTATTTGTTATGCTATGCCACGTTCTCTCACTTAAATAACGTGTAGAGCTTTTAAGTCGCAACTCAAGATAATTTAAAATGTTTACCGTTACAGACTTCACTACTTTAATGTTTTAATAAGTATTCGCCATCTGTTTTTGTACTTATAACTTTGAATGGGTAACTCTTAAATGTTATTTAAAGGAACGAGCTTTTCAGACACCTGAGAATACCTAAAGCCAAACTTTAAGAAATGGATAATGTTGTACGTAAACTAAGGGTTTAATGCTGTAGGAAAAATTTTATATACATATTGTCTGGGACGCAAGGGATGAGTTGGCTATGTATAGCTATTGTGCTTAAGGAGAAGATAGTGATTCTATTGTTCAAAAACTACTTAAGTTTGAATAATGCCGGAGTGACTTTACAAAATCTGAGCGAGCAGTTCAAGAATGGCACTGCCTTAGCTCATTACCCTAACTATGAGTTTATATAGTAAAAGTTATCGTTTAAATATTTACGTATTTTATGGAATTCTCAAGCCCGTTGGCACAGTGGCAGTGAGAGCGCTTACTGTGTCGGGGGTTGCGGGTTCGATTCCCGCCCGGAGTCAACAATATGTGCAGACATAGTTGTTGACGACGACGTCTGGGTGTCAATTATATATTCTTATACAGTATTTGTGTATGTATAAGTAGTATCAGTTAATTAGATTCCATAACACAAGCTTAGAGCTTACTTTGGGTCTAATTAACCGTGAGTGAATTTGTCCGGGTATATTTATTATTTATTATTATTATAATTCTTCCGTAGGAAGTGATACGAAAGTAGAAAGAACATACAAGTGTTTTTATAAACGATTATTAAATTAACCTTATGCTCAAGTTAAATGTTATTTTTTATTTCTGTTATGTATTATTTTCACAGACAAACACTATTGGTTTAAAATGTAGAACAAAACATATGTATATTTGTATATTAGTACGCTATGTTGTTCAGATCCAACCGTTTACGTTCAATCTCAATATAGTTGTACTCATCAGAACTAGCACAGATCTGCAGAGATTTAATGTTTTTTTAAATATTATTTTACTTTGCAATTAATCATGTTGGCCGCTCTTCCTTTACTTTACTGAGCATTTTCTAAGTGGCATTGCCAGCTGAGCAATTTCATTTATTCTTAAGGAGGTACCTATTCATTGCTCGGTACACTTGCTTAAAGTTTCTTGAACTAGATAAATTAGCTTAGAGTGGCGCTCGGTGCCTCGTCCCGTCTTTATTATTGTGCAAACCATGCGCTACCAATGCTTTCTTGTAACACTTTGCAAGATAATATGGATCTTTACAAATAGCCTGTTCTGCAAATAAGCTGCTGGCGTGCCTTATTCCAAACTTTTAGGAATAAACCACATTTTCCCACGGTACAATACAACAACTTAGGTAAAACCGCAAGTAGAATTCTTTTCAAAAAGCAAAGACTGATAATAATGTATGTATCAATGATAATGGTTCATTAAACCAAGCAGTAAACTAGTTAATCAAACTAGCAGGCCATAACACCGATCTGCATTGTTGGATAATCACTTAACGCTTGTGCTGTTGCCTATCGCAGTGGCCACTACCTTTGTGTGTGTACTTTACTGGTTATTGTTCGTGTAATAGCAAGCACGATTACATTATGCTTAAACAAGCTCCGTAATAGCTAATAAACACCTAATTATAAATTTAATCAATTTATACTGACATAGTTTCTAACTCTATTATCTATAATAGTGTTTGTGTCTTGATGCTGTCAAGTATTAAGTTTGATTATCATCGAAGAAAATCTGAACTTAGATAGTCTCATTAATCATAGTTACACTTTAATATTATTACACAAGTGTCTCGTCCATCATGAGTAATCGAAAAGTACATTCCGATACTTTCCGCTATTATACTTTTAAATAAGAACACGAATTTCTTTCATCCTGTTAAAAGAAAACACTCGCGATCAAAATTACTGACCTAAATATTTTATTTACTTCTGTCACATAACAAGCAACGACACAATTTTGTGGAAACATAAAAAACGGCAGAAGGAAAAGTAAATGAAAAGAAACGGAATTAACAACTAAACGAAACAGATCGATATATCGGAGTCTGTGGTGGGAAGGCGGTCGCATTCATCTCGGCATAAGAAAAATGTTATTAGTTTTTTAATTAAGTATTTCACAGACACATGTTCCCATCGCTCATTAGTATCTCTTTACCTCTTAGTAACCAATATGGCGACCGGTTTCCGATATCATTAATATGTTTTTAACTCGTGGCCAGATTTTTGCGAAGTCCTAGCTCTTTTTTGGGATGTACTCAGCTAATGGATTGGGATATTAAGGTTTATACTTACCATTTCATGAGCAGCCCGGACAACATACAAAGGAAACTTTGACAAAAGAAGAGTTGGAGTTGGCTTGAAAAGTTGGATTTTTATTTTCATTAACGACCCGAATCTTTAATGTCGTTCAAACGAATTTTATGCCCAAAATATTTCTTTTTCATAGGCATTTCAATACATAATGGCAGGAGTACACACAGTTGGTCACTATACTTACAAGTATATTGTCATAACGACGTTTGTTGAACAAAGTAGTTGGACATAAGTTCGTCGATCAGACGAACTCGTACATATTCGTACGTACAAATTTCCCATATGAACTTGGGACATACAGAACACAATAACTGTTACATACAGTAATATACCGAAGCTCTGTATCGTTTCAATCAATGTGTATAGTGAAAACCTAAATAAAGCTTCTATCAAGTACTTGTACAATTCAATGCAGTCACATTTCAATTTCATTTAGAGGCCTGAGTGTGTGTTGTTCCGTCGATTCCTTTACTCGGTGAAACCAATACCCGCTTGAGACAAATAACCTTAAATTTCCATTAGCCGACGACAGTTCGACGGCGACTAATCCTGAAAGCATCGTAAGTATTAGATTCCCGACTGCGGTTACTACTGTGTATAAACCTTCCCATGTTTTTATAAGCCTTCTTTAAAATATTTTATTACAAATCTTAAAATAACGTGAAGTTTTATTTAGCAAAATTCAAATTAACTTTCCCACTTTTAGAAGCCTTTAGAAATATAATTGTCATCGATGCTTCACTCTCATTTTATTTACACACTGAACGGAAGAATATAAACTAAGGTGTGATTATCTATGTTGATAGTCTATAATATCGCATTTCCCTGCAAGTTGGTAATCTTAAGCAATCCAGAAATGACCCAAATTGTTAGCCTAACAACTTACCTACAATGTTGTGACAAAGATTGTTAAAAGTCAAAAAGAAAGTAGTCATTAGGGACGTTTAAAAACGCATTAAGTCGACGCAGTAAGGACATTCAAAAACGTAATTTAAATAAATTCTTAATAATGTCCTCAAATAAAAACTAAATGCTACTTATTTCAAACATGTACCTCGGCGTAGGTAGAAAGGTGAATTGATTTTTAAATATAAACTAATTGAATTTATATACATGTCCTTTTAAACAGAAAATCTTTAAGTCAAAGCAAATTACACAGAGACTAAAAAAGAAAATTTTAGTAACTAGAATTTAACGTCTCCCGAGAATTCAAGGGTTTAAGTAAATTGTTTCGTTTGCGTCGCCTTCGGAATAAAAAACACTTTGAATTCAGAATATTTTTTGTTTGAATGCATAAGAAATTAATTGTTAACGAAGAACGGTACCAACCGAGACAGATAAGTACCTGATCGAGTATATTATTTCATACTTTATTGTAGTATGTTGTAACAACATTTTAATTATTTAAGTTGACAGTTTTCATAAAATACACAAAGTAATATTAGGTACTGACATAATATGCTAATCGTCACATTGTATACGTGACACTTTTAGCACATCAATTAATAATTTCGATGTACATATACATTAACATGTCGCCAAGTGCGCGACACTTTATTTTAGCGTCATCAGAGCTTGCTTCCCTCATGACAGCTTTCACATGAATTCGGGGATAGACAAAGAGTATGCACGATGAAAGAGCCTTTCATACATCTCGCACTCGCCGGGTGAGTTTCAGAGGCTGTGTGTTGTGATAACAGCTAACGAGTACTCCTACAAAGTAGTAACCATTGTGTGAAATGTGACCCACTCTTGAGAGATTACTAAATAAATAGATATTAACATATTGCTGTATATGTGTACCGAATGAAGCAGTTTTGGTACTGTTATATCAACAGTGACCGGATAAGTTCACTGACATGAAATATGTTACACGTGATTTAACCTCGCCGTACTGAGCTAGCCACAGGCTAATTAGATGTAGTAGGTGCATGTATTGATGCGGCTCGCTCCGCGTTATTTGTGCCGGCATGGACTGTAAGTCGTTTAACAAAATGACGGGCCCTTTTTATCTTAGTCGGGCTGCAATTTGTTTCTCGGTCTATTTTCTCCAAACCGCAAACAGACCGGCGGTTTCCTATTTTGTATATGTCTTCTCGCCGGAATGGGACTGAATTTGTCAAGTTTCAGTAATTTAAGCCGCGATTCGTCAGATTGACGCAAAGACAATTATGATTCTGATAAATTAAAAATTCAAATAGAAATGTAAAGCTTCAGCCAATATTGAGTGTCGTTTCACGGGAGCTTTGATTTATTCTATTATTGAAACAATGCACGCCGTTTCATGAATTGGTAATATCTATCTGTATTCAAATCCGTAAAAAAGCGTTGTGTTCACCCCTGTCTGCTCACCAAGGGGTATCTTTAGCAACACTTCTGCATTTCCTTTGAGTCTAAAAAGTAACCTATTTTTCATGTTTCCGCGCAAACGGTTCTCCGTAACAATCATCATTTATCGAGAGCATCTTTGTGCTGCCTTTCAAAACAAGCACAACAAGAATTCTGATGCTTATTATAACTGCAATTACATAGAAGATTGAAAGAGAATTATTCAACGATGTAAAAGGATTTAATGATGGTCGCTGGTCGAGGGAAATCGAACTGGATGTCGAGGTGTAATACGAATTTGGAATAATTCGCTTTCCATTGCATTCAACAATGTGGTCAGATTATTTTGTGCCACTCTCCTTTGTTGATCGTGTAAGGGGACGAGAGTAGGCTTTGTATGTGCGTAGACTGTGATTGGTCTTCAAATAAATTCAACCTCTATTGGGAAATATTGAGGCTTCTCTCAAAAATCCAAACCAGAAAATTTCAACAGGTTATTCTTTTAAATTTTGAGCTAAAGGCAATGCGGTCTTCCAATATTATACCGAAAAGGTTATTCAAAAAATTCTACGTTATTTATTTTCTTCCCCCTTTGCGGGTACAACAAAACTGCAGGGAGCATGACTGTTATTTTAATAAACTTTTTCATTTTGCATCTAAATTGGATTAGGTAGGTATTTGAGTTATCTTGCCTGTGATCCGTGTTCACGCACACGAGAATTATGAATGTTTTGTGTAAACTTATGGGAAGCGTTATGTTGACACCGATTCACGAGGGTGCAGCGGCGGCAACGCGACGGCAACCAGTGAATTATTTAAAAAAAAGAACAAAGAATATAGTGTGACATAACGTTCAATAGTCTTTTCAGTTTTTTCAATCTTTTCATATACAGAGGCACAGTTAAGATTTTGTAATACATCCTACATCCACAACGCATAGTCCAAGATTGGGACGCTATAAGCTATTTTCTCCGTGTATTGAATTACGTCAATGGAGGAAAGCAGTTCTAACTCAGTTCCGATAGCTATATCCTTAATAGATTATCCTACAAAAATATCTTTCTTAGTTTCGAATGTCCCACAACAATAAAACTCTTATTTCACTCCAGCGACTTTACTGAATCAAGGAATACTTCTTATTCTTTAAAACGTCAATAGAACGTCTTCTCCGAGATACAATACAAAAGAAACTTGGCAAATTGATTTCTTAGTGTTCTAATAATACGGTTTAAAAGATATATATCTATATTTTTATTGGAATGGAAGAGGTAAATAGCGAAATATAAATTTGAGTTGTCAGGTTGTGTCTCCGAGGCTGGCCCTCGTCAAACCAAGGCTGACCTGTCACCGACGCGTTTTATTTTTGCGACTCTCGAAATTACTAACACAACTGTTTTTTTGATACTCCAGTTGTATTTTTATTAAAGATATAATTTGACTTTTATTTTGAGAAGGTCCAAAAAGGTTCCATACCCAAGATAATTTTATGTAAGTTAGGTGGTCGGCAGCGCTGCGGAACGTTTATTCTAAATTCAAATACATAAAGTTATTGATTCGTTTGTTTCAAAGACTAGAAGAATGTTCAAAACAAATCTGACTTCCTACCAATCACTGAACGTCGATCTGTAAAATGCGCCATGAAAATCAACTTGGCGGAAAAACCAGAATGGCAGTCTTATTTATTCAATCCATTGCGGGTGGAAATGTGAATAGCATCAATTGATACGAATAAATTATTATTGGATAGAAATAAAATGGAAAGCAATTTTTATTGTTCAAAATAATTTTAGGGGGGTGTGCGTGGTAATATTGGTTGAATTAAACCACAAAGATGAATTGCCAAAGTTTATTAGCCACACACAACACACACTATTTTAGTTTTTAGAAGGATAGCAAGACAGGATCAATGTAGCACATAATACATATCATGTAATTAATCAAAGTAGTAAGTGAACAGTTCACGCGTGGGCAAAACGCGAGTGCGCGTGAGAACGAGTTGTATGTGTCTCTCGTAGCATACGCTGTGATCGACTGCGCGCGCGCGATGCGCCTCCGCGTGGCTTCACATTCCACAATTAACTTAAATGCAAGATTTGCACAAATTCGGAACAACGCATATCGCGCGGGTTTGCTTGCCGAATTATTGTTTGTTTACATTTGGTTAGAAATTATTTATTTGTGTTATGAATGTTATGTTACTGGGATATGAATGTGTGATGTATGTAAGTGGTTTTTAATATATTATTGTGTGTAATTAAAATATAATTATAATGTATGTTTAAGTGGAGGTCACCTACATCATCCCCCTCCAGAGACCGACTAAGGGCGATAAAAGTCAGGGAACCGTACTGTACGACCTGAACGCGTAGTTGTTAGCGCGGTCTTTTCCTGCGGTGGATGAACAGGGACACGTTCTGGAGTTGCAGTGTAGGATCGAGGAACGGGTACACGAACGTCTAGTATATAGGCTGGCTTAAGGCGGTCTATAGTTACTGTGAGATCTTTGTTCCTAACGCGAATAATAAATGTTTTACTCCTTCTTTTGAGCACTTCGTATGGACCAGTGTAAGCAGGCTGGAATGAGCCACGCATCACTTCTTCCCTAAGGAATACGTGACTGCATGTAGCTAGATCTTGGAATACGAAAGCTCTGCGATTTGAGTGGTGTTGGGAGGGAACCGGACGAATATTTTCCGCAAAGGACTTCAACCGAGCCGCGAAATCGGTGATGTCGGTGGTGTAGTACGCAATATCGTGACCGAAGAATTCGCCAGGGAGACGAAGTGGTTCACCGTACACCAACTCAGCTGATGAAGTCTGGAGGTCTTCCTTAAAGGCACTCCTAATGCCTAGCAACACAAGTGGAAGTGATTCGGTCCACTTGGTGTCTGCATGACAGGTAATTGCAGCTTTTAGTTGCCTGTGAAAACGCTCCACCAATCCGTTGCATTGCGGATGATAACTCGTTGTCCTACGGTGATCGTAACCGATGGACTGAGAAAGCTGTTGAAACAGTGCCGATTGGAATTGTCCGCCTCGATCGGTTACGATCTCGGTAGGACAACCATATCGTGCCACCCAACAGGAAATAAACGTTTTGGCCACTGTTTCCGCGGAAATATCGGTAATAGGCACAGCTTCCGGCCATCGCGTAAAGCGATCGACGGCTGTGAGGCAGTACCGATAATTATTGGATGATGGTAGTGGGCCGATTAGGTCTAGATGTACATGTTTGAACCGTGCTGAAGGTAAATCGTGCGTACCTAAAGGTGAGGCAACGTGTCTCGTTACCTTCGAGCGCTGGCATGCCAAACATGACTTAGCCCATTCTCGGCAGTCCCTTCGCATCAGTGGCCAAACAAAACGTTGTGCAACGAGTTTGGCGGTAGCATTTGCACCGGGGTGGCTGAGGGAGTGGAGACTGTTGTAAACTTGCATTCGAAGTTGTTTAGGGACGAAAGGTCTGGGTGTCGGTGTACTGACGTCGCAGTACAGAACGGTACGACTCCCAGGTATATTCGTCTGTGTAAGGCGAAGTGAAGTGTCACCTTTGAGGTGTTCCGCAAGGTCTGGATCTGAACCTTGGAGCTCAGCCATCACTTCAAGGTCAACTGGTACCTGCAGTTCATCGACGCGTGATAGTGTGTCGGCAACCACGTTGTCCTTACCAGCAATAAAAACGATATCGGTGGTGAACTGCGAGATGAAATTAAGGTGTCTATACTGACGTGGTGAGCAGTTACTTTTACGTTCACTGAATGCGTAACAAAGAGGTTTGTGGTCAGTATAGATAGTGAAGTGAGTAGCTTCCAGCATATGGCGGAAGTATTTTATACTCTCGTAAATGGCAAGGAGCTCACGGTCATACGGAGAGTATTTCGTTTGTGACGGGCTTAACTTGCGAGAGAAAAATGCTAATGGCTGCCAGTCTCCATCCTTGAGCTGTTGCAGGACACCACCTATCGCCGTGTCTGAGGCGTCAGTGGCCAATCCTAATTTAGCTTGCGAATCAGGATGAGCTAAAAGTGCTGCATTGCACAGACTCTTCTTGCAGTTTTCGAACGCTTGCGATGATTCTTTAGTCATAACAATCGGATCGGATGCCTTAACCGATCCGGACAGTAAGGCATTCAGGGGTGCTTGAATCTGAGCGGCGTTGGGTAAAAATCGCCTGTAAAAATTTACCATGCCCAAAAATCGTCTGAGTTCTCGGACGGTTTTTGGTAGAGGGAAATCAGACATTGCCTTTACCTTGCTGTCCAGAGGTTTGGTGCCGCTTTCAGAGATTTCGTAGCCGAGAAATTGAATATTAGACACACCGAAGACACACTTGGCCGGATTGATTAATATACCGAATTCTCTCATTCGCGTAAAAAGTTGACGCAAGTGTTCTTCGTGCTCACGTGGCGTGCGGCTGAACACAAGAAAATCGTCCTGGTAAGGCCAGCAAAAGTCTAAGCCACGAGTAAGCTCATCAACAAATCTCTGAAAGGTTTTACTTGCGTTACGAAGTCCAAATGTCATGACTAAAAATTCAAACAATCCGAAGGGTGTTGTTATTGCAGTTTTCGGAATATCTGCCCTATTAACACTAATCTGATTATATGCTTTCACTAAATCGATACTCGAGTATACAGTACAACCCGACAGGTTTTGCAAAAAATCCTGTATATGACGAATCGGATACTGATCTGGTATAGTACGAGCGTTTAATTGGCGGTAATCGCCGCATGGACGCCACCCATTATCTTTTTTAGTCACGAGATGAAGAGGTGATGCCCAAGGGCTGTCAGAAGGACGTGCGATACCGCTTGCAATCATAGCGTCAAATTCTTGACGAGCTACCTTCAATTTATCAGGCGCGAGACGGCGAGGAGAACATGATACAGGTGGACCTGGTGTGGTGCGAATGTGGTGTTGTGTATTGTGTTTTGCGATTTGAGGAGTTCCAAAAGGACGTGTAATTTCCGGGAAATTAGACAAAATTTTATGATACACAGTATCACCATTAAAACTAGCTACCTTAACACTTAAAACAGCATTGTCGCTTAAATCTAAACAAGCTACAGTGCTAACATTGGTTAGACTATCGATAAGCTTCTGTTGGCCAACATCAACAACCAAACGATAGTGAGAAAGGAAATCTACGCCTATGATTGCTTTTGTGACGTCAGCAACAACAAAACGCCACGGAAAATCACGCCGCAGACCCAAATTCAAATTTAATTGCATGTAGCCGTAAGTGTCGATAGTCGAACCATTGGCAGCACTGAGCTGATATGTTGATTTACAAAGTTGCCTTTTAAGGGCTGAAACCGGGTACACACAAATGTCACTTCCAGTGTCTATTAGAAACTGTATCTGTGAACCACGATCCGTGATGAAGAGGCGACCTGAGCTGGGGTTGTGGCAATCATCAGTCGCCATCACTGACTGCCTCTCTCGTTTCCCTGGTTGTAGTCGCACGGCTGGATACACCGACGAGCTTTGGAACCATGCCGTGAGTGGTACCAACAAACTGGGTACTTGCGGTAGTTCGACGCTGAACGTCGTGACGTCGATCGGCTGCGTTGCGCATCTCTGCGGCGCTCGGTGGGTCGAGGTCGATGTCGCGATTGGATAGTTAAAGCGCTCACCTGGCGCGTCAGCTGAGCTACCTGGCGTGTGAGCTCCTCAACAGCTATTGATGATGACGGTACCGTTGAGGTTGCAGCAACTTGATGAGATGGCACTGCGATGTCATGGACGCGGTCAGCGAGTTCAGCGAGTGCGTCAAGACCCAGGGTAGGCTGTGACGCAACGATAGGCTGAAGTGAAACGGGTAGTCGGCTCGTCCAGATTGTTTGGAGAAATTCTTGAGGGATATCTGGACCGGCGAGATGTTGAAGATGCCGAAGGAATTGTGACGGCTTGCGATCACCTAGCTGCTCGTAGGTCAAAAGTTGTTTGACTTTATTTTCTCTCGACGCAGACAACCTTTTGATTAACTCCTCTTTGAGGCGTTGGTAATTGGGAGGACCAGTGAGGATGTCCTCTATTTCAGCAGCATACTGACGGTCGAGCGAAGCCAAAATGTGGTAGAATTTGGCTGCTTCGTCTGTCACGCGCATGATTGCAAACTGTCCTTCTACTTGTGCGAACCAAATTGCTGGTTTTTCAGGCCAAAAAGGTGGTATTCTTATGCTCACTGGATTACTTGCAACTGTTAAAGCGGGCACGACGGGAGACGCCATCTTGATTTTGGAGTGGCGTCGTGGACGCGTGTCCACGTTACCGGTGGTATCTGAACCACTCGACGCCGACATCCAGGCTGCGAATTGCTCCTTGTCTTCCGTGTTCCTCAGTTTGTTCCGGGGTCACCAGTTTTAGGGGGGTGTGCGTGGTAATATTGGTTGAATTAAACCACAAAGATGAATTGCCAAAGTTTATTAGCCACACACAACACACACTATTTTAGTTTTTAGAAGGATAGCAAGACAGGATCAATGTAGCACATAATACATATCATGTAATTAATCAAAGTAGTAAGTGAACAGTTCACGCGTGGGCAAAACGCGAGTGCGCGTGAGAACGAGTTGTATGTGTCTCTCGTAGCATACGCTGTGATCGACTGCGCGCGCGCGATGCGCCTCCGCGTGGCTTCACATTCCACAATTAACTTAAATGCAAGATTTGCACAAATTCGGAACAACGCATATCGCGCGGGTTTGCTTGCCGAATTATTGTTTGTTTACATTTGGTTAGAAATTATTTATTTGTGTTATGAATGTTATGTTACTGGGATATGAATGTGTGATGTATGTAAGTGGTTTTTAATATATTATTGTGTGTAATTAAAATATAATTATAATGTATGTTTAAGTGGAGGTCACCTACAATAATCATTTTTGGTGGCCGGCCCTCTCCCTTCGCTAACGAACAGTAGAAACATTATTTGCATGATTTTGTTATTTGTTTTAAATATTTGGTCGTTAAGAAAGTGAACAGACTTTATTCAAGATAGTAGTAGGAGGTTGTTAGACAGTTTTATGGTCTTTAACAAAATATGAAGGAGCGCACACCAGAGACAATGCATCGAACAGATATTTTTAATCCGTCACTGGCTTTTATGTCTGTAAACTTTGTAATAATCATGGTAACTAAGTAGACTTGGAAATATTTAATGAAAATGTTGTTAGATTGACTCAAGACAGACTTGTTTTCGTCAGACTAGTCAGTCTAAAGACTGTTTGAACTATAGTGTGTTCATGTTCTTATTTTTGTAAAGGGACTGGTGAACTTGATCAGTGGGTAATATGACGGAATCGATATTAATGATCAATTATTATTACGGACGAAGTAATATCATATAATATTACGATTACGTATATAGTCGATGCCTAATGCTAATTAACCTCGACCTTTGTTGATTAGATGTGACTCTATTAGTTGATATTAAGTTAGTGATTGCTTTATTCGTTGAATACGAACAAGCATTTAACTCTGTCGCAGCAAAATATTGGTATCTAATTGGTGAAAAAACCTCTTTAATACAGTATAGTAGAGAAATGGGGTGGTAGAGGACCGAAGAGGGTAAACACATTGGGAAGGAGACTTTTGTCCATCAGTGGGACGATATAAACGAATATATTGGACTAGCAGCGCTCTGCGGGTTTATCTACGTTGCCGTGGAAAGAATTGGTATGAAAAGTTCCCCAATACTTTCCTTGTCATTGTATATCGACGGTATTGCCTAAAAATCCATTAAGTAGCAATTTTTAAAGTCAAAGTCAAAGTCAAATATTTTTATTCAGTTTTGGCCCCATAGAGGCTCTTTTGAACGTACCACCGTTTACTGTAAACAGACGGTCAGACGGCAGATGTGATGAATGGATTTTATTGAAGGTATACTTAATATTATCTAAGGATTATTAGTCAAATTAAGATGGTTCTAATATATTTTATTAATATTAATAATAAAATTGTGGTGAGATTATGTTAAATATCTTAACAGAGGGAACGCAGGGACATTCTGTCTATCGATAAGGACTCTTCGGGTTACTGGACCCAAGAGATGTGAAGGCAATTTTAGAGCGGCGACTAGGGTTAACATTAAATTAAATAAATGAGCCTTCCTTCCCCTTCAAACATATATAAATTTCAAACAGAATATCGCGTTACTTGCAGAATAAATTAAAACGTGTATGTAGAGTTTTTTGGGTATATCTTTATTCTAATATCCGGTTCTGTTTAATATCTGTACTGATATTTTCAGAGGCAGTCCAGCGGTACAAAATTATAAGATTACTATACTACGGACGTTAACAACTGAGTCGTGGGGCCATAAACGTCAGTTGAGATAGGAATGTGCCACGTGCTAAACTTGTTATCGATAAAATTTGCTACCTGTATTGGGTTACTGTGACCCCTATTAGCGCTCGCTTATCGCTAGCTTCTGATTGGTCGTAACTCGTAAGATCACGCCGCCGTGTTATCATAATCACAGTGTTGTTGTTTTTCTATAAATACTTGTGGCTTATGATGCATTTAACATTTATAAAACAACTTTCGTCCAATCTCGTCGCCCACAATGAATAATTTATTTTCTAACGTAGATCTCCAGAAGTTACAAGGCGATGTTAACTCTCAAACTCGGACAGTGATTCATAACGTATTTCTGTTTTTAAATGAAATTAAAAGTGACCCTAAAACACTAGATTTAATAAATTTCAATAAGCCACGTGAAATGGCAGCACTTATTTGTGGTGTCAGTAGAGCAACGATAGACCGAATAAAGACTGAAGTATCGCAATCAGGCAGTCCCTGCCACCCACGAGCAAATTTTAAGAAGGCGGTTAGTGTAACTAATTTTGACAACTTTGATAGAAGTGTATTGAAGATCACGATTGCTTCATTTTATGAGAACGGAGAGTACCCATCAGTAAAAAGAATAATAGAAAAATACCAAGAGCGAATGCCAGACTTTAAATGCGGACCAACTTCAATGAAAACCATTTTAAAAGAGATTAGTATCGATATGCGCCTACAACCATCTTACGCACATCACTATGCTGCTCCATAGGACCTACGAGTGCGAGCGAGAAAAGAATAGACAAATGATTTATGGCCCCACGACTCAGTTGTTAACGTCCGTAGTATAGCAGCGACTCGCGGTTTCATCCGCATTGTGCCCGTTCCTGTAGGAATTTTGTGATGTGAAATTAATTACCTTTCCATTGAATATCTACTACAAAAAGAATTATTCAAATCGAAAGCAGTTTTTGAGATAAGCGCTTTCAAACAAATAAGAAATTAAACACTTCATTCAGCCTTATTATTCTAGATTTTTTTTCCTGATTAGTTGTATGTTGATGTATTTGCCGAACTATTTTTGGCTGTTCTGAAGGTAATTCGAATGAGATTATGGTTTTTGAGTAGGAGCGAGATAACGATATCTTCATCTCAATCTCTGTGTAGCTAATAATCATCTCATCAATGGGCAAAGCATTTAAATAAATAAATAAATATACCTGGACAAATTCACACACGGTAATTGGACCCATAGTAAGCTCTAAGCTTGTGTTATGGAATCTAATTCACTGATACTACTACTTATAGAATACACAAATACTTTATAAGAATATATAATTTACACCCAGACGTTCGTCGCCAACAACTATGTCTCCACATATTGTTGACTCCGGGCGGGAATCGAACCCGCAACCCCCGACACAGTAAGCGCTCTCACTGCCACTGTGCCAACGGTCTTATCAAATAGAATCCCAATCTATATTTTATTCTGTATTTGAAATATATTTTTATTACCTACGCTGCGCTCTAAAGAAAGGGGTCCCGGTTCCGTAAAGCTATAAATTGAAGCCGTGTTAATCTGCAGGTCAAGGTATAACCAGGAGTCGTTTTGCAAAGACCATTCCTTAGATTACGATTCTCAGAGTAATATTATTAAATTTCTTGAGGTTTGTAATTTGGGTAATTTTCCCGAAGCCAGGTAAGGAAAGGCAGTTGGATGTGGATTTATTTAAATTACCCATTTTCTGTATTCGAATTAACTGAATTACATTCTAAGTAATTGGTTGACATGAAATTTAAGTAGATGCTTAGTGCGTGTACGATTACTCTTTATACAGAGCTCTTTTTGTAAAATGGTGGTAGCATTCCAGAGTATTTAATATCGCAGAAATAAACGTACAAACATATATTTTTATATAAAATTATATGTCAACTAGCAGCGCCCCGCGGTTTTACCCGCGTTGTGCCCGTCCCCTGGGAATTTCGGGATTTTTTTTACATAAAAACTTTCCTCTTGAATCACTCTACCTATTACAAAAAACCGCATCAAAATCCGTTGCGTAATTTTAAAGATTTAAGCATACAGACAAACAGACAAACAAACAGACAAAAATAGCGACATTGTTTTATACTATGTAGTGATACGCAACTCAGTATGAGTCAAAATGAGTAAATAAGTACTCATATATTTTCTAATTATGTAATTATTAGACATAAAAATGACACCATACCCAATTGTTTCGTTACCTTTAGCGAACATTTGTTAAAACTCACAACTAATAATAATGTAGTAGAAATAAATAAACCTGTTAATTATATCTGTAATCAAAACAATATTAATTTTATTCAACAAGCGAACAATTAATTGTTGTATAGACGTGACAGCAATAGACGAGTGCTGAATGATGGATGGACAGTGTATTTAATGGAGTGTTCGCAAATAAAAGCAAAAAACAAACGACGCAGAAAAATAGAGCTATGTTGATGTGACAATATCAAAAGTCAAACAAAAGAACAAACCTTAAATGTCACAGTCCTTTCTATTTGTAAGCTGCGTTTCCACTAATCTACTCGAACATGCTTTTTGATTTGTGTTCTGAACAGTTATGAGCGAATAATCGTTCGTTCTTGTCCTGAATGAAAATACTTGAGCGAGCGAACATGTTTGGTCAGTGGTGTATGGCGGGAACAACTGTTCATTTCCTCATTGAATAAAAATAATTTGAAATAAATTGTTATCATGAGCAAACATTTCATCTAAATAAAAGTTTGTTCGGAATTCTGTGAGAGAAAATGCGCCTTTTTGTAGAAGTCAAACTGTTTTGAAAATATACAAAAAGGACGAATGTATTGATATGACATTCGTCTGAAGTATTAATGTTTACCCAAGATGAAGATGCTTGGAAGGTGTTGACCTTTCCCAGGAGTGGGACATGATAAATTAATTTAAAAAAAAGAACTTATAACTTCAGATGAATTTTAGAAAGGCACAAATATTAACATTTTCCATGATTCGTAACAAAAAATAATATAAAAAATAGTTAATATAAAACTGCCAGTCATAACGATGAGAAACTTCCAAATAAATAATTTTTCAAGGAGGGCTCTACCATTTGCATAGATAGGAAATTCCGCGGTAATTAATTAGTCGTCGTTGCTTTGAGAAATGAGGGTTACGTCTGACCACTTCATTCTCGTTTGACAAGATTAATTGCAAAATGCCACGCGAACAATAATAGTTCCGGTGGCAATATCGAACAACTTTGTGTGACTTCACATAATTAAACAGTAACGTTAGAAAAACGAACCTCGCCAACTTTACTTTGTTTAACTTTTACTAACATTATTTAGCTGAAAGCGAACACCTCACGTTTTCTCAGTCTATCTTCTGCAGTTTTAAGCTAGGCTCTTGCCGAGGACCGGATTTGTTCTCTCAAAGAAATAGATCCTCTTTCTCAAGGCGCCAAAAATCTTCTTTCTGAGAACTTTCTGTTCCATCGTGGTCTCACAGTCACGGTAATACTTGTAGTATCGAATAGTGGTGTAGTGTTTAAAGTCACAAAAAACTATGAGTAAGCTATTATTGAAATTCAATGAATATTACTGAAAGAAAAGCATTAAACTCTTAACTTTAAACTCTTCGTTGAATACATTAATATACATTCAATGAATATTTTAATGCAGTTATTGTATAATTTTGTGTTCTTTTTTCTAAAAATCGCCTTCTCCCATCGCAGTCATCTGGACTATAGGACACCCTTCTTAAGTTCCAAAACTCTGCTCGAATGTTCATATATACAGCTCAACTTTCTACTATTTCGAAATACAAACCATGCATTCGGTATCGTGCAAATAAAAAAGGGTCGAATTTAGTTGCTCCGATATATTTTTGAAATATTTTTTATGGAAACTAGATTCTTTCAAATAACACGCTGTAGCAATTAAAATGAAAATATTCGATATCTGTTTTTGAAAAGTTAATTGAAACCAAACTATTTCTTTATCCGGCTTTTCAATCTGTTTTTGAAATTAGAATGTTTGCGTTGGTATTGGCGTGGTATAATTAACTCAAGCGTGGAGTTCCCTTGCGTTGTCAAAATAAAAATCCGTGTATGTTAAATATAGTAAGTACTCGTAAGGCAGTAACATCAAGTGGTGTTAACGTAGTGAGATCCTTTGTTTTGTTAATTACTGAGCTCGGGCCAGCCTGCACCTGCTTTCACCGCACCAGAATAAACTGTGCGACTAAATTTCCTCTGTTTAAATTAAAAGATAGTCCTGACCAATAGTTACTTCCGTTCGCACCGAATGGAATTCCAAATTAACTTACATTTGTGGTTTTCGATTGAAAACTCGAAAATACAGTTTATAAAGCGACTTTAGCATTTCGTGAATTGTAAATGCAATTGAAATTGTCTTACAATGTATTTATGTAAGTTCATTAATGGCCGATGTTTAACTTAACGTACTGTTTGTGTTTACTTTGAATTGTAAATAACATATGTGATATTGATGTAACGCTGTGCACGAGGTGACAATACAAAATGAAATTCTTTTGTTGGAACATTGAATCGTTTTGTCTATAAAAAAAGTGTTTTAGAACTTTCAACATAAATTCTGCTGCAATGTCAACGATATATTTGTTTTAAACGAAGATATTGTTACAGGCGTGCCACGGTGCAGCGAAAACGGCGGTAGTAACCGATTAAGTAAGGAGCCATTTTTGAAATAGCCAGTTCCAATTATTGTCCGCTCGACTTTACGGATCGGATTTATGTCATGAAATCTGTTCGCTATTGAACGTCAAAGGGCCATTGTGCCTAACTGATTACTACAGGTTTTAAAAACGGACATTGTATCAATTACTACTATTTTTTTGTCGAACTTCAGATAGGTACTTAAAAGAATTTCATGGTAGAAGAATTATTCTATCTTACCATGCTGGTATCACCACGCGAGAATTCTTAGTCAAGCAGAGAAATATTTAAAGTCGTTATTCTACAATATTTTAAGAGTTTCACTGTCAATCTGTCGAGGGAGCAAGAGGAGCTCTTGTAGTTTACGAGAATGCTTTAACATAAAATAACACTTGAAGGTGTGGGGAGGGCATAGGTATCGCATTAGTACTCGAGGCCCGACGTGCGCTATCGGGCCCTGGAGCCTCAGACTGAGGGCTCTACAGCGACTCTCTGCTCCCTCAGACACGCTTTACTTCATAATCCAACTACGCACTTTAAAGAATAACTACCAACGCGCCGCGGTTTTAGCTGACTTGTTATTCCCTTACTTGTAAATGCGAAAGTAAATAAAACAGACAGACAGACAGACGACTAACAGATTTTCGTTTTTTTTTCTTTTGAGGTACAGAACCCTAATAAAAAGTTTTTATTATGTTTCACACGTAAATCACTGAAGCGATTTTAACTGAAGAATTTAGGCGTTTATATTTTATACTTCTTATCTTAAGGTTCCTAAGGGAACGGTAACGCAAAACTGACAGTATGTCTGTTCGATTTTCAAATAAACTAAAAAGATTTTAAGTAGCTATGGAAAGAGATAGATATGTGTTATTTACGTGTTGAAAACAAGCAATATTTTTTCTTATAATGGAATCTTAACTCAATATAGGCTAGTCGCAAAGAAATATATTTATCAAATATTTTTGTTGAAAAATATCCAATATCTAGCTCAATATTTGTATACTACTGCCCAAAAATGTTGGTTGTATCCAATAGTATTAAAATGTTATTTAATTTTTAATGAATCAGTGTTACATTGAATTTATTAATCAACATTTTTGCTGCAAAAACGTTGAATAAAATTGTTTAGTAACTACTTTAAGTAACTAAATACTTAATAATACTAATATTAAATTACTCTAGAGCTAAATATTTAAGTAAAATACGTCTTTCTCCCACTTAAGTCGCAAACTAAAAGCCATCTAGAATCAACTTTCGACGACGAAAGAAAATATTTAAACTGAAAAGAAGTTGTCTTTCAACTTTAAAAGTTTAATTGATTCAAAACAAATTAACGTTTTTCATTAGTATGCAAAGTTCGCAACAAAATAACGCGAATGAGAAACAGCTGCAGTGTTGATAATCAAATTAAAATATCCATTAGAGGGATAGTCGCCGTTTAAATTGACTCTTTTTACAACGATCATTGTCAACTGCCTATTACGGCTATTAAGTTTAACATTTCGGCTATCGAACATTTAGCAAATAAGTATTAAAAATCAAAATACAATCTTACTTACTTCCTAACAGAAAAACGTATTAAGAGGCTTATTTCCTGTTTAAAGTAAAAATGGAAATCACAAGCCTTTTTGTATTTTAGTTTAACCTTCAATTGGCAGCAAGCCCCTGGAGCAAACCCCTTGAGGTATTTAAACTATTACAGTTTCTAATGCACTTTTTAATATTGTGTTAGTTAAGGAGTTAAAAACGTTGTTGGGCGTATGAAGATTTAGATTTTGTAGTATGTACGAGTAGTTTGGTTAGCGAAAAATCCAACGATTTAGGCTGAATACACCCTACCCGAAAATTTTGAAGCGCCGCTACATTACGAATACTAAATTTACGCTGTGAACTGTGCACTATTTACGGTTAAATTATTATTATTAAAAACAAACTATTTTTGCATAGTAGTCCGTAACAAAAACAACAATCCAAAAACAATAGTCTAACCGTAAACCTTTTCCTGCTAACTCAATTCATAGCCTACACAACAAAGCACTTTAATCGAACAATAAACAAGAAAACACTTTTCCCGAGCAAATGTTAATAAACGTAGCAACGTTATAAAGGTTGCCCGCAATTGATTTCAATAATAATAATCTACCTGGTTTTTGTACCAGTTGTTTGCTTGAGTGGCAATCAACACGGTTGTAGGTACGAAGTATGTATAGTTGTACAGTCGCAACAAGCCGTTTGGCATTGAGGACGCTCGCGGTTTTGAAATGTCCGCAGTCTCGCTCCTCCGACACCCCAACAATTATAATAGAGCGCAAAGGGAATTAGCCTCAAACGTTATTTAAATAAAAGTATGTACTAAAAGAAAATTGCATATTGTACAGCTTTATCCGTGCATAGTTAGAGGGAACTTTAATACCTAAACTCTTCTAAACTGTTTTCTTCGTGATCGTAATCTTGGAAGTTTCTGCGTTTTAACGTTTTTACGAGAAACTAGCTACTAATTTCAGTTAGGTGTTTAATATGCAACCAACGACGACGCTTTTATCAGACTTCTCGTTGGAAAATTGGGATGAGATAAGTTTACACCGAAACAAAATGGTCAAATATTTTTACAAGGTGGATGGCTTCTTCTATACACTCTATAATTCAGTATTCTTGTTTAATATTATGCACTTTTGAAGCTTAATCAATTTCTAGCTATGAACTATTCAACTATTTGATTTCTAGCTTGTATACGAGATTAAAATGTTTAAACTAAATAAACGGGTTCTATCTACAATCGCAAGCAATATTTTTAATGCCATTGAACTCACTTAGTTCGACACAGTTCCTTTTCTAGTAAGTTCTTGTAGGTGATTACTAAAAGCACTCCGTATTTTTTTGTGTTTTTTGGAACTATGAGCCGTGTCGGTCCATCGTAACACTTTACAAAGACAAAAGCCAGCACTTACCATGGACCTGGATTTAAACCCTGGACATTATTTTAACATTCTGTAAACTTACTCTCTAGAGAGAAAAAACTACTACTTTTACTTACTCACTTATGAGTTTTGGCATAAGAATAATATAACATTTGATAAGTTCTAGAAGGATGGTGGTCAACCTTGATTTTGGGAGTTTTAAGACCGCCTAAGGGCCATAGATATGTTAGTAATACATAACTGGTCTTCTTATCGAGTGGATGGTCAACCTGACCAATCCTGGTGTGAGTTATTGAGCCGCCAAAGGCCTCTGACATGGCTCATGTAACGACTACTGTCCGTAGAAAGTAACCGGGACCGACGGCTTAACGTGCCCTCCGAAGCACGGAATCATCTTACTTTTCGGGCAATCAGGTGATTCAGCCTGCAATGCCCTAACTTACCAAACTGAGGTCAGTCTCACAAAGTTATTTTTGTGAGATATCCCCACCGGGAATCGAACCCGGAACCTCCGGATCGTGAGCCGAGCGCTCAAACCACTAGACCACGGAGGCTGTCGATACATAACTGGTTATAAAACTTATCTAAGCTCTTGATCCAGTCCCATCCTGATTGACTATTTTGCATATTAATGAAATACTTACTGGTTTCTTAAGTTTAAGCGAACACTACTCATTTTGAATTGAAACTACGTTTTCTGAAACTAATTGAAACGTTTGAAACTACGTCAGATACACTTCGCTTTTATTTTACATTTTTATCTGACGTTTCGGCCCCTTTACAGGAACCGTGTTCACAGAAGACATCACTACATAGTATAAAATAAAGTCGTCTCTGTTTCGTGTCTGTTTGTCTGTTTGTCTGTATGCTTAAATCTTTAAAATTACGCAACGGATTTTGATGCGGTTTTTTGTAATAGGTAGAATGATTCAAGAGGAAGGTTTTTATGTAAAAAAATTCCCGAAATTCCCACGGGAACGGGCACAACGCGGGTAAAACCGCGGGGAGCTGCTAGTTAAGAAATAAAAGCGAAGTGTATCCGTAAACGTGTGGTAAACGTAGTTTCAATTCAAAGTGAAATACTTGTAAAAGCAGAGGTGTAACAAATGTGTGACATGTTTTGAAATGTTACTGCCTCTAACTACAAACGAAACAATTGTATACCTATGTGACGTGTTGGCGAAAACGAGTAGCTTTTATATTGGAGCCAACAAAGTATTAGTCCGTGGGCGCCGGCCGGTGGGTCTGTTTATCGACTCTTAATCCGGAGTTATGCGATCCGACCTGATTTCTTTGCTTTCTAATTGGTGGTTTTACTTTAATACACCAGCTAAACACTGATTTACTTAAAAGGATTTATACAGTTCGCCTCGTCGGCGTCGGTTTGTTTATATCCCAAACGTGCCTCCTAATACTTATTTCGTTTATTTATAAACAGCTCTCTTGAGTTATTTCTCCTTCATTTCAACCTTTTTTGTGTTTTTTTGTTATATTAATACTTCGTTTTATTGGCAGGTGGGACTTAAGTTTAAAAGATGCCGCCTCGACTTTGTATTGAGCAACAGTCCTAGTATGTTTATTAAATAACCCAGAATTTGTAGAAGACTACGCCGTAGCTTCGTAACCAAATTCGTAGCAAAAGCGTAGCTGTTGCGGCGTAGCAAATTCTACGAAAGCGTACCACAACTTCTAGTACCTATACATGTCCCCTCAATGATTCAGTCATATTAAAATTATATTACTGGAACTGACCATGTCCCATTTTGAATTGAACCTTCATTTACGGTTACACTACGCTTTTATTTTACATTTTTATCTGACGTTTCGGCTTTTTTACATGAACCGTGGTCACAAAAGACTGATGTCCCATTTTTTCCAAATAGCTTCAAATAATCATAAAACAAAATTTGATCACAACTCCTCTTAGGTTGAGTGCTCAACGTAGCTTAACGTTAACAATGTATTCTCCGTCAATCTTCTGATAGCCGCTGATTATTTAGTCTCCCTTAATGTACATACACTCAATTAGCTTTTATCGCCGCGGCGTCGTTCAATTTAATGCCTAAAGCGAACCACATTCGAGTCGTGTACCTATTTATTTTTATTGACAACAAAAATACACACATCCATTTAGGTATTTTTTTTACATTTTAATTTTTAGTTTTCGGTTTTTAGTTTTCATGATTCTAAATTTGTGTTTCAAAACTGTTTGAATGTTTGTTTTTTTGTAATGATTAAAATAACAGTAAACAATATAAGCCGCTGCATAATAAAAAAGTGAGTAATCATTTTCTTTGGCAAGGATACAACTAATGACCTGTTTCGACCCCATCTCATTTTTCTAACCCACCGGAATATAATTATGGAAATCTGATACCGGAAAATATACCTATTGTTAATACACCTTTCCTTAATTAAACAAATAAAATAGATAAAGTATATAAAATAACGTAATTCATATTGTAATGTCGCTCGGCGAGGAGGCTCAGTATTGGTTGTAGCGGAATACAATGCTAAATGAAAGGGTTGGAGTGTTCCGTGGTTAATTTCACCCTCCCAAATAAGGGTCGGTTTTCACACAAAGCTTACTAGGCTTTTTACTTTTTTTAATTAGTCAAAACGAATTGGAAGGGATGAACACTGATATTGTGGATTAAAATGATAATTGTGGTCGGAGTTTGCATACGGTCCTCAACAATTTTGCATGGGACGTGCCTTGACTTACTGACGCGATGTGATTATGTTTTTATAAATACATCTGTCAAGATTATCTTGTCGGCATTGTAAAAGAATTGGTTTATTTTGTTGTTTTTACCAAGCTAAGTAAGTTGTATTTTAATAACTGACGCAAAGCGCTACCTCGCTCCGGCCTACTTACTTTGAAATATTATTTTAGTCGATTCTATTTTGTCAGTACATATTACATAAATTAAATACTAATTTTTTAATGGACTTATGAGGTAACGCAGCATTATCTCTATAAATATCATAGCTATACTTAGAATATAATTTAGTTTTAAAGTAAATTGAGCGGAATAAACGGATAGACACATAAGTGATCCTATATGTACCGTTTTTTCATTATAATCTACGGACCCCTTAACATTTTATTAAAAAAAAATCCTTGTAGATGAAGTCGCGGAGAAAAGCTAGTTATATCATAGTTCCTTATACCATGATAAACCTTTTATAAGAAGACTGCAGATGATGAATAATATATTGTAGACCACAGAGCGTATAATTAAATATTAAATCGATAACTATAAAGGGTATTTAAATGCTGTGGGCACATTTTGAAGCAAACTTTGCTAATAAATGTTAGGCGTCCATTTAGTGGGAGCTCATTGGTCGCTTTACTCTGATCGGTAATGTTAGGTGCTATTTGCTAGTTCTCTACGTGGGAATTAATGACAAATATCTTGCAAATGGTTAATGAGAAATGATGGAATGGATGCTGCTTCAGTCTCTACTAGTAGTATGATAATAATTACTTAACAAATTAACTCAAATAACTTAAATAAATAATGTAATGAAGTTGTTACTTTGTAACTATTATAATGTATGACATTAATATAATGTAACAGGCCTATTCAATAAAAGTACAGTCTGAGAATTTTATTTAAAATATGATATACGACTACTACTACTACTAATGTATTACTACTAGACTTTACAAAAATGTATTGTAAATGTACAAATATGAGATATTTGCCACTTACAAAATCCTACTAATATTATAAATGCGAAAGTTTATGAGGGTGGATGTATTGTATATGTCTGTTACTCTTTCACGAAAACCCTACTAGACGGATTTGGATGAAACTGTACAGTAATTTATATCAGAATAACACATGGGAACATTTAATCCCGAAATTCCTGCGGGAACGGGTAACACCGCGGGCGCGGCTAGTTATAAGATATTGGCCACTTATAAAATTGTACATACATAACAACGCCCGGAGCATAGAGAGTTTTGTTTATAATTCAAAATGTTTACTTATGGATGTAATTCTACGAATATTATATGGTTTTGTATTCATAATATATGAGCATTCAAACAGTAAAACGGATTCGGGACAGCGTGTCACTGACATTTAATTTGAAAGGATCAAAAAACAAGTGTTTATTGTTATTCCGATGCAGTCCCAACTGCAATACCAAAAAATAAAATCAATCGGAATATTAAATTGATATCCGGGATACAATGTAACAATACAATACTACGCAACTACTCATTTCATACTGGCGCCTCGCAGCTTTACCCGTATAAGAAACGATCCTATGAGTTTTCTGGAATAAAAGTAGTTTATGTTTAAAAACAAGGTGTAAGCTCTTCCTCGTTTCATATTTCATCCAAATCCGTCAGCTTTTTCGGCGTGAAAAGTTAACAACGACGTACATACTCACACTTTTTACGTACACAGCTACGCTACCGAAGAGTATATTCATTTCCGCGTTTTAATTTGAAATAAACGAAAAATGAAGTTACATTGTAAATGGAAGAACCAATATTATTATACGAAAATAAAATAAATATCTGTTAGTTTTAAAGCTCTATTTAAATATTCTCTGAGCTATTAAAATGGATCTGTTAACTGCTCTGCTAGTTATTTAATATTCAGTAAGTTTCCATTCCGTACCTTTGGCAGCATTGATTCAAATTGCTTTCTACTTGTCAAATGCAAATGTCTGACGCAGGATAGAATAACCTCAGTCGGATTGAGTGGGGGCAGTTACTAAACAAAGTGTGGTGGGTTCTCACTCCTCGCGTACGCTTTGACTATGCTCTATGCTCTATGCCACCTCTATGGCTATGTACGAGCTTTGTACTCTCTCCTATATGTTCTCCTGCTTCCTTAGGCGCATTAATCATATGCGTTTCATACCTTTGAATACACATATGATTCCTATTTAGTTGTGGCACAGGATTTATCTTTTGTTATCCAAGATGTTATCAATCATCTCGAATATAACAAGAGGAACCGATGTCTACAATTAGTGTTAAGATACAAGTGTTCCCAAATGATTTATAGTTGGAAAGCCATTATAACTTATTCAAAAAGTACTTGATCTGTATTTTAATAAAGTTCCGAGGATGAATATTCAATATCATGAATTTCGCACAAATATTGACTTTGTTTTCTTACTTTCGTATGCCTTACACGTTTTAGTGCGGCGCTGGTGTCCTATTTATTCGTATTTTCTGTACTGTTTCTGTGTTAAATTGTACTCAATATTTCGTATCTGAAATGTAGTTGAATGTGTTAAATGTGTTTGTGTAAAGCGTAATGGTTTACGCATTGCATGTTGCAATGTTTACCATTTACAACAAGCTTGTATTATGAGGCGAGTGTTCGCGCGAACTGCCGACGACTGCGAAGCGGATACAATAAGAACTGATATGTGTATGTAGACAGCAATATGCGCTATTTCATCCCCTCCCTATAGAAATTGAAATTTATTCCGCTGCTAAAATTGCTATGCGACTTTAGGAAACGTTTCACTTATGATCGGCGGATGAACGCTCGATATTTCTTCGTCAATAGTATTTCGAGCTTGAATGGTAAATATCAAACATGTTTTGTCAACATTTTTGTGAGTATATTCAATGTTTATGTTTATTCGGAGCGTTCATGAACCCGTATTTTCCAAACCTCATTACTATAACTCCAGTTTAACTTATAATTACCAGTGTCGCTCGCTGTTCAAAGTCCTCTACCTGCTAATGAGGATAGTTTCGTCCGTTTCGGAGATTATAACTTATTAACTGACAGCACCATTGACATTCCAAAGTTTTTAGTTAGTAGCAGTTACATTTTAATCTTCACTATTATTGAGACCAAGTAGCATTCCATCATGAGCGTAATAGTTAACGTAAATTCAAGTATTAATTAAGGTTATAATGAAACTGTGTGTCGTAATTTAATCCATTAATCTGTAAACATGAAATATTGAAAAATATTTAAAATATCTCACAAGCTTTGTATATTCAAAAGTTAAAATTAAGTAGTTAAATTTGGTCGCGTAACTTAATTTGAATAGGTACGCAAGCAAGCAAAATGTATAATATCTTATACATTTTGCTTGCTGATGACCATGATCCTATGTTATGCATATGACATAATGTTAGAAAATCTCGTTGCAATTTAGCTAAACATTTTGTACACAATATAAACTAAACTAGTTTCTTAAGTAATGAAGAGATTTCAACAACAATTTCAGTTTGAAACTTGAAATTGGAGACCAAATGCTTAGCCGTAAATGACGGCGCTTTGGGTCTTATTAAAATTAATATTTTTCATTGTCAACATTGTTTTACATAATTTTGGGAAAAAATAAAGGCTTAGGTTGGGGACGAATATTTATATACGCACATATAAATATTTACTTATGGCCTTGCCTTACCAAGGTGAATTATTTTTAATTTATCAACAAAAATGCTGTAAAAAAATGAGTGTATACGTGTTCAGAAACACAAAAATCGGTCGACAGAACATAAAGCTTTTCATGTGATTTATAAAGAATTGAATAAAAAATCTCTTTAAATTATTTTACACAAATAACGTGCGATCACCGAATTAACGTAAACAGAAGTACTCCATCATTTGGTCGAACTTTATACATTTTCCGTATATTGTTAATTGGTTCCAAGCGGTAAACCAATATTTAATTGGATATGTTATGAAAATGTTAATTAATACTACAATGTTTTATCATAATTTCATAAAAGTCTATAAATACAGTATTAAATCAATATTTATGGCTTTTAAATTCATTACGGCATAATTATAGGTGAAAGTAATTCTATCTTCTTCTTCTAAACTTAAGAGCTGGGCTCTTGTCGATGGAGTTCTTTCCACTTTCCTCTGTCATCTGCCATCCTCTTCAATTCTATAATATGACTTTAATACATTTTTCACGAAAACGCTATAAACTGTAAAGCAGGTAAGAAACTTCTTCGCTCAATTCAAAGAGAATATTAAGCTTATAAAGGAAAGTAATAATGTATGGCTCGGGAGTGTTATATACATGCGGTAGTGAGTAGGCAATAAAATTTAACTTGTGTATATAGTCGTAAAGCGAAAGGCGTTAGTATCATATTATGTCTCGCTCGGCTTATGTTGAAAACGTTTCCTTATCCCTGAGTTCTTGAAGCTTACAACTCAATTTCCTTTAGCAAATCCTGGATCAACGAAGGTGTACGCTGCTCAGCTATTTCATGAATATATCAATGTACAAATCATTGTTTGCTTAATCAAGCCACATCTTTACACCGTTCACACAATGGTATTCTATTGACTATCTGTTGTTGCAACATATATTTTTGTAGTACCTTGATGCTTACATTTCTCTACTTTAGTTTCATTCAATTAATTTTGTAAGTGAGTAAGTTCTAGTAGGTTAGTGGTCAATTCTAGTGTCGGAGTTTCGAGACTAAAAACCTCTAGCATGGTCTAACAATTGAAACAAGCTGCTCGGTGCTAAGCATCCAGTATTACTTAAAGACTTGTGAAGTAGCTAGTATTATTCGCAAGACTATTAAGTGAATAGGTTCTAGAATAATAGAACGTATTTGATAGTAAGTATAAACATTAAACAGAATTGGTTATTGGCACGAGTACTTAATGGTTGGTTTATTTTACTGAGTGAAAGTCCGATAAAGCAATAATCCTAAGTTTGTCTAAAATTCTATACCTAACTTTAAGGTTGTTAAAGGAAAAACATCCAAGGTTCATTTAAAACGAAAACATATTATAATTAATGACGAAATCCACTTTTTCGGGAAATAATTGGATAGGAACATATTAATTTACGTTCCCCTTTAATTAAATTTTCATACGACACGTTATTTTGACGCGGGATGATTATGTCACTCGTCGTAACCGAAATGACGGTGGTCGTCATTAAGTCGGAGTGCCATCGTTTAGGTCCGCGGCGCGTAAACACCGTTGGAAGGAAGCTTACTAAAAGCTTGGGCCCGGTGCAACTCGGAAATTAGCCACGGTAGCTGGCTACAACACGTGAGGATGGACTAAGAGATTACTTTCTACGGAAATGCGTATTTGCATAGGACGGTACGAGGGCGAAGCACTTTTCAAGTTTTGTTGCTTTTTTGTCGATGGCCTACTTACACTTTTATTGGACCGGATTTTAAATACTTTTGTATTTCACGAAATTTCGTTGTTCTTTCTTTTTTCTTTAATGGAAGTTTTGCTGACGTAGACTTATGAATTTTAAAGTCATTAAAAGCATTTTAAGTTTACATTTAAACTACTAACAAGCATATTGTGCACTGAATATAATCACTTGAATAAAGTTCGTTCTATAAATAATAGTATAGTAGCATAGCTTTCAAAACTTTTTAATTCTTAATGAAAGTATAAAATAAGTCTTCAACTTTACCTACTGAAAGTTCAGCTCTCAAATATAGTTGGAGTAAAGTAAACTGAACACCGAGCCGTCTTGTATCTCAAAAGTGTTGAGACAAAGAAACATTTCTAGGCTTAAACGAGGCATAAAGATAAGAGTTGTATATTATCTGCGTACGGATGTATCTCGCTATTTGTCCTTTGGGTATAAATGTCTGAATGGCGTACAAGTCGCATGGGTACAATGTAACCAAGACTGTCCAAGATTTACCGCGGTCAAACTTTGACGTCGCACCCGAGGGGGGGCTCAGCCGACCTGCAGAAGTGTCGGCCCATAATGTATGTGTTCCCTGCATATTACATAATGTTTACATTTGCCTACATACAATTATTATAACACAAGTCCGCTAACCCGTTGACACTGGAATGGATTGAGGTTTTCCGGAACATATAACATTGTAACCTAAAAATACTTTGAATATCTGAATACTTTTACAGACGGAAATTGAGGAAAGATTAATCTATTCAACCGGTGTTTAATGCAATAAGAGTTATGTTTAATAATATTAAGGTGTAACGTATAAGTGAAATAGCGTTATTGTGGGCAATTTCGTCAATTATTACGCCTTAGAAACGTTATTATATCACGTTCAATGTCATTACAACATTCATTAACTTTGTCACATTTAGCAATAGTTCTTTGTTACAAAATGTTGTAGCGACAGTTTTAAATTATTTTCTAATACACGTGGGGAACACTTTTACGGCCACAAGCTACTTTGAACTCCAGATTGCTCCGCTAATGGCTCTCAATTGATTCATAGTATTACCAGAAAATAATTGCTTCGAAAATTTATTGTCCTTTTTTATCGTCTTATTTTAAAAACTTTAACACCGGTACAGTGGCACCTTTTTTGACTTGACAAACAAGTAAGTAAGTAATCGCTTAGGTTAAAGGCCAGCCCTAGTGTCGGGGTTTTTAGACCGCCTAAAGACCACCGACATGGTCTAACAATTGAAACAACCGGGACCGACAACCAAGTTATTTGTGTACAATATGTCTCTGTTAACTGAACCAAACCAAAAACAGAGAAATTATAATAACATCCATAAAATGACAAGAACATTCTGTTTATGGATATCTAAAGGAAATTAAATGGTCATGCCGTCTCGAGCCTGCAACATTGCATTGAAATGTCGACTAAAGCGGCTTACAGACTGACACTTCAGATATTAAAATATATTTTTATTGTGTTGTGAAAAGACGATATTTCTTTGAATACGGCACCGATTGACCGATCGACTCGTTGACGCCCGAGGTTTAAGGTTAAATGGACACTGTCTTAAAATAAACAATGTTAGCATGACCTTTCTGTGACTTATACATTGAAGACCATACTTAAGAACTACTTAGAAAATATATAGTTGATTTCAAGAATACTTCAAAAAAGTACAAAAAAGAGTTTTTCAAAGAAGATAATATTGTATTTTCTTCAAAGGAATATGAAATGTGTGTATGTATTATTTTAAATGATTTTTCTAGGATACAGTGTGTGGGTGGGTGTCTAATGCTAGAGATCAAGGCAATGTCACACTGGGTACGGACGCTATGCATGAATACGTGAGGTGTCGGGATACATATGTACTGCAGTTGACACTTCTCAAATCACACCAGAGCGTTGCGGGTTGGGGCATAGATAATGCAGAAGTGTTGCTTCATCTTTACAAATGCAAAATAAAATCATTTTTTAATATTTTTAAACTTTGAACTTTGACCCTATATATTTTTAGATACATTTAAAATAACTAATAAGACTCGTGTAAACTTTCCATACTAACTATAACCTTATTCTAACTTCATTGACAGTTATTTATTTCTTTATATTTGTGAAACAAACAGAACAATAATACATATAGCAAACTCTTAAACTAATAATAAAAATAATTAAATAATATTAATCTAATAATTTATTTCTTGATATTTTCTGCTTATTACGGCGCATCCACACATGTCGCTGACTTAGCGGGGCACGCGCGGCTTTTATACGTACCTATACTTTTGCTGCTTTCCGGGTGGTTCAGTTAGCGGCAAGGCAAACTGTAACACGGCGGCATAGCCGATGGTTTGAGTAGATGGACCATTAGTTTATCATTTAAATTGAGTGAGTTAGCGAACTGCAAGTAAGTGCAATGAGTGCTTTACTTCGCTCTTCCGTGAGTGCTAATCATGTGCTAATAAATAAAATACGAACGTCACCCATGTCAAAGCTCACTCGCGTTCGACGTTCTATTCAACTTGTCAAACTGATGCTCGGTAAATCGCCGCTATGCTAAAAGAAAAAGTAATGGACAACAAAAACCAACATCGTATGGACAACTAAGTAATCCGTATCCCAATAAATTTCGCCCCAAAATGGAATACGGTTTGAATTCGGCTCGTATCCAATTAAACATACAATTATTGTAAATTGCGCGTACGACTAATACCAGCTCGCGTATTTTGTGTCGAATCTGAATCTAGCCTAAAATAAAGGGTAGTTATTTTGGATGAGAGCCAACTGCTTGTTAAGGAAACTAGGGAATTTGGTAAAGCCACCATTGTTTCTTGTTGTGTGTATATAAAATACATTTTCTGGGTATCTTAGTACAAGTTTCTTAAGAGTTAGAAACCACTCGATGTAAGACGTTTAACAGATGATAGCGCGCTTAAATGAGGCTTCGATTCACCGCATGGGAGCCGGTCTTGATTCGATGGCAAGTCAGCGAAAATTACAAGTTAAATCGGTATGAAATGAAAATTTAAAATCGTCACAGTTGACATGGTAACGGAAGCTATTTCAAACAATTATGCTTGAATAATGTTTCAGTGATATTTTTATCAGTTCATTTTATTAATTTGAAACTTTTCTTAAATTAGAATTAACATATTTTCAACTTAAGCTGTCATTTGATTATTATATTATTTCACAAGACGCCAATGTTCACGGACAATTTAAAATTAGAACATTTTTAATTCAATTACTGAAACAAAAGAAACCCCCCAACATAAATTATCCTTTTTATAATTATCTTTAATCCTAAATTCTAATCCAAATTGAAGTTAATCGTTCGCATATTTGTAAGAGCTCCAATAATTTCATTGTTACCATTCCGAAAATTAATTAACCGTTCACAATTCGGTTGTTAAGTCAAGCCGTACAAGATTATTGGTTAGTTAAATCTTAAGTAGATACTTAACTGGTATGTTTACTGGGAGCGAATAGATTGGTCACGCTCCAAACTTTGCTTGTGGTTGAGGGACGTTTCACTTGCCCTTAATATACTTGTAGTTATATCAGTAGTTATACGTTACATTCTTGCTACAATCATAATTGTTAGATATAATATAAACAAAGGTAGGAAGGTCCCACCTGCCAATTCCTTGAAGTATCCAAGATTAAATCATATAAAGGTAGATTTAGACTTCCGGTCATGCCTAATTAATGTGTATAACAAGCTCCATAATCAAAGGCTTTACTTTGTCCCTTGTCCTTTGTCTCGCATATTTCAGTTTCAATCGTCAGACCAAGTCGGAGGTCTTTAGGCGGTCTAAAAACTCCGACACCAGGGTTGGCCACTGACCTACTCGAAACGACGACGTCGACCTTGTCCCTCTCTTTATTATATACTAGCAGCGCCCCGCGGTTTTACCCGCGTTGTGCCCGTTCCCGTGGGAATTTCGGGAATTTTTTTACATAAAAACCTTCCTCTTGAATCACTCTACCTATAACAAAAATCCGCATCAAAATCCGTTGCGTAATTTTAAAGATTTAAGCATACAGACAGACAAACAGACGCGACTTTGTTTTAAACTATGTAATGATTTTCAATTTAATATATTTATAAATGTATTTTATTTCTATATGTATTGCAATAGCAGCCAGTATATACACAAATGATACTGACTTTTATTTGTTTGTATTTGAACTGAACCGGTTCCAATGTATGCAGTTTACCGAGAGCTTCGATTTGTGGGCGGGAAAGTAGATTTGCCACAACTTACCTACTTTATATGTTACCGCTACCGTTTGACTTGTGGACTTTCTGCTATTTGTTATAATACAGATTGTTTTTTTATGAAACATATTTAGCTAATCAATTGAATTTAAAGCACGGCGTAGGAGTCGTCATGTTCATGTTTTTATGGTAATGTTCGAACATTATCCGAAACAATGGATATGTAGAGTTGAATCCTTATTTGATTAGATCTCCCTTTACAAGCTGGGGACCGACTCTCAACGAATTTGAATTTTATTTCAATCACGGAACAGCATTTCATTGAAATCGACACGGTTTAGGGAAATACGTGGAGATGTAAGCAAACAGCAGTCAATACAATCATGTATTCAATTTGTGCGAGGATTACTTTTGCTTCCAGCCCTAAATTTTATTTGATCCCCAATTGAAGGTAATATCGATTTTGTTTTTTTTACGTAACGAGTAGGGTTTTTGCTGAGCTGTGGTTACAAACGGCGATCTGATAAGAGCCCTGCTTTCATACGCCTACGATAACTACGATATATATTTCGTAGACCGTCGTAGCGTTTCGTAGCGGTCGTAGTAGACTAACAAATTACACCAAGGAACAAGTAATATTGCCGTGAATAAAATCGCAAGTAACGTTTATGTCGCATTCCTTGCAAGTTTAATATCTTGCGTTAATATCCATCGTAAAATCAAGATTAACTTTTTCTAATAATATGCACATTTGCTTTTTATTACTGTGCCATCGCAGTAAAAGGGTCTTATCAGCCTAACAAACAGGTAACTTCACATACAAACTTTTTATGGCGACCCCAATAGTAAAACAGTTTTTATTATCTTTCCATTGAACCAATTGAGCGGAGTCTGCTTAATACGACCATCGAATAAAGTTAGATAACTCTTAAGTTTAAAGGGGTTAAACGTGGCTCCATCTCATTGAAGAGTTATCAGCTGTTCACGAATAAATGACTTAAATATATTTTTAAGTTTAACTTTAAGTATTTAGAAGTGTATGAGTAATTTAGTCCAATTAACCAAACATTAGATGTTAAAGCACAGATTGAAGGGGCGTAACTAGTCTGAAATACTTCGGCCTAAATCCCATTGTTTACGCAAAGGAAGTTATCGCGTCCTTCATGCTAAGTACTGGAAGCTTACAGGTAATAGAAATTATGTATACGTGTTTAGCTGGTTGGCCAAACATATGATTAGATATTCAAGTATATCAAAATACACAGAGTAGCTTTTTATATCAGTCAGATTGGGCAGGTCTTAAACTATATATATTGGTTGATTGACCTCCGCCCTCCGCAACGGGCGTAACGCGGGTAAAACCGCGGGGCGCTGCTAGTCTATACTAATATGTATTATAAAGAGGTAAAATTTGTAAGTTTGTTTGTTTGTTTGTATGTTCGAGCTAATCTCGGGAATTACCAGTTTGATTTGAATAATTATTTTTATAATGGATAGCCTCATTCAACGGGAAGGTTATAGGCTATTTTTCATCCCGAAATTCCCATGGGAACGGGCAAAATGCGGGTAAAACCGCGGGGCATGGCTAGTATTCAGTAAAGGCTTTCTTTTGAACTCGTCGGCTCAAAGCTTTGACAAGCCCGTTGGCACAGTGGCAGTGAGTGCACTTACTGTGTCGGGGGTTGCGGGTTCGATCCCCGCCCGGAGTCAACAATATGTGAAGACATAGTTGTTGGCGACGACGTCTGGGTGTCAATTATATATTCTTATAAAGTATTTGTGTATGTATATGTAGTAGTATCAGTGAGTTGGATTCCATAACACAAGCTTAGAGCTTACTTTGGGTCTAATTAACCGTGTGTGAATTTGTCCTTCAAAAAAAAAACTAGCAATATCAAACACGTTTAACATACCCATACTAATATATTAAATCACTTCATTATTATATATATCTACAACATCTATATTATAATTTTCCTCTGTCTTCGGTCATCCGTAGGAAAATCGTGCTTTCATACGAAACGCGATGTGCCTGTACCTTACAGTTGCTGTATAAATTATACGTACATGTATTATACAGTATAATACATGTACGTTCAAACACATTCCCTCGTGCGTTACTAACTTACACCGGTAGGATTCAAGTGAGGGCCCGGTTTAATCTCGTCAAATAACTAGCTTTAAATACGCGAAGAACTTTTAATTTACACTTGTTTCGTATATACAGGGTGATTTCGGGGTCGTGATCCCAACCATTTTTTTCTAACTCAGTAAATAAATGATTGCGATGCTACCTGTATTTATTTTAATTTAAACAAAGATGATTCGTTATTTACGTATTTTTATTTAAAAATTATTATTGACTCAAAATGCGTGGTCACCCTACTTTTAATATTACTTGACATAAGTTTTCTTGGGAAATAGTAGGGTGACCATGATCTCGAATTATCGCAGTTTTTTTTGCTGACTAAAATAAGTTGCTGGTGTACTGTTAGTCCTAACCTATCGTGATGCTTAGGAGAAAGTAAGTTAAATGCTTCTTTCTTGCTCCACGACCCCGTAATCACCCTGTATACTTGTAGTACAGATGTAATATGTATAGTATATAGAATGATGAATTGGCGCCCATAGTTTAAATAGAGAATTAGCACGTAGCGCTCGTGGCGTAGTTTGACTAAGCGATGTCAGTTCATTGCGATTGTTAAGCAACGTGCAGCTCGACCCCTACTTGGATGGGTGGCCGATAGTGGCATTTCTATCTGAGCGCTACCGTGCTTCGGAGGGCACGTAAAATTGTCGGTCAATCGTTGCACCATGTCGGTGGCTTTTAGGCGGTCTAAAAACTCCGACAGCAGGGTTGGCCACTAACCTACTCGAGCTTAATTAGTTAGAGGATGTATCATTATTATAGGTATGTATCATATGTATCATACTATAGAACCTTTTATGTCGGAACTGAGTGCAAGGAGAAAGACTTTCTTTAATTATACAATTTGTTTCTGTTTATCTCAAATATGTTTTGCTTTTTCTTTCACCTGCCATCAAACTAAAGAGGTAAAAAATATATACAGAACATTGATTTGCTCATAAACAGTAATTTTTCCAAAATTGTAATAGTCGGCGTCGCTTTCGCTTCACTGTGGTATATCCCAAAGTGTCACACAAGTAGTCTACAGTAATTGTAGTGTTTACAAAACACAATTTATCCAGTTATTATAATATTTAAAATTATATAATATTAGCTTCACTACGAAAAGGCTTCTTAAAAATTTCGACTATAATAAACAAGTTTTCATGTAACTCAAATTATGGTAATACCCTGCACTTGAATGCAATAAAAAACACAGGTATTTTGTATTTCCCAAAGCTAGATTGTACTCTGTGAAAGCTAGTTCGCGTCGTTTACAATGTAGATTCGATCAACTTAGGGTTTTCTTTCAAAAGATGCTTTTGTAAGGTTTATGCTAAACTGGGACGTGGCGCCATAAAATGTACTCGCAACTATTGTTAACACTACAAAGTTTAAACGAAATGTTTTATTGAAGAGACATACATTATTGCATGAGAGTTTTATATGTATACCAATCAAGGTAAACGGTTTTATTAAACTAATGATTACTTAAACGTAATTAAAGGCTAGAATAAATAAGTATATTTAAGCCATGTGGCATAACTGGCGGTACCACGTGCTTACTTAATGGCTTGTCTACATATTAACTGGCAAACCTAAATCTGACAGGTGTGCGTTTCACGTTGACCTGCAGTAAACTACGAGAGATTACTGTTACTGCTCAGTTTTTCAGCTGTACACATAGCCTGAAAGTTATCATAAAGTAGTTAAGTTAAAAAAGTAAGCTGTACACCCGCTTGAATGTTACCTTAAAATACTTAAGATAAAGAAGTATTTTTATACAGGTTTAACTATTCAGAATAGCTATAAACATAATAATGAGAAGTGACAGGTGACAATATCTATTGTTAAAACAAGAGTGCAAGGCAAGGATGATAAAATATTTTTCAAACGTTCCCAGTTCTCAAGTCCGCTCGAGTTGAAGCGTGAAAACAATGGCACTATAATTGAATAAGTGAGCACTAGAACGTTAGTGAAACGATCCTTCCTAGACATTATGACAAATTTTATTTTATCCCGTATTTGGCAAGTGCAAGAGATATATCTCGCCGCGTCCCGCCCACCCGCATCGTTCTCTCTGCTTTTGTCCCCATATACCACTAAATCTTATAACCTTCACTTAAATTTACTTGTTTTCTTCAAAAAATATTCTTTAAAAGTTACTTTAAATTTTTAAAACTTTTAACCGTAAAGTTTACATAATTCAGCCAGTAAAGAATGCAAGTCAAACACAGCGACCATTAAAAAGTACGGATATGGAAATCCCTTAGAATAAATGTTTAGCTAAGTTTCCCTACTCACGTCGGGGTGACGTGGGCTAATTACGTTTCATTGTCGGCAGTGCGTTGTAAATGACGCGATATTTATAACAATATAATAATGTCGGGTAATGGTCATGTTAGCGTGTTATTTATATAGAGGAAACGAAAAGGGTATTTTCTTGGGATAATATTTTTCGCTAATGCGTCGTGCAAGTTCGCGGGTGCCTCCTCGATTCTGTCGCGGCGCCGCCCGCGAGTAGCTATAATTTTGCGAAAATGGCCGCCTTGTCGACAGCAGTGCCTCTGCTACGAGCCACGGTAAAATAATAACCGCATTATGATTTTAGACAGGCCACCGCTTAAAGTGGTTTAAGGTGACTCAAAGTGGGAGCGCCTTTGTTGCTCACTATGAAAAATGTAATCAGGATATCCTTTCTTCCTGTTGTTAATTTATTTAGCTCACTGTCAACTACGTTAGTGGTGATTCATCTTACACTTCTTGTTTGTCTGCAACTTTAGTTTTAAATTGTAACTGTCACGGTTAATATATCTTGAGTACATTAACTTAACACCATAAACAATTTAACGTATAAACAAGTCTTATTTATGTCTTTCTTGAGGTAACAATAAAGAGAATTTAAAATAAGAACTCTGGAGTAATGTAATCGTTTTTTGTTCAAATTGAATAATTGAAAAGTAGAGAGTGGCACATCGATGTTGTTAAAGTAACAAAGAAATTAATTTCCTCCGTCTCGGCTTTCAGAAGTAATTATTTGAAAACAGATTGCGCCTGTCACTGGGAAGACGGTGTGTTCGGACCGGGAGCTGGAGCGTCCCGGTAAGTTATTATCGGTGATATTTTAATCATATTCATTGCGACGCCATTAAATAAAGTTATTTATGGTATATTTCACGGTAGTACGTGCTTAGCTCCTAGGTATCACCGATAACTTAACTGTAAACTTGACATTGTTATTACTAACTATTGCCCGAAACTGCGTCTGCGTGAAATAGCTAGTTATTGCAGTATTTTTTTATCTTAGGAAAACAGAACCTTTATTACTCATTATCACTCTTTAGAACAGGGAGTATCCGATGTTACACTATAATCCGATGTTATATAATCTTAACCAAGTTATCATCGTATGGAGATTCGATGAGGAAGGTGTGAAATAGGTGTAAAAAAGCATTATAAAAATAGTCAGCGCACGAAAAATTAAATAAGAGTTAAAAAATAAAAAAATATTAGTTTATTTAAAAAAAATAACGGCTTTTTTGCTATACCATGGTTCTTCTGACAGAGAAAATACCCGACTCTAATTAAATATTATTTCGTGCCATTATTATTTTATTGTTTCTATGGATAGAAAATATAAGGTATTTTTGTAAGAGGCCGAGGTTATAAAAATACAATACAATATTTTAACTGAAATACAATTCATGAAAGGGATTCCAATGTTATTTAAGTACAAAACACCAACATTTAATCAGAAATGTTGAAGTTTGGAGCACACGTGCTATACAAATATAGGTACGGAGTTCAGCTTCATATTCCGAATTAATGAGATAGAACTTTTTCAATTCAATTTCAATTTGTTTGTCCTTACACCCTTCAAGAACGGTTAAGCGCGCCTAAACAAACACAAAACCGGGAATAATTCTCACGCACGGGTTTACTCAGGGCACGGCTAATCAAAATCGGTTGCTCCTACAACTACCCTCCAAAAATTTACTTTTTTCCTTCAACAAAGTAATTTTAAATGAATATTTTAAGAACATACTGTGAAGCTCGAAACTTTCTCGTGTAATTTATTTTTAAGAAATATTTCCTTAGTAAAGTGAGCTATTAAGTTTCTTTCACTACATGAGGCACATGTTATTTATGTTACTCGGGGTGGTGCTAACTAAATTAATTTATGAACTTGTCACGTGACGTGGGCGTGTTAAACGAGGTTTAAACGCATGCTCTCAAAACAATCTGTGCGAAGGAACGGTGGAGACAAATTGGTATAAAAGTTAGTCGGATCCCTCTGACTTACAAACGCTTTGGTACCTACTTATGTAAGTATAAAATATGTGCGAAGGAGCTACTGATCGCGATAGCATTACATACTAGGTTAAGTATATATTTTATAATACTTTACGGGGGTTCTGGTTATTGTACCGGGCATCTAGTAGCGATTTTTTAAAAAAAGAATATGAACAGCTTATGAACTTTAAGCTATATACTTTTTTCTAGGTAGTTGCCACCGCTGCACCGCGGCAACCCCAAGGAGGAATTAAGGTTAGTGAGATTTTTGCTTTGAAACTAATCACCTTGAAGATTGATTCTGTCGATCGGTAATGTAAAATTAAATAACTTAAGATATTAGATACAAAGTAATTACTAACCGAAACAAGCTATAATTTTATTACATGTCAAACACAATGTATCTAAAGTGTAACGGAAAGCAAATCTGTTTTCACAAACTTATAAAAATATGTTTCAGTGAAAACGCGCTCTTAAATTGTACTTAAAAATTTTATGATGGAAGATATTTTATGAAATAGCCCCTTATAAAAAAGTTCTGGCCTGACCTGGCGCCCTGGAACTTATCCTTTAATATGAGTTTGTACTTAAACATTTTTAGTAGGTAGGTGAGGGGGAATCCTATCTTCCTTCACTTAACTTAGCACTTAGCTGCTTGTTCCTATCATATTTTATGAATGAAATCTTCTTGAAATATGATTTAGTTATAAAAATGTGCCTGATTTGATAATTTTAAGACTTCAAACAATCTGTTGTAGGACAGCAGAAAAATTTAACGTTTATTTGTTTCGACCTAATGGAAACTTAATCATAAATAATACCTGATGTTATAATAGTTACTTCTTCGACATTTAAGATTCCTTCATTAAACAATTCATGTCAAAAGTACTTACAAACATAAAAAGTTTATCAATTTATTTTGATTTAAAATGGCGGCTCACTCATGCCTCTACTATCCTCCAACACAAAGCTTCAGATAACGTTGGGCAAGTTTCGCTCATCGCCCTACAATTTTCATTTCGAGTACCAATACTAGTTCGACTCCACTTAGTGGACCGTGTGGGTTTTATTCTTTGCAAACAAACTGTTAAGCTGCAGATAAGGGTTCTATTATCGTTTGGAGACCCGCCAATAATGCCAACAGTAGTTTATATTAATCTATACCTTCATAGATGGAATATATTACTATTATAGACATTGTTAACAAAGTCCTAACTGTTAGAACGCGCAGTTAAAATTGAATAAAATATTAAAAGCCCTGTAATCAAAGTCAATTTAAATAATTGAATCTTGTTGCAAAAACTCGATGGGCAAAGAATTTTCGGCAAACTCTTTTAATATCTTAATATAAAAGTATTATGATTCATATCCTGTTGAATATGCAAGGAAAGTGGAATATTCATAGCAGGCTCGTTAGCAGGCGGGTCGACCGTATTTACTGAAAGTATCGTATTTTATACGCTTCTATTTTTATATCAGAATTGGGTTAAATTTATTACTGAGAAGGATGGTTGTGATCTAGATTATCAATAACAAAATCAAGATTAAGGTATTGGTTTGATTAGCGAAATAAGATATGTCAAGACCTTAGGGTACACAGCTTTTATTAGGTAGTAATTCTTCAAATGTTTGTCTTATTTCATTTATTCTCTTTATTGTTCTTGTTCATTCATTACCTCGAACTGAAGACATGAGAGAATTTTAACGTACGTTTGTGTGTCTGCGAACATCGTAACTCCCCTAGTTACGGGTCAATCGTGGTTGAATTAGTTTTCGTCTTTGAAGCGTTATTGCGTAAGTCGTTCGCCGCATACAACATGGGGCTACCGCAACCATGTAGAGAATACAGTAGTCGGCTGCATTCAGCATGGTCAGCTGCAGCTGACTTCTAATAAAACGTTCGCAGCCGGTAGACAGGCCGGTAAAGAAGTTCGATAAAGTGGTTCGGTGACCGAAGAAGATTAATGAATTCGGCGACCGCTTTAGGAGAACCATCTATCGTGATTCGCGATATATTTAAACTGTGTATACTATATTCTAGCTTTATTACAATACAAAAAAATATTTTCCTACCGGGACTCAAAATATCTATGTTCGGGCATTTTATTAATAAAAATAGATAAACGAGGCTTATCCTCAAAGATAAAGTACAGCAATAATATTTACAAAAACCTTTCTTACTTAAATGATACGAATTCGTATACAAATACATGAAAGTACGTCGGTTGAGTAATATTTTATTATGTAACTGTGTACTGTGAATAAACTGTAAAGATCCATCAAGGGAACGTTCAACATACTTCTACCCAAAACATTCATAGAACGACGGTGGAAAAGTTCCACTCACTCTGATTTGTGAGACAGAATAACCACCAAAATATTTTTTCATCAACGTAATTTATACGAACAGTCATTTTTATAGCTCACTTAGAAACGAAGTTTTACGAAAACCTTTGAAAAAATACACCCATATGTTACTTCGCGTTCTCTTCTTGCATATGTCGCCTTCATACAGATATAGGAGATTTAGAAGCCGGAATGTTACCTACATTACAATTGATATGTGTATAATATGGGGCTCGAGAAATATGCGAGAGGGTGAAACGAACCCTCTGTTCTTAGTTAAATAACGTAATCTGATCGGTTGTAGAAGGTTACGGAATGGATTTTATTACATATTATAATTTAAGTAAACGTGCCTAACTATAATTAATTTTGCTTATAGTTATTACACAATATAGAACAACATTAAATGGAATTACAAAGTAAAGGCGATGATACACATGTTTCTACAATGGAATAGTTACTAGCATGCTAATTAGCATATACCATGCCAGTAAGTAACCTTATGCTTTCAGCTGATGCCATCATGGCAGTTTTAGTCTTTTACTATACAAATAATTGTAGATATCTTTCAATGACTTTAACATATTATCAATACATCTATTTCAACATGCTTCATACATTATTTTATAAACAATACCTTCTATACAGGACATACATTTTTTAAATACAGTCGATCAATCAATGTCTACCGTGAATTTCCCGATAGATAATTAACTGAGATTATTGTACAAGAGCGTAGAAAGGCTAGTGAGTAAAGTATCAATTAATAAATGTCGGAAGAAATATAATCAAGTATAAGACATTTGCTACACCCGTTTGAAGAGTGTAATCCAAGTAACCATTCTTACTATTATCATCGATTGTTATACGCTGTATAAGATTAGAGGAGTCAATATTATCTGTATGGAGTTAATGTCAAAGATACTTTACGAGGAATAACAGTATATAACTAAGACACACATAGGGCAGGTGCGGTCACATGACCTTGTATTTGTATGAAAGTCGTTACAATGGCCCAAAAGAGGGTCACACTATATGTGTCTTGCGCTTAAAGTTGACTACAAATCAGTTAAAAATGTTTAGAAGTAAATACGCATTCTCTTTACCCATAAAAAGGCTGCATGTACTGCGCTTTTCTTTTCAACGTATCCTAAAAATAACAAAAAGCCATTAAATAAAAGCTTTGGTATAGAAAGCTCTGCCAGAAATAAGTTATTTGCTTTGTAACATCTCTGACTGTGGTGGGAAGTGACTGGCTGCGAATGGCTTTGACGTGAACGCTAAATTTAAAAACCGTCTGCACAGACCAACGTCACGAAATTAGTTTCACATTGAATTTTGTCATCCGACAATCTTATATTTAATGAGAGAATATTTTTCATTCAACATTGGATTTTGCTCGCCAATCCTTTGAATCGAGGTTTGATGATATTCAGTTCAAACGTTATTTGTTTGCTTGGTCTTGAGAGCTTAGTGATTGTAATTTTGCTTTGTGTAGAGAGGTAGAGATATCACTAGTGGCTTTAAGATTCTAAAAAGTATGTACTGTTTTCAAAAAGAGGTTTTGTAAGTTGTTTTCCTATAAACGTAGGTTAGTAACGTATTTCAAAGTAGAAATGTTTTGCTGCAAACATAGAATATTTTATGAATTACAAAATATTTTCGTAGAAAAATACGTTTTCCGGGCTACCTACCACGAACAGTAAATCAAACTAATATGACTGAAAAATGATAAACTGAGTTAAAATAAAACTAGTTTTATTATAGTTACAAATATCACAGATAGAATAGAATTTAGGTTAATAAAAAGGGCTTTCGATATACATGTTTTTTTATTAATTTATTTAAAATCGCTTAAGTTATTTTATTTTATTTTTAGGCGTACGTATAATTTAAAGAACGAGTTACTGGTTTCACCGGCTACGTCACACATGTCATATTTCTTTGTAATTTACCTCCACTAACAGCTGGTAAATTCGCTCAATATCAACGACGCATTAATCCTTGTTATACAAAAGGAACTATAAAAAGCTCCCAGCGTTTCTCAAACGACTCTCCGTCGAGTCCTGAAAACAAGTTGTATAAAAACGCTAAACACGAGATGTCTTGTTCTGTTTCGCAGTTAAAAGATCCAATTGAACTTAAAGATTAATGGTATCATTACTTGAACGCTGCAATTGGGGAGACAAAACAGGAGGGTCGAAGGCGAGGAAATAATTAGAGAACTAGTTGTTCTCGGCGGACGATTAATGCTCCACTACTGAGTCCCGACCGGGAGATTTACCGCTCGCCTACAACTCCAACTCCCAACTACCATCGATGTGATTTATTTTAATGATATTCAATTCATTGATTGCATTTCTGTTTCAAACTTTATGGTTATAATTTGTATGATGTTTCCATTTTCAAACTTTTCATGGATTTCGAGATCCGTTTAGTACACGAAGGGCGTTATATAGAGATATTCCTCATCACAACGGCATAACAAATATATACACAAAGTCGACTTTACTATTTAATTTTATGTAAGTAGTAAGTATTACAATACTTATAAAAATACACACAATATTGTCACACGAACCTGGCTGTCAACATAGTTTTTCGCAAATACCTAGAAATTCTAGAATAGAATCCATATTCACCTTCTAGTCACAGTCACCAACCAATGTAAATACGGTCTTTATGTAACTTTATAAACGTGATAAATATGTATTACCCATATAGGTACTACTACACACTAGTTGTGGGTCTCTTAAACCACTTTCAGTTGAATGTAATTTAATCACAACTAAGTAAAGCTTACAGCCTCAACTCTATCGGATGAATGTTCGTTTAAGAAAGTTTATTTATATTTCTTAAATCAAAGTTACATATTGACCAAAGTGATCGAAAATAGTAAAAATAAACCTATCTTTATTGCCTCTGGGGCCATAAGTTATCATTGAAGCGGAATGTTTGTCCCGTGAAGAAAACGAAAGTTCCATAGGGTAAGAAAGATGGGCTCGACTTCTTTTGGAAAGAAGTAAGTCTTTTTATCTTTCCTACTTCCTTATCACTAAACATACTCCAAGTATTTGAAAAGAATAAAATAAATATAGTGAAGACAAAAATACACCAACAAACTCTTTCACATCATCTTATTTTCATTTAATATTGTGGATACATTTAGTAGTCAGTTAAACTAATTTTAATCCTAGCTTTAAAGATAAATCTATCATCAAAGTGAAACACTAAATCTTTTTTTTTTAATGAAACGGGTACTCCGTTTTCCATCAAACAAAGCATTCATTTGGAGTAATAAACTTTTTTGATAACTTGTCTGGTTAAGTAAAATACAGTCTTCTGTGACCACGTTTCCTGTAAAACAGCCGAAACTTCAGATACAATGAAAAATAAAAGCGAAAACTATCCGTAAACTTAAGAGTAGTCCAATTCATTTATTGAGTAGTGTTCGCTTAAACTAGGAACCCAATATGTAGATTAAAATAAAATAAGCAGAATTAGTGCCGAATTACTTACTCGTATGCAATGTGATGTTACGTTGATGACGATATTGTCACCCCCTATTGTCACCCTTATACGAGTATGTACGCCATACATACCGCACGTACGTGTTTTGATTGCGTCAGACACGATGTAAACAACGGACATCTTCATGCACTAACTAGAACAATAACAGTTGTATTCTGTTCTTGAATTTTTAACTCGACTGTGATGGGTGGGAATATGTAAGGAAACGCAATCGTGTGATATAAGCTACTAGCAGCGCCCCGCGGTTTTACCCGCGTTGTGCCCATTCCCGTGGGAATTTCGGGATTTTTTTACATAAAAACCTTCCTCTTGCATCACTCTACCTATTACAAAAAACCGCATCAAAATCCGTTGCGTAATTTTAAAGATTTAAGCATACAGACAAACAAACAGACAAAAGTAGCGACTTTGTTTTATACTATCTTCTATACTAATATTATAAAGCTGAAGAGTTTGTTTTGTTTGTTTGTTTGTTTGTTTGTTTGTTTAAACGCGCTAATCTCAGAAACTACTGAACCGATTTGAATAATTCTTTCACTGTTAGATAGTCTATTTATCGAGGAAGGCTATAGGCTACATTTTATCCCGGATTTCCTACGGGAACGGGCACAACGCGGGTAAAACCGCGGGGCGCTGCTAGTGTAGTGATAAGGTTAGGTTAGGGTAGTTATTAAATATAGATAGTCGATAGTAAGTAATGAAACCTCAAAGAATTTACATCCCAATTTTACAGAAGGTTTTTACTCGATGATTGAATTAAATAAATCGTAAATACAGTGATTAAGGCGTAAAAGCTTAACGTAAACATATGTACATATGGATAAAACTGACAGATAGGTTAGTGGCCAATCCTGGTGTCGGAGTTTTTAGACCTAATTTCGCATTTATACTATAAGAAGGGATATATATGGCTTAAGTACTTACAAAAGTGTAAAAGAAAACAGTAAATAAACTTGTAACTTCTAAACTGCAGTTCATAAAGATCTATGTGGTAGATCACTTTGTTTTACACAGAAACATACAAGTTTCCCAGTCAAATTGAGAGCATAAACTTTACTTGAATTTGTAGCTCCTTCAAATATGAATATTAAGACTGTTGAGTTCTGTATTTGAGATAAGCTTCTTTTAAGGGTCTTCGTTTATCTGGATTTTAAAATGCACAAACATTAAAATTTGTTTGTTCAAATATGTTTTGACTATGGAATCGATAATCCTACAGTCGTTTAGTTTGAGCGAGTATACAATCTACGAGCCTTATGCGCCTACCACACGTTCATGCTTGACCACAGTTTTATTTGCGCATGCTTGTCGCATGAAAAGACTGAACACGGACGTGTCTACCACACGGCACAGTTAAGTACGCGCAAGCCACATTCTTGTCGACATCGTCGGCGTGGAAACAATGTTTCCCAATGAAGAGCTATTTCTTCTGCTATTATTTTTCAAGTGTTTGCTAGTGAAAAAAAAGAAAATACATAAGTCAAAGTGTAAACGATCAACAACGATTTGATCTTCCACAGAGCGGGCAGAGATTTATATAATTCAATGAATTCAGTAGCGAACTGTCGATTGTATGTACGTAAATCCGCCATTTTTACGACCGTGCGCGCAAAGTTACTCCACCCGACTTAACTGAGAGCGGCTTGAACACTGAACTACCAACCACACGCGCAGACAAGTTTGTACAAGTATAGCTTGCGCATGCCAGAATTTCAAGCAAGTTTAAAAACCATCAAGCCAAGCTTTGGGGTTTGCGCATACTACCGTTTTACCAACTACACGCACAGTGTTCAGTGTACCAGCTGGCATGCGCAAGTAAAACTGTGGTCAAGCATGCACGTGTGGTAGGCGCATAATAGTGAGTAATTTGACATATGTCTCATAAATGTCTAAATAACAGAATAGAGGTGCCATCTCGACCAATAAGTACTTATTTGACCAACAACTTTGTCTATGAACTACTTATTCCATTTTCAAATAAACAACACAGGTATTGCACATATCTATAGTATCATCACCACATTCATCACTGTGCACCTTCAGCAAGTATGTCAATCACTAATTCAATGAAACCAGTGCATTGAAAGTAGGTGACTACTTCAAATAAAGACCATGCCTTCTCAGAAAAATTAGCGATGTTATCCTTTTGATCCTCACTAGTGAAAGCTTCGGTTGGTGTTGACATTAGGGGAGGTACATACCGCGTATCTTTATACGTATGTGTTGTTTGACGTATGTGAATTCAAACGCACTGCACGCGCGTTTATTTACGTTCCTTTAGAAATAGGTGATGCGTTCGCCTTCACGCCTCCTTACCGAGAAAAAGGCTTATTTTTTCACACTATTTCTCATCTTTTTTCCTTTTTGTTCAAACGGCTCTCATCGTATAGGTTGTTCATGTTCCATTACAAGAAATATGATCTTACCTTTACTCAAGCATTCCCTATGTTTCACGTGAATAAAAGCCTTAGTCACCTTATATTCGTTTTTATTACGTATATCATTCGGTTGGTTTAATATTTGGTTCTAATTATAGTTAAGGATTGAACTGAACACAACATTGTTGTAAGGAAAACTTGATGAGTTAATTAAACACTGCATCCTAAGAGGATTACTAGGTGTAGTTTGCAGTAAACTTTCTCTAGATAGAGGATAAACTTTAAGACGTTTACGAAACTAATTCTTTTATTTTTATCTAGTTACGAAACTACGAGTATCCAGTACTTATACTTGCACATGTAGTTTCTTTCATCTTATTCCAATAAGTTGAGGCAAAACCCGAATAGGGAGTGAAGTAGTATGTTTATAACATAGCGGCTCTCAAAAATTCCCCGCTGCATGCACGAAAGCGATTCATAAGGCTTGCTTCGTTTGGCTCAACTCGTCTGCAATCTTGTATCTCCGGAGTTTAAGTGTTTGACCTCCCTTTGCCCAAATGAAGCTTACGAACATGTCTGCCAATATATTACAAGGTTCTGTATGGGTCTTATTTCCTTGAGCTTATAGTAGATATTTCATCGTCGTGAGGTATGCGGTAATCTTGTCGGTTTGCGCCTTTTGTATTTCTTTTTCCGTTTTTTGCTTCAGTACCGGGAGAATTTACCAGCTCCAATCCAAGTCTGTATTACGTGGCCGTGAGAGGTTCCCGGCGCCCGACTACTGAAAGACTCCGTACCTTTAGTAATCTTCCTAGTTTTTGTGTGACACCGGCTTTCCGTGAATACATCTTAATGTCTCAATTAATACCGTTATTACTGTGCTATCTCTACGTAGTTTTTATAAGATGTGCTTAATGACTAGTTAAGAAAAAAATATACATTAATGTTAGATTACCAGGTGTTTATCATACAGTAAATTCAGACTTTTGAATATGTCATTCGAATACATTTTAACTCTTTAATACATTTTTCTAATAGAAAACTCTAGTCTAATATTAAATGTTTACCAACAGTTAATATTACAAACTCAGTAGGAGTTTTTCAGAACTTTTTTGTTGTTGAAATTATCTAAAACCACTTGTGTGTACCAGTACTTACCTACTCTATTAAATTGTGTGCTCCAGTGGTCAGGTTTATGTCAGATCTGGCTTTATTGCGGGTTCTTTGTGCGTGACTTCTTACATTAAACATAGTATTTGAGTGCTCTAGAGTAGTGCTACTACGATAAAATGCTGCATGTCCTGATGGACATCATGATACGTCATTTAATACAAAAAATAAAATGGCTGACATAGACAAAAAAATCATCGAACGGTTCCTATAAAAAAAAACGGACGTGAACTTTGTGATTTTGATAAACTATTCTGAGAGAAAAAAGGAAAGAAAAAGTTAATTTTTTTTCTCCCAGAGCAGTTTATCAAATGAGAGTTACTAATTGAGCGAGTGACCGATATAACACGTAAAAATAAACCAAAAAACCTTTAACTTTAAGATACCGGTGAAGTCGCTGGTGAAAAGGTATAATTATATATAATACTACTAGTATATATAATAAACAGAATAGTACTGTCCATTCCACTATTAGTATTCGAGCACGAGTTTAAACATACAATACAGCTGAATATGCTTCAAGCAATTTGCTGATTTGAACACATAGTAAAATGAATAGCTATGTAAATTGTCAAATGATGAATATAATGTTATAATTAACACAATACGATCAATCATGTTAAAATCGTCTCAAATAATTATTTTGGATTACGTCATATTGAAATCCGTAAAATAATTATTTTGGAAAATTTAAACATGATCTCAACAGACAAAATATCACGAAGTCATACAAGAGATGCAATGAATATTCGACTGTGAAGTAAAAAAGTATGAACGATGATTGTACACTTAGTATATGCATGCATTTTATTTTTCATATTCTGTAGCGCCAAATATTTAGCTATTCGGCCGAACCCATTGCCGAATTATCAATATTCGGCAACTATTCGTGGCATCTAATCATAATACTCGTATGGCCAGATTCAGACCAGAATTTTACGAAATTTTGACTATTTTTGGACTGTAATTGTAGTTAACTGATAGGCGGAAATTAATTAAAATATTCCACGAAAATACAGCCAATAAGCGATTTACTGGGTAACTTAGCTAATTATTTTCAATTACTTGTACCCGAACAAACAGGAAAATCGTAAGGACTTTTCCGAACTATTTTTACCTGATAATTTCAGTGAAAAATATACGCCGTGTCTGTCGTGTCATTTTACAGATTATTACTTTATATTGAAGAGACGATAGTGCCACTTGAAATAGAAACTAAGCTGGCTGAAGTGTCTACTATAAATATTTGAAAAATAATGGACCATTCGGTGCTCCTCAATATCACCCATAGCACAGAATAATAACTAGTACTACGTACAGAAGCTTTACTTCGCAATGGTTTTCAAAGAAATATGACTCGAATCTGATAAACAATATGATTTAATTTAGCTCGCGGTCCAGTCGAGCACGTGTTCATTTACATACCTACCAATTTCTTTTTGAAGGAATATGGGCCTTAATTCACTATACTACGGTTCATAATAAGTTATACATGGTTATACGTATTGAAAGAGCCGCGGACTAGGGTTGCTTACTTCGAGAAACTACTTATGCCATCTAGCGCACAGCACGAGTGTGTGTGCAGTATTTAAACAATTAAATACTGCACAGTATCTTTTTGCTTTTTTTCGTTTTGTGTCCATCTTGCAATAATGAATCAATCAAAGTTGAACGTGGTCGAACATATAGCGCGCACGCGTGTGTTTTCTTTCGCTTGTGGCAGCCTACTAGATTGGCCCTTGCGCAGTGGCCGCCGCCCGTAGGTATGTTTTTAATACCTACACGCGGAGTGATACAGGCCTGCCCATAGTCACTACTTAAAATGCTTAGTATTTAGATACAATATTATATTCGTACATTTCCAGTTTCTAGATATTTGAGGTAAGTTGTCTTGACTATAATAATAGGGTAGATGTTTGCAATCACGGGTGGTGTTTGTTCAAGGGCCGTGGTATTTATTTACTAAACTCTCGAGGATTCGTCCGAAAACAGTGCGACGTTGCCCTAATTCACAAACGAAGGCTGAATAACAGTTTGATTGCGTTCTCGATAAACACTCCGGCAAACATGCCTTGTAATTGGCACGCTTTACCGTCAAAATATGTGTATTATACCTATAACAAAAACATACCGATTTGATTGATTTTGCTTAGTTGGGATTGTTGTGTGCATTTGTAATGTAGAGGAAAATGTTATCTGACCCCTGTGTCTGACCACCAAGGGGGCACTTATTGGCCCCCTCTGCGATTTTCTTATTTACACTACCTTAGTCCGAACTTTTTTGCAATTGGACTATGTTAGGTGTATTAGAAGCGCCCCAAGGTTTTACCCGCGTTGCTCCCGTTCCCGTAGGAATTTCGGGATGAAAAATAGCCTATAACCTTCAATAAAATGTTCTATCAACTTTCCCCCCTCAGGCCACTAGGCTTCTAGCCTTGCCCCCTATATTGCTCCGAGACACCAACCCCACAGCGGATACTATAATTTTAATTTAAAAGAAACAATATAGAAACAATGAATTTTTAAAGTAAAATATTAGGTATTATTCCGTAAAACAAAATTAAGTTTAAAAGATAGCGCGCTACCCCAGACAGGCCCGATCAATCGTTAAATTATAATCTCGAATGAATTCAATCACTGTCATGCTTTTTAATGGCCTAGAGCGACTGTTCGGTTTCAATAAGAGTTTTCAATTAAAACGGCGAACCGATTAAAAGCCTTTTGATAGGCTAGTACCAAGATACGAACAGTAACGACGATCTCGCTAACAAAAGATTTTACAATAAAAATGTATTCCTTTATCCTGTTTGATCCCAAAAAGTTTTGATCCGGTGACCGGATCAAACGTTGATTCGTTAGTGCTTGATCCAATTTGTTTTCAGCTTTTAAATGTGATTTTTCTGATGAAATGAAATCATAAAAATGTTGAGTGAGTACATTACTTTGTGAGCGAGGCATCTTCGTGATATTATGTGATTTGATTATTCATTATCGTTTTAATTTCGAAATTCGAATCACTTCAAACGATCGTTCTTTCTCCGAACGATTCATATCATACCAAATAGCCCACTACTGGACGTTACAACTGTATATTTTAGTGGTAAATTTAAATCGAATCGAATGTCGTTCAACCGTTGCATGGAACGGTACCGTAAAGCAACAAACCTAGTTATATATTTTGTAATCCAGACAACTTAGAGGCGGTATATCCTAAACTTTACCCAAAACCGTTTTGCAATATTAATGTAGTGTACGTGGTAATCTTACTGATGTCGTACGAACTAAACAACTGACATTATAATAACTGTCTTCCCTCTATCGTGTTACTAACGATTATCTTGATAAACGGTTTCGAATCTATTCCCAATTAGTGATATAATCTATCGATTGGTTTATCATTGTTTTTGCTATAGATACATACCCCTATTTTGCTATGTAAAATGTCTTTGTTTTAAACATCTATGCATTTTCATATCAAATCCCCTATAGCGTATTGTTAAATTGAGCGAGTTTACAAGCTCTAAGTCGGCTAATTGATACTAGTTACGGCTCTTTCAAACTAAGCGTTTTCAGATGTCCTGCTACGTGAGTTTTTTATGGAAAAAAGAACATCCGTGCGCGCGGACGACGGCGCACAACTGAAGCGCGTAGCTGGAGAAAAACGCTTAAATTAAAAGAGGCTTCGTATTGCGCAGTACTTATTACAACTAAATAACGTAACATAATACTAAAGCTTAACTTTAAATGAAATTGGCTAAAGTCTCAGTGTAAGGACGTACTACTTTAGTCCAATTAGTACTGAAGAGTCAGACAAATCCATGTATTTCGCATTCGAAAAATAGGGAGGAATAAAAACGACACGTATATTCGCAGATGTCTGGCCGGGAAGAACAGAGTGTAAAATTTTAATGAGGTCCATATACAGACACCATTTGTATAATCCGGGCTTCTTGCGTCACCTGCTATTGATTAAAGCTACAGAACCATTGCATCGGAATCGAACGATGCGTAGGTATATAATGTCGTCTATTACCAACCGACCAACCACTCTGTCCACCTAGGTGGTCGGTTAGTAATTTTTTTTCTTAACCAACAACCTAGTTGGTCGGTTAGTAATTTTTTTTCTTAACCAACAACCTAGTTGGTCGGTTAGTAATTTTTTTTCTTAACCAACAACCTAGTTGGTCGGTTAGAACTATTTTTTCTTAACTGCCAACCTAGTTGGTCGGTTAGAACATTTTTTTCCCAATTGCCAATCTAGTTAGTCGGTTAGAACATTTTTTTCCCAACTGCCAACCTACATTTCTCTCCCTTTGACACTCTGAAACAACTGACAACAAAAAAAAAATAACCCTAACCTACCGAATAGAACAATTTTCTTACTATTCGGTAGGTTAGGGTTATTTTTTTTTTTTAAGAAAATTGTACTATTCGGTAGGTTAGGGTTATTTTTTTTTTTTTAAGAAAATTGTACTATTTGGTAGGTTAGGGTTATTTTTTCTAACTAGGTTGGCAGTTAAGTAAAAAATGTTCTAACCGACCAACTAGGTTGGCAGTTAAGAAAAAATAGTTCTAACCGACCAACTAGGTTGGACAAACTAGGCGGGTTGTTGGTTAAGAAAAAAAATTACTAACCGACCACCTAGGTGGACAGAGTGGTTGGTCGGTTGGTAATAGACGTATAATGTTAGGATTTTTACTTATATGTACACTTTAAGCATCTATTGTAGGTACTAAAACCTTTTGACAAAAACTTAGGATTTGGAATTTTAAGCGCTAGGTGTTGGGAATAGAGCATGAAACGTATTTTTCTTATTTTTATATTCTACATCAGAATATGACGTCACACTTTATGACATTGCGTTAAAAAATCTAAAGAGGTCTGACAGAACTGAATATATTTAATCGTACTATCCGATTTAAAGTTTATTTAAAACTATATTTTGGTAAGTTGTATGAGTAACTGTTTGTCGTATTATGTTAAGTAGACTTTGAACCAACTTAATTAAACCAAATGAATCGAAATCATACCATAAGCTTTATGTGCATTACATACAGATACACATTTAATTGTGTACATCTATTTTGAGAAGAATAAAGTACACAAGTAGGCAGCTATAATAATGAGTTATTTAGTATCTTTATATACTGAAACTTCCCGCGGTAATAAACAGATTGCCGCTGTAGCCGCGGGCTGCCGGTAGTTTTTTAATAAATCCGGAATGCATTCATTCCGCATACCTCGTCAACTTTATTCGGCGAATATCTCTCGCTTCAATACTCCTAACTTTATTTGATATTCAACTTTGTTAACTATTCATAACCGGTTTATAATTTACAACAAATATTGAATCGTTTCCCGTTTTATTTTGGTTTTAGGGACTTATTTTATTTTTTGTTTGTTTATTTTATTCTGATTTTATTATGAATCAATCAATCAGATAACTATGTTTAAATATGGAATCATTTTATGATTGTAATGTAGATACGAGTATTATAGTGACACCATATAATTTATTAAAAACTTGCCTCAAAAAAAGGTTAACAAACTTTGAGTAATAAAACCGTTATTTATAGGAACATTGTTTTTATATATATTTACATTTTGTGGTTTACATAACCACAATAATTTAATAGTACTATAAATTTTATTCATCTACTTATATACTTCACAGTTTTATCAAGATGACTATTAACTACAATACTAAAAATGTTACTAAAATTAAGTAAATCCTGCTACTATTTCATGAACCCAATCAACACACAACCCAAACAACTCGAATTTTAGAAACAACTGACAGTTTAAATACTCATGTCAATATTGGTTAAATTTAAACGGATACACTTAACTTTTACTTTACATTTTTATCAAACATTTCGGCTCCTTTACAGGAACCGTGGTCACAGAAGACATCTGAAAAGAAAAGGATGGATTTTCTCTAACCACGGTTCCTGTAAAGGAGCCGGAACGTCAGATCAAAATGTAAAATAATAGCGAAGTGTATCCGTTAACGTAGTTTCAATACTCAATACACTCTTTATAATAATATCCTCGAGCTACATAGGTACCTGTAGACTCATTACCAGCAGGAAGAATTGGAAGGTATCTGGGATAGCGGAAATGAAAGAAACTGCAACGTCGATCGGTAGCTCCGACACGTTATCGGAATCTCGATGATATTATAGAAAACATCGCATTAGTTAATGGAAACAGAAGGAAATATTTGCTTAAGATTATTGCGTATACAGTAAGTTAATGGACGGATTAGTATATGGAATTAATGCGTGGTATTGTGATGTGATAGAGATTATTTTATTCTTTCTTTCATTTCAAAAATACATAAAAGTCAAATAAAATTTCCTTTTTGCGTCATTCATTCATCTAGAATAGAATAGAACAGAAATCATTTATTAAGACGAATCACACAACAAGAAAGAAAAAAAACAAAGACAAAAAGAAAACAACAGATATTACATACACTAAACAATTACACGGACAGAACTACTGTGTGAGGTCTGAACAGTATGTTAGTGGCCAACCCTAGTGTCAGAGTTTTTAGTCCGCCTATGGTCTATTGATTGAAACAACCGGGACCGACTGCTTAACGTACCCTCCGAAGTATAGTAGCGCTCAGATAGAAAAGCCACTATCGGCCACCCATCCAAGTAGGGGCCGAACTGGACATTGCTTAACAATCGCTATGAACTGCCATCGCTTATTCAAGCTAGTGCTACTTACTTAAATGTACCTAAAGCCGAAAGTTAAAAAATTAATCTAAATTGAATACAATTACTCTCCTCTCTGCACTATTCAAGGTAATAAGTACGCATAGTTTACTTTGAAACCGCTGTTATGTTTGTAACTTTTGTAAAAAGGAGCGCCGTGACGTCACGTCCGGGGACGAGACAATGCCCGCGGTTACTTCTCCACTCGCGATAAAAGTCCTAGACAGTCATTGTGCCTTTGTACACAACTTGGGCCACAAAGACGCAGAACCTTACAAACTCATAAGCGACAAAGAATTCACATTTTTAATGAAAAATAATCTTTCCCACATGATTTTGTACTTACTGAAAACAAAAAAGTAAAATATCTTTTGAGAAACTCCATAAATAACTATTATTTCCAACCAAAATGTTTTCGTAACTCTCCTTCAACCAATCTCATTAACTTTACTGGCATATTACTCAGTGTAGAGAAAACAACAGACTAACAAGTTAAATGATAGTTTAAACCACGAAATTCAACGCCAAAAAACGAGAGAGAACAAATGGTCGGAAAAACAGTAATGATGGCACACAAAAACGTCGTAGCGAAACCGGACAGCGCGTTCAAATGTCGAAGACAAAGGGAAAAAACAAATTTAAAATCCACATCGAAAGCCTTTCAGAGCGTGACTAATAGGTGCACGTCATGGTACAGAAGACTTGAAAGTAGAAAAAATACGTAGCAGCTGTTTCAATGAAAAATAACGTATCATTAATCATAAGGATGAAAGGAAGGCGCGACAAGGCAGAGCGACAAATACCTTCCTGAGTCCTGGCGGGGCGAAGCGCTCACTCACGAGCTCGCGGATACCTCCTCGAATCACACCCCTCACAATGGATCCAACGCGAACGTTTATTCCCATTGTTTTATTTAAACAAAAGCAAACAATACGAACTCGTCCATAGCTTACATTTCAATCAATGTAATTTTTAAGACAGGCATCATGCAAAAACAGTTCTTCTGTTATTTACACAAAAAATAATTTAATTGATAAGCGATTACGCGTAAATGTCACTATAGTCCCTGAAGACAGTTGAAAATCGGAAGCAAATTATATTGTGACATGGTGGTTTCTCATACAGTTCCCTTGTATAGAAACAGTTACAAGGGAATGTGTCTTTACTATATGACATTTTAATGTTCTTATTATCCCTCATCTATACACTTAAGGGATTGATATGTTGAATGAGCGGATCTCTGCTGTGCTAATCTAAGCTCTAGCTTTTTTTTTTCAAAATTTCAGTATATTGAAAACATAATTTTATTATTGAAGGTTTTTACAAGTCAGGTTCCAAAGTCCTACTACTAATAACGGTTGAACATTTAATTAGATATATACCGATAATATTTATGTAGGTCTATATATAATTGTGGCCGCAGTATTATTAGTCAGGGATAGCGATGAACACGGTTTCCGTGCGAGCGATAATTTTACCTGCGGGCCATGTTTAATTTCTGAACAATTAGGCTAGCCCCTATTAAAAGGGTCATTTCTAATGCTTACCTCCAAATACGACTCCCTCTTAAAATTACGACCTCTTTATATCGTATTGTTTTGAAAATTAATTAGTGATAACTTTCCATCCAATTTATGATGATTTAATATTCCTAATTTTCGACGAGAATTTCTTAGCACTAGACCTTTATTCGCAAACCTTCATCCGAACATGACTTAATTATAATTTAAATATTTTAAACAAGATTATATTATCACGTTTCGTCCTCCACCAATTTAATCAAACTCGTGCATAATTTAATTTTGTAACCTTCAATTATTAGTTTGTTTCATTTCCGTACATCCATATTCGTTAAGAAGTAGGTGACAAAGGCACATAATTGTTTATACAATATTACTTATGTTATAATCAGCTTTGCGGCGATATATGAGTTGGTTAGGTATTAGCATAATTAAGTAGAATCTCAGATAGAGTTGTAATTACAGTTACAATTTATGAGAGTGAGGAAGGAAATGCAGAGTAGACTGGCACTAATTGATGATGCACGTTGAAGCGCGGTGACTCACAACTTTAGCAATAATTTCCAGAGCCAGTCCGCCGGGAGTACACTCCACTCATAAATATTCATCTACCTGTAAACGCCCTTTGAATTGTGAGCTAAAATATCAACTATTGTATTTTAAAAGTTATGATCAGTTTTACATTTGTACTTGCAAAGTTTAAGGATGTCTATGCTAATCTAGATTGCTACGCTTCGTTTGGCATCTACTAACTAATCATGTCAAACGTAACATAGCATAGACTCTGTTGGAAAATAACTTTGATCAAGCAAAGAAGTGTATCTATAATGATGTAGCTTTGATTTTCGCTCATGCGACCATGAGTTTTAAATTTTAGGCGGACGTTCTGAATTTGTAGGTTTTTACCCCACTGCAGCGAGGCCCAAAAGGAGGGTTATGTATTTGACCTGATTTTGTCCATTTCCAATAAGTGTTGAGGTATTTATTCAAATCTAGTTAAGCGTCTGTTTCTTTGGAAAAAGAACATTTGCATAAATGGCAAATACTAAATAAATATAACTACTAATACTAAATAAAAATACTGAATAAAATCAAATACTAATACTAAATAAATATAACTACTAATACTAAATAAAAATACTGAATAAAATCAAATACTAATACTAAATAAATATAAAATACTAAATAAAATCAAATACTATAATAAATATAAGATATAAACAAATTTAACTACTAATAACTATTGACTAGTATTTTCTTATTCAAGGTTAATCCTAGAATTAGAAAATAGAAGTCAATGCTAGTACTAATGGATTCTACAAAATAAACCCACTCACAGGTACTTACCCTCATGATATGTGTTTTATTCGTACGAGTACTCACTACTGTTAAATATTCACGAGGATGAAAAAGTCAGTCGCTCTCTCGCTTGTATTGTAGTTAACTTGTTGCTAGTAAACTAGCTCAATTTAAACGACGATACGTTAGCTTAAAAGTATACACAGAAATAATTTGTAAACAAAGGTAATATTAAAGTTTAATCCCCTTACTTTATAAAAGATTTATATTATATACTATACTACATATTACTATTCCTATCACTACATAGTATAAAATAAAGTCGTCTCTTTTTCGTGTCTGTCACACTGTTTGTCTGTCTGTATGCTTAAATCTTTAAAATTACGCAACGGGTTTTGATGCGGTTTTTTGTAATAGGTAGAGTGATTCAAGAGGAAGGTTTTTATGTAAAAAAATTCCCGAAATTCCCACGGGAACGGGCACAACGCGGGTAAAACCGCGGGGCGCTGCTAGTAATTATATAAAGAGTTAAATTTTCTCCCTGGTCAAAATAGTATTGCCGCAATCCCATTAAATCTGAAAAAGCGCGATCTACAAAATTTTCAAAGAGTAAATTAAATAACATCAGTAAACCCCTTACTGATGAAATCACAAAAAAATCGCTCATATTTCATTTTAACACTCGAAAGAAATGGATTACAGACAGTATAAGTACGTGGTATAACTTCGTCGCCTCTACTGGACTAACGTAGTATGTATAAAGGGGCTCCAAATCCCGCTTTTAATGCGGTTTCCATTAGAGCCTTTTATGTTATCTGATCTGGCAGAACTTTAGTCCACCTTTGATCAAATTAGTTTAGCAGAGCACAGAATGATTTGGCAGAGTCGCGACTCGACCGATGAGCCTTTCATTTATACTATTTTATACTCCCAAGTCTATACAGCCTTTACACGGAAAACATTTCCTGTAAACTTCGTAACTGACTGAGATTTAGTAGGTACTTATGATACAAACAAGTTTTGCAATACGTCAAGCCGAGACTTCCATAGTAAAATCTCTTTAAATTTAAAGGTGTATTGTTAAAATGTTATTGTTATCATTTTACAGCGCTTCTGAGAATAGTCTGACGTTATTCAGAAGTATTGGAATTGTTTGTATACTTTTGTGAGAAGGAGGATAAATTAAAGTTTATGCGGGTACAATCTACAAACTTGACGATATACTATTATAACGTGACGCTTTCACATTACGCATTGGCTTTAGTGTATTGCATTCACGCAACATTTACGCATGTACAAAGTATTATATCGAATAAAACTACTAAAAGTGATTTGAACACCAAGTTTTCCAGGTGTACCTATACTTACCTATAAAAATGGTTTTTAAATTTCAAAGTCCTGAATTTCTAATTGATGTTTCCATAAAACTTTGTTCATAAGTTGAGTTTCCATTGCCTACCTAAAACCCTCCAGACGATATTTTTACGATTCGCACTATCATTTGGTAGATAGTTACCTAAATGTGGACCAATACGAAGGGAGATGAAAAACACCTCATTTACTGAATGTTTAACATATAGATTGATATTTTATATAGCTATCTTGGTGGCTGCGCGCTCAAGATAAGGTATAAACGCGTGCTTTCATTTTATAGCCCGAATTCGAAAGATATCGGAATAAGAGAACGATTAGGAATACATTTTAATATTTTTATAGCTCTGTGTGTGTCGTTTTGAAAGGATATTTGAGGAAAATGTTATAGGTCGAGTAGAGGTAGGAAAGAGTTTTGTTTGCAATGAAGTAAGTGTTCGATACTTAGAACAACTTTGTTTTCAATTCACAACTTGGGAATCGAAACCGGTTCGACTCAATAAGCACTCATTCACGAATCTATTGAAAAAAAGAAGATTTAATATTAACAGTTCAGAACTAATACCACTGAATGTTGTGTTCTTTTCCAAAATAAATTGCTTTTTTTAGCATAGTAAATGTAGCTCACCCATAACCTTAGCCTGTAAAATTGTATAGGTGCCGCAAAACTAACGGTTGATTAAGATAGAATAAAACATATTGCAATGGACAATTCCTAAACAGCTTCTCCTAATTGGTTGACTCTCAAACAAACTATTTATACATCGTCCTGTGGTCGGTTATAAAAGTTGGAACGGTTTTTTCAACATTTAATCCAGTGTGTGTGAAACACATTTTATTTGTATTTTAGTTTTGGGCAAAGTTCGTTGACTGTTTCAGTTAGTTTTTGGAGTACAAACATGATGTGGTAAACATTTTAACTAAACTGAGCATTATTTTTGTACGAAAAAGTAAACAGTGTAATCAAATTCATAAACTAATAAAGGATAGGTATTTTAAGAAAAGTTGACTACAATTAGGTACCTATTCCTATCCGACTGCGGGACGTAAAGAATAATATGTTTGTATAAATTTATTTGTTTTTTTTTTTAAATTGTGGATCAAGTATTTTTTTTTATGATCTACTAGCAGCGCCCCGCGGTTTTACCCGCGTTGTACCCGTTCCCGTGGGAATTTCGGGAATTTTTATACACATAAACCTTCCTCTTGAATCACTCTACCTATTACAAAAAACCGCATCAAAATCCGTTGCGTAATTTTAAAGATTTAAGCATACAGACAAACAAACAGACATAAATAGCGACTTTGTTTTATACTATGTAGTGATACAACAAAAGTTATGTCTCATTTGCGTTGCCTTGTTAGTAATCTAAAACACAAGCCATTATTGCAAACTAATTTAATGATATCATTTTTGTCCGTCCCGGGGATTGAATCCAAGACTTGGAATTTAACAGGTAAGAGTACATGCAACTATAAACATTTTCACAAAACATTGAAAATATTAGAGAATACAATTGTACTCGTATGTACCCAAGCTCAGTGAAACGGTTCCATCGAATCGGTTTAACTCCGTTCGACGTATACCTACTGGAAATTTCGTTAAGATAACGCCGATGATCGACACCGGCACAAATTGGTTCTATAATTCAACATCGTTCCACACTTGCGAGGCGAATTCTCGGAGATCACGAGCCGAATGTTGAAGGACATCTCTCAAGAATTAGGACGAAAATTTACGTCTTCTGATAACGAGAGAAGGGTACCGACATGACTTATATCTTGGGAATACAAAACACATTGCTGTGCTATTGAACAGTAAAAGACGTGTCTATTAGGTTACTAGAATTTTTGTGTTGTTTCGTTTTATTCTAATTTTGAATGTAATTTCGAAATTAGAAACATAACGAAGACAAGGAAAGAGTTATATACCGGCCTGTAAGTTTCTGTCTGTGCCTGTAAATTTTACTTTCAATGAGAAATCAAAACTAAACAAAGATCCTTTTTCTATTCCAAAAAATATAAACAATCCTATCAAAAGTTAGAAAAACTTTGATACATTTTATTTATTTCAAGACATTGCAAAAGTCAAACATCTGAACGTGTAATGCTCTCGAGTACTGTAATACGATCTACTATGATTCCTTTCACGTAGAAAACTTTGTTATTGTGGATTTGAAACGTGAAACTGAACGGACACACGATGTTTTATTACTCCACGAATTGCGTTTCTGCTATTACCTATATTATCTACTTATACATATAAATTAAAGTCAAATGCTAAAGTTTTTTAGGCAGAAAAGATGCTGTTTAACATGTAGATTTCTTTGATTGTTTTCTTCTGGGTTTGAATACTGATCTTAATTGAAAAATACTTTTGTTTTATTTAAGTACTTCTTTTGTTTTAATCAAATAATATATTGTATTTCAAAATCAGATACCTAAGGCGCCTACGTATCTCCGTGGGTAGTACGAGTATCTAGGTGGTATCAAGTACTTGCGTAACAAACTTATTCAAAATCCAATGACATTTACACAACACCTACAACCTTGATGAAAAAAACTCAAAAAAAATCTGGATACAACTGAAAAACAAATATAATATTCAACATAATCACGAAATATTCAAAACAAGGAGTTTACATAAAATATTGACGATTTACGTAAATATAAGCAATTGACAATTCTATTTTTCAGGTGTTACGAATTCAGAGTTTCACGCGCAGTCATTGGAAGGTGGAAAGGGGAATATTTTATACATAATAATATTCTAGTACCTCCGCAACAACCTTTACATATTGTAAACGAGGCGTAAATTGTTTTTAAAGTCATGTGTAGGAGGAAAAGTAAGTTGTTACGAGGTGCGTTTTAACGTCTCGCGTACTTTAAACGTACGCGTTAACTACGCGAGATAATGCGTAGCGAGATCGTCCGCGCTACAATATTAACGTAGCGACGTACGGAGCTTTCAGAAATACTTTATTATTACTTTTAATCACTTATAAAGCTGCCTTTAAGATCTTCAAAATTAGCTACGATAGCATGTAGAAAAAGTTTTATAGAAAATAGTTTATAGATCAAACCATTATAACCTTACTAATTTAACTAGTATCCTTGATATAGTTGTTCTCTATATAAAATAGGAATTACCTAATGTTTACTGTCACATTTTTTTATGAATCCAATTGTCAAAATTTAACTACGGTAACGGTATACCTAAGTAATGAATTCACCAAATCAAAGCGTGTTAATTGCTTACAAAACCACATTAGTACGCGAGATTGCGTATTAAATAAACCAATCAAATAAAACGTGGCCAAGTTTATTATCAAATGAATTCACTAATAAGAACATTCTTCGGACACCCCCCGAGTTAATAACGCTGAATCCCCTGGACTATTTCCACCAACGAATGGCAAACGCTCCCTGAGCTCGAATTTCACAAATTGCTGTGGTAAAACCGCACACTAAATGCATATTATATTGAGTTACTCTACTCCGGCTGTAAAAAGGGTTTTATCAACGTATTCTAATCCCTTAAGACGTTAAAGTAATGACACATTCATAATTATTACTGTTAAATGTTCATTTACAATCTATGATTCAATTTTGTTAGAAGAAAAAAGCGTTTAATTTTTTGTCATTTATATATGAATACAAAATAGAGTATCTTCTTGTTTAGGATTAGACGACAAATTCATCTATCTATCAACTAGTAAAATAGTACCTAAACTAGCCCTTATTGGTTCATCATTTGCTAGCGTAGCAAATCCTATTTAAAATACCTATATGTAAAAGCTGAAGTTTTTTGTTTGAACGCACTAATCAAAGAAACTACCAATCCAATTTGAATAATTAGAACTTTCTTTATTGGATAGCCACATTAAACGGAAAGGCTATTTTTATCCCGATATTCCACACCACGAGGCGCTGCTACTAAATAAACAGATACTGAGCTAATGTTCTCAGTAAAGTTGTACCGGTATGAGATTGAAACTTCAAACGACTAGTAACTAGTACACACCGTCATCTGAGACACGAACAAACCAACATGTAATTACAACTACGCGATAGGTAATACGAGTTACCGTTATTAAACTGTTAATTTTAAATAATGGTTCCTCCTTGAATAACAACTAAGCGAAGTTTCGCTCGCTAAGAAAACCGAAGTAACAAAGGTGTTCACCTACACGTTAGTACGTAGACTGAAACTTGTTCAACTACTTACATGATACTCAATGAATATTTCAATACACTGCGTTATTTCAATTTATAACTAAGAAGTACCTTATGACATAGACATGTATAGAATGCATGCATTTGAATGTAACTTGGAACTGTGAATATTTCTTTATAGCAATTCTATCTAACTATTGTGAGAGAAGGCATTCTATATTCAAAAGTATTGAACTAAGTTCGGCATTAGCTGAGTACTGAGTAGTGTGAGAAAAACATTCAGTTGTTTAGTTTTCTTAAATACCTTATATTATAATGTAGTACTCGTAGTACTATCTCTGAGTTAGCATTTTTTACACTAATCGTAAAAATATTTATTTATTACTTCACCGTCTACAAAACAAAATGTCTGTAAAACGTTCAGCCGTAAAATACAAATGAATCTGAATATTGTCAGCTAAGTTCTACAACTTAACTAAAGAGCCACTTTAAATTAATTAAATTCTTGTTGTGTTTTATTTAAAGAGCGCCGAATAAATAGCTTCAATGAGCGCTTGGATGGGCGCACTGTTCTGTAACAAACTTACTAGAATGTAACTTCTTCGTGTTTATATTCAAAAGTGCATTAAGTACTCATAACTTTCAACTTGGTTACCTACTTTGCAGTTTTCAAAGGCAACAATGCTTTAAAGCAAAGTCACTTAACTTGCCTACTACCCGTGCAAGTATCGTCGAGTAATGCGACGCAGTTAAACATCAAAAGTAGACGTTTGACGAAATCGCCTAATGAATATCATTTTTTTTTAGTTTGGTATTCTATCGGGACTGTTTATTATCTTGGAAAACGAACGTGTAGATCGAAAAAGAAAGAAAGTTGGAAAATAAACGAAGCCATTTCTAATTAACAATAAAAAATGGTAGAAACATGTTAGTCACACTTGTTCAGAAACTTTATCATGGACCGATTTCCACAGTGTTCCTGCAACATACTCTGCAGTACCTCTAGGTGTGTACGTGTAGTAAAATGGATGACTTACCACGATTTCACTTGACTCCGTCCTGGTCGATCGCTTTAGCGATCAATCAAACACTGTACTTAGTCTAACCTATTACGTGTAATGTACGAACTTAGAGGAAGGTGCTTCGAGCTTTTTGTGAATATTGGTAACATTTATTTCTTGAAGGTTCCATAGAATAAGCAGTAGTAGAACTATAATACGTATGGATGTTTTTCTTCTTAAAAAAGAATGAGCAGTATTTTTTCTTCTTAGGAAGAGTTATAATATAAACCGTTAAAGCATCTTCTTTACTTTACAAAAAGTCATTATTAATTGTCTTTGGTTGGAAAATATCTAAAATTTTTATATTAAATAGCTATAGGTATCTAAGTAGATTTGTTATTGTCTTCGAAATGCCACATCAAAAGCGGTCTTCGGCTAATAAAGCCACTTTGAACGAAATTACAGGCACAAGTTACCGTTTGAAGTGACCACCATTGTGTATTATACATGTAATTATATGAAGTAGGTAAGTACTCATATTTCATTAATAACTGACTGTGTGTGGAAGTTTTTGACGTCTATTTATTTATATTATATATTATATTATATTATATAATATATTATATTATTATATATATATATATATATATATTATAAAGCTGAAGAGTTTGTTTTGTTTGTTTGTTTGTTTGTTTGTTTAAACGCGCTAATCTCAGAAACTACTGAACCGATTTGAATAATTCTTTCACTGTTAGATAGTCTATTTATCGAGGAAGGATATAGGCTACATTTTATCCCGAAATTCCCACGGGAACGGGCACAACGCGGGTAAAACCGCGGGGCGCTGCTAGTTTATTTATATAAATAGGATAGCGAGTATTTTTGTGATGGTTAGTACTGAAAAAATCATTTGTTTGTAGAGTTTATTAGCAGCAATCCGGTGAGTTTAATATAAGCGTAAAATGAGAAAGAGTATTTTAGAATATCCTTCTAATAATCTAAATGCCAATATTGTGCGGATGTACGAGTATGTATGTATTCATCTTTCATGGATCGGATGTGAACGAAAATGAGTACAAAGATAGATTAGAATAACACATAAGCTACTTTTACTGTCATTAATTTATACATTTCGAGTTGGTTAGTTACGTTTAGGTACTCCGAAATTCTTGTAATGAATGTAATGTTTTCTTAAAAAAAGTAAAGATTTTCCACTTATTATATTTTTGGAAAATAAAGAAAACAAATTACCAGTGACGTTTATTTGTGAGAAACATCGCGTAGGGTTTTCTTTTAATTAAACGTGTTTTAATGTTTCAAGTGTTTCTGTAGGGAATTCATGAGATTTTTCCTGGAATTTGTTCAAAGCGAGAGGCTTTCTTGAAATCCCTTCAAGTATTGTTGTCTCAAAGTTTCGCCGAGGTTCTTGAAACTTTAAATTATTTCACAACTTGTTTCAATATTTTTGAAGCTCAGTATAAACAATTCCAATTTCAGCAATAGATTTGTTTTGATATCGATTTGAACAATTATATCCAATGTGTGCTCATAGTATTGCACAATAACAAAAAAAAACAGTTTCGTAACGTGTTTTCTCACTTTCAAGTTATTAACGTTGTATTGATTGTATACGCCGATAATAATTGAACAGAGGCACCCGGTTATAATTCGGATCCGGTAGCAAATTAGTGGGAACGGGCACTTATTGAACACCTTGTTCACTTTTATAGGTACTGCTTATTATTTTATTACCGACTTATTCTGTAGTTAATAGTGAGAAAGCCTTCATAAGTTCTATACGGATTGCCTATCTGACGCACAACAGCAAGAAACGTTAAAAAGAGTGACCTTGCTACTGCCACTTGCAAACCTAGTATGGGTGCTTATTAAACAGGCTTCTTTTTAATATCATATTTCGCCCCCAAAAGTGTGTGTTGCCTTGTAAATTACTTAGTCAGCCACAATTAACGAGCATCTAAATAATACTATCTTAGCCACTAGTTATCTTCTATGTAAACCACTTTAATACAAATCAGCATAATGATTATTTTTAGCATCTAAAAATACGATAATATCAAGTAGGTATGTTTAATATTTTAATTAAAACATAGTTAAAAAAAATAACCCTAACCTACCGAATAGTATATTTAGATGCTCGTTAATTGTGGCTGACTTAGTAATTTAGAAGGCAACATACATTTTTGGGGGCGAAATATGATAATTAGAGGCTATGTCATTTTCCCGTTGCTTAGTTATAAAATTAGAAGTTTAATCACGTGTCCAATAAATAATTTTGTGGCTAGACTTATAATTTCCCATATAGTATTAGCTAGGTGAGGACTAGGTAGGTAGTAATAGTAGTATGGAAGAGCGAAGTATTATTAATAAACGCGGTGTAACTAAAACACTGTTATTCTGTGCTTTGTCTCTTTTGCTCTTCGGAAAATTGCGTATATCAGAAAGTGACAAAACATTTGATAGCTTAACTGTTTTTAATACGCGTTTATTAATAAGACCCTATGAGTATAAGCCCTTGTCCTACTAAACAAGATAAGCATTTAATAATAAAAAATAAAAATATGTATAATCAAGCAGTAGGCACTTATGAAACTGTAATTAAAGTTATTAAAACTTATCTCCCATTAGCTGTATTAAAAACCATCACGAGTCTATTACAATGTAATTGTATGTGTGATTTCCCGCAATGCGTTAAATTAAGTCTGATTTATCGTCCAAACGTTTATTAATTTAGATGTGACACATTATTTATGGTAATTGCCTTCGCGGTTGTCCGTTTTAGTCGGCGAACAGTTCAATCAGATAGGAGCCGATCACGTAGGGAGTTGCTATTGTGACCGGACTCTGACTAATGCACTGATTTGAACTCTGTTCCTGTGTCAAATTTGAACAATGCCATAAATTGCTCGTACTTTAAGTACCTGTTTATTTATTAACTAGCAGCGCTCCGCGGTGTTTCCCGCACTACGTGTGAAAGTAGCTCATAATATTTTTCTTGAATGTGACTGTCTTATAGAATAAGAAGATTTGAAATCGGGTGGATAGTTCTGAAGATTAGTCCCTATAAGTATAATATGTGACTATAATTTAGAGACAGGGCCGCGCATCGCATCACTAAAGATGATATTTTGAACCTAAATGTGCATTCTATAAATATGTATTTTATATTGATTTTGTTGAAACAGATAATGTTGTAAATAACTTGATTAACCGCAAACTTCTCTTTGTGTTAAAAGATTATGTATGTAGAATTACTAAAATTTTATGTGATTACTTGTGTTAAGTAATTAAAGCCCCAAAGTCAAGTGTAAATTAACGTTATGATTACCCACATAAACTCATTATATTTTCTCTAATAATAAAAATGTGATAATTTTGACACAGGTTGGATTAAGATGAGTTAAATGATTGCTTAAAATGACGCGCCACCCTTTGTTACCAATTATGGGTCCCAGGAATTAAGTACTCATAAATTAGGGATTACATCTGATGAAAAGGCAATGTTAGGTTAAGGTTTAATTATTATTTAAAGCCTCGTAGCCAAATATTTAAAAAGACTTTAAAAACACATCTCTTGATAATTTCTACGCAACTGCCGGCAGGGAAGTAATTTACGTGATATAAATGAAAGTTTTTATGGGCAGCCTCCGGACAAAAAACTTTACAATTTGTGGAGGACCTACGTCTTACACTGTACCCGGGAAAATGACTTATTAATCATACTAAAAAGAAAATACTTTTTATATTTATCTTGTTTGTAACTTCAATTTGTTTGACATGACATATTATTTGGGTATCATCGAAATTTCTGATACCAACACGAATTGGCTGTGCATGAAAATTACTAATTTGTTTTCCATGAAAATTGTCAATAAAACAAATATTGGTACTTATAGCGACTCGTTAATGTAAATCATTATAATTAACCGCAGTAAAACTGCGCCGACCATAATTTGCGCATTATTTTAATATAACTAAGTTTATTGCAGTTTAGTAAGGTGTTGTAATTAATACTCTCACATATATTGTTCTATAGTTTAAATTCTTTAGAATAAAGAAAAAGATTTTAGTAGTTTCAAAAGTAACATGATATATTATTCGGCAGATAAGTTCATAATAGCAGGTAATAGTAACACTATTAAGTACACCTAATAATATTTTATTAAATAGCTTTTAAAATCGCTAATGTTACATACCTATTCTACCGATGCCACGATAGACTTAAAGTATCTATCCGATGTCAGATACTGGTGTCTTTGTGACAATACTTTATTCCAGTTAGAACACACTAGTGTATAAATCTGCGTTATCTAAGGCAGGTAATAACTAGCGTTCCATGCATTCACCGGTCCGACAAGCTCTCATGTCTCATACACTGGTTAGCAAACCAAATCACGCGATATGAGCTGCATATGATAATATAAATGAGCCCACATCGGTATACGGCAATGTATGTGGAGTGGTAAACTGTAACTAGAAAACTTTAGCTTGTAACCGCGCTGTGTCGAGCGCTCACCGAATTACATGCGGTTCTGTAATGATTTCAGCGTTGGCATTTTCAACGGTTACAGTTTAACAGTTTTAACACCGATTTTAACTTGTTTTGATCGGTTTAAATCAATTTACGTTTTAAACTTCAATCACGCGATGTTACACTTTTTAGCACGCGACTCATAAAGTTGGTGTTGGTTTATTGTGGTCAACTTTGACGTTAGACTTTTTACTTTTCATGATGTTGATAGGTCTTTGTTAAATTCTATCGTGATATATATTGACACAATAATCTCCACAATAGTTAACCATTGTCATGTTAAATACGTTCCGTAACAAAATAATACCTTGATTATTTGAATTGTTCGATAAATTAACATTATTTCAACATCTCATTCAATTTGTGTACTTATTATTATGCAACAACATTCGCCAATTAAGTTGAAGAGTTTGTTTTATAGTGAAGCTCCACGTGAGGTGATGTTTAGTGTAGTTTAGTTACTGATATGTTTGCAGGGGGCTACTAAACAAATCGCGACCCAATATCCTGCCTCCCCTTCCTGTGCAAATTAGTTCATCACAAACTGTAATACATTTATAGCAATTTCTGTAAACTTGCCGTCCCGGTTCGCTTTTTAGAATAATTAGATTTAACGTTGGTTAACTTTAAAATTAATTGGAGAAGGAAATATATGCCTCAACTTTCTACCCAAACGAAGCAAGTACTAACCTAAATCATAAATGTACTGCAAACTTCAAATGAATAAACCAATTCTTAAAAAGACCAAGACATCCATCCCAGTTCGGCTCATAACTTTGTAATATAATAAGCTAACTTTTCTTTTAGGAAAAACTCGGTAGTGCGTAGTCGGTGAGCGATCGAGATATTCCGCAGGCGGGCACAACATAATCATTGAATTAAATCAGTACCGTAAGCATGTCAGGGGGCAACAACCTATAACTCAGAAGTGGAGAGCGTCTCGCGGCCCATAACATTCAATCGTCCGGACGAGGGGAGAATTTTGATGACCTCAAGGAAAACTTTGCGTTTGGAACACTCTGTATAAATCCGCGGAGTCATGTCGGGATTTCCTAAATCACCCTTTTTATTTATTGCGAGGCTACACTAGGCGACCGTTTAGCTCACTCCGTCCCTGCAGTGTACCCTCACACCGCGGCACTGCGGGCCGGTCAGCTGACGCTTCTTACACGGATGATGAAATACAGATCTTGTCTCTTATAACAATGATATGGTTCCTTATTACTCTACTAAGGCACTATTTATGTTACTGTGTCATTTCACTGTGTGCGGGGTTTTTCTCGGATAGTTTTGTATAAGCTAAAACGAATAAGATTTGTTTTCTAATACTGTACTATGTTAAGATGTTTACAGCAGCTTTAATAACACAATAAAGATCCCAAACACGTTGTTAGAATTGCAAGAGTTTGAATGAAATACCACCTCCGTTAGGTATCTGTAAAGTACAATAAATCTATACAAAGATACGATATTCAAGTCATGTATCTCATCGGTCTTCCTTCTACTGGCCATTTCGTGTTTACGCTTTTATTGGACCGCTTCCCTTTGTGTGTTTATTTTGAAACGAAATAAAGGTATCTATGTTTACTTCATTGTATATTAATAACATCTCGCAACCTAAGTTTGTTTCCAAACATCGGTGGGAGCTGTTATGGACTCGGCAGGAGCATAACAAATTCATCAGAAATAATTACCGGCCAACTCTCCTGTGGACGACGCTCGCAACTAGTAGTGGCGGCTCGAGTCTGTTAGTTGCCCGCGCGGGTAGATCCGCCGCTCTAGCTAATGTTTGGTCGAATGTATCGGTTCAGTAACCAGCGAGTACTTTGCATTAAAATGTCGGCTTGAAATGTAATTGCGAGCCACTCTTGGGTTCGGGCTAGCGTTAAAATAATTTCTGTTGGGCGGACGGAAGTGACGTCACGGGCGCTGGCATGGCAGCGCTGCGCCGCGTCCTTCCGCTGCCTCCCTTTGGCTGCCTTTCATGTAACACACTATGAGAAAATTATGCGGATACATTTAGTGCAACTGTGCCGAGACCATTATTAAGATAACGACTCCCTACCTGCGCGACGGCTTCTAATATTAACCTTTACTTTACTTATTAACATTTTATTTAGGTATACATATATAACTATTTTACTTAATTTTTATACCAAATTTTACAACCAACTGGAATATTTTCCTTCATTAATTTTCATATTTGTAGTTAGCCCTAGTCAGTGTTGATAGTAAATAACATAAAGTGTTAAAAGAAACTCTTAAATATCTTCTGTTTAAAAAATAATATAATTGCGTTTATTGTTAAAACTGAAAGCACATTTATATAAAAACTAAAAGTTTACGTATGGTAGGTATAAGTACATGGTATGATAGACGAATAAAATACAAATTCACGTGTATGATAAATCGAAAAGCATTTGCGTCGAATCGCATAATTTATTTTGAAACGGGATGACGCGACGTTTTACTATTTATGAATATGGCGTTTTCCGGCGAAGATAAGTGCGATATTCGATCGAACTTAAAGAAGCGAATAGGGTTGTAAGATCTTTGAAATCTCATAATGGACGCAAACGACATCGCGAGTACAAACCACCGTTTGTCACATCACTAATGGTGCGGAAAATCGCAAAGTCCCGTTTCCTAACACAGTCGAAGTAAAATCGATAGATTGAAACGCATTATATATTAAACGCACCCTAATATCCATGAAATTGTAGCCATAGTTAACCTGAATACGAATGAGCGAGAATCATTATAATTTGATACGCAAATATTACTGTTATTTTACGTTTCAACATCAAGTTTTAGTATGAAAGTTGATTTCTATGGGTATTTTGAACAATTATGAAACCCTATTCCAAATCTATTTATTAAATGAAAATAGTTACTTACAATGATACTTATCACAATTTCGAATTATATGTAAAGCTATGATAGCCAAATTTATTTATGAATAAATGATAAATCCAAACCTATCATTTTCAAAGATAAATTCGTGAAAATGTTATTAAAATTTCTGGATAAAGATTTTAAAACTGCTTTTTAATTTAAAAAAAAAACCAAAAAGCTTTCGTTACTTGTTATGAATTTCAATTTGTTAGATCAGATATCAGAGCTCTGTATCAAAGGAATCAGCTATTCAGTGAGATCTTTCCATAGTTTATAATCGTAGTTTCCATTTATACAAAGGTAAAATACTCGTAATTGAGATTAAATTGAGATTAATTCCTTTGCTATCGAGTTCATATTGCTATTCTTCTCTATTTCTAACAATTTGAGGGGATTGCCACAGTAAAGCGATGGCGACTAGCGAATCGAATCTTTAAAACAACTTTTAACACGTATGTTCTATTTTTTCTATGAGAGTTTTACTATCATGTCAATTTTTTCAACCGAAGACAACTTCTTCCCATTAACTAAGGGTTCAGTGATGGTTTAAGAATGGAATGAAATCACTATACCTTCTTCTTCGGCTGGAAAATCAACCATATAAGTCCAAATATTAACTCTTGTAAAAAAAATAGTGTGTACATTGCGCATTACTCTAACCTACTGTTACTACGCCAAGTCGAGCAAAAAGCGGCACAGCCTTACCATCCTGTTCTCAAAGCAAATCAAGCCAATTTCGACATTTTTTTCTTTAAAGTCTCTAGTCGCTCTCATTGTTGCACCATGGTACCCTATAGAATCTTAATAGGTACATACCATGTATGTTCACGGTACGGTTCTCCGAGTTTACCGAACATTTTATCCCACATGTACACAACGACATAGACGAGAGTATACATTTATACCACAAAAGCATAGAGAAAGCTGAGATTATACGCCTGATTAAATATTTTCGCTCCAATGCAAATAAAGGGATACGAAAAAAAACCCCGCGAACATCGCTATTCTACCGTATGCGTCATATAAAGAGGCGTGTAGTTATATATACTTGTACAGATTATGTGTAAGGCCTACTATAATATTTGTCAAAGGTAAATATTATTATACGCAGTTTGTTGATAACCACATTTTATGTCCGTGAACGTGATTTATAGTTGTGTTTTTATAGTTTACGAAGCTGCCATTTTCGTCTTTTGTTTTTATTATTTGTACTAGCAGCGCCCCGCGGTTTTACCCGCGTTGTGCCCGTTCCCGTGGGAATTTCGGGATTTTTTTTACATAAAAACCTTCCTCTTGAATCACTCTACCTATTACAAAAAACCGCATCAAAATCCGTTGCGTAATTTTAAAGATTTAAGCATACAGACAAACAGACAAACAGACGCGACTTTGTTTTAAACTATGTAGTGATAGTGAAGCTAAACTGAGACGGTATGGGTACTATGTCTAGTTGTTTGACAAAAATATATTGGTACATACCTATTATTGCCTGCTGCATTAGATACCTACATTATAGGTCTACTCGTTTCAATCGTTTTGAAGAAAACATATTGATCAACTAGTTTAGATCACATTTAATTGAAATTAGCATTTGAAGGTCTTTCAATGAACGTACAAAAGACTAATAAAATATTTTAAAGAACTGACAAAGTTGCCTATTTTTAAGTATCCCTATCTTTTGAATTACTCAGCAATACATAATTCCAAATTTAAAATACCTGTTTCTAGCCTCAATTTCTTCCACTTCTTTGTATGTAGTAGTTTACACTAATTAATCAGGTAATCTATAACACATTCTAAAATCAATTCGAGAATGCTCAACCGTCACGGAATCGGCCATTGATTGCGAGACGAGGGCTAAGATAAATAGCTTTCTGCGGGCGGGAGGCGGCTATCAGTTGCTACTTGTCTTTGGGGACGAATACACAATTTGATCAGAGACTAATGTAGGGCGTAATCACTATAAACCCTTTCGATCGATCAGGAACACCCACCGTTTTGTACCGAATACAGCCGTTGACCGTAAATGGTTTTGTGAATGAGCGTACAAGAGCCTGTACGGAATATTTGGAACCTAATGTGTTGTTGAGAAATTTCAAGCAAACATATAAAATCACTTTATTGTTTTTCTCGAACACATTTTACATTACATGGTGTTAGTTGTTTAAATAATATTTGGAAAATATAATAATCAAAATCTATTTTTAAAATGTATTTCGACGTAGGACTATAATTTTCAATCTAATGTACAAGTAAAACACGAGAAGATACTAAACAATGTTTCAATTTTCGACGAATTTATTCGAATAATAATTAAAAATAGACGACAATAAACAAATACGCTGTAGTTCATTAAAAGTATAAAGTAAATCTAGTTAATGATCTATGCCTGCTACATGTAGGTATAGGACGAGGTCGTACGAGGAACGTTGTTAAACAAATACGAATCAGAACGTAAATAACCCTTCATTAATATGCCGAAGTGGTGCGAGCACTTTGAAATTTTTAAAGCTCGTTCATTCAGTTAATTTGGAGGCGAATTATATATCGTGTCACGTTCAAACGGATAACCACTACGTACATTTTCTAATTTGAATATTATTTATCAAGGCTTTGCGAATACGGGATGACCCAAATACGTGACATCTCCTGCAAGGGAGGTGACACTTATTAATGTCGAGTATTATTTTGTAGTACATGCGAGCACAAAAAGTGAACCTTTCCGCTGCTGACTAAATGAGAGCCATAACGACCTAAGCTCGGTCAAGGAATTCACTGCCGGCCACAATGTAACCCAAAAAACACATTCAATTTAGTTAGTTACACGTAAATGTAAGTTATAGACATAACTGGCTATTGGCTCGGTTTTTTTGGGTTTTCTAACAAAAACGTTTGATAAAAGCTCCCTTAATATAAACTTTGATCGGTGTATTTCTCGCTAAAGTCCATTTTAGTTGGATCCAATCGAACTTTATAGAGTAATACGTTCTAAAACAAGATCAACAAAGATGTTTGTTCGTCCTCGTACTATAGAGATTAACTGATGAAGTTTAATGCTGAAGTGGGTCGATCAGATACAAAACACGTATCAGAATTTGCCCTGGGGTATTTTTCCAGAAGGGTGCGAGTACATCCTGCTAATATTGCGAGGTGGATGTTAAACTGTAAACAGCTACTTCCCGCCGACTGACCCGAATGGGATTGTTCACTCAACAGCGAACTGTTTTCAACTTGATATTGATACCGTCTAATTATCTTCTTAGTTTAAATGTCTACGTGATCGGAATAACTTTTTTATTTATTTAGTTTTATTGACATATTACCGATAAATACTTATACGTCTTTTACAGATATCTATACTACCTACTTATTCCGCATTTTGGCGTAATAAAAGGTTATGTGAAAAATAAGATGTCATTATTTTTTATTGCTATAGTGGGACGCACTAGGCGCTTTTGCCAAATATTGGTTCATAATCCAAGACTGGAACGCGTTGGAACTATGAAGATTATTGGTGAGCAATATTGTTTATAAGTACCTTCACCATACAGTTACTTATGTATTAAACTTAAACGATTAAGGCCTTTGATCTTCAATGATCTTAGACAAATGTAAGAGATCGTTGCTTATAATGAATATTAAAAGCAATAGGTAACTAAAGTAAATTATATTCCATATTTTGTACACCAAAATAAATAAAATAAATTATATTCCATATTTTGTACACCAAAATAAATAAAGTAAATTATATTCCATATTTTGTACACCAAAATAAATAAAATAAATTATATTCCATATTTTGTACACCAAAATAAATAAAGTAAATTATATTCCATATTTTGTACACCAAAATAAATAAAGTAAATTATATTCCATATTTTGTACACCAAAATAAATAAAATAAATTATATTCCATATTTTGTACACCAAAATAAATAAAGTAAATTATATTCCATATTTTGTACACCAAAATATCTAGTAAAACCTTTTTACAAGGTTAGGTATTCTTGAACTATTAAAAGCTTAGCGTATAACTAGCCTATGGTGAACGGCGATGAAAAATATATCCACTCAGTCGAAATGAGGGTCACTAGAATGTCAGCACAATGAATATAGTACTTACATAAAAGATCGCTTCAGATCAGAATATTTTGATAGCTCCTTCATACTTAGGAATTGATGTTTAGTTACTATCTATATGATATTAATACATAGGTTGATTACCTGAATACGGGTATATTTAAAAAAATCATGGCATTTTTCAATTACGAGTAAATGTAATTGCTTAATTATAACTAAATATTTGCAAAGCGTCAATTAGAATTTTTCCACGTCCGTTATATATAATTTTAAGCGGAGATATGTTCACCAAAACTTAATTAGTGGGAAGTTATTAAGGAAAGTGGAACCAGTTTCTTCGCTATACGTATATTATAAGATTATTATTTCCTAAAAGAGATGAGTTTTTAGATAAATGGGATTGGAACAGACATGGGCAGATAATATCGTGTGCAGTACGACTACGACTCTCAACTGACTTATATGGCAATCGTAAACTGAGGGTACTTTTACACGTTTTATTTAACTCCTCTTATACGGTCGGGGATTTTGTTTTATATTTCGGACTAGCGAGTTGCTAATCCGGCAGATTACACTGCAAACGGTGACACGAAAATGATAAAAGCCTCGAAATTCACACATGAAAGCAAGTGAAGTATTAAGTTTATAATGTATGTTGTGAAGCAAAGAGTCACACCATATTTGGTTAGCTATTAATTACATAGAGCCTTTTATTTTAACACTAGCAGTGCACCGCGGTAATACCCATGCTGTGGCGGTTCCCGTAGGAATTTCGGGATGAAAAATAGCCTATAACCTTCCCATGTCCCATGTGTTCCTATCCATTATAAAAATTAGGTATTGAAATCGGACTCTACCAGTCCCATTTGAGTATAGATTTTTTTGTAATTCCTAAAATTAGCGCCAGTAACTAACTACTAAGATAACTACCAGTACCCGTGGTTTTACTCGCATTATTGATTGTTGGAGGTGTTGGTTCGGTGATGAGGATTAGGCGTATTCACCACGCTTGCCTTATGCGTTGGTTGATGATCTGCTTTCACAACTTTTGGTATTTCATGTGCAATGTACAATATTGAGATTTTTTTATTTTGATTTTAGTAGTATCTGCGTGTTTACCAAATAACCACTGTCGGACTGATAACTCTCCATTGGAAAACAAATTGACACATATTTGTTAAAACGTTTTCAACCTAAACAAAATATTTTCATACCGACCTTATCCTCCAACCTCCCCTATAATTTTAACAAAAACTTCACCAAGACCTAATAACAAGGTGGCCAAACCGAAGCAATTTCGGTATCGCTTCCAATAGAAAATGTTAAGGTGGTGTATTTATGATTTATAGCAAAGCAGGGAGCCATCCAAGTGGCTAGATATAAGTGCGCACTTTCATTATTCGATGGTATTAAGCCGTGTGAGTTCGATCCTCAGTTATTACATAATAAATCTGTAGGAAGGTTCGTGCGTCTCGAGTCCCGCACTCGGTTATCACAAGCCAGCTCAACGTTTTGCAAATTACGAAAGATAGCGATCGCATCCAAATTGAACGGTCATAACACCATACGACTTTTGAAGTTTATTTTCTAGATATCGTGCTGGATAATGTGCTTAGGAACACGGGTGTACTGATCCGTATCTATGCAGAGTTTCTATGATACGTTTACTTGTATGGCTAATAGATATATTTTGGGTTGTAATTTTCATTACCTAAAGCTACATTGAAAGAAATATTTGATTAAATACAAATAATTGCACATTTTTTCGATTACAAAATAATAAAGATAATAAGAGAAGAACAATAAATATTTACCTAATTACACAAAAAAAAAAGACTCACAACTGTACCAGGAAGCGGGAAACAATGGCCGCTAGCTCCTCATGACTTGCAGTGTCCAAATAAAACTGGCATAGTAACATCCCCTAGGTAATCGGATAGCGGCTTTCAACGAAAATTTTAGTCTCTATTACAAATTGATCTCGTATTTGTGGATCGCCTCCGAAGAGACGCGATTTTGCTTTATTTATATCTGTCGTTGTGGAAGTAATGGTTCCACATAAATCATTCCACGCGAAATGTTTTCAGGCGCGATATGACATTTGATGTGGTTCGAGTATTACTGAGAAAAACTAACGAAACGCCGTTCCATGGGACGCGGAAATGTAATTGGAAAACTGACAACTACGAGTATTAAATGTACATATGCTTACTAGTACTTGGTATGTTACTTGGTATACTAACGGCTGTACTCACGAGACATCAAATGCTTTCCATAGTAGAGATGATTTTGACATGTAATGTCTGAAAAATTACGTCAATATTCTTAAAGACGTCTTTTAAAATGACACTCAACTAATTTTCCATTTAATGTATGTCTCTAAGTACGACAGTTAGTTATATTGCGTTTAATGATAATTCTTAGGTTTAAAATGTAACGTACACTTATCTACCAACAAGTTTGCTCTTTATGACCGATATCGATATCTTTCGATTTTCAAAAGCAATAACGGAAATTAACAATTATTTGAATACCCATGTCGATAGGGTTGGTCAGTAACCCAACCTACAAAAGGGTTAGCTTCTAAAACTCATTTGATACCAAAGAAAACTCATGACCTATATTGGTGGCCTATAAACCGTAACGTAGGTAACTAATCGGAGTCAATGAAATGGTTGATTCAAAATGTGTTACTACCTCTCGCACTAGCCACTACTCCACATTATACAAAGAGCCTTTACGGACCTTTACGTTCGGTCACATATCCCCCTCGTTCACTTAACAAAGGAGGGTGATCCAGTTGCTACGACACATTCACAAACGACCTTAATTTAAAACTTATTTTACTTTCTATTAAAACAACTGTATTAAGTCAAACAAAATTATCTAAAAGTTAAAAGAATTGAAACAAAACACGCTGACGAAAATGTAATAAGTAGCTCACACAGATTGGGGCTTAAACCGTGCCTCAACTGGAAGTTGATAATCGACTTATCCGAAAGCTTATTACATAGTCGCGTTTGACAAATTCACTTAGATTTTGTTCATGACGCTTGCTTCCGACAAGTTTTCAATTCTGTTAGTCTCACAGTGGAGACGCGATGTTACGAAGATTGTAAACACGACGGAAATAGATTTTGCTTCGAGATAGGCACAATTTAATTTGGTGGTTCATCGTATACAGGTAAACGTACAAGTACGTATTAAACGCTGGCTGAGCCTCATAATGGAACAAGATTGAAAAAAGTTTCATTTCACAAGTATATTAAATAAAAATACAGGTGGAGAATAAGTTTTTTCTATTATGCTTCACAATTTACGTGCCTTTTAGAATTTTTTGGTGGTAAATTCAATATTTTGATAGGGTTTGTTCCCAGTAGAGCCTTACATATCGCCTAGGGCAATGTTTCAGAATTATTTAGTTTCTAAGATAATACTCATATAAAGACTTCTGTTTAATTACTTTGTATTTATGGGTAACTAGAAGGATACTTTTTAATTTAACGCACACATAAAATAAATTTTAATTTTTTTTTAACTAACGCTATTATATTATTTAAACAATATTTGATACACCCCAACCCCTATCCCGCTTTATAAAATCTACAAATATTTTAAGCGTGGTTGACATTGAGCGACTCTAAAAACTGCGAGTACAATATTTAACTTTGTAAAAGCCGGGTCGCGGCTTATAAACTCGCTGTTGGATATTGTTAAAACTTTGACAACGTTTTAAAAATATCCAACACACATCATTTCCTAACATTTCCTGTTGTTTTTCTTTGTCTAAAGTCTTGTAGTTTCCACCCTCGCTGGGGGGAATAAAAGGGTGAAAATAGCTCCTTTCAAAGAATAACTTGACCTGATCTGATACGGGTCCCGGTGACCAGAAAGGGATGTGTTTCCAACACTGATATTTTCTATACAACTTTATAGGCAAAGATCTATATAGAGATTATCAGTTTGTGTTGACTTTGGACCGACGGCACTGATTTATTAAATTTAGGTACAGTCAGCGTCTTGATATTGGATTCTAAGTTATTTTGAAATTATAGCATTAGTGATCTTTTATATCAAATTGCGAGTAAAAAACTTATAATTTCCATTTCGCCTAGCTATAGATGAAGAGTACTAATATAAATGATAAGTACTATTCATTTACTACGCTATTTATAGAACAGTTCACGGTAGGGAACGAAGCATCAGGGAAATGAGCATTTCCCGAATGAATTCTGTATCGGGCACATATCGTAAACACTCACCTACAGGGAATTACGAAATTCACACTCGATTACAAACGTTGAATCATTGATTCAACCCTGTATTTTGTCATTACAGACAGAAAAAAAGTCTCGTGAAATTGATGTCATTTAGACGGAATTATCTATTTAGGCTCGGCACCATCCATAATGGGGAGAATCGGGCTCGTTTCATAACCATTCACACGGGGCCGGTTAAAGCGATCCTGATTGCGAACCTCCCACCACTTGGAAAATTGTTACATAATGTCACTGAATTGCATACATTTGAACTGTAAACACATGATGTTAAATCTTTGCGGTTGTAAAATAGTAGCGGTGGAAATGATAGGTTGTGCCACGTGAATGCAGATGTGCTTCACACTTTATGGTTACGTCTTTTCATTTTATTGGAGCATCATGCTTTTAACTACATGTATTGGGGTTCATGGCCATGGAAAAAAATAGCATAAGCACCTAATTTGATTTATTTTAAGTTTGAGCTTAAGTCCGAATTTGTAGAGCATTTTAGACATTTGAAGTTCGATCAACTTAGCATCAAACTGGCATTTAAAAACAATACAAGCGCATGATAGAACATTTAATTTTAGAACAATGTAATGATTATATAAAAAATCGTTTTAGGATTATGTCCGTACAGTTGAATTAGGAATCGTGTTTTGATAGTAACCCTAAAGAGTCTGGCTGGACCTTGATTTGATTTTTGTCATTTGTGAAGATGTGTGGATGATTGATAATTGATGCTCTTTGTATGAAAACGGCGGATAAATCTGTATAAAGGTATTTGATCCAAACAAGAAGGCGGCTTTTGATACCTCTTCTTCATTAAATTATTTTGAGTTAACGGTGATGGAGCATTTCGCTTGTTCTAGTTCTGGTCTTTCCCACGAATTGTTATTCTAGTTGTGTTGTGATTTTCTTTATATTTATTACCTTCTCTCATATGATTAAGTTGAGAAGTTATTCCTCTAGCTCCATAATTCTATGATCTAAGCTCACCTTAAATTAAATACGACACAAAACAAAGTTCCTCTAGTGTAACACCAAACAACAGGCACGACTTGTTCTGTCTCAAAAAGTGATGGACTATGGACAGTAAAATATCAACATCGGTGGACGGTTTTGGGTAATGATTCTTAGCAAGACAATGGTTTATATAGTGCGTAATTTGACATGTACTAGGGCACGTAAAATGGTCGGTCTCAGTTGTTGCAATCGATAGAGCATGTCGGAGTCCAGTCGTGTCCTGTCGGCAGTCTACAAACTCCGATACCAAAGTTTGCCACTAACTTTCTCGAAATTAATTTCTTTAATTATTAGACATGCAAGTGATGGACCAACAACTATTCCAAGTACCAAAATGGTACAAACTTGTGAATCTCCTAATAAGTTTTCAAGTCGTAATCGAGACCAACAAACCTTTGCTCTTTTTAATAGCATGATAATTTTACTGCTTTTGTTTGAGGATCGAATGAAATGACTTCCAAAAGTAATTTCACGTACTAACAACTATCGTTAAAAATAACTGAGCGGTTTCATTAAATGAGTTAATTCAGACAGTTTAGGTTTACTGGGGCTTTATTATTCCTAGTCTTCTCGGTTTTATGATTAAGGATATTAAGGAAATATTTTTGAAAATAAGTAAGCAAGTAAGTACACATAAAGACAAATTGCACATGTGTTGAAAAGTGGGGCAATGCCTTAAATGCTCCAAAATTTATATCGTCTTCTGAATTCATATTCCAAAAAGTTTTAAGCAAAAATAAAAACAACTTAATTTACCTGATTAAACATTGGAATAATAAACTCAGCCGTAAACCGAATAACGAACGTAATACAATAACTGTCGTTAAGACTGGATTGGAAGAAATATTCTAAACAACTTTGTTTTATTTGTGGCATTATAATTAAAGCGGAAAAGCGTTAAAACAGGAGGCATTCATTCATTTCTTAAAGGCTTTAGTATTCACAGAAATTATAAATAAAAAATCTTGTTAAAACCACCGCCTACGTTTGGAAAAAACTGTACAAGCAAATTGAGTTTCGTTAAATTAAATTAACATATGCCACTTTACGGTTTCAACGACAGAACAAAGCAAATGATATGGTTGTTACAATATTCTTCCACGGACACTGATAATTGTATACGGACAAAAGCTAAATTCCTGCGCTGACAGCGGACTTAAGTCCACCTGTACGTAGGAAACATTTTTTCATTCTATACGACGAAAATAGATTTAACTGCATCAGGACTGGAATTCAGAATTACTTTTATTTCCAGACTAGCAGCGCCCCGCGGTTTTACCCGCGTTGTGCCCGTTCCCGTAGGAAATCCGGGATAAAATGTAGCCTATAGCCTTTCTCGATAAATAGACTATCTAACAGTGAAAGAATTATTCAAATCGGTTCAGTAGTTTCTGAGATTAGCGCGTTTAAACAAACAAACAAACAAACAAACAAAACAAACTCTTCAGCTTTATAATATTAGTATAGATTAAAATATTTTCAGACATTAGTCTGCGCCGGGCATTAGCTGTTCAAGAGCTAAAGTCCAAGCTTTTAAGATAAAATTATAATGCGATACCATCAATGGACTTCAATCATCACAGCGCTGGTAATCCAGGAAATCATGTAATAATCCTTCGAGGATCGATAACAGAGCGTTCAACTCGACCAGTGGACGAAAAGGGATTTAACAAATGCGTTTTAGATCGAACCAATCAGGAAATAGGTTCCAACATCTTACGATTAAATCTCTGTCGTATTTTAATAAGATTAAATGGACGGGTATTTGAATTATTTTTCTATGAAAGGTAAGAAATGTTCGCTGAAAGGATGTTGGCTTCAGCCGTCACGGATAATGGTAAGTACCTATTTGGTTTTGTTAAATAGACCTCTTTACGTTATATGAATGGACAACTACTGCTTGTCCCAAAAACTGATCTCAATCAGCAAGATTATATGTCTAGTTTTGAAATTGATTCCTTTATACTAATTCTAGCAGGCTGAGTTTTTTTACCGAGCGTTGTGGCCGTTCCCGTAAGGATAGCGGGAGACACAGTAACCAAACCTGTAAAAAAAAGTGAAAAAAATCCAATTAGACTAAAAGTTACCATTCCAACCACATGTTCCATCAAAGAAAAAAAAAGCAACTTTTCCTAACCTAAGTACTAAGTAGATATTCCATTATCTTTAAAATATTAACATCTATATATCTTTAAAATATTAACATATAAAATAATATCGTTTTAATTACTATCTATAAATTAAGATATGTAGACAAAGTTGCCCGTTTGCATGTCAATACTATTAGAATTGTATCTTTGCACTGCACGCGCGACGTGTACTAATTGCTAATTATAGAATAATACACAAATATATATGTACTCCAATTGATAGTTTGATTTCAGCGTCGCCAGTTTGAAAGTCTACGTCAATACTAGTGTATTGACATGGACGAAATACGATTAGAAATGATTAGAAATTTATTATATAATTTTAGGTCGTCGTGTGAGTCGTGTCGTTTCAATTAAGCAAGTTTACAAGCTGGCGAGTTTAAATGTGTGTGAACTCTCCGACTTGCGACTTGTAATGTAAACCTGCTTAGTGTAAAGACGCTCAAGGTTCCATTCTCTCCACATTTATCCGCGGTTGGTAGGCACCAACCGCGGATAAATGTGGACTCAGGCGACTCAAACAATCAGTCCTAAGTTTAAAAGATTTTAAGCCCGCGATTTAACTGTAAGCAATTAGTTTAAGAAACAAAATTAAGTTTTGGTCCTTGCAAGAAGAACGGGATCACAATTAATCTTTGCAGCTTTAGAGAAACGTTTGTTTGAAACAATACGAAATGTTCCAGTGAAATATTGTGATGTGCATGCATTGTATGACGGTCTGACACGAAGCGATTTATTAAAACAATGCACGTTTTAAAGGATAATAACTCTTAAACTAAGAGTTCTAAGTTTTAACTCAAATAGAACTACTTAGTATTAACTTTATATATTTTCAATTTTATTACGAAATAAAATAATGTTCCATTTAGTTAAGGTAGTTATTACTAAAATAACATTTTATTTTCTTTGACTTTTGGCAAGATGTTCTTGTTATTGCCAAAACGTCACTCGCGTCGTGATACGAAAGCGAAGGTGTAGATACTAAATTTCAATATAAACAAGAAACATAACGTAAACAAATTGTTCAATGAGCTATATTTTCTAGATCATCAGGTACCTAAGGCGTCTAAGGTACCTTAGAATGGGCAAAACAAATCGCTAGTCACGTTGACACATGATGAAATGGGATCTGTGACGCACGCGTTCCGTCTGGCATTCCATTCAACACGCCCGCTTGCAGCTTGAAAACTCGCTCAGTCTAAACTATGCCTTAGGGAAAACGTTCTCATAGTTGGTCAGAAACATCAACACTGTATTTCGGTACATCTTTAAAAATAACGCAGCTCCATACCCTGGTGTTCTTAAGTAGTCTTAAGGGAAATACCCTGAGAATGTCAAGGGAGAACATAGCGATAGGGATGACCCAGAAATTTCGCTACAATTCCAACCCTGGCCCTAATCACCTACTATCCTTGAAGGTACTTCAACAATTTCGTTTTTAGAAGGGGAACCATAATTATTTCTTAATGTACCTTCTTGTTTTGCTTTTATTTCGGGGAAAGAAAGTTTCTTTTGTTAGGAAATACCATGGACTTTTGTACGAAAACATGCTAACAAGAAGTAATTTGTGTTTCAGTTTACCGTTGTGATTTCTAACAGTGGAAACTAAGATTAAAGAGACATTAAGTGACATTATCTACCTTTATCTAACAAGGAAAATATTGATAAGAAGGCTAGTAAGAAAACTGGATACATTCCCCAATTACGGGAATGATTACACAACAATAACAAAGGTACACCAGCACCATATAGGTAACATAGAACCACAATATTGGAATAAGATACCAAACAATATAGATTGTTTGTACAGTGCCGTGCTTTTGAAATGGCACATCTGGAGCAAGAGCAAGACCTGGTCAATATCAGATGTCTTTAATTGTATGCTGCCTGTTGTGGGTCACTGATGTCGCTTTTCGCTGGGCCGTTGTAATAGTAATAAGTATATTTACTGTTTTTACTCATTTGAAGCCTTTAGCGTTATCTTTCCAAAGTGTTGACAGAGAAAGGGTATGGATGTAGTTGGGCTGCCCGTAGTCCATCAGAGAATGAATAGCATTTATTTTATACGAGTGACTATTTTATATTTTAAATACCGACATGCCACATCAAATGGTTAGCACTGTACCTAAACACATAAACATTTGGTAAATCCCATCAAGTAGTAAATAGATAACCATTTCGTACACATTGTACAACTTGTATTTCATATCCCCGATGGATGGAAACTATCCATAAACATACCCGATAACAAAGGAAAAATAAATCGGTACAATTTTGCTAACAAATGTTGGTAAGCGATGTTCCAATCTTACGTCTGGTCTGACATTCTGAATAACTTTCCCTTTTTTATTCACATAATGTCATACAAAGATATTAAATAATCTATCCTCGCTAATGTTATAAAGGAATGGAACTTACTTTGTACGGTACGAACCGATCTTTCTGTTTTATTTGTCATAATATTTAAAAGGCGGCAGCATTCTTACCGTGCATATATGGAAAATCGAGCAAAGGACACAACTGATTTGTCGTATGCCTTAACAAGTAGAAATAAGGATCATCTATAGGTCAATCTGTGAACTTTTGCTACTAAACCGATTCGGATCCGATTCAAAGATAAAGAAAAACATGTTGGAAATCGTGGTGAGATTCATGAGCGGTTTTGTTTCCGAGTGCTTCAACTAAAGAGTTGAGCAAACTTTTAGATTGTATTCCGCTGCGATTAATTTATTCAAGCTAGATTCATCTCATTTAAATTATTTTAGATCAAAATATCTAATTTGAACTTAAATCCTGGTTTCCATTAGTTGAGCTACAGCCCTTTCCCACTTGTCTTTAAAATCCGGCTTAGACAGCCGACTAGTGGGTACGGGCTCTTAGTGGTTAGAGCTCGTAGAGTTACTGCCTTTGTTCAATCAATATTAAGCTTAGTATACAAGGGAAGAGCAACAGCAAATTAGGTAGTTACTCTACTTCCAAACTCTACTATATAATAAGCATTAACATATAGTCTGGTAGCATCGGTGGAGTAGTGGGATCAATTCGATAGAAGCATTTTCCAATTTCTTTTGTTAAATATGGTTTGGGTGTAAGATCAAGACGAATAAAAGTGTGCTGAAGTGGGCTAGTTATTTTAACTATACTTTTCTATAAGCGTTGCCTATTAACTACTGACTAATAAACTGAAAAATTTACCAAAACTAAAACTAATAACAATTACTAAAAATAAGAAAAACAAAATCAAGTAAAAAATGTTGTACGGCTGGCTCTGACACACTAGTTTACTGATAGACATTATTAAAAAATATTATATTCGGCTTTTGATCAACGTAGTAATTAACTGCGATGAAAAAGATAGTCACATTTCCACTTTGTCATTGCCTTAAATTAAACTATCGCTTAATATTTTAGTTTAGTTTATTCGAAACTAACGATGTAGTGGTGAATAGAGAAGGCTTCCGGGGATTTCCGAGATAATAAAGAGGTTGAGTCTTCGTAACGTCATCTTTTATCAAGATAAACTGGAGGTATTATTCTTTAACGAGACGTTTGAAAAACTCTGTTATAGATATTTTTAACTTATTTGTGTGGCGTCTACCGACCTATAAAGCAGAATTATTATTCTAATATGGTAAACGTTTAATATAAGATTAACGTTAGCCTTTTTCTTCCACACTTTTCAAAAAGTAACACATAGATTGGCCAATTTTTGTAACGGAAGCTTTAACACCGCCTAAAGGCCAAAAATTTACTCTAATTTGTAGTAATTTGGTATGTATTTTAAAATGTCGTTTCATGTATTTATTAATAAAAGAAAACTCTAGACAACCAATATCTTTATATACTATTATTATAAAATAAATCAAAGTATAAAACGCACCCAGATGAAACAGAAAGATTTGAAATAGTATTCCTCGCGACGCGGTCTTAGTCAATTACTTTCCAAGGTCTTTGTGGTCCGCGCTATTGTCAAAGTCTAGTCCGCAATAATAGAGTACCTAGACCTACAATCCTTTACGAGAACAATGAGTACCCTGGGGTAATTTATACCAGATAGGTTCCCACAACTTTCCTCCAATGAGGCAAGTCTATTCATGTAGCGCCTAGTGATTTTTTACCCGGATTGGTGATTATACTTTACGCAAAGGAGGTTAACAATGACAAATTTTTCACCGGTATTAAACAACGGTCACATTTTCTGATTGGTACCTGATTACATGCCGATATATAATAAATACAAAACGAAACTTATAATCTTAATTATTTATTTAAGGACAACCAGTGAAATTACATCAAACTTACAAATAAAACTTAGTATGTTTTTGTATTGGGAAACTTTAAAACTTCTGAAAGAATTCAAATAGTAAATCGCGGGTAATGTTTGTACTGTTTTCAGTTGTCTACTGCTAGCGCCATCTACCAGAAACTAAGGATATCACCATTACAATCTGCGGAGTTGTGAACAAACCAAACCCGTATTTCGGTTAGGATTCTTGGTTCCTACAGGAATCTATGTTTTTAGGAAAAGGCACCATTTACATGATGGTTCTAGTTTTTACTTAACTTATTTTAGGGATTTTCTGATAGATCGCGTTGAAACTGAATAAAATTATGAAAAACTGATTTCTTTAAAAAAAGTTTAATAATTACCTTATGCCCAATGCTTAAAGTCACGAACTTAAAGTCTTCTTCTCAAGACTCTATAAGTTGAAAAATTGGATTTTTCTCACTTTTGTTTCATTCTTCGAACGCGCTAATCTCAGGAACTACCAACACGGATTTGAATAACTCTATTTGTAATAGTTTGAAGGCGAAGGTCATAATTATATAAGAATTTTTCTTAATAGATGAAAGTAGTTCGCCCTCCAGCCAATTCGTAGGTTTGCAATTTATAAACACAATATAACGCTACCTTCCCATTTGTTTATAACTATCGGTTACCTAAACAGGACATCTATGTAATTTTCACGAAACTTATTTTATTATTACTAGCCGCGCCCCGCGGTTTCACCCGCGTTGTACCCGTTCCAGCGGGAATTTCGGGATAAGTTTTGGACTAACTGTGTACCAAATTTCATTCAAATTGGTTCAGTAATTTTGGCGGGAAACAGACAGACACAGAGTTACTTTCGCATTTATAATATTAGTTAAGCAATCCTAACTTGCTAAAAATCAATAGTACTTACCCTAAAATATAAACCAATATTTCATTACGTGTTCTTGTATTTTGTATAAAAGAGTTAGCGCTCTTACGCACTAGCGGCTAACCGCGGGGGCGGCTAACCGCGCGGCTAGCCGCTTTTCCAGTTCAATATGCAACCGCTTATGATTGTACGCACTAAACCGCCACAAAATTTCAACCGCGGCGGTTGAATGGAGTGACGCGGCCCGCTTCGCGGCTAGCCGCCATCTTGTGTATACGCACTGGCGGTTAGTTTGCGGCGAGCCGCCGGTGAAGTATGCACGTGTTTTCAGTTGCGCAGCCATGAACTTCGACACAGAGAAATTCATTGTTGAAATTCAACAACGAGAAGCTATTTGCGTGTTTCTAGCAAAGGATGAATCCAGTATCTTTTTTTATTTCTCTTTCGTTGTTTTCGGGAGTAAAAATAAATAACACAAGCTATCTCGACGGCGTCCATTTTGTTTATGAGCCACGCGCCTTCGAGCGGTCCAACCGCTTAACGCGGTTTCATCGCGGCTGACCGCTATGGCGGCTAACCGCGAAGAAACCGCGTTAAGCGGTTGGACCGCTCGAGTCTAACCGCCTAGCGGCCAACCGCTAGTGCGTAAGGTCCCTTATCCATCCCCAGACATTAACCACAACTTTACAATGAGATTACAACCAGATGGTTACAGTTATTTTCTTAATCATAAAATATGTCATAATTTACGCTGTGTTTAAATACCTATATTTCTAAGATGTTTTCTTTTAAAATTATTTTTCCCTGTACATTGGAAATAATTAAATTAACTGACATCACCGTTATAATATTGTTATAGTGTTTTGTTTTGAAGGCTTGCCAAGGGATAAAGATCATACTCGTAGGGCCCTTTGGACATGTTTAACGTAATGAAGTACAACTTGAAGGACACACATACCCAGATATATTCATATTATTATTATCTTAATATTATAGTGTTTCCATGAGAGCTACGGTTACGGTTCCACTAGCTGTTCCCCGCAGTTTCAATTGCAGCCAACAGATGGCGCTAGGATGAAAGATAGAACATGCTATCCTTTTTCTCAGATTTGGTGAGATCTCACCCAAACACTTAAAACATAAGTATGCATATAGATTATCCTATGATATCTTCTTAATTGAAATCTGTTGTATCTAAATATTAGGTACCTGCATGGGTACTAAATTCAGTACACTCATAAGTGAAAATAAAACTGTTAATTAGTATGCAACTGCGACACTCGGCCAACCTTCACCCACATAAATTGTATTACTAATGATTGATGACACAGAATCCTATCACATTGATCACACACAGGAGTACATTCTAATGTTAATTTCCTTTTTAACCAATTTTAAAAACCGTTGGAGGAGGTTTTCAATTCGTTTGACATTTGTATATGGAACTACACATTCATATTTACTTACATAAATGCGAAAGTAATACTGTTTGTTTGTTACCCTTTCAAGCCTAAATTTAGGTTTTTCGGTTTTAGTTAATAATTATAAGAAAAATTGCCAATAATAAAATTGTATAGCCAATATGTCCCTTTAAGGTTTCAATATTTACCTTACCTAGAGTCTACTCTGTGCCTATGACATTAAAGTTGTAATTAAAGTGAGTATGTAACCATTTTGGACAAACAAAGTCACGTGCCTGACCTCGAGCCATTGAAAACAGAATCGGTCGGATTTCGTAAGGTCAAAAGTTAGATTTCATGGTAAGTTTAAAAATCAATGAAGTTAAGCTGAAAGCGTTCGATTTGTACTTTCAAGCAAGTTCAGCGCTTTTCCAAAACGGATAGACTATGGCTATATCGGATTTTATGTAAAACGAACTTAATACATACATATGCTACGCCATAAAACACATTATAATAACTTATATAACTATTCAATTAATAAAAATATATTGGCATTCTTTAACATATCTATTCATATACAATATTGCCTAAAATAATAAAATAATCATATATCTAGCTTACAAACCAAATCATTGCCACCCTCAAAAATAATGTCATTTCACAATTTCAGCGGAGAAAATGGCTGGAAACGCTGTAGGTAGCGCTCAACAGTAGCGCCGCTCGAGCCAGTTCGATCGTACGCGCTACCCGCGGCAGGCGTCTACCTAAACCGCTGAAAATTACCTGAAAACACACATTATTGAACGCCCTGTGAACTATTCTACCACGTGATGGGATTTCAATATACATAGTTAGTTCTCTGATTTAGTGCAAAAAAGGACTATCGGTAAGTGTGTCAACCTCTTTTGTTTTTATTTGCACATGATATTATTTTACTACATGATTCAAATTCAGAATATCGAACTCTTTTGAGCATGGCCATATTTAATTTGATATTCGAATTGATTTTCGATGTGTATTAGATGAATAAGGTTTAATTACGACTGAAAGCTTTTTGCTGAATTTACTGTTCTGTAAGAAACCGTGAAGTGGTTTTTAAATTAATTCTTATTTTACTGTACTTATAAAGCTGATACTGTTTTCCTTACGAAGCTTATAATCTATTACTAAAAGACTTCAGTATATTAAGTATCATGTTAGGTGCATTATTTATGTGTAGCTTTATGTAATTCCATGTAGGTTGCGCGAAAGAGGTCGCTCTAGCTAGTCAATAAAACCGCGAACGGCTATTCTACTGTTTTTAGTATCGACATACGCGTAAAGTTAATCCATTTCGTGGTGCATAGAAGGGTAGTTTTACAATGATATTAAATTATTTTTAAGGCTTCGTTTTTTATTCGCGTTATTTATCTAACTCGAGATGTTACGAATAAGTAAGTAAGTAGAAAGAAAGTATCATAAACCAAGCAGGGTGCTATTCCATAGAATAATAATACAATTAGGGTGCTATTCCATAGAATAATAATACAATTAGGGTGCTATTCCATAGAATAATAATACAATTAGGGTGCTATTCCATAGAAGGGGAGCGGAGCGATTCCCGATTCTTGGTCAATTGGTCAACATATACCTGTAATATCCCACTGTTGGGCCTCGCATCTCACCGAAGAAAATAGTTGAAAATATTCTGAAATATTTTTTTTTCTTTTATGCATTCTTAATAAAATGATGTAGGTAATATCGATTCCCACATTTACTCCTGTCAACAGATACACATAAATGTCTAACTTATATCACCCTCTTTTTTGCGTCAGATGTTAGAAGTAGGAGGCAGAATAAATAGTCTGGCACATAAAGACAAGCGTAGTCAGCCACTACACAAAATATCTGTACTTAACTTTTATAGAACGCCCAGTCGTAATTCGTAATAAGGGTGCTTTTCAACCAGAATAGTGCTACGCAACATGGCAATGGAAGAGTTTGATAAGCGACCATCATATTTCGTATAACCCTAACTTCAATACCACTTATCTACTCGAAATTATTTACTTAACAACACTGGTGAAAATGGATTCAACTATGCTATGTTTTTTATATAAAAATATGCATCAGTCAGATTGCTATAAGGTTGGGAGTGGTGTAGCTATCCCTCCTCTACTTGAAATAGCACAATTGAAAATGTTATTGTTTGTTACTTTTTTCTCGTAGCATAGGTACAAAATAAATTTCCAGCGAGAAAGTGCCCTTTGGGTGAGGACAGACTAGCATCAACAATATAGTCTAAGGGTCTAGACAGACGGACTGCAATTCAACTGCAATCCGACTGCCAAATGGCAGTTCAGATGCAGTTTGAATGCATCTGTCGTTGTAACTGCACTCAGACTGCAATCCAACTGCACGCCAACTGCCCGTCGACGTGCAGTTTGATTGCAGTCGAGCCAACTGCATTCAAACTGCATCTGAACTGCCATTTGGCAGTCGGATTGCAGTTGAATTGCAGTCCGTCTGTCTAGACCCTTAAGTCTCACTTTTGCTTTACCAAAGAACAAACATTATGAAGGCGCTTACATTTGACAAGACGTCTCACATACTGCCATCAGTTTTATTAGTAGATAGAAAATTCTTAACTGACTATACTCCGCAGTCTTAACTGTCTTAACTACAATCTGCGTTCACCCTTAGACGTGACGTCGACCATTTAGCTCTATTAAAGCACTTCAGACAGATTAATTGGCAGATGGGAAGGAACTACTACCTACATACTTACTCTCGTTGGGGGAAATACATTGGGTATGGTTAAGTGATTAGAAGTTGACTATACCTACTTTATTAGGTAATATTTTTGAGCGTATTTTAGCGTTAGCGTTCTATTTTTGCGTCATAAGTCAAGAGCGTTGTTAGGTACGTTATTAATAAGAAAGTATAAGTTTAGACAACAGTCATATTATGTCACCTTCCCTATCTTTTTGAACTTAATAGCAAATAAAGTTATGTACCACAGCTAAGCATAGTTAAACCGCCGTTTTTTCTATAAATGTTATAGACTACCACCTACCACATACATAGATACAAATACTTTATAGTTTCAATATATGGATATACGGTCCAAAATGTTCAACCACGTTAGGCACGCAAGAATGGACACATTGGAGGACGGCCGGAAATACGGACTGACATATAGAGGGACAAAGGACTGTCAGTAATAGGGTACCGGTCCAGTAGCAGAACTAGCAGAGAGTAAAGACAGGGGCTGGAATACTAGCTGCTAGCAAACACTTACTCACTGGCATGTGCACTTGTTTACCAGCGTTACTGTACGAGTATAATGTGTGTTTCTTCGGTTTGCAGTTAACTAACAATCTAGTTAATATAATATAATAATACCTATACCCGAACAAATTCATACACGGTTAATTAGGACCAAACTAAGCTCTAAGCTTGTATGACGGAATCTAACTCACTGTGACTACTACATATACATACACTAATACTCTATAAGAATATATAATTGACACCCAGACGTCGTCGTCAACAGCTATGTCTGCACATATTGTTGACACCGGGCGGGAATCGAACCCGCAACCCCCGACATAGTGAGCGCACTCACTGCCACTGTGCTAACAGGGTTGTCAACTACTAGTTACTACATTTATACGTGTGTATTCCCGCCTTAATAGGGTTATGCTGGTAGCAACGTTTTAATGCGTTACCTAAAAAATGCGGTTCATTTCCTACATTAATTATGAACACAGCAATTACCCATGTGACAATACTTTATGAACTGTCAAACAGTGTATAACAACATTTAACGACGGTAACAACTTTCAGGAACGATTATGAAAGTATTTATGAAACGACACCGCTTGCTACCGTATTGGTTTTAATAGATACAGGTCACGCTATCGGTTTCAATGTACGGTCGGGTTAGGGGACATAGCAGTCAACTACTATCAGCAGGGCTACAATCTATACACGATCCAATCTTGTACCTGATTCAAGACGATCCTAATTCGAACCTACGGTGGGACGAACCTGAAACAATACCCTTTTAAATCGAGACGTGTTTTTTGTTTATGTTTGATAACTAATCTTTTAATGAATCGATTTTAATCATTCTTTCCGCATATGAAAGGGGTCACAGAATGCTCAAAAAATAGTCACATTTATTGATTTAAAAAAAAAGTAGTTGTTAGTTCCCATAAAACCTCGTTTGTAGTCGGTATTTAACTTGAAAAAGTTATGTCATAAAATATTTAGTTCAAACTTGAACAATCTGCACGATCGGGCCGTGCATATACTACTAGGTCCTATGATCATGAGCAAGCGATTTCCACCTTTAAGTTTGACATTGGCAACTTTCCTAACCGTACCTATATTAATTAGACACTTTGCTGTTTCAAAACTATCGTTCGAAAGTTTGTTTTAAATAATATTTCCATATCAGAATACTCTTTGGATATTATCGAACACGTTTGAATAAAATTTCAGTCTCTTTTTGATTTGCATCATGCATAATTTGTCTGTTTTAAATATACCTACAATTAAACCGTTTTCAAAAAGTGTTACTTTTAAAATCTAGTTTTGAATATTGTACAAAAATACAATTACACGTTCAATGAATTAAATGGGACTTGTTTCTGTAATTTAATTTAAACTGAGTAGGGTGTAATGTCCTTGACATCCCGCTATCTTAATACAAACTTCGTTATCTCTCACGATTGTTCCAGTATCAGCAATTTACAGTTTGGTCTTCATTAGTTTTACAAATAAAAATAATTGTTTTCTTTATAATTAGGTTCGCCTTTTCAATTATTTTTGTTTATTAAATTTACGGTACTAGTGCCTCGCGTCTCTTGATTGCGAAGGAATATTGCCTACACATACTGAAATACCATATTTTTAAGATAATAACAGATCTAGGATCCCTTTTCACAAAGTAATCTAAGCCCTTAATACGGACCGTCTGTTTTATCTGCATAGGTAAACTGCGGCAGTACAATTTATTAGACTAATATTTTATTCATATTAAGACCTATATCTTCAATCTTCACATATGGGATATGTGGTTGCTTTGTCTGTACCAATCCAATGTACCTACAATTAAATCTTCGCGAGTGAAAACCAACAGTACGGGCATGTAGTTTACTTATATTCTTTCCTCTACCATACATAAACTATTAAAAAAAACATTACTCTTTCTTTAAACAAACTTGGGTTCAAACAAACCCATCGCGGGTTAGTACGCGAACAGTGTTCAATAAATATTTAACATCTGTATTCTGTGGTTAGATAGCAACTTCATACCTATGTATGTATATTTACTTAGTTGTTTGCTTTCCTTCGTATTTTACCTCATTAGAAAGAAAGTAACGTTATTTTACTAGAAGTAAACATTACAAATTGCCTATCTACAAAGAAAATATAGCCGAGTAAAAGAAAGATAGGTAAAATATTGTATAAATAACTTGGACAAAGTTATAAGTTGTAATTTGGAAGTTTTCCAAGCTCTAGAATAATTTATACCTACGAAGTGTCTATTAAATGGTCTGATTTGGATACCTAACTTTTTACTTTTTATAAAGGGGCATCGCTTTTCGCCTTTCTATCAATTACTAGCATGATAAATGATTTTCGAACCAAGTAAATTAACGAACGATGCGTTTCAAAGTTGTTATATAAACGAAGACTAATCGATTTTCTTTTGTCTTATATTTCGTTAATTCAAATGCACAATCGTGGGTTCGTAACATAATGTACATATATATTGCTTTAACAGTACATTCACGCTTATAAAAATCGTGTAGGATCCTTTCGTTATTCTCCTAAATGCTGTGTTGATGGAGCCGATAACGGTCGTAAAGATAATTATATCTAACATCATCTGAAGCTTCTAAGGGTATATCTATTGTGTGCTATAAGTATAGATGTAGGTATGTACATGCATCGTAAAACTTATCGAACTATACCTATTCCACCAGTTAATAACCAGTAAGCTGTTAATGCCACGTACACAACACTATATATCGTCAACTAAGATGAGCTTGAGCAGTAAATAGCCCATTAAACAACGTGTATAGTCTATCACGAGCCTTTATTAAACCACTTAAAATTACTCGCTTCACACTGGGTGATACTGAAACTGTATCACATAAGTATCTTTATATAAATAGACGTAACACCCACGTGAATGTAAGTATGTTAACATGTATGAGTATAAGGCTGCCTGTCCATAAAAGCGGAGTGAGTGCCGACTGGTGAAACGGAGTATTAATCAATAGGATTGCATTAAAACTGAGCGAAAAGCTATTCTATGGAATCCTATCTATATATGTATATAAAAATGAAACCCGTTTTCCTTGGTCACGGCATCACGCGTGAATGGCTGGACCGATTTCCACGGTTTTGCATTCGTTGGAAAGGTCTCGGGCTCCGTGAGGTTTATAGGGAATAAAAATCAAAATTCCCACGGGAATGGGGGCGCTGCGGGTGAAACCGCGGGGCACAGCTAGTTGGTTAATAATTATTATTTCTCCGCTTCTCCGCTACGCTTCAATAGACAGGTACCCAAGGTAGGGCTCCGTTTTCACCAGACATATGCGAGCTATGAACTATGTACTACGAACGATGCTTCTCCACGATGCCGTATAAAACATTTGCGCCATTTGCTTTTCGGACCTTAGGTAAATAAGTAGAAGTACTTAATGCCAAGGGCACAGCTATTATTTTTGCAATGATACAGTACCTTTTGTATATCTAACAAAGTTTACATTCAATTACTATAGAAGATAATCCGATCAAGTAAAGTCAAAGTAAAGTTGGTATAAATACAAGTACATGTACATAGATATATATCTACGTGAAATTAATTCCATGGCTTTCAGCGTTGCGTGGGTGTGCCGTCTGGAAAAATCCTTTAGAACGTCATATCTATATTTCTATAGGAATTCATTTGACTTCGCAACTACCAAGAGACGACTATGTATGCAAAGCTATTCATTTGGAATAACTTTCTTAAATATTCACGTTTTAAAATGTTCATTCCACGTTTTAAAGATGTTTCCTTTCTTGTTCTAAGTTATGTGCTACAATTTTGCATCTATTCATGTTGCCTATTCAATGTCGTGCTGCAGTGGATATACTGGGATGATCATCATTATCAATTATAAGAACTAGGCTCTTAAAATAGGCTTTTAAGCCTTCTATTTTCGGCAATATTTTTAAAGTCTTAGTCTTCTTTTCATGGAACCGATGCCTGTTTCTTCATTTTCGTAGAATTATCTTGTTTTTACAGTTCCGTAGCCAAATGGCAAAAACGGAATCCTTATAGTTCCGTTTGTCTACATAAAATGGGTGCGAAAAAAATGTTCATGAGATACGAGATTATTTCGATAGATAGACGTACAAACTGATTATTAGCGGTTGGTGCCATACACCGTAGAGAGGCACGGAACCTGCTGCATCACGCACAAAGTTTCTTTGCTGCTGCGGAACCCTTCATAGGGAGTCCGACTTGCTCTTATTAATACCGATATTTATTAATATTACTATTAAGTAAACATTAAAGAGGTTTTCCAAACCGATTTTAGCAACAGCGGCCGTTTTCTATTCGTTAGCCTCCAATTTTGGAGCGCTCATGTAGCCAATTTTGGAAACAAAGTTCTACCACAGTTTCAGTTATTTCAAAATATTCGATACCTAGCACTCAACAGCGTCAAATGATTCCTTATTAGAGATATAATGAGTAATGTTGACATGTAACAAGAAAACTGAAGTCAAAGAGTTAAGTGTCGATGTAACGGACGTCTTTGTATATATAGCAGTAGGTACTTAACACACGCAAAGGCACAAAAACAAATCGGGTGCTTTTATCAAAAGATGAATGAAAATAGTTGATAATTTGGAATGCAAATACCCATTAATTACATGAAAAACAAAAGTTATATAAAAATAAAAGTAATGTTATAAAACCTATTTACTTTAAAATCTTATCGGTTTAAACAAATGTTTAATTATTTATTATGAATGTTGTGTTCATAGCTGTTTTCTCATGATCTCGTGTATAAACACGTGCAGCTAATATGTTTCTAAAGTCAAGAACACACTAACATAATCAAAAATAATATTTAACTAGTTAGTGTAATAAGCGCCTACTTTTTGTTGGGTAAAATAAATACAATTAAAACCGGATTTCATTTAATCATTTAATAATAATAATTTGATCAAAATTTAATCACTTTCCAATAAGCATTTGAAAGAAATATTAAATTATTGCTCTGTTATTTAAATAACGCTACAGACACACACGAAACATTGAACTACGGGATCGGGATCACGAGGTAAAACATTTTTAGTTTTCGTTTTTCAATTTTAAAGCGTTTTCAATGGAGTTTTCGATGTTTTTCATTACAAACATACGATGTTTTATAACACGGTAGGGCTGTGATTAGTATGTGGAAAGGACTCACTAACACGGATTATGAACCTAAGCGTCGCGATTAGGGCTAATCCTACAGAGTACTGATGCTACACTGATTTCGAAGGAGAGCCTTTATGAGAGCTTCAATCTTACAGAAGGAAAATGATATATTATAAGGAAAGAGTATTACGAAAAAATGTGCGAGGGTGTGGACTAATGTAGACGATTTTCCAGCCGCAGACGTTTCCTTCTGAAGAGGAAAAATGTTGAGTGATTTTCTTTCTATTTTTACCCCATCACTGATAATTTTTTCTCAATGGAAAAGTTATCTTTGGTTGAAAAATCAGACATGATGGTTAGAATTTCAACTCTCGTAAGAAAAATAGAGTACGTCACATACGTCTTCGAACTGAAAACATCTTCTTTAGTTTTAAGGTTCCAAAATCTCCTAAAAGCCAGCCATAGGAGCAGGCGTGATTTTCATTATATCCTCCTACAGATAAAAGTTATTTTCTTTGAATGTGCCTGGTTTACTTATAAATGCAAAAACCCTTTCTTAAATAGTAGTTCATTTGTTTCATAAATTGGGAGAGCAACATTTAGACCTTATAAAGCTATTAAGTTGGCGACAATCCATAGACTGGGTCACTGACATATAAAGTGGTACAGCAGTACCTGTCTAAGAAGTTACCAGAAGTTGCTGTAGGAGACTCATTCATATGCTACTTAGATTAACGTTGCAATTATATCGATATTTTTGGCTAATACCTATTATCTATTTTTATATGAATACAAGTTCATATGGGTAGGTTAGTGACCACGAGCGTAGGCGTATGAAAGTCATAGGTCATAGTTAATGCTTATGCGTAGGTACCTTATCTGACCTTATCTGGCTAGGAGACAATGATTTGTACTAAGGTATTATTTATACATAGTGCTGTGAATTTAAATAATAAAAGAATAAACTTTTATAACAGCAATAGGTTTGTCTCGCCCGAACAGAAATATCACAATGTTTTCTAACAAACTTCTGACAAATATCGACTTTATGTCAACAAAAAAGTGACAAATGAACAAACAAATTGCCGCAACCTGTCTGCGACAGTCAACACTTGTTTAAATTTTTTTATTATATTGACTGCGGCATTATCAATATCTAAAAATAAGTAAGTATTTTTATAACACATGTATTTTTGTTCGATTAACTTCTCAAGCGTTACCTCTATAAAAAGGGAAAAAGCTATATATATAAGAGGGCTATAGGTATGTATATTATTGATATTCTATATCGCTATATTTAGGATCGGGTCTCGAGTATAAAATTTACATGTCGGTAGATACTTAGGTACCTAATTTACCTTCGAAATATGTCAAGAAAGTCATAAATTCTAGAAACCGGGATAATCCCTTGAATCTAGTTTATATATCATTGAAAGACTTTGCCTGAATGTAATAATCTTAGTCTATAAAATAATGTAGTATAATAATTATACTGTTAGCCTGAATTATTCAGGTTTTGTAGACAAGAATAGGTTGATGATATAGTTCTATCAAAATAGGTTTCTTAGAGACATCTATTTAATCGTATAGTAGGTAGTATTTACTCTACGATTTCATGAGAAAACATTTAGCTAGAGAAGTACCTATACCTATTACTGATACCTTCATAGATACCACATATAGGTAGGTACTTTGTCTGTAATTCTAAATAGGTATTTATAAATGGGTTGCGATTTGACAGCCATAGGACAGTGCGGGTCAACCTCCAGGCAATACCTAGCGAGGACATAATTCAAATTGATGTCCTTTGTGTAAAAATAAGAGAAAGACCTCGTAATAAATGTGAAAGGGTTGGGTTTGTGATAAAGAATTTAAAGCTGATCCCCAGAACAGAACAATTAACATTTAAAGCAGAGTCTTGAATGTACGCAATGAATGACGTAAACATCGTGACTTGGCCAGGAACTGTGATCGTAGTGGCATCGCGGCGCGCAGGGCGATCGATCCGATGCGCGCGCAGCCCGCCAGCCTCACTTCACTAAAGAGCTAAACCTCCATTCGAATATTAAATTCGACAGAAATGTACCAAACCTGTGCTAAGTGATCAAACCAAGAAGAATTCATAGCAGCAGTACTTTGTACTTGGGTCGACGCGCTCAGGTCAGTTGTATTTAGAAATTCAGCTTCCGATTCAATACAGCCATGATGGTTTATGTTCCCAGTGATGTGCTATTTCCTAGGGCCCGTATGTTCAGTAGGCGTGTTACCGATTCAATAATACTTCAGTACCTACATCGTTTTCTTTAAAACAATACCTTTCTATAAAAGCACGTATTCTTAATAGCATTCAATAGCATTTTATTGCAATAGTGTTAAGAGTATGGAATTCTAGAGTATAAAATTCCCACATACTCATACAAATTAAATAATCAATTCGAATCGAAGGAATTATCATAGATATACGGTATGTACCAGATGGAAGGTTCATTTTCCTCCGTAAATATTTAAAAATTAACGTATAATAAAAGGTGGTTTTATTTTAGGCAGTGGCTATAAACTGTCGGTAGTAATGTTAGGTATACATAAAACGAATATCGGGCGGTCGGCACCACATAGTTCAACTGACACCCTTTCATAATACTGAAAAGAATGTTTTAAGAACAATAAGAAATTCTAGGTCAAGTCCCAGTAGTCGATAAAACGACAAATTCCGGATATCGACTTTATGATTTTATGTTAGGTGCCATTATTGCTTGGCCCGAAGTAAAGTAATATAGGTACAAAAAAGACTTTGCCCATAGAAGATATTAAGAGCTTATTGGATAAGCTTTAGATCTATTTTTGTTTTGTTGAAATATTTTGTAAGGAGTTGGCGTCGGAAACGCGGATTTTACGATATTCGGACGTAAATAACTCTGATTACGTTACATAACGCGCTTCTAAAACAATGCCTGGCCGTTGCGAACCTTCAACCTACATACAAACTACAGTACAGTGCAATCAAATACCAATATGGGATTCAGAAACTAACACCAACTCGTATTCCAACGATTTGTCGATACTGCGAGTATATGCAGATAGTGGGTAGATAGTGTTAGTTAATGTTTTCTATTAGGACAAAAACATATAGTTCATCTACAAAATTTATCATACGATCATCTATGGCAAAATCCCATTTATATAAATTATACTAGCTGCGCCCCGCGGTTTTACCCGCTTTGTACTCATTCCCGCGGGAATTTCGGGATGAAAAATAGATGTTGTCCGATTCTCAGGCCTAACCGATATGCACACAAAATTTCATGAGAATCGGTCGAGCCGTTTCAGAGGATTTCAATTACGCACCCCGTGACACGAGAATTTTATATATTAGAAGATGATTCAAAGGATATGACTGAAAACGTGGTTACATGGTTAGATATAATAGACATGCAAATAAATATAAATAAATAAATATACCTGGACAAATTCACACACGGTTAATTAGACCCAAAGTAAGCTCTAAGCTTGTGTTATGGAATCTAATTAAGTAGTAGTATCAGTTTGGGTCATATACATACACAAATACTTTATAAGGATATATAATTGACACCCAGACGTCGTCACCAACAACTATGTCTGCACATAATGTTGACTCCGGGCGGGAATCGAACCCGCAACCCCCGACACAGTGTGCGTGACACCAGCAGGAAAAGTTGTGCTAGACAGATTTTAGTCTGATGAATAATTAGTGCGCTATCTCCTGTAAATGTGCGTGAAGTAAAAAATTTGTGCGAATTACCATTTCGGAAATAAACAGAAAAAACTAATCCTGCTGGTGTCACGCTGCTCCAGCAGGAAGATTTTTGAACTAATGTTCGGAGGGGTAAGTGTTGTATATCAGCGGATAGCTTATATTGGTGCCTAATTGTGCGCAAAAAATGAAATTTGTGCGACTCATGGTTTTAGAGATATTGAGTTTCCTGCTGGAGTCACGTTTTGACAAAACCTGTATCTCGGAAACTATTGAGGGTACGACCTTGGTTTAAACATATTTATGTAGCTCTTAATTTGTGCGAATTTGTGAAAGAATAAAATTATCAAAAATATTTCCAGGATAAGAGTAACCATGAATCGTAGAAATCAGGAAAAAACCTCCTAGCGCGTTAATTAGAGTATTTAAAAGCCCACTAAAGATGGTTTTTAGGTCGCCTTGTTATTGCTAACAACATTCTTAATTTTCAGGAAGGTGCATAAGCGCATTTTGAAATTATAACACTTTTACTGAAATCGTATTGAAATTGACTTTGCAATAAAACCACTCAACCAAAGATATGTAGGTATACATACAAAATTAGTGCGCATTTAGAATAACACAACCTGAAAATTTCAGCATCCTAGGTTTAGTATTTATCCAGATATAAACAAAAACAAAAATGGCCTTAATTACTAGGTAACCCAACCAATTTCAACAGTCGCAAAAAAGCGAGCGCTTCATACAAGCAATGATACATAAATGGGCAGTCTTATACCGAATATTTTGTCGGACAATGGCGCTCACAATGCTTATCGAGGTTCAAGTGTATTAATTATTATTTCTTTTAATAATAATGGCAAGAAGTGGCGAAAGGCGAAATGGATAGAATTGGGGGAGACCTTTGTCCAGCCGTGGGCTATATGAGGAAAATAAAAAAATAGTAAGTAATATAATTTCAAACCTATCCAATAATTATTATAGCTAGCTACTAGCGGCTCATCCGCCGAAATTTAAAGCGTTTGCATTGTCCACTCTGCAAAATTAATTAGGTACTTACAAAATACAAAAATATTACCTGTGATATTATTACCTTATGTACCTACCTAACCTATGCTAGCGAGTAACCCGTCCCGTGCCGCACCCCGCACCTCATACCACCCAAAATGGCTGGATCTATGAACAAACAATTCGTAGCTTTGCGCCAGCGTTTTTTTACGTGACGTGAGACAGTTAGTAGTCGCACAGTATGAGTAGGACAGACAGTGACAACGTGAAATAGTTTGCTATTTATGAGTGAAACAATGCCGACTGCTTGACCGGTGTGACGTCACCGAACAACTCACTCAGTACCCCGCGATCGTTGTTGTATGACGTTACAGTGTTACGGAGGCTTTACGGAGAAGATATTTGGCATATCTTGTAACATTCCATCCAATTCCCCTTTAGTTGAATCCTCACCAAATTTCCACGGGATCTTTTAAAGCAAGTACTCATGATCAAAATAATAATTATTCCAATCGGTAATACGTCTATTATGTAATCCCATAGCAGGCATAAAATACAAGAAAATAGTCCCCGACGAAATGTGATTACCTACCTATTATAAAATTATAAATATTATATAAAATTATAAAAAGTACATTAACCGTTGTCTGCGCGACTGTCCAAAATATTCGGTATAAGACTGCCCATTTATGTATGTCATTGCTTGTATGAAGCGCTCGCTTTTTTGCGACTGTTGAAATTGGTTGGGTTACCTAGTAATTAAGGCCATTTTTGTTTTTGTTTATATCTGGATAAATACTAAACCTAGGATGCTGAAATTTTCAGGTTGTGTTATTCTAAATGCGCACTAATTTTGTATGTATACCTACATATCTTTGGTTGAGTGGTTTTATTGCAAAGTCAATTTCAATACGATTTCAGTAAAAGTGTTATAATTTCAAAATGCGCTTATGCACCTTCCTGAAAATTAAGAATGTTGTTAGCAATAACAAGGCGACCTAAAAACCATCTTTAGTGGGCTTTTAAATACTCTAATTAACGCGCTAGGAGGTTTTTTCCTGATTTCTACGATTCATGATTACTCTTATCCTGGAAATATTTTTGATAATTTTATTCTTTCACAAATTCGCACAAATTAAGAGCTACATAAATATGTTTAAACCAAGGTCGTACCCTCAATAGTTTCCGAGATACAGGTTTTATCAAAACGTGACTCCAGCAGGAAACTCAATATCTCTAAAACCATGAGTCGCACAAATTTCATTTTTTGCGCACAATTAGGCACCAATATAAGCTATCCGCTGATATACAACACTTACCCCTCCGATCATTAGTTCAAAAATCTTCCTGCTGGAGCAGCGTGACACCAGCAGGATTAGTTTTTTCTGTTTATTTCCGAAATGGTAATTCGCACAAATTTTTTACTTCACGCACATTTACAGGAGATAGCGCACTAATTATTCATCAGACTAAAATCTGTCTAGCACAACTTTTCCTGCTGGTGTCACGCACACCCCGACACAGTAAGCGCTCTCACTGCCACTGTGCCAACGGGCTTGTCAAATAATGAAACTATTTAAAACCTTTAACAATAAGACATTACATTATTTTAAAGATCTTATTAAGATTACTTCATGAGTTTTGAACTATGTGGACAAAACAATGCATATTATTAACTCATTTGGCATAAATAATTAGACGTAGGTGTTTTATTTGCATAAAAATTATGTCCCGAGCACTTTTAAAACAATACTAACACTAATCAGCAATTTACATATTATTTATGCATTTTTTATTTGCCATTTAGCGGATTTATCTATCCTATTAGCTTGTAAGGTTTTTACGACAACATCCAACAATATCCAAACATTGAATGGATACACAAGAATATTGGCCAACCCTATTAAATAATTAAAGTTAAAGTTAAATACATATTTATGATTTTTAAATCGTACAAAATATTTATCCACCGCGAAGCTGCGGAAAACAATAAGTTTTACATAATTTAATAACTTTGATTGGAGATCACTCCAAACGATTCTTTGAGAACAACCTATTGTGAATAATTTAAACTTTGAAGTCCTTTATCTTTCAAGCCTTCTTACTTTGATATCTATTAACGATTCCTCTTAGAAGGCTAAAGTTGATTGCCATTAAAACTCAATGAAGAAGACGTTAAGAAATATGCCATCAAAAACGTTGATTTTCTATTTTATCATTTGCATAGGTAAATATATTTATTTGTCATTGAAACGAACACAATGTATCAGATATCACATTCAAAAAAGACGGAGGGACATACCGCATTGACTTGATTTGGAGAAATGTTGGTTGATATTGATTGGTCTTCAACAAATGTCTACTCCAGTCTAGGTCATAATTGAACACTCTTCAAAGACGGAGTCCACCAACCAACCAGTCGACCACTTCTAGCTTATCATAGATTTGCCTACCCAGACCAATTATCTAGCTAAATTCATTCGAGCTATATAATATTATAATATGTCTAATAACAGTGTGCTAGACTATGCTACGTTTGGTATTTATCAATGATAACAAAGTAGCATCGCATAGCACTAATTAAACACAACTTTGCAAAAATAATTTAATTGTAACAACACTCAATTTGATCAATGTGAAAGAGCACTGGTGACCATAACACAAGTTAATTCTTAATTTGGTCACCAGAGTTCACATACATACAATCGATTTTATAACTGACTAGCAGCGCCCCGCGGTTTTACCCGCGTTGTGCCCGTTCCCGTAGGAAATCCGGGATAAAATGTAGCCTATAGCCTTCCTCGATAAATAGACTATCTAACAGTGAAAGAATTATTCAAATCGGTTCAGTAGTTTCTGAGATTAGCGCGTTTAAACAAACAAACAAACAAACAAACAAACAAACAAACAAAACAAACTCTTCAGCTTTATAATATTAGTATAGATAACAATTTTTGTATTTTCTGTAAGTTATCTAATGTACAAATATTTGTGTCAAATAAATGATGTATTTATTTATTTATTATTATTAATTTGTTTTCATTTAAATCCTTCTACGATTCATCTTTCCCATTTCGTTGAGTATTTTCAAGACATTTGAGTGAAAGTCAAAGGCATAAACTAAACATTGTGATAATACGCGTAGGGGTCAGAAAAATCTAAGTTCATCCACTTATTAGTCGATACCACTGGGCCAGGCCCACAAATGTTAGTTGTGCTGGGTTTGAAGGAGATTATCTAAAATGTTTTATTTGTCTTTAACAGAGATGTCACCTATATTAGGAGCGCTGCTCCGGTGGCGGCGCGAGGCCGCCACGCCGACCGAGGCGGAGGATGGGAGCTCCACCACTCCGGAGACCTATGGTAAGAAAGTAATTCATATAAGAGCCTTATTTCACTACGAGCGAAGTGAAATTAACTTTGTTTTACAATCATTACATGTTTTAGACTCAGACTCGATCATGAAAACATGCATTAAAAGTTAAAGTGAGTCATTGACGAGTCTGGTCGCGGTGGAAACCGAGTTTTACAGATTCAATTACAATGGACGTTTATTCGAATATAGTGGGTCATTCCTACGAATTCCACTACTGGAGGGATGAACACTGTAAATTCATGATTGAGGTGCCTCCATACTAGATGTATGACGTTTCTATATACATATGTATCTGATTGCTATACATTAGTAGGTAATAGGTATAACACCTATAGGTTTAGTATCGTAATCATCGCTGGAGCTGAAAGAACAATTTCAAAAGTAATTTAGGCCTAGACAGATGGCCCGTTTACTGTGAAAGGTTATAGGCAATTTACCCGCGGAATAACATCAACGTCTCTAAATCTACTGTTTATACCATTTTACTGTTTTTCATTTTCTCTATACGCCTCCATAACTTGGGTTTGTGACCCAAACTGTAACAAAACCGACGAGTTAGTTAACTGAATTATTAATTATGTGTATGTAACACATCATTAATTATACAGTTACATGGGGCCGTGTCGTAGTTAATAAACACATTCTGAGAAACGTAGGCAAGTTGCCGCTACAATTATAAATTAACTACCCTAGTTAAATCTTCCTTACCCTTGTAGTAATGTTATGTTTCCGTGGGCATGAAGAGATTTCAAATCTTTGGAAAAGTATTCGCGTTACGCCACAAATCGTTACGTTACGTTACTTAAAACAACTCCTACTGATGTATATTTTTAGACCGTAGATCTTTACCAGCGCCCACAAACAGCCGACTAAAACAATAGTAACCGAACATTTGAATTGCCTAATATAGAGCAACTTCTATTGCCTTTAATTAAAATTTAGTCTCAGGCGACACCGGAATCCCACTGTCGTCGCAGAGCACCACCATGGCTCCAACGCAGGAGTCCATCGGAGAGAAGACCGCCGAAATCGCCCGCAAGATGAACATGGAGACCTGGCAACTTGTTGCTATCCTTGTCGGTAAGCGATACAATGCTATTACACCCTAAATTATGTTACCTAAATTAACTTACAGACTTCGGGACACTGTAATTGCAAACTGATTATCTTAACTGCTGTGATTCTATTTCACTTAACACTTTGGAAAACTCATTTAAAGAAGTGTAATAAACAATTTTGTTAAGTAGAGTATCACTGATTTTCCTACTTGGAAGGCACTATAATTAATATCAGTTACTAATAGATGCTAATAGGCTATCAGAGCGATTTCTTCGGTGTTTTTGATGAGTAGGATCCTTTACGATATTTTTTATGTATGACTTGTAAGTTCGTGCATGATAGGGTCAAAATCTGGTGTCGGAGGTTTTATTGAGGCGTCATGATCTACCGAAAAGCACTTGTTAATTAATTCAAATGCCAAGTTTCTTCAGAAATTAATTCCCCAAAACACTATTTCTATTTAACATCGTTGATGTAAATAGGGGTTGGAGTTGTGGTCCTCGGGGTTTGCTTCTGCTGCATCCGGCGATGTTTCCGCAAACGACGCTCCAAGGACGGCAAGAAGGGCATGAAGGGAGTTGACCTCAAGTCCGTCCAACTCCTGGGATCGGCATACAAGGAGAAGGTAACGTTTTGTTCTCCGATTAAGAAGGCTTATGTGACGTAACATGGCTTATGACTACATAGAGCTAAGCCCTGAACCGACGGAATGGATTTTATCGAGGCCAGATTTAATCACCAAGATTTCATATCTGGAATATGAATTTATGGATAGAATGATCTGTGAACATGTATGGCTGTAAATGAATGATGTTCGTTGATGACTTTGCAAAAATGGAAAACTACTACTGGATCGAAATCGTGAATTACTGACTGACCGACAACAGTTTCAGGGCTAGATAATATGCCCGTTGAAACTATTTAAGGACATTAAATAAGGTTTTGGTTCGAGTTAAGCCGCTAGTAAAAGCTGGTTGGAAAATTTATTTATAAATCTTATATGAACTTAGTGTAAATAAAGTATGTTTTAGTTCAACGAGATGACTTGCTGAAGGGAATGATTGGGTTCAAACCATTGCTATTATTAAGAAATAAGATATTCATGTGAAATTTGCCGCGGGACGTGCATGTAGGTTCAGCCTGACATGGAGGAGCTCACGGAGAACGCTGAGGAACCAGACGACGGTGACTCCAAGAAGGAAGAACAGAAGTTAGGAAAACTCCAATACAAGGTTCGTAAAGTTAATCACTAAGGAGAAGATGAAGACCCTAGACGCACACGCTTGGTACACAAGAGGTGACAAAACACGATTATATTAATCACCCTCACATTTAATTATTATTTTGGACAACTATCACATTTAATACATTTAAAAAATACATGTTTGCCATCAATCCAACATTTTAGAATCTTTGATGCGTAATTGCACGATCCTAGTTTGGAATCATTTTAATCATAATACGTATCACATTCCACGTACCCAGTGATTTGTTTGATTTTTCCACAATAATATTCACCATCCACCAATGTAAATTACTCTAGACCATTCACGATATCACTTTCAAATCGTGGTTATTTTCGTGTATCGTTCGTCGTGTTCACAATGTTGACGGTGTTGTTGTGGCTTGCAGCTGGAGTACGACTTTAACAGCAACAGTCTTTCGGTCACCGTCCACCAAGCTGAAGAGCTGCCCGCCCTAGACATGGGAGGCACCTCCGACCCCTACGTGAAGGTTTACCTACTACCGGACAAAAAGAAAAAGTTCGAAACAAAAGTTCACCGTAAAACTTTGAACCCCATTTTCAACGAGACCTTCGTATTCAAGGCAAGTACTAGTTAGAGACCTCACCGGAAGTTGCATTTTGTACACCTTACATAAAAGTAGAATAGGCAAATGCCACTTTTTTTTACAGAATGTGCCGTACGCTGACGCGATGAACAAGACCTTAGTATTTGCGATATTCGATTTCGATCGATTCTCGAAACATGACCAGATCGGTGAGGTGAAGGTACCGTTGTGCCAGGTGGACTTGGCACAGACCATCGAGGAGTGGCGCGAGCTGCAGAGTGTCGAGGGCGAGGGCGGTCAGGTGCGCACCCACTCACATACAATAAGTCATCTACAGACCACCTTACGCATCTCTAGACACGGTGTAAAAATGTACATTGACCGGTCATTGAGCTCAGAAGCTAATGACCTTCACTTGCTTATAATATCATTATTAATTACCCAACCATAACTTAAAAGCTAAGAAGTAACAAGTTACATAAGTATTTGTACCATAATAAAATAGCTTTACTTTTCAGCACTTTCACATCTTCATTTGATGTGAACTACTTTGTTAGGATTTTAGAATAAATGCAATGGAAATATGTTTTTGAGAGTATTTTCAGCAGCTTACGATTGACAAGAAATTATAGTTTTTTTATGGGCCATGAAACAATGGCGAGAATAGGGACTGTGCCAATAGCACTATTGTTGCACAAAATTCAATTGGTAATGTTAACCAGTGCGTTAACAGTAACACCCAGGTCACATCAACAGACATAAGACACCATGGTTAGGAACAACTGCCTCAATATAAGGAACATCTTAGATATTTAACTAACGGAGTGAGAACAAAGGAAGATTTTGAATATTTTTTCTTAGCTTAGGCTAGGCTGGCAAAACACATACCATACTATGCAGAGTAATACTCATTACATTATTTACATAATAATAGTAAGTATAAATAATTTTTATTTCAATTACTATCTTTGTTAGATTTGTGTTTTGGCAGAAAAGCATTATTTTTGATAATGTGCTCTTTTTCAAGGAATATACCTACCTAATTAGGTATTTATCTTTCATTAAAACCTCGAGTAAATTAGCGACTTTAGTAAGCTTTCGCTTGAATAGGTACGCTTCATGTACATTCCTTGAGAGATGAGCAAACATTTTTAAAATTTTACTGCACTTTTTTAACTAGAGGAACCTTGACCATTGTAATGTTATCATAAAGTACTCACAACTTCATTCAAGGTATACATTCGTAATGCGATACAGAATAGCATCACGCAGAAGTCAAGGAACCTCAATATATGGATTGAGTATTTATTTTTTCTGATAAAAATTAATTTCGACAGCAAAAATGTATTTACTTGGTTTTTCTCTTTTTCTCCATATTTTCTCTGCTCTGCTTGGCTGTGTTTGATTGTGTCCTGAACAATCTTGCATGCCGCTTCAAAAACGAAATGATCATTCACGTAAGTATTATTTTGAGACACATCAAAATTACTTGAACATTTGGAAACTGCGCATTTATGAGTAAATACAATATTGGCATTTGTTTTGTTACAAATTGAACGTTTACTGAGTGAGTTATTTAAGAAAAAAATGAGAAAAAGTGGACCGTCCAGGAGAATCTACATTTAGGTGGTAGGAGGCGTTGCGAGACATTTGACAATTCCATCGATGAACGAGGAAATCACCTTTGACCTTTGATCACCTGTCATACCACCATTGTTTTCTATTTGATTTGTTTATCTCCATCCAACACGTTTTATTATTTTAATATTGCGGCTGGGGAATGTTGCATGCTCGTCATGATGTTTGTGTGTCCCTGACTTGCCATTCGATGGACGTCACGTGGCTGTTGTGCTCGTCTCTGGCTGATGCAATGACAAATCAGGGAGTGATAGACTCCATAATTGGCTATACCACGATACGTATTGAAAAAAGAAAGAAGACTACATTGGTTCGTTTCATTGATAAAAAACAATCTCCCAATACGTATAACCAAACTAAATTAAAACGTGTCTTTAACTTTCATTTCAGGTGCATTTTTCTATATCATTTTCATAATATGATTTTGCGCGTGATATATTGTGAACTAGACCTTGTATATTCAATATAATAATGAACTATCTAAATATGTTACAGGTCTCCGCCTGAACAACGTAATAACTTGTAAATTTTCTTTTTTTGAACCAATGTATGCTCCTGCATGGCACATTACGATGGTGTATCTTTGGTGTAACTTTTTAAGCTTTACCGTTAGATTTTATGTACTCTCATTTATTAATCATTAGGTACATTAACACCTAATGTACCAGGTAAAAATAAATACTATCTTATTCATAACAAGACCGTGAGATAAGATTCTGGTATTGGGAAGTCTCCAGAGAGCAAGATAATAAGGTTTGGCCAATGATACGTATTGGCATGAGTTAGAAATAGAGGCGATTTGTACTATGCAGCTTACTAAATAAATAAGATATTAGTTCGTTTGTAACTATGTACGTTCCAGATAATATCTGTAGACAGATTAACTAGAAATACGACACTTGTATACCAAGAAATGAGAGTAAATGAAATTTTACTTGATTGCAAACTAGATTTATACAACACCTAAATGACACACGCTCTGCTTAAAATATTTCATTTCACTTCTTTCTTAAACTTTTCTATAAAAACTGTTTAGTGTAATCAATATTATATGTGAAAGCACATCCTTTAGTAAATGTACCTATCTATGTAAGTATAAAGAATGAAAAATGGCCTTATAAAGTTTCAATCATAGAGATCCAACGTTTTTAACAATTCGAAAATATTGCATCTTTATTAGGCCTTTTTTATATTTTATGTATGTATTTATGTGACCTACTAGTTAATTGCGATCTGTTCCTAAAATGGTTTACCATATAGGCAAAGTTTACTTACAATGGATGCAATTGATATAGGGCGGTAGGTTACAGAGCGCAGGGCAAGGTGAGATGCTTTAGTACATAAGTCTATGAAGAACCTTGAACACATTGATGATCTGAGCTGGGTGTCACAAAAATATAATTGGCTTCATTTCGGCAACAGATCGTAATGATACCTACAACATTCCTACCTTCTAACTTTACCAATAAATAATAATATATACTTATTTTAAAACAAAAACGCTTTATATATTAGGTTTGTTATGAACATCGTTATATATTTGTTTTTGTACGTCTAGATAAATGTGTTTAATTTTATTATTAGATGAAATGAACTGTGCTAAAACGTTATATGTAACGCAATGAAAGTGTTCGTCAAATGTGCGTATGTCTAGATGCAAACTCCATTATATGTTCCAGGCTATAATGTTACTGTGTACGGGCCATGCCTATGTCCTCAGCACGAAACTCGACACAGACTTTCAGTTTTTACAACTGTGGTGTTCAACTGAACGTTGTTAACTGTACTTGTATAATTGTGTTAAAACGGCTGAAACTCTGTGTCGATAAACCAACAAACATAAGTTCGCTTTTAGGTGAATACACGGAGCTATTGTTTTGTTTATTTGTTTTTATTTGGTGTAACAAGATTTTGAGTGCCCCGACCCGCCCTAAGCCGCGTTTTTTATGGTCCATATTATTTGTAAACAAGCTTTTCAAACCCGTTTTCTGAACGCTATGTTCCTCACATAACTGTTCCTCTATTATCTTCCACATTCATAACCAACGATGAAAATAACTTTAGTCAAACAACTTTATTTAAAAAAGGTGATGATTTTTATTATTTTGTACGTTTAGTTATCTAAAGCTCATGTAAATAACGTACTTTGAAACGTAATTTGCACAATAAGGAGAAATATGGAATACGAAGACTTTCTGTTTATAATTTTATCTTTTTCAATGAATAAACCTAATATTAACACATCAACGTCAATATCAGTAAATGTATTACAGGATAACAAGTTGGGAGACATATGTTTCTCGTTGCGTTATGTACCGACTGCTGGGAAACTGACCGTGGTTATATTGGAGGCCAAGAACCTGAAGAAAATGGATGTCGGTGGACTTTCAGGTAAAACTTCCGTGCACTTACAACTAGCGTTAACTCAAACACTGAAACTAACCCCTATACTTGTATCCACAGGAGATGTATATGTTTGTCTATGTGACTTCTAGGTACTCTGTCTAGGTACTTTGTCTAGGTATATTGTTTAATTTTTAAATGTAACAGACAGTTTTCATTTAGATAACATTGAAATGCATGCTTTGTTTTTTTTAATTTTACGAAGTATGTGTAACTTTCGAAGGTAAGTTATCAGGGTTTCAGTTTACAGGATTTTAGATATCAAAATCATTTACAATGATTTTAAGATTACCAGTTTTAATTATTATTTTGAGTCGCACTGTACATATATTTTTAACTTTTATTTCTTATATATTACATAACTAGTTAGGTTTCTTATTTTTCCTGAAATTACAAGCTTTATTATTTTTTATATTGATTGAAACTGTACGCAATAATGTAATTACCGCTGTCATATTTTACTTTACCATTTTGACTATTTTAGATATGTATCCAACGCTAGGTAAGTTAAGTACTAATTCGAGATGTTTATTATTTTCATATCCTGCGCCTGTGCCGCACAACAGATCCGTACGTAAAGATAGCACTCATGCAAAACGGCAAACGTCTCAAGAAGAAGAAAACGAGCATCAAGAAATGCACACTGAATCCCTATTACAACGAGTCATTTACTTTTGAAGTACCATTCGAACAAATACAGGTGCGAGCCGAGATTTATGCAAAATTCGATGTTCTGCGCACGGCTTGGACAACAAAAATGAAGAATGCCTCGACACTTGTCGATATGTGTTCCTTTGTTGCTAAATCGAGCCTTCTTCGTTCAATATTGTCTGTACTGTGCGCGATTTGATGTTGTGTACTTATTGTTGTCAGTATACATTGGCCGTAGGCACACCACTTGCATCCATACCGATCCTCTCCATGATAATTTAGACATTTTTTATTTAATTATTCAAACTAAAACCCAAAGAACGATACAAAGTCCTAAAACCGTGACCTGCTTCTATGTTTATTTGACGATGTTATCTGTATCATGTCCATATGAAAATTTGTAGTTAGAAAAAAATAGTTCCTACGACTTTTGGTTTTATTTAATTTGGTTGTTAGATGTCTGATGTAGTAAGATCCTTTTGATGTGATTGGCTATTTCTTTTAAGGCTTCTTCATTTCTCTTTCCTCGTGTATTTTCCGACTTCCTGAGCTCCTGTGTTATATCGGCTAAAGTTTAAAACTTGGAGTCGTTTGTGGTAAAATGCTGATCTTTACCGGCGACTGTGGTGTTCCTGATGAAGATTTCCATTTTTGGACACCGACTATGAGTTGTAGACTTCAGTCGATATATTTTCCATTCCTTAAAGCGAAGTGGTGTTTAACAATCTCCCCTCGTGACTGCATTGCAATTTGGTGACTTCAAATTGTAATTACTTATGGTTTAAGGAATCCAGTCCCTCGTATTCTTCTGCAACTCTTTACAGTTCTATATTCTGTCACTGTAGTGCTTGAATTTCATTATATTTGTTTACAACAAAGGTATGTATCCCGACCGCTGTAGTTAGTGCTAGAACATGCTTTACTTCATCAGTGCTCTTTGCATGATATTGTATTAAATCAGGGCTTTTGTCTCAACATGGTGTAAAAATCAACATGGTCATTAATACTCAATATCAATACAATTGGTCAAACATTAGTGGTGTAGGTAATTTACTTATTTTCAGCATCAACTTTTAAGGCTATTTAGATATTGAAATCTTCTCATTCACATACTTTAGACAAATCACTGAGCAGCAAAATATTTTCTCATTATGATTCAATATATCTGCTTCGGACTTCATTACTACCAAAATAGTCGTAATAAATAAAATCACAGCACTATATTCACTAACATACCTACTAATCATCCTAATCTATCTTCAGCACAATCTTCTATTGGTATACTCATATACTGGTACATCAGATGCGTATGTCATGACCAAGTTTGACTTCATCAGACTGCGTGTTCAAGGTAACTAAAGAGTATTTTGTGCTTCAGAAAGTGAATCTAGTGATAACGGTGGTCGACTACGACCGCATCGGTACATCTGAGCCGATCGGGAAGGTGGTGCTGGGGTACAACGCGTCTGGCACTGAGCTGCGCCACTGGTCCGACATGCTGGCCAGCCCTCGGCGCCCCATCGCGCAGTGGCACACACTCAAGGATCCGGAAGACGGAGAGAAGAAGGATTAAACATGAGGAAGTTGGTACGTTATTGGGGTGTTGTGCGGGTGGTCAGATATGCATGTAAATAGAAGTAATTCTGTCTTCCCTTTTCACGGCTAATAGGATCCGAATTGAGAACGAACTTTGAAACTCAGGGAAGGTTAAAGACTTAAAGGCGAATCATTTGTGTAATTTGGAGTATTTTGTGGAAGACTATTTAAAATCGGACTACATTGGAAATTGACAAAAGACGAATAAGCAATACTATAAGATTTTCTTAATATTTCAGAATGCAACGCAGCAATGCAAGAAAGAAGAACATCCAAAGTTTTTATTTGAACTGAACTGGACATTACGTTTATTTAATGCTTTATAAAAAGTTTAAATTAGAATAATTAACTCTGTGATTATTTAAAAATTCAGTCATTATTTTTTCATAACTTGGCATATTGCTGAAGTATTTTCGTTTAGTTAGAGTACGGATAAAACTGGGTTGTTGGTTAAATTTTAAAAAGGTACTATTAAGGCCAGTGTACATCTATTCGGTCTATGTGATTATTAACAATCGACCTATTGCAATGTATCTCTTAACGTTGTTCTTTGCGATCTTCTTTCCCTCTTTTAATACTCGTACGACTACCCGTTAGGCGTCGAACACGAACATACGCGCGTGTGGTAATGTAGAATATAGTTTAGAGATTTATTTTGTATTTCCTTTAAATATTTATCTACTTTATACCCTTAGAATCTGTAGTAAAGTATTTATTTTCCTATCAGAGAATCTTATACCCAAATTAACTTCTTGTTGACTCATTGATATTTACGTTCCGCTTACTCGTTATGTTCAAAGAGACGACGCGTCGTTTTATTTATCAAAAAAAATATTATCTAATGTAAACCTTAATACTAAATCTGTGTAAATAAGTTGAAACCTGTTAAATTTACTACATTCTATTTTACTATCGTATAAGTGTTAAAATATTTATATCCTTTTATTATTACGTAAATTGTGTTCCTCTTAGGAAGAAAACGTTTTGAAACTAGGACCTATATTTTGTAGAACTTTAAATTGATTGAACTGTGTATTTTTCTTTATTCTTTTTAGGAGGAACATTAGGCCTATTGTCTAGGTACCTTGATAACTTTATTTATAATTTTAGCATGACAATTTAATACGTGTTTGTCCATTATCCGTATGGAGTTTGTAGTTGACTACAATTATACGTTTTGATTTAGTTAATTTTAGTAATGGACACTGGTTTCGTTACTCTCGATAGGCGTTATTGAAACTAGTCAAACAATACAAAGACTATACTTAAGAAACAAACGATAATTATCATTATTTTAACGAACTTCATTTCATACTGAAGTATTAATCACGACACGTAAAGCTGTTTATGCATTGTGTCATTAACTTGATTGCCTACAGTAGTTGAATTAGTGTCCAACATCTTGATTAATAACTAATAAATAATTTATAAATCTAGCTATCGCTTAACTGTTGTTGATCTCAAAAAGTATGTGTTATTATGTATATAAATAATGTAATCACATGTTAAAGTTCACGATCACGTAATATGTATATCTACGTTTAGAGAATCGGGCTTCATGTAATATTAGAGATGCACCAACACGGATACATATAGGAATAGTATTGTGGTTCAAGTACATACTGTCTAACAATAAAGTTATTAATGTAATTATAGGTATAAATACATTATGGTTATGTATCACAACAGATTCATATTCAGAGAATAACGGTAACAAACATTCATTTCTAGCCTCCCTAAAATAGCGTCGGGTATCAATTGCGACAAGAAAAAATATGGTAAATACTATGTGTTGGATAAAATTTGCACTAATCAACACACAGTATTTTGTCATATCATGTCAGTCACATATGCTACATCGTTGTACTATGGATGGGTCAGTTGAGTCAAGAACGAGTCAAGAACGATAAAAACATTCGATAAAGTTCAGATTACCTTTAATAACAAAGGACAACAAAGATTAATGTGTGACAATCAATACGTGGACTGCAAAATTAAGTCAATAGAAGTTACATTGTTGCGTGAACATTCAAACAAAATAAACGTTTAATTTTGTGCTAATAACTGACTTAGACGTATGTTTAGCTTGAAGAGAACGCTAGCAAGTTTTCTTCTATCACTTATTCTGCAAGCCGTTACCGTTATGCAGACGAAAGCGGATGTACATGCGGATTTCGCGGAAATCTTCGGATATCTCGCGAATATGTTTGGATATATGTTCGGTTACATTCGGATACATTGTCGATATGTTCAATAATCGATTATATCCAGGTATATTGTTATGTTCGCATGTATTATGGATATGTTCACAGAACGGATATGAATCTGTTGTACAAAACAACTTACAATTTCGGGTCGTAAAGGTTGAGCGATCGAGCCTCAGTAGGATTGACAATATAGACATTCCAAAGCTATTTATTATAACCGTTTTGTATTAATTAATTAATATAAAGCCACGAAGTATGTGAATAATCGCTAGTATAAAAGTAACGTTATTACGTATACATTGAATATTTCTCGCAATACCTACGTGTCCGAAAACTTACAACGACGCAGGCAGTGTAATGTAATGGCACAAATTGTAACAATAACTTCAAATAATTTCAATAATTAGTAAATAAAATTTTAATAAAGATAATATTATTCCTTTGTGTGCTTCCAGTTGTTATGTTTACAAAATCTCAAGTCATAATTTTATATTCAACAATTTGTATCTAATAGAATAATGAAATGTTAACCTCTTCTTTAATATTTATAGAGTAACTCTTATAAACGCAATAAAAGTATCGTTATTATACAATGTGCCATTAACAAGTTTCAATGATAACAAAAGAAGATCTTAAAGACATTAATTAGGTTTTCTGGCTTTAAAACGAGGCGATTTTGTATAACAATTGACCAAGACACTGTAGGTGGTTGTAGGAACTACATTATATTACATATATTGTATTCCAGTTTTAAATGTCACTTCAAGTGTTAATGTCATTTGGCGCTCTGCATATCATATAGAGCGGGCGTCGGATGTGTTGTGCTGTTGTAATTATTGCTGTTTGTTACAAACTACTTGCTAATATTAGATTAAACATATAACATACCATGTAATCGATTGTTTTCAAAGTAGTCAGTCACAAGCAATGCAGGGTTTATCGGTATGAACTATCATTGCCATCTCTTGCACCGAAGTAAACCATAGTTTCTTTCAAACATTATCATAGACTTTAATGTATATACCTATCTCTGATTATTATCTAAATATCATATCACTTGCCATATAAATAAAAGTCATTATTCATTTTATGTTAATGTTTAATAACATTTTGTTTAGAAATGTTAGATATTTTTATGTTATAATAACACTTATTTTAATTTGAATAGAGTTTATTATAGTAAATGAATTATGTAAACTATAAAGAATGTCTATAATACATTAATTACATAGACTGTAGTGTTTTATTATTCACTTCTGTTCAGGGGTGAAAGTACCTATTAAATTCATATAATATGTATATAAGACCATTGTCTCCATATTTACCTAAATTGTATCATTTCTATCAGTTTAGGTATCACATTATAATCAATGTAGAATTCTTATGTCTACATTACTATGTAGGTACAAAAACTATGTACACTTGCTTACAAATTTATAGATTTCTCATATTTAACAATATGTACTACCAATATGTACAGTTATGTACTCAGACAATAAAATATGTAAATATCACTTAACTGTCATCATAATACCTCCTTTTCATGGCTCTATATTTCTTCAATTTATATAGGGCTTCTATTTCCTTAACAACAAATTCTCCATGTTTTACCATAGTTCCTATTTTCTGAGGATCGGTTTCTTCACTGTTTTTGGTAAACACTTTGTATAATCTTTTCCTGAAGAGATCGTAGCCTTGAGGCCAATCTCTGCCTAGGAACAGCAGCTAAAATAATAAATAAGGTAGGTAAGTGAGTAAGTATTAGAAATCCTGAATCCTGTTCGTTAGTTAAGTAGAAAAGTTAAGTCAATGGAAGTAAGTATAGTATAATACACTTGAGTATATATTCAATGAAACTCACAGCTGTTTCATAAGCAGATCGTAAATGTGCAAATATTATTCAAGATCTTGATCTCATTGGATTGGCAAATGCTGATGATAAAATGATCATCGACGTAACAGAAAATAACAGAATGTGGCTAGGCTTACCGTCTTATATAAATTAAGAACCGCCTGTCTATGTGGATTCGACATTGTATACTTATTACTCACTTAATCTTGCATAAAAACAAGGGTCATAGTCCACTTGCCACTGACAGGTCAATGCATTGAAACCTGGAATCAGGTGATGAATTTTGATATTTTAATTATATCAGCGGAAATTTAATTTGAGGATAACTGTCAATTTATTAGCAAGTTAAGGAGGATACGTAACATTTAAAAGCTCGAGAGATTTTTTATACTATAATCGAAATTTCCTATCAATAACACAACAAAAGTCAGCTGATTAAACAACACAACAAATGCATAAAAATATTGAATTGAACAAAACTAAAAAATGTCACTGTCAATGTCAAGCTGTCAACATGTCTATGTCACAAATCAAAGATAGTCAAACACATTCTTTTTTACTCCATTCCAATTAACAATTTAGTTATGTACATATAAAAACATAATAAACTGATAATGTTTAAAATTTTGTAATATTTTTAATGGATCTTCGTATGATGGAGATATGTATTCTCAGTGATTCAACTAAAGCTTTGATTAGTAAATAATGCCCTTGACCGGAAAAAAGATCATAGATAATATAAGAAAAACGTGGAATTCGCGGGAACTCTAAAAAACATAAATGTCAAGTCAATATTGTTTCATAGCAACGATGAAAACAAAGAATTTAATTTGTTTGATTGTGGTTGATTAAACAGATGTTAGAGTATATTATTTTCTTATTATGTTATAAGAATACCTTTTCTGGTAATTAACCATTTAAATAATGGCGGATGACGGTAACAAGGAACTAGGTAAGTACTAAAAAAGTAAATAAAATAAGTCATTGATGCTACGTTTTTCACTTCATTGATGATCGGCCGGGATCAAAATGTTGATTTCGAATTAATGTTCGCTTAAAACACTAAATGAAAAGGCAGCAAGATGTCCCAGATATTCCATTCGTCATTATTATTTTGTCCAACAAATTTTGATCGAATCCAAATAAAAGACTAAATGCGCTTTCCCTTGTAGAGGGTGAGGAAGAAGAGATTAAAGAGGCGCCGCCGCCGCCACCTGAAGAGGTAGTTGAGGAGGAGGTCGAAGAGGAGTCGATCCTCACGGAATACGACGCCGACGAGTTCATATCGGGAGCTGTCAATAGTAAAGATTCCACGTTACCCTTGGACTTGTTTGAATTTGAGTATCCTTTGTAAATAATGCTGCTTATGTAGGTATAAAACAACGTTGTAAGAAAATTACTTATTTACGAAGAATGATAAAAAAGTCTTCCTATCTAAAAAAAATCACCTTAGAAAATAACGTCCCGGCGCTATCTACCGCTAGTAGACTAATAAACTTAAAGCGCTATTAGTATTGCTTATATTAGGTTAAGTACCTACCAATGTATTTCGCTACATAAAGTGCCTTCTTAGAAATCTATAGCTTCCTTACAAACTAACACCAGACACTCATTCGGCTACAATTGCCACAAATATTTCAACTTATGCGCGTGCGACGAATCCGTGGTTTGCTTCGCGGCGGGTAGTATTATTACATTCATGGACGTCAATACAAGACAGACTTGGTTTCGACGATCTACTACGGGCGGGTCTATTGGAGCTTTGACTGTATGTACCTTTTCAAATTTATGGGTCTTACACAGATATTTGTCCTGAGGAGATAATTGTAACTAAGGACATGCGTTATCATCTGCTGTTAATCTTTCCAGCAGCAGTTATAGAGTTTATAATAATCGTATCTAGATGGCATAGCTTTCTCGTAGCATAATTTCATCTTGTCTTAATTTTATAACACATTGTTGACAACAAAAACCAGTAGAAAGAAAGAAAATACATAGGTGCCTAATTAGATATGTCAGCCAACATCGAACGTTGAATGTAATAATTATTTAGAACTTTTGGAAAAAAAGAAATTCCATTCTGGCGACGCCAGTTAATTACTCTCTGACCAGTCTTACAGAAAGGATCCGAACTATCGTATAGCAATCGCGGAAGGGCGTGAGAGCAATATAGAGCCTCTGATCATTTTGTACACGTGGCCACAAATGGAGATTGATGCGGTGCTCAGAGACGGGACTACGAACGCTTATTCTATACTGGACTTTAGGTAAGTAACTGGTCTTGTCAAGGCAAGCATATCGAAATGCTTGTCTCGGATATTCCTATCAAACCCATGAGCTGAAGATATCGTTCGTAACCTATTTTTGAACACTTTTGGTTAACTGATGGGAAGATGTCTTATTTATACGGTCCTCTTCGTTGTATGGTTGGCACAAGTGTGTTTAGACTAATAGTGATATTGTATGGTTGGATTGGTTGGTAATAAGTGTTTTGAATAATACGCTTAAGTACGCGCGTTCGCCCCAGTACATCGCCACGCCAACTCCATGACAGCCTTTTCACAAGTGCATATGACGTCATGTGATGTAATACTGCGATACTTACATACCTAGTGTTGTATAGGTTTGACTTCATCAGCAATTTAAGTTCCTATTTCACCTAAAATAACTGTGGTTTTCAGCCCTGACGGAGAACTTTTAGCTTCTGTAGGGAAAGAGCCTGATTATAATCTAACTATTTGGACGTGGAAAAAGCACAGGATTCTATTGCGGACAAGTGCTTTTACTTTCGACGTCAACGCTGTTATGTTCTCGCCTTATTGTCCGGGACAACTTACTACTGCTGGTGAGATAGAGAATAGATGAAGAAAAGATGTAGCAATTAATGTTTTCTACTCAAAAGTTAAATCTGTTGTTCGGTGCATAATGTTGATCTTGTAAGAGGTTACGTCGTACGATTCTATTAATTCTAAACTATTTACGAAGTCAATACCCACGATTTTATTCTAATATTACAATAAAACAAGATAGGCTAGGTTTTTTGTTTGTTCAAACGCGCTAATTTCAGAAACTTTGAGCACCCTGAAAGTTTTTCCAAATATATTAGTTCACACGGTGATGTGTGATTTCAGGCGCTGCACACATAAAATTTTGGAAAATGGCCCAAACTTTTACTGGATTAAAATTGAAAGGCGAGCTCGGCCGATTTGGTAAAACTGAAATCTGCGATGTTCTTGGCGTGTATCCAATGCCTGATGAAAAGGTTTGGGTTTTAATATTTCGCTGGCAACAAGCGATTTCAATTACTTAGATATTATTCAAAACTGAAAATAGGGTAGTTCAGTAATAGGTTCCGAAATTTCCTCAATGTTATTTTTATATTTCAGGTGTTGTCAGGTTGTGAATGGGGTAACGTATTGGTTTGGGAAGCTGGCCTAGTCAAGTGTGAGGTGACCCAACGTGGAAGAAAAACTTGTCATAAAGCGCCAGTGGTAAGTAGTCTCTTCCCAAGAATAAAACGTTTTAACACTCATATTTGCTTATATACTTATACTGTCCATATTTGTGTGCTTCTGAAAACGTCCAAAACTGTTCTCTAACTTTTTCTAACAAATCTAATTTTACGATGATTCCATTACTCAAAGATAGAAAATAACTTACTAGCACAACTTAGTTACTTCACAGTTGGGAAAGGCAGACGTTATAACAATTTTTCTTTTACTTTTTCTGAAAAATACAAGCCTTGCACCCATACGATCGAAAATAACTTATTCCCTTTCGTGAAAAGCCCTTAGGCGGTCTTAAAACTTCGACACCTGAGTTGATCGCTACTCCAACTTACTTCCGATATCGTGAAATGGTACCATAACCTAACGTTGAGTACGTTTTTACAGATCCAATTCATGCTAAGTCCCGCGGGCGACGAGGTGACTACGATAGCCCGCGACGGCTGCGTGCGCGCGTGGTACTGGGACACGGTGGACCAGGCCGACCCGCCCGAAGACGATCCTTATGTGGAGCTCAACCCGGTCGCCGAGACTTGCGTGAGTCTACTAATTCAACCAGTATCTTCTTACATATAAAACAAAATCTCTGAAGCTGTCTACCGGAATGTTGTTGTTTTTCTTAATATCTAGGTTCTTAACGGATTTTCATGCCAAAATTCCAACAGGAACGGACACAACGCAGGTAAAACTGCGAGACGTTACTAGTTTTATAATATTTAAATTAATCTGTCCTAAATATGTGCAAACCTATTTGTAGGTTATACACTACAAACTAAAATTGCACATATTTATGTGCAATTTTAGTTTTCATAATCTCAATAGTTTTTCTATTGTTTAGCCCGATTTTAGCAAGGTTTCCAGTGGCCATAATTGAAAAAAATTGTGGACTGCATTAGTGACTATTGTTCATCTTCACTGAAATTAACATGTTCGTATCCTTTTCAGGTACCAGGATGTCAAATTATGTGTTTGAAACATCAGAAAGAGATGTTTTGGTATGCTCAGGTACAGTAATATCTTTATTGACAAGCCCGTTGGCACAGTGGCAGTGAGAGCGCTTACTGTGTCGGGGGTTGCGGGTTCGATTCCCGCCCGGAGTCAACAATATGTGCAGACATAGTTGTTGGCGACGACGTCTGGGTGTCAATTATATATCATTATAAAGTATTTGTGTATGTATAATATGTAGTAGTATCAGTTAATTAGATTCCATAACACAAGCTTAGAGCTTACTTTGGGTTTAATTAACCGTGAGTGAATTTGTCCAAGTATTTATTTATTTATTTATTTATTTATTGTTCAGTAATTTCAAGAGAATGTTAAGCACTTTAGGCCTATAATACAATACAAAATTTGAAAATTCTTATAAGTCTTGGGCACTAACATTTTCATAGTGCGTACATTATATACCATATAATATCCGTCAAGTTTACCAACGGATCTACTATTTCTTCAAAATCAGGATGGCAACGGTGGTCTATGGGTAGCAGAACTAGAAATAGACAAACTGGAATGCAACCATCGTAAAGTGATGACCACTCACGCGGGGGCGGTAGTCGCCGTGGCTCCATTGAGGACATACCCTATCCTGATATCGATGGGGGAAGATGGTGCTTTGATGGCGTATAGCACTGAAAATCATTCACTTTTGGCCAGATATACGTTTCCTACTGCTGTGTCGTGCTTCTTTTATCCGCCTGTTGATGTAAGTGATTTTGATCTTATGATATTATGTTTCGGAAAATTTGACTTCAAAGCTCAGAAACAAGTTTACGTCGGGCGAAGCATTTCGGATTCTCCTTGTTCATATTTCTGGTCAATAAGTTTCCTTATCAGTCTGTGTGACAGTTACCATTATTTGTTTCTTCTATAGAGAAAAATAATTAAGTGACGAGGTCAGAATGGAATATGTTTGTTTAGTAAACGTATTCACACGGGATTGTTCGCGGTAGAAAGTTTATAATAAAGCAAGTAATAACTTACTTTTGGTTTCCCGACGTTTCGAGAGGAAACTCACCCGCGACCACGAGGGGTGCAATCCGGTGCAATCGAAAAAACCCGTGTGAATACGTTTACTTTGTGTACAAATCGCGTAAGTTTAAAAAAGACTATTTATTATTATTTATTTAAACGGGAACTTACGTACGAACGAAACTACTGTCGAGTGTGCAGTGCGGGGAGAGACGCTGTCGCGAGCGCTTCACCCCCCTCCTGATGAAGGTCACCGCATGTGACCGAAACGTGTTGAGGAACTCCCGACAGTAGTTTCGTTCGTACGTAAGTTCCCGTTTAAATAAATAATAATGACATTAACGTACGTTTCAATTAATAGTAAAAAGACTATTTATGTTTGTTAGTCATATACTCTCTCTTATATCGTGATACCATACTCGATCAATGTATCATTTCCTTGGAAAGGTGGACGAAACGTCTTGTATAGTAATGCTGGGTTTCTCGGACGGTATCATGAGGACGCTGCTGCTGCATCCTGAACGACTCGTCACTAGCTCGGGGCCTATTGACATACGCATCCATTCGGCTCTGACTATACACAGCGATGATTCAGTGCATGCTGATGCTTTGGATCTTATTTCGGTAAGGTTTAAGGATATAAATTACTTGGGATATGAGAGACTTGTGGGTACTAAAAAGTAGATGGAATCTGACAAATATTTTTTTTGGATGCCCTTGAATTATGTGGAAGGATAATTTACGTTTAGTCCTGCACTTAAATAGTATTTAAAGAGTAGAAGAAGATGTCAAAGTCAAATATTTTTATTCAGTTTTGGCCCCATAGAGGCTCTTTTGAACGTACGATGACTGTATAACCTTTAGAATCAAACGTTAATTTTCAGGTATTAAAACCCCATTCAAAACGGATCAATCAGATATCTATCAACGAACAGAGAACGTTATTAGTAACCTGTGGCGAAGATACTACGATATTCATTTATAAACTGAATCCTGGCACACCGTTTACTTTGGACAGGATGGGTTTCATTGAAACTCCGAATAATATTGCTTTCATGGCTTGGAAACCGGAAGAGGTAAGCTTTCCAAAATTTAACCATTTTGTAAATTAGGTACATATTTTTTTAATTATTACTAGTTTAGTTTACACTATTTCTTAATCTGTTTTTGCGTTATTTACGCTGACATTTTCAAAATTCATTTCACTGTTTTTCGGACCAAAAGACAACATTTTGCTCGTTTCGTCCCAATAATTAGATTTGTGTTGTGTCTATCATTTCTTTTAAACTGTATAAATTGCATCTATGTCTTTCCTAGGAACGCGTCATATTACTTTGTGGACAAGTTGGATTTATTATGGAAGCAGTATTGCCAGAAGTTCCCATGCGAAAGTATACTGACATAACAACATTCCGACTGGATTTTACTTCATATACAGAAATATTAGTCAAAAAACACTTGTAAGATTTAAAAATAAATTATAATAAACTAGCCGCGCACCGCGGTGTTACCTGCGTTGTACCTGTTCCCACAGGAATTTGGAGATAAATGTATCCCATATGTTATTCCGATGTATAACCTATATTACTGTAAAGTTTTATCCAAATCCGTCCTGTGGTTTTTGCGTGAAAGAGTAACAAACATACATCGATACATCGATCCTCACAAACTTTCGCATTTTTAATATTAGTTGGATTAGCAGGATATTGCTACAACATTACGGTTATGCCATGTTCTCAAAGATCTCGGTTACGGGTTCAATTTCCAAAACCAGCAAAGCAAGTCTGTTAGTTCTCTTTACATATAGCTGAGTCACGTGATCTACCCGCATTAGGTGTTAATAACTTCCGATCCTACTCACTGTACTGAAATCTTCAGTCTTCTTCTTCACCGAGTGGATGGTCAACCTGACCAATCCTGGTGTCAGAGTTATTGAGCCGCCAAAGGCCTCTGACATGGCTCATGTAACTACTATCCGTGGAAAGTAACCGGGACCGAACGGCTTAACGTGCCCTCCGAAGCACGGAATCATCTTACTTTTCAGGCAATCAGGTGATTCAGCCTGCAATGCCCTAACCAAACTGAGGACAGTCTCACAAAGAGATTTTTGTGAGATATTGTTGTCCCCACCGGGAATCGAACCCGGATCGTGAGCCGAGCGCTCAAAACACAAGACCACGGAGGCTGTCAATCTTCAGTGAAAGAGTATTTGAATTGTTGTTGAATATTTTTAACCGACTTTAAAAAGGAAGAGGTCACCAACTCGTAGGCACATTTTTTATTCTTACCTAATAGCTGACAAGATCCACTAAGTACTAACAAAATATTCACTTCGAACAGCATGCGTTATAGACCGTTTCCTACGGAAGAGGATCTGGCTAGTATTGATGAAGAAGCGCTCAAGGCTCAAGGGGAAGCCAAAGATGACGAAGATGAAGAGGAGCAGTGGTTGGGGGAAATTGAATTGAGTGAGTTTGGGCTGAAGTACTTCATCAATTTAAAAAAGGAATGTTAGAGTTGAGTTCACAAAATTCCTAATTACGAGTCGAGTCTACAAAAAATGCACTGTTTGGGCTAAGTACCTGAACTTTCTTGCAGCGAAAAAAAACAGTTATACGTTAATTAATATAGGATAATTGTGTCCAGTGGAGAGTGAGAGCATGCTGGGCACCACGATAACGTGGGCGCAGTACTGCGACGATGGCATCTGGGTGGTGCAGCGCGGCACGGGCTCGCTGCTGCTCGTGCGGCCCGGCGGCAACAAGATATACAAGTACGGGCCCTTCCCGAACTCCTGGTGCGACGACATCACGGCGCTGCAGTTTGTGTGAGTACGACGGATATAGGACACATTCATCTGGGTGGTGCAGCGCGGCACGGGCTCGCTGCTGCTCGTGTGGCCCGGCGGCAACAAGATATACAAGTACGGGCCCTTCCCGAACTCCTGGTGCGACGACATCACGGCGCTGCAGTTTGTGTGAGTACGACGGATATAGGACACATTCATCTGGGTGGTGCAGCGCGGCACGGGCTCGCTGCTGCTCGTGCGGCCCGGCGGCAACAAGATATACAAGTACGGGCCCTTCCCGAACTCCTGGTGCGACGACATCACGGCGCTGCAGTTTGTGTGAGTACGACGGATATAGGACACATTCATCTGGGTGGTGCAGCGCGGCACGGGCTCGCTGCTGCTCGTGCGGCCCGGCGGCAACAAGATATACAAGTACGGGCCCTTCCCGCACTCCTGGTGCGACGACATCACGGCGCTGCAGTTTGTGTGAGTACGACGGATATAGGACACATTCATCCTACTCCGTCCTCCCATCCTCCTCACTGTACTGATATCTTCAGGGATGAGAGGCCTTTGGCTAGCAGTGGGACATTATAGGCTTATACATTTTTTGAAGACTATTTTCACTTGCCATATAGCAATTGTAAAAATATATCATGTTTTATTAGTTTTCTATTATAAATATGTACTTATGGAAAAGTTTCATGACTATCACGTGAATGATAATGCATCAATAGTATCATGAGTCATGACAATACTTTCTACTTTTCCATAAATTTTTCAGGTAGGAAACTAATAAAATGGGTCATTACTAATTAGCTAATGCACTCGCAATATACTCACACCAACTGAAACCAGTCATGACTTATGATATGACTGTCATAAAAATATGACGTTTCATAAAACAATAAATAGATGAAAGTGTCTTCCAACATGATTCGCAATGCTGAGTTTACCTACAATGCTGCAACGTTATCCTTCGGTACACTCGGTATCCCTCAATTTTATTATTGTTTTTATGCACGTGAGTAGGCAATTTTATGTTGTTCATCATGTTGGCCATCATTATGTTGTTCCATTATATCACCTTGTATTAAGTATGTAAACCCGAAAGTACTAATGTTAGCTATTTAATATTTGTTTGCAAAGCTGCGAGAACCGTTATCTCATTATTGGTACTAATACGGGATACGTAAAAGTTTACCGAATGCCTACTGAAGAAGAAGATAATCCTGATGCGCATTACACGACATGGATGACGGCCATGCAGAAACTTCTTAAGAAGCTCAAGGGCAGAAAATTGGCAAAAGAGGAGGTTAATATGGTTCTTTTATTTAAATACTAACTATTCTACATAGCCAGGAAGAGAGAGAGTGAGAGCTGTTCCCGATCCTGTGTAAATTCTTTGGAAAGTTTTGGTTATGCGTTAAAGAGTCACAAAAGTTTCTTACATAAAAACCTTCACATTTGTATTACTACTTAGATGACTATTTAGTCTCACTATCTTCCATTATATAAATAGTAAGTTATTTATGTGTAACAATGTCCATAATATTTTTCAGCTCCAACCAATTCCACGTTTGGATTTCATTGATAATTACTACTTACCGATGCACGACAAATATACTGGCGCCATCACATGTTTAGCATTTAGCGCCGATGGGAAGTAAGAATGAATTCGTTCCTTTCTTTCTTATTCTATTTTATTAAAATATGCCAGATGAAGGTAAAACCCAATCTCCTAGACGTATCGGTAATGGAAAAGAATACAAAATTTCATCGAAATGAAATGACTTATGACAAATTAAAAGTTCACCGTATTTGAGCTTCAGTTATAACCTTAGATATTTCAAAAATTTCTTATCAAAACGATCCCTTTACAGGAGTTTATACACATGTGGCGCTGATGGAAACATCTTTTCGTATACAATCAATTTCGAAGAACCGTTCTTCCCGATTGAAAAGGTCCCTAAGATAGAAGAAATGCCGGTAAGTATGTCAATAAAATATGAGAAAAACTTCCTGCTTATGATATTACTATAAAGTTTGGATTTGAGATACGTCTAAAATTTTTAATGAATTATTTTGCTCTCAATTATATGAATTCAGGCGTACCTAATCTTCTTGGTGAAGCATCCGTATTTATCCCAGAGGTTTGAATAATAAAGTTTGGATTATTTTCTTCTCTGTAGAAAGTAGAAAAAGCTAAAGAGCCGAGTACCATAGATGGGGAGGTGATGTCACACGAGCAACTCAAACAAAAGGAGGAATACGATAAAATGATGGCTATAGCGAATGCGCACAAGAAGCGGGTCCGTGAACAGCTATCTGACATTACTACGGAATATAATAAAGTTATTAAAGCGTACGTATTCTATTCCAAAATATTGAAAATTAAATAGAAGTGCAAAAGAAAAAGATTGAGTTGTTGAAAGTTGATATGGCTTGAACCTAACTTGCAGTCAGATAATAATGAACTGAAAATATGAAGTCATCTACTAAATTAGTTGTAATAGTCCTATAACAAAACTATACGGTACAATAACGTGCGATATTTCTTTCCTCAATATGTGGGAATAATCACCTGGTTTCGGATCTTGTCAGTTAACGGTAATAATGCCAGTAAGTCAATCATTACGGCAATAGCCAGTGACAGATATGATACTCTACAATCAACAGAAACAACTTGGGAACAGTTTGGGAGTCAACGGTTTTGTAAATTAGATTAAGTTTTGAGGAATAAATGATCTATTACTATTAAAAAAAAACTACTATCTCCCTCCAGCCCCGCTGGCACAACGAATATCATAGAAGACGACAAATCATGATATAAAAAATACTGCGAGTTTAATGGTGATACATTGATGGAAAACTCGAATTTTAAATTTTAATATCCTTCCATTCCACTTACCACTTACCAGGCACATTAACTTTATATATACTTGCCATCTTCTCAGGAACAAATTACTCCCAGTGTCCCAACAAATAGATGTGACTCTCGACCCTCGTCCTCTAGTAGTTCAAGAGACGGAACTGGAAGAAGCCATGGCGCTTACTAAAAGGAAACTAGCTCATCAAGTAGAGGCATCTGACTTAGGGCTGCATAAGATGTACTACAGGAATATTATACAGCTTGATGTGTTTCCCTTCGTTTTGAAGGCGATCAGGTAAGTGATGGTTCCGAATATGGGAAATTTAGTAATTTTGTTTTAAAGCTTGTTCCCACTTGTGTGTTATTGAGCATGGATTGTAATAGAACGTCCAAGTGGTAGTAAAAAAGTCGATTATAAGGGACAGGTCTTAGTATAACTATTGCCTTTTGGATATTTATCAGATCATATTATTTTTACCTCCTTTTCTTTTTACAACAGGGATCCCAATGTCATGATAAGACCGCTTCGTCAAAAAAATCTATCGCAGGAATTCTTAGATCAGCTCGAAGAAGTTTATCGGCAAATGGCTGAAGCTGCTTTAAGGGGAAGGTAAGAATTATAATATTTAGAGAGGTAAGAATTATAATATAAAATTTAGGTACTAATGTCATAAATATCTTCCTATAACATGCTTCCGGTAGGGATATGAATCTATTGGAATTAGCAGAAGAGGAACTGAAGTAAGTCTTAGTCTTCGATCATTTAAGTGATACTGTTTGTTTTGTGTTACATTTATTTTAAAAAATAGGTCACCTCTTTTTTGGCACACATTTACCGAAAGCTGCTCCACCCAGACAAATAAAATATTTCTCAAATGCATGCGTCTTTTTATCTTCAGTTTACTGGCTTGCAAGCTTCGCCCTTTTATTAGCATGTATTATTGTGCCCTAGACTTGTTTTCCACAGCTCGGGCCGGTAGAGTCAAATCGGCAGTATTTGCCTAATGACAAAGCTGACCTGAAGCAATTATTACACTTGTTTGGTTCCAATGCAGAACACTTGCTCTTAGTGTGCTGAACACTTGCTCTCTCGCTCCATAGTTAAATTAAAGAGCGAATAAGGAATATTTTCGCGATCGTTCAGAATACTGTGTGAAAACGCACTTATGAAGTGACATACTTGGCTGTCCTTACAATGTTCCTTATTCCAATGACTAGGCGAACAGAGTCGACCGTCCGTAAGATCGGCGCTCGCAAGATGTCGTGGGGGCCGCCGAGAGTGGCTTCCTTCCTGCTGGGCCTGCCACCGCGGCCGCCGCATCCACTGAAGAAGGCACTGCGGAACTACCACCAAAGACTCTATCGACACCACACGCAGTTCATAGAGGTACTGTTATGTACTGTGCCTGTGACGCAGTTATAGTGTACAATACAGTAACAATCTCCAGAAACCTATTGTTCACTGATTAAGTCTAATTTTATTCCCATATGACATCTCACGGCTGGGGGTTATTGACAAATAGCACTTGGAACCAAAAATACTTGAGGTTAACATCAGGTACATTGGTTTGTGAGTGGGAATACAGTCAGATTTTTGCCCGAGAATTGGATGATACAGGCATACATTTGGTTCGGACGCAGTCTTGCTTGATATTAACGTTTCTGTGTCACGGACCTTTGAAATTGGATCGTCTGCTGTAAACCTGGATAGCAGAAGACGATCCACGGCTGGAGTTGGCGGCTCAAGCCTACCTTTCTCACAATAAACCCTTAATCCGCCCCTAGTAGTATTTAAGATAGCTGTGGAGTGTGTAGTGGCAGGAGCACCTGTCCCGCAAGCCGGACCCGAACGCGCTGCCGCCCGGCGCCGCCGAGGCGCTGAAGGAGGCCGAGTCCACCATCGGGAACAGGCTGCTCAAGACGCAGCCCGACTACGTGGCGCCGCCGGGCCACAACACGCAGCTGCGCGTCTGCCTCACTAGGAAGGAGGTACACCACACACACTGCGCATCATTCATTCATTTCAAGGTCAACCCTGGTGTCGGACTTATTAGACCGCCTAAAGGCCTCCGACATGGTCTGACGAATGAAATAGGAGGAACTGACTGCCTAACGTGCCTTCCGAAGCACGGTAGCGCTCAGATAAAAATACCAGTATCATATTTTAAAAGAAATAGTATTTTTCATTCTCATTTACTACTATTTTTTCTCAGATATACGAAAACAAACATGCATTTAATCTCAAAGTAGTAGAACTGCGCGATCACAAAGTTCGTCTAGTGGATAAAATGAAACATATCGGGGAGAGGCTCACTGAGATCAGGGTTGAAATACCGCCCAAAATGGTGAAGCATCCTCCGGCCATCCCCGTCATTGAGGATGATCTCGAGTTCCCAGAGAAAAACCTTGAGGTACGAATACTTTAGGTTATAGGACAATTAATTGAACTCGTACGTTGATGTCATTATTATTTGTTCAAACGGGAACTTGAGTACGACCGAGGTTACTGTTGGTTACCTCCGTCGTACGTAAACACCCGTTTGAACAAATAATAATGTAGGATATATAGGCTCTTCCTCATCATTAAACTTAAGAGCTGGGCTCTTGTCGATAGGCTCTTATGTGCCCTGAAATATTGTGATGAAACTAATATGGCTGATTTCTCAACCAAGGACAATTCCTTCTACAGATGGAAAAAAAATAGATTTCTTACTTTTCTTATCTCTCATAAAAAGATCCTCTATAATCTACAAACAATTAATTTATCTTTGATAATTAATGATGTTACTGATGCATTTTATTGATGTAGAGTATAATAATCTATTATACCTATTTCAGTTTAGACAGCATTAATTTTAACATAATCAAACTTTTCATTAAAGTCTCTTTAAAGAAATCTATTCCTAATATCGATTGCAGATAAAACCGGAACCTATAGTCACTAAGTCTGCAGCTGGTAAGAAAAGGGAAACATTAGCGGAATTGAGGAAGTCGACTGTATCATTAGTGTATCCAGTGGCCAGGGTGATGCAGCCACAGGTCACCAGATTTGTGCCCCTCTCCGGTAAGTAAGGGTGTATCATCTATCAGGCTATCTTCATCATCTATAACGTCATCTATCAGACAATCTTCAACATCTACAACGTCAATAAAAGCCATGGCCTCATCAATTAGACGAGTATAGTTATTGCCCATGTTTTTTAAAGAATGGATTGTAAATTCTAAATAATCTTTGAGCCAAAACTAAATTAAAACAATATTTCACATTGAATCAATCGGTTGTGGATCGATGGCTTCAACCGATGGTGGGAGAAATGGGCGATATATACTCTATTTTACCTTGATTGTCCCAAAATGTGGACCAATATCGTCAATTTGCCAGCCGAAGAAAATTGCTCCTGAAGAGGAAAAAGGTTTAGTGATTTAATTTCATTTTTACCCTATCTCTAAACGTTTTTCCTCTAACCGATTAATTTGACCCATTTCAACATCAATCGATATCGTCAATCCACAATCGATCGATTGTGTTCTCTGGACTCTGATATCATTTCCTCTGGAAAATATTTTAGCATCTGTCCTAAATCCACCCCCCCCCCCCCCTTGTTTTCGAAACAACGTTTTGTTTCTAGAATCGAGACCATTAGCGGCATCATGGGAAATTATCAAAGCGAGACAAGATATGGAGTCGTCTCCACAAGAAATCGAAATTAGGGAGAGGCGCATTGAAAGGTAATATACCAACTTTTTATTTATAATTACTCCGCTGTTCATTAACTATTACATACTCATTATTGTTCGGAACACTTAAGAGGGCCCTTCCCGGGCCGTCAATCTCCCACGCGAACATTATTGAAAAGCTTGTTGTTTCAACTAGCGCAATGCTAGAAAAAGAGGCACTGCGAAAAGAGTGAGCAAGTGCCTGAGCGCTCGTTTGGCATTCGATAACTTTCGTCGCTCACTCGGGGCGGCCGGCCGATGACGTTACGTACGATGCCATTCATAAGGCGACGATTACACGTAAAGTATTTTCTGTGATCCGTCAATACAGTATTTATTGATGGATTTCAGTATTTACTGATGGATTAATACACCGGCCTACACGTACAGTATTTATTACGTCAGTATTGTGTCCGGTCTCCTGCTGTTTACACGTCTAAAATGACAGAGCTGAAAATTAAAGGTTGCGTGGCTATTATTTTAAAACTTAGTTTAAATAAAAAGGCCAAGCGAAAGCGATGGGCAAAAAATTGGTTACAACAAAGGAAAAGGTACACACATTTGAATTTAATGGCAGAAATTAAATTACATGGTGAAATGGATGATTACGAGAATTATTTTCGAATGCCTGAACCTGCTTTGAAGAACTTCTGACAATAGTAACACCCTTTTAAATCATAATCCGACGGATCATCATTACAGAATCAAGAAATCTAGAAATCCATCAATAAATACTGACATCCATCAATACATTAGGTTACACGTTCAGTAAATACCACGATCACAGTAAATACTTTACGTGTAATCGTCGCCTAATAATATCACAGTATCTAGATATCGTCTTGTACGCGCGCCTCGCTACTTGCTACTCGCTACACGCTACTCGCTTCAAAGTTGGTTATTGGCGTGCGCTGCTAAATCTATTGATATTATCACTACATAGTATAAAACAAAGTCGCTATTTTTGTCTGTTTGTTTGTCTGTTTGTCTGTATGCTTAAATCTTTAAAATTACGCAACGGATTTTGATGCAGTTTTTTGTAATAGGTAGAGTGATTGAAGAGGAAGGTTTTTATGTAAAAAAATTCCCGAAATTCTCACGGGAACGGGCACAACGCGGGTAAACCCGCGGGGCGCTGCTAGTGATACATAAAAACAATGTTCAACATAATCAAACTTTGATTATGTCGAACATTGCGTTGCATTGCTCATTGCTCATTATTGCGTACAAATAAGTTCGCGAGAGCACACGTGTGGGATACTATGGAAATATATAAAAATCAATGCCAGTTTTCGTTGTAATTGTATAACTCAGGAACGGGCTGACCCATCCAAACTAAATATTTAGGCTTTGTTCGGACTATTTAGTAGATGGTCTATGTGAAGTTTGCACAAAATCGGTCGAGCGGTTCTTAAATTCCCCCGGGAACGGGCACAACGCGGGTTAAACTACGGGGCGCAGCTAGTAAAATATATATCGTAGGCACAATACAAAGAACGAAGAACGTTCTATACGAAGCGAGCGAGCGACCGAACTAGCGAGCTAGCGAGCGAGTGCGCCATTCATAGATAGACTCGCCCCCCGCATACCTCTTTCCGTCACTTGACAACAAGCAAGGGAGACCGCGATAACGTTGAACAAAATATAGTGTGCGGAATCTTCATAAAACATGTTCCAGGATATACGTGTTTTTTTAAAAACCTTGCATGTTTGTAAAATAAATGATTGTTATTTAAAATCTCCATTATATTTACGAGGTTTCTATCATAATATTTTCTTTAATTTTACAATTTATAAGTACAATATGACCGCCCAAAGTTCAGGTAAAATTTGTGCAAAAAGCCGGTTTTCGGAGGCTTATACTGAATTTGTTTCTAAAAATTTAGATTTTCTGTTACGATAGAAACCTAGATATAGTGCATAAGATACTTATTAGCTTAAAAGTTTCAAGGAAAGATCTATAACAACGCCGTAATCACGTAACAGCGTTTGTATGAAAAGTAAGACGGGTTGGCCGCTCTTAATGAAAACGCAGCTTTGTATTTTCTAATCCTTTAATTTTTAGGCATCTTTATGAACAAGACATGTTACTTGCGGATGCAGAAATTTCAGTGCAAAGGTTTGACTCACGTCTGAAGGAATTGCAAAGGGAACGCATAAGAGTTCAGGTAAGATGGTAATGTTGTAATAAACTAAAAATTTCTGATTAGGTTAAAAAAAGTGACTTTATAACCTTGTTTTTTGCCTATACCATATTCTAAAAAAATAATCTCTAACGATGCATTTGTATAAATTTGAAAGAAAGATATTTTTTTCAATTTGCATAGACGTAATCACAGTTAGTCCAGAGCCTGAGAAAGGACATTGGCTACTTTTTATCGCGAAATTCTTGCGGGATAGGGTACAACGCGGGTGAAACTGCGGGGCGCGGCTAGTGCTTAATAAATTTTAAAAATATACCCGCCGAATAGAGAACCTCCTCCTTCGGTTTTTGAAGTCGGTTAAAAACTCACCAACCGATCGACCGATAGCGCATAGCTAAAATCGGTTTACGTATACGCTGTATCTTGCAACAAGGTGTTTTTTTTAAGAATTTAACTCTTCTCGATCAAATAATAAAGAAGCTACTGCAAAAATACAAATATGGTACGTTAACATTATTAAACCGTATTCGGTACCAATGCGATTTCGGTGACAAGACCGAAACCGGTGCGCTGGCGGTCAGTTTGAAAAGCATAATCGCCGAATTCGGTGAATTAACATTTCGGTTAACTGATTTGGTTGACCTTTCGGGTCAACCAGATTGATCGGGCAGTCGGGCAGTCGGACCTGATTGCTCGAAAAGTAAGATGATTCCGTGCTTCGGAGGGCACGTTAAGCCGTCGGTCCCGGTTACTTTCTACGGATAGTAGTCGTTACTTGAGCCATGTCAGAGGCCTTTGGCGGCTCAATAACTCTGACACCAGGATTGGTCAGGTTGGCCATCCACTCGATGAAGAGAAGAAGATCGGGCAGTCGGTGAATAATTCAGTGACCATTAAAAATGTGTGCATAGTAGAATTTAAATTGCTGAATCTTAATTTGCTTATTTCATCATAATAACAAAACTACTTTGATTAGATATATTTTATTGATAATTATTTATTGCACAGCCTCGTGCATGCATACTCATAATAATCTGTAGGCAAGTAATTGGTACAATTAAACTGAAAAGTGTTTTGTGTGTTGAGACACGCCAATTCTTAGAACAACTTACCTATAATAATTTGATACGATGGCAAGATTCCTAAAAAAGGATCAGGTTTTTTTTAAAAGTCTCTTAGATTTAACATAGTTTATAATTTCAGGAGAAAAACCAACTGTTAGAGCTACATCTGTACCAGCTTCACAGAGAGATGAACGTGCTCAATCGATTCGAGGCGCACGAGGACAGATTGGCCGAGAGGGTTTACTCTAAATTAATGCAGGTAATCTTTAAAGACCTTTCATAATATCTTTCATAATATCATCATATCTTTCATCTTACGCAAGTTACATTTTTTTAAATAATATCTTGTTCAAACCGCTTGAACTTTTTTTTTTTTTTTTTAACGATGGGGAAATGCATTTACGCATCCCCGGCCGCGATATGGGGCACGGCCGGGGTATGTGGGGCTCAACCCGGTGGACAAGCTCCCCCCGCTGCCGGGGCTCATCGCATCCACCGCAGTTACTACCCACTAAAACCACCACCGGTCTCCGTCATCGCCTGCGTGGGGCGGTGCAGGATCACTTACGTATTTCACTGCAGACCGCCCCGGCAAACCGCCCCGGCGAGTACCTCAAGACAGGGCGCCCCGGAAGACAAGGGCGCCCTCAGGCCAGTGTGCCATGGGAGAGGGGGGCCCCCAGACCCCCCCTCGGCGACACTAGGGCGGGGGAAGGAGGTGCGCGTAGCGCCTCCGTCTGGCCCCTCGCCTGCCGCGCCGAAGCGGGTCGGAGGAAGTCGCCTCCCGAGCCCGCTCCGCGGCCTCCTTCTGCGACATGACCGACTCGCAGAAAGAGACCATGGCCTCCCACGACCTCTCGCTGTCGAGCATCGACTCAATGACGCTCGACAGCGACAGGTCTCCTCCGACGTGCGCCGACAGGGTGTGCCTTTGAGGGCCCCATGCGGCGCACTCCTCCAAGGTGCGACGCGCCGTGTCCACTGGCGCGTCGCACTCGTGGCAGGCCGGGTTCGACTCCCGACCCGCAATCTGGTGCAGGTACTTTCCGAAGCAACCGTGCCCGGAAAGCACCTGCACCAGCCGGAACGTTAGGGTCCCCCAACGTTTCGACATCCACCGGGAAAGGTGAGGACGGATCGCCTCCACCGTTTCCCGGCTCGCGACCGGGGACCCCAGGTCCTCCCCCCAGCGTCGGATCATAGCCGCGTAGGCTGCGGTCCTGACCCGACGCACCTCCTCCGGCGCCGGTCTCTCACCTCGCGCCCGCGCCTCCCCCCTGTACCGGAACACCTCCGCGAGGACCTCCGCCTGCAACTCCCAGGGGGGGTCGCCCGCGAGGAGGGTGGCCGCCGTCCAGGACACGGTCCGGTACCCCCGTATGGACCTCACCGCTATCACCCGCTGGGGCCTCCTTAAGAGGACCCTGTTCTTAGCGGTAAACCGCTTGAACTAAGGCAACTTGAACTAACCTAACCTAACCTAACCTATATCTCGTTAAATTGTACAGCTCTCAACTTACGTTTATCAAATCTATCGATCAAACCATCTATCGATCGAGAAATTGATTATTGGGACCGACTTTTAATGGAAGTCTCGGATGCTGCCCCTTCTCTAATTAACCAAGTATAGATTGATGGCCCGAGATATGATTGATGTCCGAGAGATACGCTTTTATCTCGACACTCCCTTTGGTAAACGGTAAAACCGCAAAGTACTTCTAGTGGCATACTTATTATTAAAACTCAGGTTAGAGCAGTCCAAGATCAAATAATGGACTGCGAGCATCGCATTGAAGAGCACAAGGCTAATAAAGAGGAACTTGATCTTGCCTGTCAAGAGCTGCAGAGGCAGTTCAAGAAGTTGGCGCAAGACAATAAGTTCGCAGACTTCCTGAGGAGGATCTTCAAGAAGAAGTACAAGCCGCCGCGCACGCGGGATGACGACGGTATACCAATGTTATCCTAGCCTATCCTTAATGTTTTACATTATACTAGCCGCGCCCCGCGGTGTTCCCACAGGAACGGGGGCACTGCGGGTGAAACCGCGGGGCATAGCTAATTATCAATATAACTGACGTCTCTGAGTTCGGCCGTTACACATTTTTAGCCGTATATTATATTTGTATATTACTCTTTTTATAAAACTTCTGCCCTGCTAATAACAATCGCTTTAAACCGTATTTTCCTTCAGACTCTGAATCATCGGAATCGTCATCATCGTCAAGCGAGGAGGAAGATGAAGGCAGTATGGACAGCCGAGACATCGGGCCGATCCGAATGGACCCGAACATATGTCCCGACGGGTGCGACAAGGACATCTACGATAAGACGTACGAGCTAAGAAATACAAGGTAACGATTCAATTTACTGGCGACGTAATTCATCGGCGATATATTTCACGTACCATCAATTTCACCGAGGAGTAATTTAACTGGCTACCAACTTTAACGACCTCTATTTCACTGACGTCTACTTTCATAAACCCCCACTCATGGTGTCACTTTACATTTTGTATTGAGGACCTATATCAGGATCACCATTTAAATTTCTTCAATTGACACTCTAAAACAGGCACAAACACGAACAAGAGATGATGGCCCAGGATCACTACGTAGATCTGCTGCGTAGAGACATTGATGCTCATAACAAGGTGAAGCGCAAGCTGTCCGTCCAACTGGATACAAGGAAGAACGACCTCAGGGAATTTATGGTGAGATGTTCATTATTTTCATTATTTTTTTTGTAAAATTATGTTTGTGACTCTATCATGCGGATGAGGCATAGTCCGCCGAGTAAAAGTTTTTCAGTGTCTTTTAATTAAGGACTGGCTATTTCTATGCATCTGATATTTTCACTGAGCGGGACTGTCACGGTCATGTCACGGTCAAATGTTCCCTAAACAGTAAACATGTATTAGTACACTACAGTGCCACGCAGTCTTACCCTCATTATACCACCCGTTCCTGTGAAAATGTTGACATGAAAAACACAAACCTTCTTCTGATGTTTAATACTATGTAAGATGCCTTACCCATAGATGGAAAAGCAAAGCTGCATGAACGATGTGGAACAAGTGATAGTGCTCCGCTACTCGCAAGTCCGCGCGGCGTCGTGGCGCGGCTGCACGGGCCCCGACGGGCTCTCCAAGACCGTGGTGTTCCCCGAGCAGATGCTGGCCAAGCTGCGCCAGCGCGTGCTCGAGCTGCAGGACGAGATCAAGATGCAGAAGCAGAGGCAGAAGTATATAGGATTTGTAGTGATGCTACCACTCTGTACAGATGCTGACGCCACATATTCCTTGGAGATCATAAAGCCATAATGGAAAAGCCATGCACCTTTAGGAGCACTTAAGCACTTAAATCTCTTTGTCCATTAGTCGAAATTCACTCACCGTGTTGACCAAGAAAAATTGAATAAAAATACCCGGACAAATTCACTCATTGTTAATTAGATCCAAACTAAGCTCTAAGCTTGTAATGGGATTGGAATCTAATTAACTGATAGTACTACATATACATACACAAATACTTTATAATTGACACCCAGACGTCGTCGCCAACAACTATGTCTTCACATATTATTGACTCCGGGCGGGAATCGAACAAGCAACCCCCGACACAGTAAGCGCTTTCACTGCCACTGTGCCAACGGGCTTGTCAAAAATTAAAGCATTAACAGACCACATATTTTTTAGAAGGCTTATTTTCTTTAAAGTGGTATACTTTTGCGTATACTTCCTTCTGACTACCACACCCGTCAGTTTGTTCATAAATTCATAAATGTAGTTTTCGTTATGTTCTTTGGGAGATGGGTTGACTTAGTTCATTCCCTTCAGTCTCCCACTCGAGCTACGTAATGTTCATTATTGGAAGGGTTAACTTAGTTCATTCCCTTCTCCCACGTATCCCATAAAATTCATAAGCACCAAAAATGACAGGATCAACCGCACGCACCTGTTCCGCATGAACGTGGACATGCGCGAGATGGAGAACCGCGCGGCGGCGCTGCGCGCGGCCATGCGCGACGTGCTGACGCGCAAGCTGGGCCGCGCGCGCCGCGTGGACCGCACGCTGGACGAGCTGCTGCGCCGCATGGCGCGCCACCACAAGTTCACCAACACGCTCGCCTCCATGCCCGCGCTCGCCACGCAGGCGGCCCAGTGGCGGGTACCGGCGACACTCACTCCTGCATTCTAATGTCACGTTTAGGCCTTACCTTGCGTGTCTTAGGGGACGCAATTTTATTTTTTAGATGTGTAGGGTCAGTGTAAGGGTAAAACCAAATTTTTTGGGTCGTCACCCTTGACCCCCGACCGCCATCTTTGAAAAAGGGGTTGAAATGGTTTTTATCCATTTATGGCTCGGGTTTCGTCTTTATAATCGCATAACATATGAACAATCGATAACTCAATAACTCTGACACCAGGATTGGTCAGGTTTGCCATCCACTCGATGAAGAAGAATATGAACAATCGCTTTTTATTTCTATTGTTGTCTTTCATTACAATAAGTTCTTTTACATTTTAAATAGAATGCATCTGTTTTGTTTAGGAACGCCACGGAGATTTAGAAAAGAAATATCTCCAAAAACTAGAGCAATATTCGCATAGACTTCGCTTGGCGGCCGCTTTGCAGAGTGAAATTCTGCCAATGAAGGTATAGTACATTAAAGGCATTTCCACCATTTGTGAACCTCGAGGACCGCAGAGTGTGAACGAGTATTTTGTTGCAGCCTCCAAGAGACCCCATGGTGATGGCGGGCGGGTACGAGCCCGACCAGTACCGGCGCGACGTGGTCCGCCTGCGGATTGTGCGCTCGCAGCAGGAACTGCAGATAAAAGTACCTTAATAAACATTGCGTTTATTATCATGAGAGCCTTGTGGCCAAAACTGCGTTAATCGGGCGCACGTGACGGTTCACTTTTGTATGAAACCGCGCGGAAAAATATTAACCAATAAGATTGCGTAAAATATCTGACCGCAGATTTCATGCAATCCTATTGGTTTATATTTGTCCGTTTCTCCGCTCCAGCAGCTCGCTCTGCGTCAATGGACAAGCACCCTAACGCTGTTTCGGCCCTTAGTAGAAGGGCTACTGTCAAATTTTCTTTAGGTGCTTGTTTTCTAAACATGTTTTGTTAACAAAGCAACATAACTTCTTTGTATCTACGATTATGTTCTTACAATCTCAATAGAATCCACTTTATATTTCCATTCCATTGTTATCGATCTAGCAACTGCAAGATGAGATCTCCAATCTCCGCTGCAAGCCTCTCTCTGAGATCTCGTTCCCGGCCCTCGCGAAGGAGTACGTGCCGGAAGACGACGATATCTACCTGCCGCTGAATCGCCGGGTCATGAGGGAGAAGAAGAAGTACTTCCCTATGTGAGTTTGTTCTTAATGTTCGATACTTTCACAATACTGGTTTCTTAAGTTTAAGCGAACACTAAAGCGAAGTAAATCCGTAAATGTAGTTTCAATTCAAAATGACTTTCCGAATGCGATCAGTTTTTCCCAACCTGCCTTAATAATCAAAAAAATTTTAAAGTATAAGATAGTTATGAGCCCTAATAAATATTGTAGTAATACCTCTTACTATATTCAGTAATCTAACCCAATAATAATCTGTCTCTACCAGCAATCTATCCTTACGTACAATTCATACATTTTTCATTCTTCCTATCAACTTGCCCTTAACTAATTAGCCCAGCAGCCTTGCTCATCCAGCAATGCTCTGCAACGAAAATGCCCGCGATAGCTATCATAAAGTAAATACACCCAGAAAGCCAATCGTGAACTACGCACACATACCCGAGCATATTCCGAAAGGTGTCAAAAGTTGTCCCTTTCCTTTGAAACTTTCCTTAAACTACTATAAACATTTCAAAACCATAATTAACCATATGGCCTTAACCGTTCTCAAGGTTTGGCTTTGACAAACCAGTGGAAATTTAGTAAACGTATTCACACGGGTTTTCTTCGCGGGAGAAAGTTAATAAAGCAAGTAATAACTTAATTTTTATGTCCCGACGTTTCGAGTGGATTGCAACTGTGGTGGTCGCGGGTGAACTTAGCTTTGTTAACTTTCTACCGCGAAAAAATCCGTGTGAGTACTTTTACTTTGTGTAAAAATCGTGTAAGTTTAAAAAAATACCAGTGGATTTGCTACGAAAATCGTGTCAGAACGCATCGTAGCACTTAATCGTTGAGTTTGTGGGTGTACGTAGTGACGCTACCGTGTGGTCCCCACAGCGCGCCGCTGGGCTCGACGCTGCGCATGATCTACGACGTGAACATCATGAAGCTGCTGTACGACTGCCTGGACGTGATGCGCGTGTCGCGCGACGCGGCCGACGAGCTGCTGCGCGACCTCACCACCCAGCTGCCCGACGTCATCGCGGGGTAGCCACTGCGCACTACACAACAGGGTTCACATGCTTTCCAAGACAAACCCTTTGCCTTGTTTCTCTTTTTGTTCTTTTCTATAGATATATCATTCTCTCTCTCTCCCTCTCTCTCTCCCCCGCTATCCCTCCCTCTCTCACTCCCTCTCCCTCTCTCACTCCCTCTCCCTCTCTTTCACTCTCTCTCTCTCTCTTTCACTCTCTCTCTCTCTCTTACTTTCGCTTTCACACACACAAACACGCACGCGCGCACGCGTACGCGCATTGTCTGCATCTCCTTATGAAATTGTACGGAGATAATCATTTTCTTAGCAAGCATTTTGCCTTGCATGATTGGCCACTTACCCACAGGAACTGAAGTTCTGTATTGAACAAGGTAGACGAGAAGCTATCGTTGCCTTCCCAACTTTTGATAAATTGCGTTGCAATCACGATTCCCAACCACAGAGCTACCTGGTTAATAGGTAGGAAGAGAGACACAAACATCATTATCTTTTTTTCAGAATTCAAATCGCGTCACCCATATAGTACCTTTCTATCCTAACCTAAACTACGTTACCTATTTCTAAAAATCACTTTAAAAATCTGGTATCTATAGGACTACGATTGCTATACATTCAGGTCAAAATCCCGTTACGAAGTGGTAGATGCACTGGTGAAGAAATGGCTGGCGAAGAAGGGCGGCGACCCTACTCAGTACAAGAAGCAGACTCGCGCGTTCGATACGCTCGCTAATATAGCCGATCGACTTATTCGGCAACACGTACGTATTAGATTTAAGTACTGTTTTTTTTTTAATTAATTAGAAATTTTAGTAGTGTCTTCGGTAAGTTTTCGTTTCCTCATGCTTTTAACACGAATATCTCTGTTCGTGGAATTCGCGTTGCTGCGTACGAAATATATTTATCGTCTCACGTATGCGTCATTTATGAACCGATTTCAAATTCATTCAGTATACGAAACAGTACGCAAACAGCGTTAAAATTTAAATTATTTGAAAAAAGATGGCTATTGTTATTAAACCTAGTTTTACCTAAATATATTTTTCTATAATACCGCTTTTAATGATAGCTTCAACAACACAGCTCAATATATTTTTCCTTCAAATCCACTCCCCATCAGCTGGAGGCTATGGAAGGCGGCGCGGACTCGCACCAGATCATGGATTCTCTGGAGGCCGCGTTGAAGAGCGTCACGGATGAACAGCAGCCGCTGCACGAGAGACTGGCGCCGGCTTTGGCAGCACTGTTTCAATCTACGCAGATACCTGATATTGGTAAGCGAATGTGATAAGCGTCGGATTTATTACAGAAAACTTTAGGCCAAACTGACTCATAAAGTATTAGCCTGCAATGTCCCACTGCTGGGCAAAGTACTCTCATCTCACTGAACATATCAGTACAGTGAGGAGGATAAGGCATAGATCTCAAACCCAAGCCATGTTTGAAAAGTAGGAAACGTGTTTACGCTGAATCGCAGAATCTCAGTCTTGGCAGACGAGAACAGGCAAGTACACATACCACTAGACCACCGGGGCGTTGAAAAACTGACTCATAAACTGTTCAAATTGAGTCTTGTTGCTACAAATCATCCTCAAACCCTCTTTGAGCCTTATATTAGAGTGGGCAACTTCAGTTTGCCTAAGTCGATGATCGTTCTGAGGCTTCTCAAATGGATAGGCGGTTTTAAATGTACATATTAGCATAAACATTTTGTTCGCTGCATGCGTGCCTGTCCATAAGAGTCCTTTGGGCACCTATCCACCTATAAGCCATCTATGTTTATGTTACAAGATGTATAGCTTAATAATTACGTTTTCTGACAAAAATGTCCTTTGGGTGTCGTTTCATGGTTTCACCTAGGTATACCATGCTATGTTCGAATGATTTGTGGATAACACCACCATCTTTATGTTAAGGGGCTCCTAGACGGGCCATATTTTCACGAAAATGTTTAGCTGCAATAGTGTGGCCGGCATCATCAGCCATCATTTACGGCCAGACTCTGCAACACTTTGCAATATTTGTAGTATATCCGGGATATGTTGTCACATATTTTTAGTATGGCCGATGAATGTTTAGGGTCTCGGCAATATGGCCGGAGAGTTCGCTTCGCAATCGAAAATACTGCAATATTTCTCAGCCACTTTTATTGTTGTCTCGCTTTACGGCATAAGTGCGTCCCTTTTTCATGCTACGTAAAGTTTGTCGCGATTCGTTTTTTCTCGGAAATGTTCGTTTTTGTCTTACTACTTCACTCGCACTCAGTCAGTACCCATGGAAACATCGTCAAACGGGTAGTTTGACATTTGACATTGATAAATAAAGTATGCTATTTATTTGATACCTACACCATGGAATTAGTAAGTACTACCGGTAGTACTTACTAATTCCATGACCTACACGTAATTTAATAATACCATGGAATTAGTAAGTTGTACGGTAGTACTTACTAATTCCATGAATAATACAGTAATTCATAGACACATCGGCACCATTCGGGTGTTATCGTTGTTCCGAGGTTTGCCGATAGGAAAGGAGTATTCACTACATCTTTATGTGGCCCATGTAAAGACAAAATATTGAGCCATATACTGCATCAGAAATATTGCCGAGATAAACATTTTCCAGCCATATGCTGAATTAAAATGTTTTTAGTATTGCCGGGATATAGTTGGCAATTTTGTGGCCACATATTTCATCAAAAGTATGGCCCGTCTGGGAGGGGCTTTACATTTCTATATTACGATTGGTGAACTCTGATGGAAAGGTGTCGTTGGATTGGTGGAAATAATCGACCTGACTACGTCCACCATTTTCCAGAAACTGAGGAGACAATGACGTCACTGGTGAAATCTCTCATCGACGGCGAACACCCGTTAACCTCCGAAGCGATTGATAAGATAAATACGTATGATGTTATAGCTGATATGAGGAGTAAGTATATTTGACAACAATTTATCTACCTCAAAGTGCAATAATAGGGCCAAAGTAAGGTCCAAATAGATTTTGAAAATGGAGGCAAGGAATTTTTGTATAAACCTATTCTTGTCTGAATGACAAAATTATATAACCACCTGAATTCTAGAATTTTATATTACTCATCTCTCCGGACTAAGATACACGTCAAGGCGTCAAAAAATTTGTCCTCAGTTTATTTTGTCTCCGTCTCATATTGTCACGATATTTTCTGTTTTGTCATTGGTATGTAATTAACCTCCTCGATGTTTTAGCCTGTGGCGTGCAAGCCTCCGACAACGATTTGGAACGGATCATAGAGCTGGCGGCGGACTGTCTGCGCGCGCAGCTCGTGGGGCCCGAGGAAGAAATGAAAGTCGAGCAGGAAGTGGACAAAGCCATGTCTAGGATGTCTGCGGTCAGTGGAATATGTCGGGCAATCTATACTTATTCGATAAAACTAAGGATTCTGTTTTTGTTTATTAGTTTGAACGTGCTAATCTCGGATGTAGGTAACAGTGTATTTTGGGGTTTCGTAGCCAAATGGCAAAAACTGAATCCTTATAGTTTCATCATGTCCGTCTATCCGTATGACCTTTTTGTTGGTCATTATTGTTCTGCGTGGTTGAATTTTGGAATGTGCGTGTATTTAATGAACTACAAAAATAAATTGCAGGTACTTTTCAGTTCATCCCACTTCCACTGGAACGGGTAATGCGCGGGGTACTGCTGCGTAAACGCCTGTTCATTACTTAACCTGATCACCTATTTCTAATTGTAGGCCGTTTCGGAAGCCAGCTCTGATCGTAAAGATAAAAAGAAGAGTACAATGTCCCGAACAGCCAGATTCACCGACGACCAGCCGTCCACTAAGGACGACGATTAACAATAAATATATATGTTTAAAGCATGCCTTTTACTTCACATGTCATATTATATGGCTTTTACTTGACGCAACATCAAATATTTTAGTAGAAGTGACATAACTTTTAGTGTATCATGAAGTAATTTACACTTTGGATCGGAATCTGTAACTCGACGGCGTTCTCTCTATTTCTATATGAAGATAGGTGGGTGAAAAGATAGATTGTTTTTATTATTATTTTAGCCATTACTGTCCCACTACTGGGCATAGGTCTCTCCCGTATCCTTTCATGCATACTTTTCCTGGGGCACTTCCCATTAGTTCCTGAGATATGTGTCGAGTTCGTCCCGCCATCTACGCCCGGTGAAATGATAGATATATGTAAGACAGAAACTTACATACACACATACCAGCCCTTCAGGGTGCTTCAAGGAAGCCCTTTTCATGGATTCCTCTTGTCTCTTGACATGTGTATTAAGTTTTAGGGAAAATGGTGTAGTTAATTCTGTGAAAAATATACCTGGTACTTGTTGGATTTTACGACTTATAGTGCGCATTTTATGGGCACCCAGATTAAGCGTTTCCATTCAACCTGGCTGCAGGCGGCAAAGAAAAAAACTTCCGTGCGCGCGGACGACTTCGCACTACTCTACTACGGCGCGTAGCCGGACGTTTAAAAAACGCTTAGTTTGAAAGAGGCCTTAGAGATATTATTACCTTTACCTTTATAGACCGGGGTAGAAGCCTTTAAAAATAATTAAAAACAAAAAATAAGAATAGTAGGACGAAACCCATTAGAAAAGGAGGGGAATATTATAAAAATGAAAGGAAAAATAAATTACGGGCGATCTGAGGTCAGGAAGGGGGAAGGGGGTGGGTTTTTAGGGGTAAAAATGGTTTATCTCGATTTCCGGAAAAACCACAAGTCCTACGGAAACAAGTCAAATGGCAAAGTTGTAGGTAATAAAATGATCTACAACTCTTGTATTGACAATTTGTTCACATAACCTCAAAATATATGTGAAAAATTCAAAAAACCACGTTTTTGGTTTTTTACGTTTATCTTCCTCAAAAATTTTTTTTTCTACGAAAGGACCTTGGGAAATTTTGGCCCAAAGCTCAACAGTGACATGACATATGTCATTTGAAAGATCTTGGGGAGTTGTACAAGTCACCCTTTGACGGTTATATCGAAATCGACGGCCAACCTGGTGTTTTCGACCACCGAAGATTGGAGTTGACCAATGCTATGGACGCTGATCCTAATGCTCAACAGTGACATGACATATGTCATTTGAAAGATCTTGGGGAGTTGTACAAGTCACCCTTTGACGGTTATATCGAAATCGACGGCCAACTTGGTGTTTTCGACCACCGAAGATTGGAGTTGATCAATGCTATGGACGCTGATCCTAATGCTCAACAGAGACATGACATATGTCATTTGAAAGATCTTGGGGAGTTGTACAAGTCACTCTTTGACGGTTATATCGAAATCGACGGCCAACTTGGTGTTTTCGACCACCGAAGATTGGAGTTGACCAATGCTATGGACGCTGATCCTAATGCTCAACAGTGACATGACCTATGTCATTTGAAAGCTCTTGAAGAGTTGTACAAGTCACCCTTTGGCGGTTATGTCGAAATCGACGGCCAACTTGGTGTTTTCGACCACCGAAGATTGGAGTTGACCAATGCTATGGACGCTGATCCTAATGCTCAACAGTGACACGACCTATGTCATTTGAAAGCTCTTGAGGAGTTGTACACGTCACCTTTTGGCGGTTATGTCGAAATCAACGACCAACTTGGTGTTTTCGACCACCGAAGATTGGAGTTGACCAATGCTATGGACGCTGATCCTAAAGCTTAACAGTGACATGACATATGTCATTTGAAAGGTCTTGGAGAGTTGTACAAGTCACCCTTTGACGGTTATGTCGAAATAGACGGCCAACCTGGTGTTTTCGACCATCGAAGGTTGGAGTTGACCTATGCTATGGACGCTGATCCTAATGCTCAACAGTGACATGACCTATGTCATTTGAAAGCTCTTGAGGAGTTGTACAAGTCACCCTTGGACGGTTATGTCGAAATCGACGGCCAACCTGGTGTTTTCGACCATCGAAGGTTGGAGTTGACCTATGCCATGGACGCTGATCCTAATGCTCAACAGTGACATGACCTATGTCATTTGAAAGCTCTTGAGGAGTTGTTCAAGTCACCCTTTGACAAAGATATCGAAATCGACGGCCAACCTGGTGTTTTCGACCATCGAAGGTTGGAGTTGACCAATGCTATGGACGCTGATCCTATTGCTCAACAGTGACATGACCTATGTCATTTGAAAGCTCTTGAGGAGTTGTACAAGTCACCTTTTGACGGTGATATCGAAATCGACGGCCAACCTGGTGTTTTCGACCATCGAAGGTTGGAGTTGACCAATGCTATAGACGCTGATCCTAATGCTCAACAGTTACATGACCTATGTCATTTGAAAGCTCTTGAAGAGTTGTTTAAGTCACCCTTTGACAGTGATATCGAAATCGACGGCCAACCTGGTGTTTTCGACCACCGAAGATTGGAGTTGGCCTATGCCATGGACGCTGATCCTCAACAGTGAGATGACCTATGTCATTTTAAAGGTATTGAGGAGTTGTATAAGTCACCTTTTGACGGTGATATCGAAATCGACGGCTCACTTTTGTATGAAACCGCATGTGACGAGCGCACGCAACGGTTCATTGGTCAACTCCAACCTTCGGTGGTCGAAAACACCAAGTTGGCCGTCGATTTCGACATAACCGTCAAAGGGTGACTTGTACAACTCCTCAAGAGCTTTCAAATGACATAGGTCATGTCACTGTTGAGCATTAGGATCAGCGTCCATTGCATTGGTCAACTCCAATCCTCGGTGGTCGAAAACACCGGGTTGGCCGTCGATTTCGACATAACCGTCAAAGAGTGACTTGTACAACTCCCCCAGACCTTTCAAATGACATAGGTCATGTCACTGTTGGGCATTAGGATCAGCGTCCATGGCATAGGTCAACTCCAACCTACGATGGTCGAAAACACCAGGTTGGCCGTCGATTTCGACATAACCGTCAAAAGGTGACTTGTACAATTCCCCAAGAGCTTTCAAATGACATAGGTCATGTCACTGTTGAGCATTAGGAGCAGCGTCCATAGCATAGGTCAACTCCAACCTTCGATGGTCGAAAACGCCAGGTTGGCCGTCGATTTCGACATAACCGTCAAAGGGTGACTTGAACAACTCCTCAAGAGCTTTCAAATGACATAGGTAATGTCACTGTTGAGCATTAGGATCAGCGTCTATAGCATTGGTCAACTCCAATCTTCGGTGGTCGAAAACACCAAGTTGGCCGTCGATTTCGACATAACCGTCAAAGGGCGACTGATACAACTCTTCAAGAGCTTTCAAATGACATATGTCATGTCACTGTTGAGCATCGGGCCAGGCTCCATAGTAATCCGCCCAAGGTCCTTTGGTGAAAACTTTCCTTATTATGTCCCTAATACACTGTAATTTATTTGATTAAAAATATTTATTTTTTCACCTTATTTTGAATTAATATCGAAAAAACACCCCAATTTTCAATCGAAAATTCACCCGTCAAAATATCAGCTTTTTTCAAAAAATTGGTATGTTTTCTGTTCCTTGAAATCTCTACTTTCCGATGGTGAAAAAATATATATATGTCGGAGATGGACGTATAATCAAGCTATAGAAGTTAAAGAGTAGTTTGTAAATTCAGTTGACTGATGGAATCGGTAGTGTTGTTATTCCGTGACGTGAGTTCTACCTTCGTGGTGTAGTCTGTGGTATGAGAATAGACTATGTTAAGTATGTGGTGTTACGCACATGTTATGACAGATGACAGTTGTTCGATAGAGGGATGTGAGCTGGTTTGGTAGTCTGTGGCAGTGAGTGAGTGAGTGAGTCTATGATAAGTAAAGATGGCGTACATTAGACGTTATGGGACGAATGGAGATGGTTGGATGGCGATTACATTGGAACGTAGATGGGAAGAATGATGTGTTGACGACATCACGATCGTATTGCGAATCGAGTATAGGATTAGGAAAAGATTCTATGGCGTGGACAGGACGACTATGGGGTGAAGGGAGGTCGTTTAGGTTCCATCAATTAATTGAATCTATGATCTATTCCAAAATCCCAGATCATTTTTGTAAACAAAGTTATGTCAAGATTTTGTCACTGTCAATGTAGGAGGTCAGATGTGTCGAACCTTCGGGTAATTTCATTTAAAAATAATAATATTAGGGTAAACAGTACAGTGATTGGGGGAGATCTTTGCCCAGCAGTGGGACAATATAGTTTAAATAAAAAAATTAATAAAAAAAATGTTTTTCAAATAAAAGGTATATAGTTATATAAGTATAGATTACAATGATTCACATTGGTATTTTTTTAAAATTGATTTATTGCCTAAAAAGTAGCATAAAACTTAATTCTATGCTATTGCACAATCGTTGGCACATAAGTATAATTATTGGCACAGTGACTTTGGTATAACGATTGGCAGTGTATTTACCAATGTAGGCACACCTAGGTCCATTAATAATCTCGCTTAATCATCATCCAACATTTTTAACAATTATTCATCTGTCATTGGTCTCAATCTGTTTACTTTAACTTTAAGAACTTAACTTTAACAAAATATGAAAGAGATCATTTTCTTTTAGATATTCTTCTACTTGTGTAAACCAGTTTCTAATTTGCTTCTCTGACAACTTTGAGCTTGCTGAATTTACAGCCTCTGATGTTCGTATAGAAAGCTCAGGATGCCTCTTCAAAAACAGTTTATACCATCCCTCACCTGGTATATTATTAAAAAGTTGTAAAAGTTGTGATGGTCAATTATGACCAACGTGTGCATTAATCGATGCGGAAGGGTGAAATGATGCGGACGCATCTCCATATATTATTGCGTTTTTGTACTACAAAATGCGATTCGATGCTGATATATGTGTCTTCACCCTAATGCACACGTTTCCACGCCACTTACGAACCACGATAAAATAAAATGGCGACTTCAAAAAAATGTTCTGCGTCTCTGTAGTGTTCCAAGTATACATAAATAAACTGCACAAAAAAAGCTTTTGATAATTTTAATTTTCTTCGGAATAACAATCGTATAAAAGTCAATACTGCATAATCGTTTGAATAACTATAGCTATCCCCTTATTTTTATAAGATAAATAAATACCGTGAAATCGTCAAATTAACAACTGCACGATTTTCGTGCAGTTTTTGTGCACTGGTATCACATTTGTTTACAAAAATGATCTGGGATCTGGAAACATGGTATAGACGTATCCTAACTGTAATCTGTAATCCATGATGATCGTGTGTAAAATACAAGCAATGTCATTGTAATGAAGTCCTGTGAGTTATTATTTCAAGATCAAGACCTAGAAATCCTAAGATGTTGGATTGACAGTATAATGCTCGTGCTTATCCTGATGTGACATGTCCCCAATATCAGAAGTGGGGTAAATATCGCTGTTCGGCCGACATCAGAAGTGGGATGATTATCGCTGATCAGCCGACATATATGTTACCGTAGTAAATCTTCTCAGAAAATTCAAAAAACTCGAATACGATTATTTTTTTAAAAAGTTGATTTTTTTAATGCTAATTACATTTATGTCATAGAAAATCTCATTATATATAAATATAAATGTAAATACTATTACTACTACTAGTACTAAATGTAGATATAGTCCAGTCATGATAGTAAGTTCACCTCGGAATTCGAGATACCCAGCTGTAAGTCTGTAAATACTTGTATATTGACACCCTAAAAGTTGTATCATAACCTACATTATATGGTAGGGTGTACGCAACTATTAAATTTCAAGGTCAAAGGTCACAAAAATCGGTTTTTGCTTTTTTGTAAATATCTAAAAAACCAAAAACGTGGTTTTTTGAATTTTTCACATATATTTTGAGGTTATGTGAACAAATTGTCAATACAAGAGTTGTAGATCATTTTATTAGCTACAACTTTGCCATTTGACTTGTTTCCGTAGGACTTGTGGTTTTTCCGGAAATCGAGATAAACCATTTTTACCCCTAAAAACCCACCCCCTTCCCCCTTCCCGACCTCAGATCGCCCGTAATTTATTTTTCCTTTCATTTTTATAATATTCCCCTCCTTTTCTAATGGGTTTCGACCTACTATTCTTATTTTTTGTTTTAAAAATTATCGGCACTGGTCTATTATACAATACTTATAGCTCATTTAAGAGTGTATACTACCTCAAATCGCTTATTTTCAACTCGGCGGGATCTCCATATATTCCTCGTTACTCAATATTTAACTTTGAAACGTATGTATGGTAAAGTTCATGATATAATCTATCGATCATATGTTTCGAAAACACGACTCCATGAAATTTTCTCGATAGAAAAAAATCGCAAAGTTATCTCTAAATTTTTACTAAAATCTTAATATCTCAATAAATACAAAAGTTGTTGAATTAAAATAAAGTGTAGTAAATTGAATAGGGTTTACAGAACAATTCATATGTTGCGGTTTTTTCAAATGAGTACCATAATGTTTGTAGGGGAGCAAATACCTACAATTCGCGGGCCGAAACACCAAGCGCTCAGGTGTTTCTGTCCCGCTTCGGCTCAGGGGAAAATCTGAATACGCGAACTGAGGTAGTGTACACTCTTAATATATATTTTAAATATTCTACCTATTATAACTGTTGCTAGCTAAACCTACATTACAATTACAATAACTTGGCTCCGATATATAATTATGAGGTTTAAAAATAATCTGGGATAACGATAGAGATATCTAACGATAGTAGATACGGTCAGGTAAGCCACCGATTTAACATTAATAAATCGCACGTAAGTACAATAAAGCGGGATTCACATTACGAAACTAGTTTCATGCATGATGAAACTAGTTTCGTGAAACTAATTTCAGCACATGTGAAACTACTTTCGTTTAAATTATAGTGTCGTGAAATTATCAGTATCGCGGAGATAATGGCCCTGTCAATATCATAGCTATTGCTGCTGCTGTCTTTGAAATGATGTCGCGACACTAGTTTCGCGTCGCATTTACATGATGAAACTAGTAGATCATGACACTAATTTCACCTAAAAATCGCGCAGGGCACGAAACTAATTTAGTTTCACGAAAGTAATGCATGCATTACGAAACTATTAAATTACACGTGAAACTGTTGTTAAAACTAATGTCACGAAATTAATTTCATGCCACTAATTTCGTAATGTAATTTAGGCTTTATAGATAGGTAGCGTACGTGCCAACAACTGTACCGACAAACTCGAGTCCCTTTTCATTAGAGTGGGTGAAATCCTTTAAGCCTTTGAGCAGACATTGGCGTTTCTAGACGAAGCCGCGGAGCGGGAACTCTACGTACTCGCTTACAGTGTGTACTAGATTCAAGGTCCCTAAAGGGCATCGCTCATCTAATGCTTTAGATCAAGTCTGTTTTTATCTGCGATGTACTCTAGAACGATCTAGGAGAAAAAAAAGCGCTTTTCAAGTACCTGCAAATACGGACTAAACGATTGTTACTCATGTCTCCACATTCATCTGCGTACGCAACTGCGCACATTGTGAAAATATATAGATACAGTTTTTTAAATGAATAACAAATTTATTATTTCTTCACCAGTATCCCATTAGCGGAATTTGTAGTTACAGATAACAATTTATATCAGTTGTACTCTCAGCCATCCGGTATTTACTTTTGTACTACCTATCAGGTAATAATTTGAGCGTGTATAATTTAACAGACTTAGACGGCGTTAGCGACGACCCAGTCGGAGTAGTGGGAGACGCGCGCGTTGACGCCGGGGTAGATGGCGTGCGCGCAGCCGTAGCCCCAGGAGGTGACGCCGACGACGATGTTGCCGAGGTGCGCCAGCGGGCCGCCCGAGTCGCCCTGGCACGCGTCCTTGCCGCCCTCGTCGAGGATGCCGGCGCACAGCATGCCGTCCGTGATGTCGGGCCAGCCGCCGAAGCCCGGCTGTGACTTGAGCTCGGCGTAGCGCTCGGCGCACACGTCCTGATTGATGAGGTTGATCTCCACGTGCTGCAGCTGCTCGGGGTACGAGCCGCCCGAGCTCAGCGAGCCCCAGCCGATGGCGGTGAGCGCCGTGCCGTCGGCCATCGCGTAGGTGGGGGACGGGATGCTCGCGGCCTGGACGCTGCTGGTGAAGGTGACGCTCAACTTGAACTGCACCAGGGCGATGTCGCTGTCCAGCGTGTTCGAGTTGTACTGCGGGTGATCGATGATGGCGGCCACCTCGTACGTGACGCCGCCCGACGACGCGAACGACGTGCCCAGCACGGCGCGCACGTCCGTCGGTCTCGCGTCCCTGCGGGGTGCCATCGATACGTTAACCTCCATCGACTGGGCCACTTCACTAGATTTGGCGAGTTTTAAGGACTCGGACTCGGAGTTTTAGTTTACTACACAACTGATTTTTATACAATTTGCTACAGAGATTCTTGTGAAAGAACATAGGCTCCTTTTTATCCGAATATTCTTTAGGAACGACTATGCTGCGGATACCACCGCGGGATAGTTAGTAAACCACATAAATCAACTACGGAGTGTAACCAAATACTTACTCAGTGCAATGAGCTGCAGTCATGAAGTAGAAGTTGTTGATGAGGGAGCCTCCGCAGAACTGGTACCACCAGATGCCCCAGAAGCCATACTGGAAGTTCACCATGTAGGGGTACACTTCCACGGTGGTGGGCGAGCCACCCACGATACGCTGGCCTTGTTTGGGCGAGACAACATCTGCAATAAGTAAGTATATCAGTACCACTCATTTACTCACTCTGATAACTTCAATATCACTGCAGAATCCGTCTTCTGTGGACCTCTTCTTGATTCCTAAGCATTATCCTTTGGACCTACTAAGATATTATTTTCATAGAAGAGACGACTTCGCAATGTGAACTATGATTAAAAAAATAACTTACTGGTGGCGAGGGCAGTGCCCAAGATGGCTAACAGGATAACCGCACGCATGGTTCGTTTTTTTGAACGAATTGAATACTATTTAAATCGGTTGTCACATATATACTTAGAATTTCAAATGTTATCGACTATCGATAAGATAGATGATTAATTAGTTTTAATTAGTATTTATAGAAGATTACATATCTACTGGTAACAAAATTGCCAATAATTAAGCTACCTGATATTATTGTTGCCACAATATGATTTTTTGATGAAAATGCGAATATTGTTAACTAGCAGCGCCCCGCGATTTTACCCGCGTTGTGCCCGTTCCTTTGTGAATTTTGAGATGAAAAATAGCCTATAGCCTTCCTCGATAAGTCAACTATCCAACACTGAAAAAATGTTTCAAATTGGACCAGTAGTTCCTGAGATTAGCGCGTTTAACCAAACAAACAAACTATTTAGCTTTATAGTATAGATTATATCTATACTAATATTATAAAGCTGAAGAGTTTGTTTTGTTTGTTTGTTTGTTTAAACGCGCTAATCTCAGAAACTACTGAACCGATTTGAATAATTCTTTCACTGTTAGATAGTCTATTTATCGAGGAAGGCTATAGGCTACATTTTATCCCGGATTTCCTACGGGAACGGGCACAACGCGGGTAAAACCGCGGGGCGCTGCTAGTATAGATATAATAGTATAGATATGTTTGATATTCGTCTTAATTATTTTTTAATTTTCGAACGCACGGCTCGTCGATCATTTCTCCGTTTGTACACAAACTTATGGCAATGCAATGTTTATAGAGAAGCGTGGGGGTGCACACGTAGCACCGCCCGCGGCGGGACCGCCGCGTCGCGTCGCACACGGCGTTCACCGCGTAGTATACATCCGTTTGTAAAATCACATAAAACCAATAAATCGGCCATTCGGTTAGGAGACAATGATCAAACGGACAAAGACAGAGCATATTTTTCTTCGTATTTAAGTATATTTGTTACGAAAATAATATTAAATATGTATGTACTTACAAAAACGATTGTAGATTTATCTATACTTAAAACATTATAAAGAGGTAAATTTTGTAAGTTTGTTTGTTTGTTTATTTGTATGTTCGATGTAATCTCAGGAATTATCCCGTCCGATTTGAATAATAATTTTTTTTAACAGATAGCCACATTCAACGGGAAGGTTATAGGCTATTTTTCATCCCGAAATTCCCACGGGAACGGGTACAACGCGGGTAAAACCGCGGGGCGCTGCTAGTTAGTTATAATTTGATTAAATGAATTTCCTAATCTATGTAAGGCAGCTTCTGGTAAGCCACCTTATAAATGTGCCGCGTGTAGAAGGCATTATAAAGATATAATAGTTACCTAATAACCATTTTATCACCAGGTACTCTGCTATAAGTAGGTAATTTTAAAACCAAAACTGAAGATGTGAAACCTAATTTTTTAACTTCTACCCTACCTCATTTTTCTTATACTTACTTCCAATGATTATGTTCGCAATAAGCCAATTCTCATACTTTCAAAAATAAATTGGCGCATTCAAGACGGAGAACTAATATAAAAAACGTCGAAGTACGCATGGCAGCTTACATTAGAGACAATACATAGGTGTACTATGTAGATCTGTGCTCATATCAGAACGACACGGGTGCGATGTTACCGCTATCTACAGTAGTTTTTTTGTACGTGAGCTGCAAGCAAGCAACCGAATAATGAAATATTCCAAATAGTGGGTAAATCTTCCTTTATTGGTACGAAAAGTACAGTCATAGCAAAAAGTACTGACAAGAAAAAAAAAAGTTGTATAATTAAAAACGTCCTCTGTGCGCAAAGTTGAGTTGAAGTACGGGTATATGACACGTCGCCTTAGCATAGTGGGTCAGGCGATTAGATGGCAGTGGAGGTTTTAGTGTAGCGTTCCGCAGATGTGGCCCATCTGCGGAACGTACGGCGCCGAACCTTCCGCTAAATACGCTCGTAGTGTATTTCAAGTTATCTATGACACATCAGTACGCGGCGTAATTTCGACTGATGTGTCATAGAGCGGAAGGTTCGGCGCCGTACGTTCCGCAGATGTGGCCCTACACTTAGGAATAATATTCAACAAGGAGTAAAATCGTGGTAAATATAAACTCAAATATTTGGTGTATGTATTACTTTAATTGGAATGTCTATATTATAATAATAATTTACAGTAATACCTTCGTTTAAACCATCTACTTACATAACATACCTAATTCAATAATAATATCCCAATATCCAAAACTTATGGAGGTTAACAGTAATTGCTTTGGTTACGTATGTATAAAAAATAAAGTATAAATATAAAATAATGGTCGTCAGACTTACAATAAAAGAACATTCTTTCGACACACTTGCCATAGCATGGCTTAAATCTTAGAAAAAACTCTGGTGGGAAGTTATTTTAATTCCTTTTAAAGTCAAATACTATTTGAAAAATCTAAAAAAGGAAAATTAAAACCTTTCTATTAAAAATAGAAAATATCAAAATTAAATGCATCATCAAGATATTGTAAAATTGTATTTTGAGAAACTAGTTATAATTATAATTCGGAGTATTTAATTTAGTACCAATATACAATAAGTGTGGTAACAAACAGCAAAACTAGATAAAATGAGTATAAATAATAAAAGGTACGAAATAGAAAATACTGTACACGAACTTAAAGTTACCTTAATTCTTTGTTTACGCAAAGAAATCGAATCAACGACATGAACAGAACTTTGCAGAACTACCTTAATCATACTTGCATTAACTTGAAATTGTAACAAAACATTTAGTTCAATAAACTCAGTCTCTTTCAGAATCGTGTCGTTTCAAACAAAAAATAACGAAATGTTAATACCATTCATGTCCTCGATTTTTAAACTTACAATAAAACATTGTATGAGTAACAAAACTCCACTTAAACTACTTGTAATAAGGCACACAATACATAAAGTGCAACAATACAAAATTCACAACTTTGAAAATTATGGAACGGAGTATACTGTCTTAGCATCAAACATAATAGAAAAGTCGTATGTAAGCATACACTCATACAAACAATAGTATCCTAAATACTTCACGCGTCCTTCATACATTTTAAGTTTTATACATTTCTTATATGAAAACATTATAGAGAATAAATAGTCACATAATTAATGCCTTTTCATATTCTTAAACTATTTACGCGTCTAAATAAATACTAACTAATAAAGCTCTTTTTATTATGAGTTAAATTAAAACTAATGTGAGACTCGTCGAATAACAGACTGTCTTTTAACTGTCAATAAACATATTTAAGGATTTACGTCGTCAAAAAAAGATATTCATGATTTATAAATATTTTATACCTCCAGTCTTATAACTGGGTAATAAATATAAGTATGCTCGATGCGATATAGCAAATCTTTCAATTTAGCATTTTAAATGTGTAAAACAAAATTTGAAATAAGATAAATTAATAAACGGAATACATATTCGTATAAAAATCGTATAACTAATAATATTTGGCAGGTCTCAAATCTACACGTCAATATTATAATAACTAAACAATAAGTAATCCTATGTTAATAACGTACTAACTAATAATTAACTGTCATCTTAACATTAATAAATAATTGAAGCTTTTCAGCATTTATAAGATGCTAACAATAAGAAAACAGAAAGTTATATTCACGATAACAATTAAAAAATACACTTAAAGTATGTACTGAATAGTATGTACTGGGTCCCAAAGTAATCTTTGTGTATTCTTGGCGGTGAATACTATATTTAAAAAACAAACGGAAAAAGTCGTATACAAACAAGACAATAATTAGAATACACCACACAACCTAACATATTCATATCAGTGAATAAAGTATATCGTCGTCTTTTTAAAAAATAACTATAGGCACTATTGTATGATTACAAAACTATAACACTACAATCTTATTGAGATAACACTCCGATAACTACAACGTCATAAAACCGTGATTACAATAATCAATTATTATTCTATAACAAACAAAATCTATAGTATATAATAAACATTTTACGTAGAGCTAAATACCAACATATTACGCCAAAATAAACGCTTCGCTAGAAGCTAAGAAAAGGCACCGAATTCATAAGATACAGCGTAATTGTTTGTCAATCAACATCATAAGACTTTGTCTAATTGGTGTTACATGTTACCTTACAGCTAAGCATACATCTAGATAAGCGATCCAACAGACTTACATTACATTTTTATTTAAGGATTTATATTCGTTGTCTATATTTTTGATTAACACATTATAAACTGAATTTTTAATAATGTTTGTAAAATCGTCCAAAATATGTAAAGTAAAGAAAGCTTGAGTTATTACCTAATATTTCGGTTTTTTGTAGCGATGACCTTCACTATAAATGTAAAGTGTCACTATTATTAGTCAGTAAGTCAACTTTACATCAAAGATGATTACCCTTTTGCTTTGCAAAGATACTTTTCAATTCTTTGTACTACAAAACTCTGTATATATTCGCCCTTTCTTTAAGTTGGTAGACATTCCCTTCGTGGAGTAGATGGAAATGACAATGACACATAACGCTCAACAAAACCCAAAACAAGCAGACTGCCTGCCGAAATGTGCAAAACCAGCCCCCATCCAACTTATGTATGTAAGTTGTCATATTGAAAGTATGTACATATATGGTATACCGTCTACTATGAAATCACATGTACATGTAAGTTGTGTGAAAGCTCCTAGTATAATACCTGAATGTATAGTGTGTACGCGGTCACTGCCGCTCGACGGTCCGCTTGAGCCACTGCGTGAAGTGCCGCAGCTGCCACACGGCGCGCGCAGACTCCTCGCGCAGGCGACCGTTGTGACGGCGCAGGCGACGGACCTGGTATACAATACATATGATTACTAATACTTAACAGAGATTTACTATTTAAAAATGTGCTACTTATTAGGTTCTTAACAAAATTGTTATATGATTTTAGTGATTGTTATATGATTTTAGTGTACGATTTAGGAGGGTTGGCCCAGTTTACTTTTTGATCTAAAATACTAATTACTAAAAAAACACGTTATTCATCACTGAGGCAATTAACGAATTGTTCCCAGTCGATTATTTCTAAACCAATATGCTCAATTGGTTTTAACTGCGTGAACGAATAAATGCGCGCTCAGAATCTTTCCGAACACTCAGTGATAGGATGCTTTACGCTAGTGATCTCGCTAGTGTAGTATAAACAAGGTGTAACCTCTTCCTCGAGCTGGTGCCGCTGGCGCGCCGCCTGCGCCGCGTCGGCCTCCAGCGCCCGCACGCGCGCCGCCAGCCCGCAGGCGCAGCCCGCGCCCGCGCCCGCCAGCGCCGCGTCGCTCTCGGGCACCTCCCAGGTCTCGCTGAGTGACTCGTTGGCCTCCAACGAATTGTCGGCGTTCTCGATGGACGGGTATTGGGTCTCTTCGCATATCTGTGTTAAAGAATCGCGGTTTAGGTTGTTGATAAGAACTGTAAGAAGAAACGTGATAAGAAGGTGTGATCACAAAAAGGCATCTTTATTTTGTCATGTGTGAATTTATAAAGATTCGACCCTACTTATTACGAACGTGATATATGTGCTAGTATTAATGCTGATAATTTTCCTTCTTTCTGTCGAGTTTTTGAGGAAATTTCATAATTGTTAATCCTTTAATGGTGTGTTTCAGTAAATACGTCAACATATTTATCAATGGATTAGCGATAGGTTATCAAAAGGTTATCAAAGAGTTAACTTAATCTAAGCCTCTATTGATAACAAACTGGTTCATTGTTACGTCACTGATAAATACATAAAACATATTACACCATTATGTATACCAGTATACATAACTAGCAGCGCCCCGCGGTTTTACCCGCGTTGTGCCCGTTCCCGTAGGAAATCCGGGATAAAATGTAGCCTATAGCCTTCCTCGATAAATAGACTATCTAACAGTAAAAGAATTATTCAAATCGGTTCAGTAGTTTCTGAGATTAGCGCGTTTAAACAAACAAACAAACAAAACAAACTCTTCAGCTTTGTAATATTAGTATAGACTAGCAGCGCCCCGCGGTTTTACCCGCGTTGTGCCCGTTCCCGTAGGAAATCCGGGATAAAATGTAGCCTATAGCCTTCCTCGATAAATAGACTATCTAACAGTGAAAGAATTATTCAAATCGGTTCAGTAGTTTCTGAGATTAGCGCGTTTAAACAAACAAACAAACAAACAAACAAACAAACAAACAAACAAACAAAACAAACTCTTCAGCTTTATAATATTAGTATAGATTAGTATAGATAGTATAGATACACCAGTGGTACGTTCAAAAGAGCCTATAAGGGGCTAAAACTGAATAAAAATATTTGACTTTGACTTTGATATTAAAATCTGAAGGCCAATTTATGTATCTACGGTAACATGCATTGGCTAGTTTAATAATGACTCATCGCTCGTCATATGTTGTCGACCTAAGATATTCGTTTCGATCGCACATGAATAGGAAAAAATTTAACTGTTTTGGATTTTGCTAGACTTAAACTAAAAGTGTATTAAAGGAATCTAATAATATATATCAACAACACCCAAACTAACAGATACTTAAGCAGATAACAATTGGGCTTATGAAAAAAAAAAAATTTGTGATAAATCGAAAGATTATATATTAGTTTTATAACAAAACTATTTTTATTTTATTTTTTTCGCAATAATTCAAAAGTTATTTCAAAATAAAAATTAATTTTTGAATCCAGTACCGAAGACACTCGGACAACTCCCGAACAAACCCGAGCGCGTGTGACGTCATAATAATAGCCCCATTCGGTTACACGTGTAATAGCCGTAAACGCTGTACTTACTTATGGTTATTAGCTCTATCATTATCACGTCACAACTATGGTGACCAATTATGGCGCGTTTATAGTCACGTGACTTTTATTCAAATTTCATCAATTTTGAATTGTTGATAAGTAATTAATTGAAAAAATATTTTGTTTAAGTTTTTTGCATTAAATATCAATATTATTAATAATAAAGTTTTAAAATACATAAAAAAAATCAATATTTTTTTTTTCAAAAGCCCAATTATATGCTCAATATCTGGATTGTTTACCTGTAACATAGCCCGTGTCGCAGTATGCACAAGAGTAGCCCAGTCTAGCGCTGCCGCGTCGGGCAGTGGCAGCGGCGGCGTGCGGGACACTCCGCCGGTAGTCGGGGCTATGTTCCCTGTGTTCGGGGTAACATTGCCGGAGGACGGGGCAATGTTGCCCGTGATTGGGGTAATGTTGCCGGATGTTGGGGCAATATTGCCTGTATTTGGGGGAATGTTGCCGGTTGTGGGCGTTACGCTGGCGCCGGAGCGACTGCCTGGACCTAGTTCAGAGTCCATCATTCGCATTAGTTCCTCCTGCAAATGTACAGAGTGTTTATTAAAATCAGTTTTTACCTTGATGCAGGAAAAAGCCAGAGGAGATTAAGAAAAGAGGTGATATTAGATGATAACATCTTTTATTTTAGAATAAAAGGAACGTCATGATTTGAGATGACTAAAAATAACGAGGATTAAAATATGATTTACTGACCGTGAGCGAGGACGTATTAGCGGAGGCGCGCTTGATGCGCGAGTGGCGCGGCGACGCGGCGTCGTCCTGCGAGCGACGCCGCACCGCCAGCTCCGACGCCGGCGAGCGCCGCCCGCTGCGGCCCGAACCGCCTGCGCACACCAAGATACTTATCAGTCAATAGGAAGGAAGTTAGGTTAGTGCCCAAACCTGACGTCGGAGTTTTAAGGCGACAAAAGATCTCCGATATGTACAAAACAATCGAGTTAGTTTCAATTGTTACATAATTTAAAATGCCCTCCGATAACAACAATGGTTGGCATTTTTATTAATAATAATGGCATTTTTTTGTGGACACTTAGAAATGCACTATTGAGTAACCATTCAATTAGTGGATGTTAAGAGGAGAAAATCTGTGTGTGCGTACCTGTCCCGTAGCCCGAGCTGTCGGAGCGCGGCGGCGAGTGGCCGCGCTCGTAGGCGCGGCGCGGCCGGCCGGGCTGCTGCGCGTCGGCGCGCGCCGCCGCCCCCGCGCCCGCGCCCGCCGCCGGCTGCTCGCACTCGCAGCGCAACCCCGCGAACGTCACCGTCACCTGCACGGACCAGTGACCAGATATTTAGTACGCTATTCAATGTACTCGCATCGCAAAGCCGACAGGAGTCTCTAACTGTTACCAATAAAATCTTAACTAGTGATTCTAGATTTGAATAATCTTAGATTCTCGGATTGCGGATACTAAACTTTCTCCATAATGTGATCGGTCATTTGAATAGAGGACTGAATTCTTTTTCGGCTCGACGCTGGCGCATACTATTCATAATGCAAGAACAGTTTGGTCGATTTTATTGATATTATTAATTATAGCACCGATTACGAGAATTAGTAATAAAAGATTTGCACGAGACGTGCGGGTACCCATGCGGGGACAGATGGTAGTGATCGCACCGTGACGGGGTCGGAGGTCTTGAGCAGGTCGACGAGCGTGTTGTGCGGCAGGCCCACGACGGCCGCGCGGCACACCTCCAGCAGCCGCGCGCCGCGCCGCAGCCCCGCGCGCGCCGCGCCGCCGCCGCCCTCCACGCTCGTCACCACGCCGTCCGGCTGCACGTGGAACCCTCCACATAACAAATTAACGAGTTATACTTTGTATGTATAACACACTTCATTACAAGTTTATTTCTTTGGAAATATGTATCTATAATCTATTGTATGTGGCAGTTTCGAAAAGCTTTAGCTTATTAACAACTAGCAGCGCCCCGCGGTTTTACCCGCGTTGTGCCCGTTCCCGTGGGAATTTCGGAAATTTTTTTACATAAAAACCTTCCTCTTGAATCACTCTACCTATTACAAAAAACCGCATCAAAATCCGTTGCGTAATTTTAAAGATTTAAGCATACAGACAGACAAACAGACAGACACGAAAAAGAGACGACTTTATTTTATACTATGTAGTGATGTTTTGATACTCGAATCTTGAACAATTTCTTACCTAGAATGAAATAATTCGATTAAGAGATACCTTTTGTATAATTTATAATAGTTATTAGCAGTGTACCTAGCTGGTCGGAGGCGCCGCGCTCGAGCGTGGTCTCGGCGAGGCGCGCGGCGAGCGGCGGCGCGGCGGCGGCCAGGCGCCGCAGCAGCGCGCCGCCCGCGCCGCGCACGCGCACCGACTCGCCCACGTGGAAGTACACGCGCGTCCACCCGCCCGACACCACCCACCCTGGAGTATACAACCAATATTATACTCCAACATGGAACACAAGCGCGTTGCGGCCCCGTACCGCGCCCACCAGCCACCAGGGGAAGAGGTGTGCAACGGGCCATATATTTCCGCGTTTCGGATAAGATATGTATGTTATCGTATGAGACACGACACTAGAGTAAAGATCAGATAAGACATGGGACCGGATAAAATTAGTGATAGGTTATTAAGACATATGATCGAGACATTGGACCGTATCACACCAGTGATCGATTGACACGTGTGATCCTTTGAAACATGATCCCAAAGTGACTTCTTACCGAGCAGCGTGTTAGTAGGTATGACCAATATGATTTGTCTGGTGGTGTCTTCGATGAACACTATGGTGTCCGCCGACACGCCCATCACGCAGTCCAGCAACGAACCACCGGCACCTTCGTCTTGGACTTGCACCTGTAAAGTTAAATTAAATTTATAACAGCGAAGTTAAATATAACTTAGAAGTATTGTTTTAACTATAAAAGGAATTAGGACAGGGCATTACAGTTGATTATTATGAATGCAAACATGTATTTCCGTGAGAATATTAAGATAAAAACTAAGCAAGACAGGGTTTAGGCATTTATAATTGTATGCATTTTCTTTAGCCTACTTTTAAGGCAATAAGAAGAAAAGTACTTACATGAAAGCACAAAGCGCCGCCCACTAGCACGTCATTGGTGCAGTTCTCCACGCGGGTCACCACCATGTTGTTATTGGTGGAACTACTCCCACTTTTCATTAGTAAGGACGAGAATATTGCTGTTGAAATATAAAGATTTATTAGCGGTTTATACTTTTTAAAACCGCGGGGCGCTGCTAGTAATACATATGTTAGATACAGTTTTATTGTTTAGTTGTTTATATTAAACAAGCTAACAATAAACCTTTATACATACATAAAACACCACAAGTCAGCGGGTCGTCGGGCCAAACATTAGTAAGTAAGCATAAACTACGATTATATACTTTTTAAACTCACACGATTTGCACTCGTTATACTACATGAATAATTAATAGTGAATACTTACAAAACTTTTGTCCAGTCTCGACAGTGGTGGCAGTAACATAATTCTTAGCTAAATCCTTCAGGTACTCTTGTCTGGTGCGTGTCGCCATTGTACTAAACTTTGGTGATTGTATAGCGGCATTCTCGCCGTTTATTACCTGAAAATCAACGGTATTTGTTAAATTCGTTCGTAATCATCCATTTACGTTGTACAAAAAAGTATTCTTATAACAATATTTAGAATAATTTGTTAATTTATTTCGTTACAGCATTTTCCATAAGATAATCATCGCATTTTGTTATGTATTTCCTTGTGTTTATCTTCAAATGCAATAATAATTATGATTATACAAAGCAGACTCTCTAATGTTTTAACAAAACAATAGATTTTCATTGAAAGGTAACCACAACAATAGTAAACATATATACCTATACGAGTATGACCGATACTAACCTTACTTAATAATAATTCTGTGAAAGCTTCGCTTTTCGGATACACCGCACCTTCTTTGATGGGTGGTCCGAATAAAGGCACTTCTTTGGCACGACTTACGGCTATACTGTAGTGGGTGTTGTCGGAGCACGGGTCGACGGCGCGCACCACCACGAACACGTGCTGGAACTGCGAGCGGATGTTACGCGGCGTGAACGGCGCCGCGCCCGGCTCTTGGAACACGATCGTCACGATATCGTTCCCTATGTGCCGCTTGCGCAACAACTGCTGCCTGTTGTTCGGAGTATACGGCAACATGGTCGACACGTGAAACATGATCTCGCATCCTTGGTGAGTGGCAAAAACAGAATACAGGCCCGTCGAGTCAGTCTTATTATCTAATCCAGCTTTGTATTTATCGAAGTCCTTTAACCTAACTGTCTGGCCCAACATTTGTAGGAACTCCACAAACGCGGGCCCGGCCTCTTGGTTGTTATACATTTCTTCCTCAGTAGACTGACCACTCTTGCAGTACATGACGCCTACTTTGTAGTTTCGAATCACACCCTGTTCGTCCAAGCGTAGAAGTTGTTCTTCAGCACCACTGTTAGTTAGGCCGAAACTGAGGAAAAAACCAATAAGAAACACCAAATTAAATGTCTACTTTAGCAAAAATCTAAAGTATATTTGTAATTAATATGCTTTGTAATCTCACCGTAAACAATTAAGTTGTATTTCGGGTGCGACGTATTCTATGACATCCTTAGTGTTGTATGTAGCACTGTTATTGCTTGGTTTGATCCCAGGCAATGCATCTTCAAGAACCGATCCCCTCAGAGTGAGCAGTTCAGACGTGCGCACAACAAGCCGGTATTGCCACGCGAGCAAAGAGGAAGGCGCCGCCGCGTCACCGCCGCCTCTACGAAGCTCTACTCGCTCTTTCTTTATAGAAATAGCCACCGGACCCAAGTTCTCATCCATACCGAACCAATTCTGATGGGCTGGAATTAAACATAACCCATGACTTACATACATTAATGACTAACTCTTAGGGGATTTATGCATTACAATAAAACTTGCCATAAGTCAAAAAGTAACTAGAGCTTGCTCATTCATGTTATAATAAGTCAAAATAACTGGGAACTTTCAGTGCATTCTTATCATTTCTTATTCACCAATATCCAGTAAACACAGACTTGAAAATTTTAAATTAATACACATTCAAACTAATTATTTAGATAAGGCAAATGAATCAATCACTTACGTTGATTATAGAAGTAGTTCCGGTAGTAGGAAGCGCCAAGGTCTTGGCTTTCGATGGGCAGGGGTCCTATGGAGCGCGCGAAGGGGCAGCGGTTCCGCCAGTGGGTCTGGCCTGAAGGGAACTCCAGCATAGAGATGCCGTAGGCGGCGCGAGGCCGGTGCCAGCCGCCCGGCTGCGCGCCCAGCGGGCCGCGGGCCGTCTTCCAACACAGCGACACGCATCTCTCTTCTTCTCCTTTAGATTTAATGTAAACATTTGTTTATTAGAATTTCGGTATTAGATTATACTCCAAATACATAAGTAAGTAGACTTGAAGTGATATTTTAATATGATTCATTTGTTGTTCAATACTTGTGCTATATGGTCAATTGACCATTAACACAACAAGAAGAGTTTATGTAACATTATGTTTTTGCAACTTTATGGATAGTTAGCTTTATTAAAATATAATTAAGTCTATAAAGCATAATAAAGGCAGAATAGAGCTATAAAATCGCTAAATTACAGAGCCATATTTCTCATCATTTCTCTATCCAAGAATGTATCATAACAAAAAATAATTTATGTATCCAAGTTGTGAAATACCACATAAAACATTTCAAGTAAACAATCAAACAGTTTTTATGTTAAAGTCTCAGAAGTATGCGTGAGTAGGTATAGAATAAATAGTATAAAAACACATTAACAAATCACACAGTAATCGCGCTGAGTGTACAATGTTCACGCATGAACACACAAGCTGGTGTAATTATTGCATTCAATGTCTATAAACAGAACAATGTAACTATACTTAATTTTCACAATATTCTACATATGAGTAATTTTATAAGTTCTTTAAAATGGGTTCAGGATTTGAAGATATGATTCATAATTATATTTATTAGTTACTATCTTGGAAATAAAAATACTAATCTTATTTTAATCTGAAATCACCTTGTAATTTATGATAAAACTTTTTAATTATATTTTGTATTATATTTATAAGACAGCTAAATCATTAGACCATGTCGGAGGCCTTTAGGCGGTCTAAAAACTCCGACACCAGGGTTGACCACTAACTTACTTGAACTTACTTACTTAGTTGAATGCTCAAAACATGTTCACTTATTTGAAATTGTACAACATAAGGGAAACAATAATAGTAAATATTAAACAGAAACCAGAAAGAAATTATGTAAATAGATTGCATGCAGCCGGCGTAAGGTAAGTAGCCTCTTGTAATTCATTCACTTGATGACTCATTACAAAAGTATTCCGAGTACAGATCAGAAGCAAGTCAAAATGTAGTAATAGGTATTTTATGTTTGTGAACCACACTCATACCTACTCAATAACTAGAACCAGTAAGTAATTCATTGATCACAGAACAATGTCAAGTGTGAGAAAACAACTTTTGTGTCACCCGATTCACAACAACACAACACATTGTCACAAATGCAATTCCAGGTAATAAAAAGTAAACATTGATATTTGTTACCAATACTAAACCTCAATAATGGTAATGCCAATATAATTGAGGTTGATATATTGTTTATTTATATTTCAAAGCCTTACTCACCTCCCAGTTCATTTCTGAAGAATGGACAACTCTCAACCAGTTCATTGGAGTGTCCATCTCCAGTGTCAGACACAGCATCTTCCCCCGGAGGGAACCCTCTAGTTGCCAACAAAGATGCAGCAGAGGCACCAGTAGTTGTGTTACGTCTGCGGCTCAAGAGTGCCCCGCGAACTTCAGCTGCATAGCTCAGATTGGCCATCAATGACTGGCAGTCAAAATGTGCAAAATGTTTCCTCTTGTTAGCATCATTCATTATTGAGAGGGACGAGTCGTCGAGGGGAGGTCGGGACAGGGCCGCGGCTCCTCCCCACAGTTTGTTGAGCTTCAGTCTAGGTTTAGGGCTCGAATTGGACCGAGGCGGCGGCCCATCAGCGTGATCGGCATTGAGGACATCAGTGAGACGTTCAGGGCGTTGGAAACCCGGAGGTTTCTCTGGCGCAGATATTCCGTTGTAATTGTGAACCATCGCGGGCAGCCGCTCACCGCCGCTTCCGATTACGTCGATCGACCCGTGACTCCCATATTCACGACGCAGCCCGTTCCCCGATGGATGATCGCCGTATATCAAGTCAAGGCTCGAATTGCTCCGATAAATAACATCTCTGGCTTCCTTCCTTCTATTGTCCGGAGCATACATGGCATTATTTTGTTGAGTTGGACTTACTTCATAAATGTTTAAAACTTGCTTACTGATTCGTACGTATTATTAATTACGATGTTTGCATAGTATCAGTGCTTATTGTAACTTATTCATTGAGAATAACGTTGGTTCAATCAACTGCAACAATTTTACGTTTGGACATTCAATGAATGAAAATACGTGTAAATTCAAACTAGCAACTGTATTATTAATACACATAAAATAAAAATGGACACGTTGACATGCTAAAAGTTGTATTACACTGGGTTTAGAATAGAAATAATATTGCGAATAAATATTTTTTCCTTAGAAAAATGCCATTGATTGAAATAAATTTTATTTTATTGATAAATGAATGAACTTAAATATTAATTGACCACAGATATTTGACTTAATAACGAAGGACAGATTAAATTTCACTCCTGGAAATGGAATCAGACACAGACTATGCACATACCGAAACATCTCTGTGGAAACAACCATGGAAACAACAATCATTTGACAGTGCCACAAACAACGAATGTTAGGATAGAATTTATTAACCAGTTAATCGGTTAAGTATGTCAATGATGTCAATTGTCACTGCCAATGCCAATTGCTTGCACCGAGCCGAGTTGCATTTGAAAAGGCCTGTGCAATACTGTGCATTCATTTTGCAATTTTCTTTCATGTTTGTTTGTTTTGCTCGTTAATTTGTTTGTATTTTGAAATAAAAATAATGTGAATTTACAGTAAAGTCAGGTTATTTTATAAGAAATTAAGTTATCCATTATAGTATATAAAAACTATTAAATTTCAATGAAAACAATCGTCTAATTAATACAAAATCGAACTGTCTTTTTATTTTAGATTTTCGTAGTAAAATAATAATGGAACCTCTCAGAAATCCATCTCAACTATATTTGATACAAATAGATCCTAGCTTTACTTCGGATCTGTCTAATGCTCAAGTAGTACCGCTGCATTTGTTAGAAAATGTGAGTATCTATTACCTCGTCATTTTTAAAACTTCCTTTATATATACAATTTATGTCCAAAGTTTGATCCCTTCTACTGAGGGATATTTAGAAATGGTCAGATTTTTATATTCCCCCGGTTGATATCTTATTCCTTATCTCACCTTCCTCATCCTAGTTGATACTGTTATTTCATATATTTAAAATTTTTGGACTCCATTGCCAGATGCCTTTATCTTATTATGTATTAAAACAGGTGCTGGGAACTTATTCACAAGTCAAAGAACCACAAAATAAAGGTATGAATGAACTTCATATTTATTTGTAAGTAGGAATAAATAAGGTAAAATGAATTTTTTCATGATAATTCTTAAACATTCACATGATTTGCACTCATTATAGTAAATGAAAAGAGACTGAATTGCTAGTAGAATATAAATTCTATTTATTAAAATAGGTTTCCGACATAATATTTGTGAGGTATTGTTAGGGTTTGCCACTTACCTACACAAAAATATTTACTTTATTGTTGTATAATGAACATTTATTTGCATAAACAATATAATTTGTTACAATTATTTTCATTTTCAGATAACACTCCAGTACCAAATTCCATAGTAATAAAACCGGACAAAGTTATTGAAAATAGGAATAATGCTGCAGCACCAACATTATTTGTTGACAAACCCAATAATTACAAATATGATTATACAATTCAAACCGACCCTGTGGTGGATCTACCTAACTTAAGCAGCACATCAAAATATGAAATACCTGAAACTGTAAAATACAAGGAACCCAATACTCAAGAACTCCAAACAAATAGTATTGAAGAATACCTCAATAGTTTTAACACAAAATATTCAGCTAATACATTACAAAACTGTACTTATGAAGATAATACTGTTATAAATGATGTTTACCAAAAATCTAATAATAATCAGATTAGTAAAGCTAATTTTAAGGACATTAGTAATTCAATTATTAAAAAAACTAAAAAGACTCCAAAAACAATTGTACCAGTTAGTAAGCAGAAGCCACAAAACTACAGTAAGTGTTCATTGTGCATACATTTATTTCTCTTCAAGGACCCTTTGTAATTTATACTGCACTTAAAATTTTAATCATTAAAATGTATTGGAAATTGTCTAAATTGTAAAGTCTAACTTTTAGTTATTGTTATTTCAAGTAAAAAATGTTAGTATTTTCACTACTCTGATTATGATAAAACTTAGTATGTATTTGCAGATAATATAAATTTGTGTATCCCAATATTCCACACGGTCTCCTGTTTTTTTTTATAGTACACATATCAGATACAGTGATGCCTCCACGAGCGATCGCTGTGCTCCCGTCGGTGTTACAAATTCACAACCACATTATATGGCCCAAGAGAACTTTATCGGGCAGGCGAAGATTTGGACCAGTTGAAGGTACAAACACAAAAATTAATTACTTTATTGTTGATTTAATCGACATCTCTATGTACGGCATTTACTCATTTAAGTTGTTGTTCGTTGCTTAGAATCGTCTGTGTGATATACATCCATTACTAGGAATTTGTTTTGCATTTTTCAGGTATTTTAAAGAAAATTACGACATATGAATCTCAGCAGTTGATGCTTCTGAACCTTGGATCTCCTTTGTTTCTATTGAAAGGGAAGGAGGATGGATTTGTTACTCAAATTGATGTTTTAGATACAGGTAAAATATCAAAAAATATTTTGCTCAATTTGTGCATGACTAATGAATGACTCGGTTTTAGCTTGCCTTCACCGGCCAGCAAGAGGGAACGTTAGCGATGCAGCTGTTTTCGGCTGTGTGATGCCGGGGTGAAAATGTTAAAGGGCATATCGCAACTATTAACTTTTAGAGAAAGCGCAGCAACTTCAAAACTACCCGACTTGTCCCTTGACTCCGAGGAGAAACACTGTATAAATTATTTTCATATTCTATTTCACTTTCGTCATTTTATTTCTTAATTAATGTAATTCATTTCTTATTCAATTTCATTAATTCCTTCCTCTTTATTTGCAGACAAATCAAACTGGATGGGACTCTTACCCCTAGGCGAGCAATCGACGGCTAACATATGGCTTTATGAAGAGGATAACAAACTCTATGGTATTACAACAGAGCCGATCTCCGCTAGAACGCCACTACAACTAGGCTACAGCAAGAAATATGTGGAAGACCATGAACTGCCTCAAGGAGTGCCGTCTTTGGATTTGGAGTCGGGTATGGAGTCATTAACAAATATAAGTTTAAAATTCATAACAAGGTTGATTTGGAGTAGTTTAGTTTCCAAACTTGGCATAGTTTTAAAATGCCAGATGGCTAACGCTATGGTTGGATAATTGAACCTACTGAGACATACGATGACGCCGTTTTAAGCATGGTGGAGTTGAATAGAAATACCATGGCCAATACCTATGGCAATACTAAAATTCAGTGTGAATAAGCAACTAGTTTCTAGTTCATCATAGAGTACTTAGTACTAACTACCTTACTACTAATGGAAACTAAGCCTAACTTAAAGATGTACTTGTGGTTTCAGTGTTGTCTTCGAATCCTAAACAGTGGTGGTGTAATGAGTGCCACAGAGTGCTGCCATCTGCCAAGATGCTACAACGGCACACGGATGTTTACCACAAGGTATAAACGAATTTTAACGCGACTTTTTTAAATAGATAGTGATTCAAGAGGAAGGTTTATATGTATGTAAAAATTCCCGAAATTCCCAAGGGAACGGGCACAATGCTGGTAAAATTGCGGGGCGCTGCTAGTATTACATATTTCATACTTAAAAATGGTGTCCATAATGATATAGAAAGACAAAGAGTCCTACAACAATATTGAAAATATATTATTTTTGTACTCCTCAGTCAAATAATTTCAAAACTACCTATTTTGTCCCTGCTTAAATGCTTTTATTAAATTTACAGGATTTTGTTGTGAGATATCGGCGCAGTTTACATCGGTGTATACAATGTAAGCGGACTTTTAGCAGGTTATTCACGTAAGTTAGTTATAAAACATTTAAAGATATTTTGGAACAATTTTGCACCACTGAGATCATGAAAATATGTTTTTAATTGTTATGTCCAGGTTAAGACGGCATATCCGTGAGCATTGCTTAGGAAAGTCCGATGACAAACCATCGTCGACATTTTCACAGTAAGTGTACAAAAATGTACTTATCTCTTTCTTTCTTTTTCTCTTTTCACCCATCTTTCTCGCTATTTTTTACTTTCATATCTATATCTATCTATATAGCTTATGTATCTTAAATTAAGATTTGATAACATAATATACTAGTAATTTGGTGCAGTTAAATAAAAAATCTAACGTAATCTAATAACTTTATTTCTCTTTCTTTCTCATACAATATTGTACGCTCATATATAAATGTAATAAGTACAAAATCATCAAAAAATAACTTTGCAGAGAAAAACCCCCCGAAGACATGCTACCAGATATCAGCGCAGCGCTAAGCAACGAAGACAACAGGCTTCCTTCCGACGAGAGTTTCCATAACTTCACCAACGGACTCGATTTCTCTACCAATCTTTTCGACACTGACAGAATATCCACCCTGGATATATCTAGCCATTCCAGACCAGACGAGTTTAACCCCTATTCTTTGGGCAATAAGGATGATAACGCTTTGAATAATGAGACTGATGGCCCGGAAGTTGCGAAGGTATGTTACGGTAAATAATTTAAATAAATAGGATATCTATTCCTACAAAGAATTAAGGATATGAGAAAAAATAATAAAAGAATACATAGCTCACGCAAGCCTATATTGGTACTGCATATGATGCTAACTTCAAAAGTATTGCTATTTTTTTTGTAAAATATATATTTTCAGCATATTATTTAGTGTATCTCATATCTCTTTTCTTTTACAGAAAGAAGAAAGTATATTAGAATCTTGTAAATATTGTAAAGAAATAATAGTTAAGGAAAATAAATCTAAACACTTAAGTAATTGTCCGTCGAAACTGCTGAAGTGTGAGTGCGGTCTCTCTTTCACACATAAAAAGAGATTGGCACAACATATACACAAGAAGCATCCCGCTGATCAACCAAAGGTATGAATAACATAACTTTTCAACCATATTCGTTTACTAAGGAGGATCTGAGATGATTTCAATTGGTCAATTGTATATAATGTATTGTGAAGAGATTTCGAGCATATAATGAAATGCCATTGGTTAAATGAACTTCGCTCCTCCTTAGTGAAAACGCACTGAAACGTAGAGACTGAAATCTGTGTATCTTGAACACTTTTGTGACTGTGTTATTATAGTACAACAATACTGCTTTTTTCCAGAATAACATTCCAGAAGAAACTGAAAAGAAAGATAATAAAAACCTGTATAAATGTGAATTTTGTCCACTCAGTTTCAAGGTAAGCATTGCTTAATATTTTAAATTGAAAATTGTATGAAGTCTGGAAGATTTTTTTTAAGGAAGATTGTTATTTTATACAAACATTAATTCGCATCTTAGCATACGAGATCAAAGAGGTTATTAGATCAAAGGTCGCGCGATCGTTCATACTATGTTTAACGACGACGAACGTATTTCCTATTTGGGCAACCAAGTTCCAACATATTTCCTCACTGGTTACGAAACACGGTTGCAAAAAGACCCGAAACGTCTAAAGTGCAGACAATTTAAATATTGTGGCTGCGAAATTAGCTGAAGCGTCTAGGTTTCGTGTCAGTGGAACATTTGGTTGCAGCGGCGCGGCATGGTGTGCAACCACTCGTGGCGCGTGCACGGCGCGCGGCTGGCGGCGCCGGTGCGGCGGCGCGAGCGCCACTTCCCGTGCGCCGCCTGCCCCAAGCTGTACCGCAGCGCCGCCAAGCGCGACGCGCACACCGCCCGCCATCACCCAGGTATCATATATTAAAATCACTAAACAGATGTGATACTATACACTTCAGCCGCGTTTTGTAGTCCTGTGAACGAGTGATCAAGTAATTGGGTATTGTCAATCAAGGTTACATGTTGTGAGGGAGACGTTCAGGGTACCGAAGTCTATCGGAATAAGTTCCGCTAGGAGTACAAATTAGGATGAAACAAGGTCGGAGAACGCGTTAGTCGAACCCTAACGTAATAATGGCATTATGTATGATGTTCCCCGCAGGAGTAGAGAAGGTGAAAGGGCACTCGATCGAGGTGGGCGAGCGCGCGTGCGCGGCGGCGGCGTGCGGCGCGTGCCCGCGCCAGTACGCCACGCGCGCCAAGCTGCTGCAGCACATGCGCGCCAAGCACCCGCATCTGGTACTCACATACCCATATCTTCATTCATATATCTTTTATACTTTATATAATAATGCTGAATAATTTAATATTTTGGTATTTGGCTGTTAGAATTTATCTTTACTATAATACTCTAAATATTGGATTGAGAAAAAAAAATAAAGAATAACGATTTTTTTTGTTAAACACGCTGATCTCAGCAATTATCAGTTGGATTTGAATATCATTTTATATACTTATTTATTACATTTTTACATTCAACATAAGGAAGTTTGCAGGTTACTACAAACTTCCTTATGTTGTATTTATTCCAAGATTACAGACTTTCGCATGTGTAATACTTACTCATTTGTAAGGGTGGCAACTACAAAACAAGTTCCCAACTATTCAATACTATCACTTGTTAATTATTGCCCATTTTTAAGCAGTATGTCCGTTTCAGCCTGTGGCAGTGAAGCCTGCGAAACAAAAGACTAACTCAATCAATATACTTACGGTAAGTTTTCGTAAAAGTGACGTTAAAGGGTTCTTTGCAAGGGAAAACGTTCTAACAAATACTGCGACAGGATGGGATACAATCTAAACACTTTATTTGCAGAGAGCTCTTGACGACCTCTTAAACTCAAATATTTTTATATTCAGTTTTGGCCCCAAAGAGGCACTTTTGATCGTACCACCTCTTGACTTTCGTTTTTGCTAATGTGAGGAACTCTCTCCATCTGACTGAAGATAATATCGATACAGTGAGAAGGTTAAGGCTTAATAAACAAAAAAGTAATATATTATCCAACTGCTGGGCAAAGGCATCTCATCTCACTGAAGATATCAGTGATATCAGTCGATATCAGTACAGTGAGGAGGCTCATCGATCAATTTATGCTGATACATAAAGCTCAAGAGTTTGATTTTTTGTTATTTTGTTTGTTTTAATGCGCTACAGTACATGTTATTTTCATTGCAGCCATCCGCAAACGCATCACATTCCGGAGTGACATCTAAAAAGGTGGTAAACGTAATTAGTGATAAAACATTGCAAGAGGCTTGGCCAAAGAAGAAGGTAGGTTATCATAGATTATGTTAGAGGTATTAGACTACCCCGATTTCAGTTGCAATGGCCTTGAGAGGACCTTGGGCTGACCATTGATTTTTGGGGCAAGAGTTTCCCATAGACTTTTCAGTTTTATCTTTCAAACAAATTTACTTTATATATTGTCGCTACTATAGATTACTAATGAAAATAGGTTTAAATCCTTTCACTAACAAACAGAAATTCAAAAGGTTTCGGCTAATTTTGGAATTGAGGGCTAGGCGCTATTTAAATCATATATTTTATAAGGTGTAAACCTTTCTTTTTAATACAAAAAGTATTTTTCATGGCAACGATTTTGTTAAGGTGCATGACTGAAAGGTACCGTCAGATTACGATAATGCAGACCTTTAGAACGAACATACATAGGTGTGATAAATGTAATATCAAAATATTCCTTCCTGGAGGTTGAATTTCATAATTGTTTCAGGTTGATATAATTCAATACAAACGTGTGCCGAATCAACAACATATGAACACAAATGAGGAGTTCGTGTATTTCTAGCATTTACTTAATTTATTGTTTTGTAATAAAACATGACGAAATTATTCACCACTTTATAGCTGTGTTATTTTTTATTCTGAAATCCCTACCTTATTTCCTGACAAGAACAAGATGAAATGTATATACTTTTCCCGAAATGTGGACAAATGTCGTCAATTTTCCAACCGAAGACGCCTAGTCCTGGAGAGGGAAAAGGAAAAAATGAAATAAAACCACTAAACCTTTTTCTCTGTTTGTCTTCGGCTGGAAAATTTACCACATTGGTCCAAATTTTGGGACAAGTAAAAAAAAATATGTATATACGATAAAGCGTAACTACTATTCTTAGGAAATATAATATTTATTTACTATCTACATATTTGCACGTTGTTTGCTTCGTTTGCCATCCAACAGTCATTAGACGTAGCATAGCTCTGGTTGAAGGGCACCAATCTTTGCTAATGAATAACCTACTACTATTTATAAAACCGCGAATGTTAGTGATGAAGGATGTTTGCTACTTTTTCACGCATAAACAATCCAACAGATTTTGATCAATAAATAGTTTATAGTCTGGAACAGCACTTCCAAAACGGTAGCAAAGCAGGAAAAACCGAGGAAAAATATTATTTAAAACTGCGAAAATCTATCATTTACTCTGATTTTGGTAAGAAAAAATACTTTTATGGACGAAATGTCCAAACTTGTTTGCAATAAAATTCCAGTATAAAATATGTAAATTAGTGTTTTAAATATTAAAACTGCCTACCAAGGTTGTTTAGGTCATTCATACCCAATATAATTTAATGTAACCCGGTTTATCTTATCTACATATTTTGCTGTGCTAACATCGCAGCCTAACTAAATACCGGTAACATTTTGTTTCATACAGAATATGTAAAGTTAATAACAGTGTAACAAGCTGTATAAACATACAGACTACAGCATACCGCAATGCGTTCATCGGTAAATGAACTGCAGTGTCGATTGTAATCTCGCATTATAAAGAATCGCTAATATGCGAGTGTCCTTCGAACTTGAAAACATTGTTTGTCTTTGTCACTCGTATCGATCTACAATGGCACTGCTCTGCTAACGCCAAACAGTAAAGTGTAATAATTAAATTAACAGGACCCGAACACTTAGTGATGACATGTGTCGGCTGTGTAAGCATGGATTTTATAGAAGATGGCCAATTGCCGAGGGAATTCATAGAATATGACTTCGCAGAAGATGCCTTGGATTTTGAGGTTAGTTCGGTTTTGTTTTCATTGTACTTATATAGCTAATACACCCACTTTTCAACTGTTTACATAAAAAATCAATTGGAAATGTACTTGTACCGTTATTTGATGGAAATGGACATAACTATAATGTAGTTTGGGATCCGAAGAGCAGATTTTGTGTTGCAATTTGCTAATTACTTAATCGCTTAGCCTAGTTCACTTGTATTAGAAACCTAGTTTTTAGATTGAAATATTCTTGTTATTAGGAAAATAGGATTCTAATAACCTGTTTATTTATATCATAACAGTATGAATGGACACTAATACAATTATAAGCCACATAAATACAGCCATCATTTAAATTGTAGTTATTATCTCAGTCATCTTGAGATAAGGATGAAAACAAGTTTAAGTTGAAGTGATATTAGTCATAGTTAATTATTTAAAGCATAAAAAATACTTTGATCTAAATTTATTAGTTATACAAATCAAATGTAATTCCACACTATTATAGGTATGTTACATAACACGCGTCTATGCCCGGCTTTATGTTCATTATAACTGTAATAGGGTTAGGATAGGTCTAGAACTAGATGGCCTATATCCTATCCTATCCTACTAATATTATAAATGCGAAAGTTAGTGAGGGTGGATGTACCTATATCTTTGACGCAAATATACTCCTCGGATCCGAATGAACAATGGAACAGAGATAGATTAAAGTCTAGATTAACACATATGCTACTTATTATCTCGAAATTCCCACGGGAACGGTTAAAACCGAGTATTGCTAGCACGTATCTCATAAGTATAAAGACTTGAAGTGGATAAAAACTCACCGTGTTAAAATATACATATAATTTGCCATTATACTTAGCTGACGGATGCGAAGTTAAAGGTTAAAATCTAACTAGAAGGGTAAAATAATATGAAACCTTGGTTACCTGATATTCCGCGGTTAAATGTCTTTACCCGCGCTTAAAATGAATCACAAGAACCACGACGGCCCCACAGTTATTACCAACTTATCTTGGTACATAAATAACTTACTTACTTATCCAAAATACATACGAACCATGCCTCTCTAAATTCAAATAGGATATACGAGTATAATCAAACAGATAGATTCAATCACAAAATGGCAGCGAAATGAAAGATTGATGTCAGAAAGAGATGGAGAATACTGACGGAATCAAAATAAACAAATATACAAACCGCTAGTCGTATTGTATAGTTGTAGCGTAGGTTAGTGAGTTGTGGTTGTGAGCAATATCGGAAGTTAGATAGCAGGTAGGCGGCCGGCAAGACGTCTCGCGCGAACTTGAACGAAATTACGACGCTTCGATTTAATAATAAACGAATCTCTAAATGTGAGGTTAAAAAATTAACTCACTTATTACGAAAGTGAGTTCTGTGTAATGATTAAACTGAGTTCTGGTGATAAAAATGGTGTGTATTAGTGAGAAATGTGGTTGTGGTGCGTTCTGCCGTAAACTTTTCTGTCGCGTCCCTCAGGAGGAAGACACGGAAGAAAATGCACCAACTTTGGTAAATATTTTGGTGTTAAATGAGAAATGCATTTTAGGAAGTAAATAAACAATTTATTTATGTTGTCAATAGGTTCTTACATTTTGTAGAAGTCATAGGGAAGTTTCTGTCAATAAGGAAGGAAATAGAGCATTTGTAGGTACACTGTAGATTCACACAAACAACGATACCTCTGTATTTATCATCATAACGCATTACTCATGCAATTTAATCCTACCCACACCCTTATTACATATTTAAATCAAACCATTTTGTGTTTGTAGAAAGTGAGTTAGTGATAATTTTAGCTCGTAATCAGGAGCTTCACTTTAAACTTTTCTAGTCCTGATTTCTTGGTAATTTGTAAGAGTTATCATGGATACGGTAGATTCAATTTTCACACAATCGCAAGTACACCATATTACACAGTTTCTTTCCTTTCTGTCATAAATATAGCTGCTAGGCTAGTATAATGTCAATTGCTTTGTTGTTAGCAACAAATTTATTTTTATTGCCCTATAATGTCTGCTTGCAGTGCAAGCCACCGCGCTTTTCACTATCTTTTGCTTTTGCATAAACTTCATGCTAATTTTGGCCAAATACTAAAAGTTTCTTAAACTAAAGGCCACTGACATAGCCTGGCAAATTAACAAGCGGGATCTTCAACCTAACGTTACTTACATTTATTTCTGTAACAGACGATGGTACCTATTACATAGGTAAATCTTTATGTTTGTAATTCACACATGGTTTGTTAGACCCAAAACTGAGTCTTTGTAGAAGTTGTTGATATGTTAATACTTAGTGAAGTTTCTCATAGTCAGTAAGTTTGTTTGTTACAATACTAAAACAATATTCAAATTAAGTAGTAAGGACTACAGTCTAATGAACCAAACCAAACTTCGCGTAGTTTTGTGGCCAAATCCAAGCCAATAACAATAAGATGTAAACATTTTGCCTAGTTTGTCCCAAAATATTTGCATTACATAAAACATTCCCGGGAACCAATCGGGATGACCGACTCGTGTTTATTTTCGTTCGAAGGTTGGTGATGTGATGTCACGCCATCTTTCGGTAATCTCTCCAGATGTTACATTACGGTTCAATCAAATAAACAGCTGGATAATAAAACGCCTGTGTATTCGACTGTTTTATTACGAGGTTTTTGATGGGTAAAACGTTAATAGACATGAATCAACTTCGAAACAATGTTTTTATTTACCCGTTAGCTGTGAGTTGGGTAGTGAATAAAATATGTATAAATAATGTGGTAAAAATAAATGAACTAACTGCATATAAAATTGGGTACCTACCTAGCTACTTGTAATAATAACAACATACTATAACATTGGGTACCTACTTGTAATTATATTGTAAGTTAATTTAACTAAGTAATCTCTTTTTTTAAACAAGCTAGGTAGTAGGTAATATTTTTTACCGCGTCGTGGGCGGTCAAAGAATTTATTATGAAGGTTACTTATGTTGTGGAAATGTAAAAGTACTAACATATAGATACCAGGTTATTATTTTATAAACACTTAGAACCTATGTATACATTATCGGTCTTTTAATATTTGCAAAATAATGTTTATAAATAGTGCTGATTTTAGGTTAATTTGTGAGCCCTCACCCACGAAACGAAAAACTTAACAAATTATTACGAAAATCTATCTCACAAAATATTCATTACGTACTACAAAATCTACATGAGAATACAGTGGGTATTCGCTTATTGATCTGGCCCTAAATGCCAGTGGGGCGGTAAAGTGAGCCGGGAAAACTTTATTGATTATGTCTGACACGCAACCCTACATAATGGAAAGCTTTGAAGAGTTTACATAGGTCGAACCTGTAGTCGGAGGTCAACTATCCGTCACCCATAAGGCGCAAAATATATTATATACTCTATTTTTTCTTACTTGTCCCTAATGTCGACTAATTTCGTCAATTTTTCAGCCGATGAAGACTACTACTGAAGAGGAAAAAGAAAGGTTTAGGGGCTAAGAATGAAATAAAATCACTTAACCTTTTTCCTATTCGGGAGCAATCGTCTTCGGCTGGAAAATTGACAACATTGGTCCACATTTTGGGACAAGTAAGAAAAAATAGAGATGTGTAGGAACTTGCACTGAATAGGAATAGATGGAGAAGTCTGCATCGGACTCACCGACAAGAGCCTTGCTCTTAAATTTATGATGATGAAGAAAAAATAGAGTATACATAGGATGGACAGCGGTTATATCCGATTAAATTGTTCTTACCCGTGAGAATTTCGAGATGAAATGCCTGTCTTTTGAATGTGGCTCATATATCTCATAATGTACAGAACTATTGTTCAAGTTCTACTGGCGAATATTATTATTCCGGTGTTCAAATAAACGGACTATTTAACTTTATTTTAATGAATACTCAATGCGCCAAAAATCACAAGTTAACAGCAAAGAATTGAAGTTAGTTAAATAAGATTTGTGTGGGAGTAACCTTGAAGTCATAACTATAGGAACAATTAGACAGGGTCTTTGTTGTCTCACAGTCGGATAAGAAAAAGCTATCTATTAGATAAATCTTACGTATTCCCATTCTTATATAACTAGTTTTGTTAATTTTATAATTAAAAAAAACAAAACCCTCCTGTCGCAGTCGGGTAAAAAACGTATGAAGTTGTGAATTAAAAAACGTCGTAACATATTGAATTTGAAAACGACTTAGCAACGTAGTTTAAAAACATCAAAGTAAACATAAATTCACAGAATCACTACAAATAAAATAATGTTTATTAACATATCATTCAATGCAGTTAGTTTTACGTTTATTTTATAGCTGAGTAGTCCTTTGATGGTCAGCAAGTTAGGCTTTGAATAAATAATTAATGATCTTGGAACCGTGTTTGGTTCGGACGTCTTTTTATTAACACACACAATGTAAGGACGAAAGAACAAGCTTTAGGGTGACTTTCCATCAGAACTATGCTATGTTGTCTTGCTTAGTTTGATATCCACAAATCGTACTAATCACAGTATAGCATAGCACCAGTGGAAAGACACCCTTATTTTACCATTCATCTTTATCATTTGAATTATTACGATCTAAACTAGTCGCCCTTTACAACTTTTTGTTTAATAAAACATTCTTCCAAATAGATTCACAGATGATTTGAAATTTAATAAGAGCATGCGCAAACATATCTAGATACTATTTTCTTTAATAAATCTAACCTAACCATTTTATAAGATGGTTGAATGGTCAATTATGCACTAACCTTATACCACCTCATTAAACCCTGCCACCAATTATAGTGGCCCAGGATGACCTCACGCCGAGGTATGATTCATTGATAGCCTTGGTACTTGTCTGTTTTGGAAGCTACTTACGAGTACGTGCAGTTTTTATCAATTCTCGTGTTAGTCGCATTCCATAGGTATAAAATACCTACCTACTTGTAAATAAGTATTAAACCTATGTGAGTATTTGTATCAATTTCCCGCTAACATACCTAAGCTAATGTTATAATTGCCTGTCTTCTCTTTGCTCGAGTAATTAAGTTGTTTCTAACTTCTCAACTTTGCCCTCTGAGACCAACCTCTGTTGATATGTGGACTCGGAGCTACACAATTAAACGAAACCTAACATCCTTACGAAGACAGCAAACTATTTATTTCTCGTCACAATCTATTTCTCGAGTTAATAAGTTCATTACATTACCGGTTAAACCAAGACTTACTACGTGACAAGCATTAGGCAATGTTAGTTACTATTACAAAGTGAAGCACTAAGTCCATGTCTATTACTTATTAGTACCGATATATCATCATAGTTACAGAATGAATGCTAATTCGAATTGGACGGAACGCTGTTTAAAATAATTTTACATAGTAGACATTTATACGCTAAATTCATGTATGAGATCAGAGATATACTACATAAAACTGCAGTAACATTGTATGGCCAAAAATAAAATTACTATCTGAAGTGAATCCATGTTTACGGATACACTTCGCTTTACACTGTTATCTGACGTTTCGGCCCCTTTACAGGAACCTTGGTCACAGAAGACTGACAGTTTCAATTCAAAATGAGTAGTGTTCTCTTAGACCTATGAAACCAGTAAATTACTATCTGTTAATTTCTTTGAATCGCCTTCCTATTTCCATACCATCATTGGTCATTTTATCATAGTATATAGCCTCTCTTTATACTATGATTTTATCGTTAAAAATCGTTATCAATGATGTGTCATAGGCTTTAGAACGTTTTATCAAATGTTTACTTTTATGGCTTTGGCGATATGCCGATGCCGTTTCAATTTACGCGGTTCACACCTCACAATATGTACACAAAGACGACATTATTACATATGTATAGTTACTACGCTACGATATAGAATCTAAATACCTAGGTAGAACCTGAGTGCTTAGTTATTTCTAGATTTAGTTAAATAAGGCCACTAACTAAGTAATATAACACATTACGGACCAATTTGGAGCATAATGTTTAAATGTCAGGTAAATACAGAATTTCATTTCACTGTTATGATGTATACAGACTTGGGGACACCTAATTAGGAACACGTAGTATGGCTAATTCTGTATCTACGTGTCGTTGGGTTTTTGTATTCCGTGTCATATTTGTGTCTCGTTTGCCTATTTTTGTTCTCTATATGCGACTATATACGAATAATTGTGTTCATAATTAGTTGTCTACAACTGACTGAACGTATGTATACATAGGTTCTACTTATGTTCATTACTGCTCTTATTTATACATAATACATGGTCATGTTTAGAATACCTATTAAGACTATTCAGTTGTTAACTTGAGAGTGCAGGCAGAAGACACAACCTTCATTATACTCATTCATACTCATACTTCATTGTTCAGAAATTTCAATGTGTCGGCATGCGGGTTCAAACAACCAATAAACTTACATATCTAAGTAGATTTTGTACTCAGACGAGTTTATGTATATTGTTTGCAGAACCAGCTAGCGGAGGCTCGCGAGGTAAAGTTCACTCAGACATTGAGCGAGCCATTGTCTATCGGATCTCATATTACGTGCACGGGGACGCCGTGTGATGACTTACCATGGTGAGTTCAGTTCGTGTATCATGGTCTTCATGATCATGGTGATATGGTGATCTGTAATTTATCTTCATTTGAGATCGTCCAAAGTACCTACCTATTCTTTGATTCTTCCTAAGTTACTGCTACTATTTATAAACTTAAATGCAAAAGCTTTCCTAATTACACCTTAATCTGTTCAGTGGCGTGAAGTAGTTAAGTAACATCCATTCCTTATAAATTCACGAATGTCTCTAATTTTCCCCTAATACTTATTTATTAGGTTCATTCATTAATTGATTTTCCTGCTTTTAGTTACTTGATACCTGATAAATGCGCGCGTACCTACCTGTTTATATATTCAGCCATGTGTTCTATTATAAGGTTTGGCATTTTGAAAGTATTCAACGTATATGAACAGGTACTTTATGTCCTGTAATGCTAAATTAGTTCCCAAAGAAACTAAATCTAAGTATACAATGATACGTTGGCAGGTTCGCCATAAACATAGGCAGCGGGGACCCGGATTCAGGTCGCGGGGACATTGCAGTGCACTTCAACGTTCGACAGCCGCAGTGCTATGTGGTGCGGAACACGCGCCGCCACGATAAATGGGGCGTCGAGGAGACTACGTCTTATAGGCAAGTTGAGAACCTACTTATAGCCTTTTATCACAGAGCATATAATCTCCACCGCGCCGGCAGGAGCGCATGGTGATTCATTGCTCTGTGCCCTTTATCTACTTATTAAAGGCAAAAACGTTAGATACATACCAACTTACATACAATCTAATATCTAAGTCCATGACTTATACCTTTTACTTTGAATTCAATGCGCTGTTTGCTATAAATGAGCAACTTACGAATTAAACTTACTATACGAATGAGTTGAGTTGAGAGATGAATGTAGATGTAAATGAGATCACAAGTCATCTAACCGCTTTAAGAGTGATATGGTGGATGTCATGTCATTTCAGTTACCGTACGAATGATGAATGTAGAATGTACGAACACAAGTACTTACATACAATTTGATTTATTGAGTTTAGCTACTTTTGTTGCTCATTGTACTTGATACGCATTAAGCCGGCTTCTCACTGCGCGTGTTGACCCGCGCCACGCCGCGCCGGCACGCGCCTCGCGCAGTGTGAAGAGCTTGGCGCGGGCAGGCGCGGCGTGGCGCGACCTATCCGCTAAAAGTCGGTAACTTCAAAGGCGCGGCGCGGGCTCGCGCGTGTCGGCGCGGGCGCGCGCGGCGCGGCGCGGCGTGTACCTACCCAGACAGACGAACACGATTGAACTCGTTCATTTCATTTTGACTCGTCCTACGTTGAGGTAGTTACTGTGGTGAATATGGAGTGGCCGAATGAAACGATCGCCGAATTTTTAACTTTGTATGAAGGCGAACCCTCTCTGTGGAATTCGAAAAATGCGGAGCATAAAAACAAAAACGACCAGCATGATGCCTGGCTGCGAATTAAACAGAATTTAAAAGGTGGTACCATACCGTTACAAGAAATTAAAAAGAAAAGGGATTCTTTAATGGGAACCTATAGAAAATTAAGAAGTAAAGTTTGCCAATCAATAAAGTCTGGCAGCGGTGCTGATGAAATCTATAAGCCTGACTGGCCATTTTATAATGTGATGGCCCAATTTTTGAATGATGTGTATAATCCAAAGAAAACGAAGGATTCTGAGGTAAGTACTTTATTTACTTAAAAAATTAATAATTATTTTGCCAGGCAACCGCACCGTTTGTTATAAAATATTCTGCAAACTGGTCTCTTATATTCTTGGCGGAAAGAGGTGCTCTTCTTGGCCGATTTTGGAGTGGTAGTAGGGAAGCAACTCCATTTTGGTCATCACGCCAAGAACCGGGCTGAATCTCGCCATCATCATTTTCGGTATCAAAGGATCCAGGAGGGGTATATATAAGTCTAGACCTTTTAGACCGTCTCAAAAAATTGTGTAACAATGCACATGTCATCACAATATCAGTTACAATATCTGGTTGTAAAAGCATGGGTTTTCTTAGTACTCTAAACACCGCAGACATAATGCCAAAGACATTTTCAACAATCCTTCGAGCTCGTGAAAGGCGGTAATTAAACACGCGTTCTTTAGATCCCTTATTATGAGTTCCTGCGTATGGTTTCATCATATTTTCCGTTAGAGCAAATGCACTGTCTGCAACAAATACGTAAGGTAGAGGTGTTACTTTCAGCGGTAAGCAGTCTGGCGGTGGAAAACCCAATTCCTTTCTACAGATTTGTTTATATAAGTTGGTGTTTCTGTATACACCACCATCGCTTATTCGGCCCTGGCACCCACAATCCACAAAAATAAAATTGTAATCCGCGTCGACTAAAGCCATTAATACAACACTGAATGTTTTGTGATAGTTGATAAACTCAGATCCACTATGAATAGGACTTTGTATTAGCACATGTTTTCCGTCGATAGCTCCTAAGCAGTGAGGAAAATTCCAAATTCTGCGGAATCCTTTCTCTATCCTTAACCAGTCAGATGATGTCCGTGGCAGCTAAAACAAATAAAAATATTGTAAATTATCATGAATATTTCTTATTTTTAGGTCACTGACGACATAGAAGAAATAGAAGATAACCGTGATTTAGATGCCTCTGAAGATAGTAAACAGGATGATGAAGAATCAGTTCAATTTAAAAGACCAAAACCTCTTCCTAAAAAACGTGCTAAAAATATTGATATAGAAAATAAAATGAACGAAGCATACGACTATTTAAAACAAATGACTCAAAAACCCCAAATCCCGCAAGATGAATGTTCATTATACACACAATTATTGTGCAAAAAATTGAGAGGCTTACAAGAAAATACACGTGAAATAGCGATGTTGGAAATTGATAGATTGATTTTCAATCTGAAGCAAAAAGAACTATCGTCAAACCCACATGCACAAATACTAATCAACCCACCACAGCCCACGAATTTTGGACATTCCGGCAATCTCTACTATCAGCCATCCACATCCTACCATCCATATCCTTCTCCACAGCAATCCCCAAATTTTCGTCCATCGCCTTCTTCACAGCCATCCCCAACCTATCATCCATCGCCTTCTCCACAGCCATCCCCAACCTATCATCCATCGCCTTCTTCACAGCCATCCCCAAACTATCATCCATCGCCTTCTTCACAGCCATCCCCAAACTATCATCCATCGCCTTCTCCACAGCCATCCCCAACCTATCATCCATCGCCTTCTCCACAGCCATCCCCAACCTATCATCCATCGCCTTCTTCACAGCCATCCCCAAACTATCATCCAACGCCTTCTCCACAGCCATCCCCAACCTATCATTCATTATCTTCTCCACAGCCATCCCCAACCTATCATTCATTATCTTCACCACAGCCATCCCCAAACTATCCATCTCCACAGCTGTCGCAAGTCGAAACATCAGCTTCGCAAAGTCTATTAAAAGAATTCTATGAAGAGGAGGGTAGTAATTTAGTTTAAATGGATGATGTCAATTTCTATTTGTTTACGATTTAAAAAAATAAATGCTTAATTCTACTACTTACTTTTATTTCTTGTGATAGTTCTTTTATCAATGCTTTACAAACGTCCGTGACACAACTTGAAACTGTTTGGATAGATACTTTGAAAAGATATGAAAGGCTTGTGTAACTATCTCCGGTTGCTAAAAATCTGAGAGCAATTGCAAACCGTTCTTGTACTGGAATACATTTTCTCATATGGGTATCTTGTTTTGCAATTATAGGGCCTATTTTATTCATTAGATATTCGTAATCTTCTGGTGACATTCTACAGAAGTTCTCAAATTTTCTGCTCGGTTCTTTAACAAAATCCGATAGCATATCTGATCCATTGTATCTGAAACAAAAATACAATAATTTTTACTAAATTTTCCGGCAGCAAAGTTTCATTTTAAAACGCGCCAAACTTACCAATAGATACCATCAAATATATTGATAGGATTCTTAAAAATTACGTACCTATGTAATTATCTTAAAATACAAACAATGATTACCTTGACCGGCTCTTATTGAACGTTGACATCCACCAGCGTCTCCTCTTCTTCTTTTTGTTAATTTTATTAAGTAAACGATATCCACAAAATAAGACAAAAACGGCTGATGCAACAGCCATGCCTTCTTCTTCAGTGGCATTGCTCCATGGCTGGAGGTGGCAATTCGACTCACAAGACATAGTGCGCTGCGCTAAACAGACTGAATCAAACTGAGGTGTAAAGCCAGAAGGCACGCGCCGCGACGCGCCGCACAAACGGGTGGCGCGGCGTGTCGCGTGGCGTGTTCTTGCGCGTGGAGCGGCGCGACGCGTAGTAGCACGCGTAGTGAGAAGCCACCTTTAGGTACAAATAATTCGGCATAAGTAAAGCAACTTAATTATGGAAAAGGTACAATGAGCTTTTCATTTATTAATTAGGTCATGCCCACTGAACAATACATCAGGGAAAATGTAGTAGTGTCATGGTAGGTAGGTTACATGTATTACTCACTCATTTGTTTGCCATAGAATAGAATATGTAAAACGTTGTATATAGTTACTGGTGTGAATGTTAGACGTTATTAGCTAATTACATTTAAATAGACGTTAAATTATGCACATACATGGACGTGTGCTCCAGTGATAAATACAAGTCAATGTCAAGGCTACATTTACATAATTTCATGTCCTCCATTAATCTAGTTACTAATTACGTAAAGTAGGTACTTATCGTGTGTTTCTAGTTAACCTACACTTAACGGTCGTGTCAATTGAGTTTTAGGGCTTTTGGTGAGGTTAAAAAGCTACAATCGTCATTGGTATAGATAGGTGCTTGATACTCGTACTTATCTCAGAATGTTTCTTTACATGTTAGACTTTTACCATACTTTGGGCCTGGTATAGGTAGTATGTATTTAACTTACATATCTGTGAATGTAAAACTGTATTATATACTTTTGTATCATGCGGGCTTATATTATGTATTCTTAAAAGTATTTTATCCACATTCCAGGTTATATCCCTTCAAATCGAACAAGCCTTTCACGATAGAAGTAGTCATAGATGAGAAAGAATCTCTCTGGGCAGTGAACGGGCACCACTACTGTAGTTACGAGCACAGAAACCCGAGCCCTTTTACTGCGACATGGGTGCAAGTGACCGGCATCAGAGACGCATCGTTAACTGTAGAAAAGGCCGAAGTGTATCCAAGGCTAGCGCCGGCTGGGGAAGAAGTGCCCTTGCGACCGAGTGTTGACATTCCTGGTGAGAGTGAGCCTGTCTGGTCTCCGAATGTGATAGCTTCGTTGAGTAACGGGGTGCCGGAGGGACACCAAGTTGTTATTGTTGGAAGGTAAGCAAACGTAATGAGGTAAATTTATTATAGGCGTTTATCTTTATTATACCTATTGTGTTTTTCAAATTTATATTGTGGTCGCTCCCATCCAAAAACTAGGCAAGTGCTAGTCGAGGCTCAACCGATAATTCCGTACGGTTTTAATTTAATTTTGGTTGTATGGTAATGCCTAACAGACATAACGTCTTGTGGGCATTGTATAACTAGCAGCGCCCCGCGGTTTTACCCGCGTTGTATCCGTTCCCGTGGGAATTTCGGGATGAAAAATAGCCTATAAATAACCTTCCCGTTGAATGTGGCTATATAGAATTATTCAAATCGGACTGATAATTCCTGAGATTACCCGATACCGATCTATAAATTGACAGAGTCATGTCCGGACATAAAAAGTCGCATAACTTCTTCGTCGCATCTTACATATACCGCCCATCCATATACTAATAGTCAAGGCAATCCGTAGAGCTGTCTAATACAACACGATGTGTTGTGGTCCGCAGACTGCGGCCCATGCTGCACTCGTTCTCCGTCGACCTGCTGGACGCGTGCCGCGAGTGGCCGCGCGCCGGCGTGCTCGTGCACGTGTCGGTGCGCGCGCACGTGGAGCCGCAGCGCCCGCGCCAGCTCGTCGTGCTCAACGCCTGGCTCGGCGGCTGGGGCGCCGAGCGACGCCAGCGCACGGCGCGCCTCGTGCCTGGCACGAATGTACGGGTTTCGTTCACTTTATTTTCTAGACTTCGAGACAAATTAGTATGCGCGCATAGGATGTGGTATGAATAGGTGCATCCTGCATTGTTCACGCTACGGCAAGCCTTCACACGTTGTGCGAGTCAAACATTGGCGCTGTGAATCTAGATATTGATTTGGAACAGGCTGGTGAGGGTTTCAATTTGGGTAGGTTTGACTCTGGTGAGGCTAAAGCATCTTGGTTTTGGGGGCCTCTGGTGTAAGTACGGTTTATCAAGGGACATGTGATGTTTTTAGAGAGCCTCGGATGATTAGATGGAAGGAGGACTTGCTAGGATTATTATACCGGAACCGGCGCTGGAATCACGGGGACAGATATTTACTGTAACTTATTTTCTTCAGGTAACAATTCGTCTAGTCCGCGGTCAGTCCGAATGGTCAATCTACGCTGACGATATGGTGATAGGCGAGTTGGAGCACCGAGCGGCGCCCGAGGGCATCAAGGCAATAAGAATTCGGGGAGATTTGTTCCCACAACAAATCTACCTCTGTCCATTCACCACTTCACCTGTTAAAGAAGACAGTTAGGTTAGGTTAGGTTAGACTTCCTTCTATTCTTCCTATATCGTTGCTATTGTAGTTGTTTTAAAAGAAATAACGAATTAAACAAGTCCTGAAGAATGCTTTGTCAGGAATAAGCGTGACTGCCTAAACGGTAGGGTCTATAACTAGATACCTTCCTCTTTGGTCAATTATAGCTTCTTTTTGTAAATGATGGCTAGAGAAAGATTGTTCAAAAGTCCTGTAGTAGATTTGGAGATAGTCGGCATAAGTGTGAAAACTGTTTATAAAGTCAATTATGTGCTTGGTAAACTAACAATGGACTTATAAATAGGCTTGCTTAACATCTGGTAATGTTATTAAAGCATGTGTATTTGGATGTCGGACTAGATCTGATTTTTTAGAAACTGAAAACATTGGAATTGCGATAATAATTAGCTAGGATTATGAAATAAGAAAGTTTTATTAAATGTTAACCTGTTAGAAGTAAACATAAGTCAAAGATGTTTAATGTGTAAGATTTTTAAGATTCTTTGAAATGCAAGTTTATGAATGTTGTTAATCCTGCCATGAGATTGCAGTAATAATTATTTTATATAGCTTTAAAAGTATAAATAAGAACGAGGTATATTCCGGAGAAATCGTCCGAAAGGCATTTAGGTGTTACTTTAATATTTATGTTTATGAAAAGTATTTTAAGCAATATTGTGTCATATTAAAATCATTTTATGTTCTATTTTTATACAGTTTTCAGTCTTGATAATTTCATTAAACTTATAACTTGATTTATCTGTAAAGTAGATAGGTACCTACATATTTTAAATCTGAACTTTGGTCTCTGATGTTAAAGTATTCAATCAATACCTATTATATTGGTTTTCAAAATGCACACAGTTACCACGGTAGGTAAGTACCTACCGTGGTAACTGTGTGCATTTTTTGCAATCTGTACTTTTACATAAAAGTTATGTTATGTGTATGTAAAAGTTAGTAAGTATGTACCTAAATTATGTCTATCGTTCGTCTTTGTCATACAGAATAAAAGTAAATAACAATACCATATTATGTACCTACCAATACATTGCATTGTATGAAAATTGTTCGAAGACGAAAAAGAAAACCTCTTCTAAGCTCTTCTACCTACAGATTACTAACAATAACTTTGAAGTAGGCACCTGCATAAGGATTTTAATTAGGTTGCATACAATACAACACAATTAATTACGTTATGTTGTTAGGTATGTTAGAAATAATAGTGTTGTCAAACATCACACTGCCAGTAAACTTTATTTTATGACGACAAACATCACCATGATAAATTAAGACTATATTCTATACTACTTTCTTAGTTAGAGCTTGATTTGTTTTTAATGAAAGCTGAAATATTTTATATATGTCTATGACTATTTAGCATAAATAAATAAATGTTTAAAAAATGTTGTCCATCACTGAAGTGTTTTAATCGTTCTTGGTGTAGCCTATGCCAAAACTTACAAAACTTTCGTGAAAATACTTTGCACTTATGTATATTATAACTAAGTATACTTAATAGATTATTTTACAAATAATTCTTGTAAGATTTTGTAGAAATTGGACAGTTTTGTGGGATAGCGGATAGGTCTTCTTGGATATGGTGGTGGTGGTACTTTTATAAGTAGGTACTTAAATTTACTTAGTAGATTATTTTACAAATAATTCTTCTATCTTATATTATTAAAGTGGGAACACTGGAAACGTCACCGAACTCCATAGGTCTATCGAACGGATTATACAAATCGTATGGGAAAACTTCCGTGGGAAAATATTATCTAACTTCCATGGGATAATAATATCGATCTTCCATGGAATAATAATATTTGACAGAACTTTCCAACTTTCAACCATTGAGTTATATGTCATATACTTAATCACTGACCTCTATATACTCAATGTACTCAATGCTTTCAACTCTGTGCTTTCAACTATCAATATCGCTCAAACATTTTTGTCAATATTTTGACATCTACCCTTTTCAGAAATATAATTACTTGCAAAATATAAGTCCTAGGCAATACATTATGCTGATGTGGTGCTCGATCATTTACGCTTTTATTTATTTTTTTAAACAAAATACCTAACTAGCTACCCAATGGTTTTTACATAATAGTCTTGCCTATCAATTAGTATAAAATACCTTTAGTCTCCTCCTCTTAGCTCAGCCTCTATTATGGAACCTAAAGAAAACATGGAAAGTAAACCACATCCTACAGATCCATGGAGCAATGTGGCAAAGTTTGGTGCATATGACCCTGACAAGTAAGTACCCGCTTACTGAGGTACCTTCCAATTAAACCAATCCAATGTATCAATGAAATGTACTATTTAAGCTAAGGATCTAGATAAATGAATCATTACTCACCAAGCCTCATATGGATTATATATAGATAATTTATTACGGATAAGTTTGACCGTTTTTGATGAATTTTGGCATATAGATAAAACCTTAGAAATCCAATTACCTATTTACTAAACTCTTCCAGATACACCTTTGACATCGTGACAAACACGGTGAAGGTCAATGAAGCGCTGACCCCTGGAAGGCCACCATGCTTGACCCAACAAGCCATTGGATTGTACTTACAGCCCCTCACCAGGGAGCTGGTGGAACTTCCTCCAAGGTTCAAAGAAAATGCATACTTCTTCTTCATACAGCTATAAAACTACTTAGAAGTAAGATAAACCACTCTCAAAGGGGGTAGATACTCAAACGGGGTGGTAGGTACTTAAATGTTGGCCTCTGTCACTGTCTCTGTCTCTGGTTTTAAACTGCTCATTTCGTCATTCAAACAAGCCAGTCTTTTGTCTCAGAATATTATTATTGAGGTTTTCATGTAATGTCTGAACCCTGCTGCCCTTGGCAGTGGATGTTGGATGGCTTACAGTAATGTAGGTACCTACTCAATCTGAACACCATTTAAGTACCCTCAATAATATTCATATTAAACTATAGGCCAACCGTTGATGAATTTACTGATGCTATCAAAGACCGAATGACGTTGAAAGACAAAGCCTTCTGGGTGGACAAGCCAGGAACCAATGATTACGCGCTCCATGAAGCTTTCTATAATTATGGATTCTCTAATGCCGTTGTAAAGCCTGGTACGTATATTATTTATGATAGTTACTTATTATTTATAAATATGTACTATAAGTTGAGTAATCTTTACAAAAAAGTACTGCCGGCGGATCTAGGCCGGTCTGAAGCTCTTTGCGAAATTGGGCGTAGGGACAGGCGAGGCAAAAATTTAATTTAAAAAAAATTAACATTGGAATAAATATACTAATTTTAATTATGTACGTAATAAAACTTACGTTATGTTAAATTATTATTAGGGTTTTATTAATTATTGTCTATTTTTTTTTAAAATCTTTTTTACCCGTTCCCGCGGAAATTTCGAAATAAAATGTATCCCATTAGTTATTCTGATGTTTAACGTATTTACAGTAAATTTTAATCCAAAGCCTCTGTTTACCAGGCGTACGGAACACAGATAAAAACTCGAAATCTCTTTTTGCTTCCGTTAAAATTCTCCTGGTCGTCCGTTGAGAGGTTCCAGTTGCGTTGGCAGCTCTTACTTGTACAGCCTGTACGTCCTTTACATAACCTACTATAACCGTGTTTCATAAATTGTGTTTATTAATTAGTTATTATAATCGAATACAAAAAAAAACAATTCGAGTATCAATTCTAGCATTTAAATGTCCCACATCCTATATACTCAAAGTGACACCCTGCGCACCCTGCGTCCTACCACCATTTATTTCAACCCAAAGTCCCAAAACTCCCAAAAGTTCAATACTGCGCAGCCATCCGGCCGCGCGGCCGCGACGAACGACGAACTTCAAACCGGCCTAAATCTGCCGGCAGTACACTTTTATGAATTCCGAGTTAGGCGTAGGTAGCGCTTTTTAAAATACTTACTTTATACTTGTATAAAGTAGATAGGTACCTATTTAGATAGATCTAAGTAAAATACCCTATTAGTAAGGATTACAATACAACCGCTACCTACTTACTTGTACCTAACTAGGTTATAATTTAGGTAAGTACCTACGTATATTTTTATGTGTTTCTCCTTGTGTATAGTTCATCAAGACGTATTTCCAAGATCTTATCAATACGACTTAGAGTGCGTAAAATATCGTCGTCAGCATGCTTGTGATGGTCTAAAAGAAACGGAAGGTGTAAAGGTATTTTTTTGCCCTTACCATCTCTATCTACTTATAAAATCAATGTCACTTTTCGTTGTAATTTTATACCTCAAGAACGGGCTCACCAATCCAAAACCAAATGTTTAGGATTTTTTCGGACTATTTAGTAGGTAGATGGTTTATGTAAAGTTTGCACAAAATCGGTCGAGCGGTTCTTAATTCCCACGGGAACGGGCATAACGCGGGTAAAACCGCGGGGTGCAGCTAGTATTATCATGTATTAGTTGGTAACTAAGTGCAGAAAATATCGAACAATTCTTTGCTTTGTGGTAAGAGGCCATCTTCACACTAATAAGTAACTACCTACCTACCTGATTATTTTACTATCAGAAGCCGCTACGAGCTCATTGTCGTGACTGTAAAAAGATACATGTTCCTGGGTTGACACCATTTCAACTAGCATGGGCTGAAGATCCTGGCCAAAGAAGATGGAAGTACTATCCTGATTTAACAAAGAACCTAAGTTTTGAAGAAATTCGGGAAATGTTGGACGAGTAAGTACCTAATTGATAGTAGAAAGTATTGATTTAGAGGATGAAGATCCCTTGTATAAATAATAGGTTAGATAATGATTGACTAGGTACCTATGTAGTCACATACAACAGTACAATTCCACCTACTAACATTGAGTTTTTAAAGTACATAATATAACTCAATGCCTACTAATTACCTTTTCTTTTATTTTAGAGTTGGACGCCCCTATAAAAATGAAGCTTGCAATTGGTACTATCAAAATTATCCCCCAGTCAAATATGATTGTATTGTTCGCAAATTTTCAAAGTAAACAAAGCATGGCATTTTTATGGTTTCTAATATTTATTTTATTACATTAGCTGTTGGTGTTGGTATTGGTACACATCTTGGGCCATATTAATAAACGCATAATAAAAACATTTTATCCATCAAATGGTTTGTCACTTTCTGGCATACACAATTTTCCGAAGAGCAAAAGAGACCAAACATAGTATAGCAGTGTTTTAGTTACACCGCGTTTATTAATATGGCGGCTTAAGTATATCCAGTAAACCGGTGTTATTCGGGACATTTTTGAAATACAAAATGTAATATCTCGTCAATGGTTCTGTGTATGATTGCTAGATTTCAATCATAAAATGGCATCGCTTGTGACTATCAACAACTAGCGAATTGTAGAAAAATGTGCAGGTATTTCCCAGAAAATAGCAAATATGTATAATGCATATCTCTAATAACCTGGCAAGGGGTGTTATTTGGGACATATAGTTAAATATATTGTTGATTTTCAGTAGCTATTAAGTAAATAACTAAAATCAACTAAGTTGTGAAGATTTAGGACAACACCTAGGATACAATTTAAAATTATCACAGAAAAAACCTTTCGAATTTTGTACAAAAATGAAGATTTTTCAATTTAAAAATATCAACCACTACAAGAAAACTGGCTTTTAAATGAAAAAGAAACCGCATCATAAACGGTCCATTAGTTTGAGGGCTACGGTGCCACAAACACACACAGAAATCGACGTCAAACTCGTAATGCCCCTCTTTTGCGTCGGGGGTTCTTCTTCTTCTTCTTTGGAGTCAATGGCGGTCAAATTTTTAGTATTTATGTTTTCCCGGACCAGTAATTCACAAGAGAGGGGGCAGCGTCTGATACGTTCAGTAAGTCCTCTTTAGTGCAGGTGGTAGGGCACAGAGGACAGGACAAGCGGTGAACCATGTCCTGGTCTGGGGCACCGCAGTCACACTCCGACTTATTGGAGTAGCCCCACTTTACCAGGTGTGACCTGCAGTGACCTAGGTACTCCTGTCCGGAGACGGTTGTGCGTGCGCCAAGTAGGCCACTGTAGTTCAGACCCAGGAGGCAGAGTTTCCGCTGGCTGGATGAAGTCTGGAGGGACGGGGCAATTCAAGCTCCAGAGACGTTTCCTTGCTGCCTTGGGGTGAATTATTATTTGTTAAAACGGGAACTTACGTACGCGGAGGTTGAGTTGTCCCTCAACACGTTTCGGTCACATAAGGTGACCTTCATCAGGTGACCTTCTTGGGGTGAATTTTTGTGCTGTCTGTGGTTTGGGCGAAGCTTTTACGGCTTTTTAGACGAACTCGCGGTTTGGAGTGGCCGAACAGTGGGTGCCTGGAGTCGGTTTCCTGAGTAAGTTTGTCCAATTCGCAGGCTACTTGTCGGCGCACTTTGGGTGGTGCGATTCCAGCAAGAGGATAAAGTAGGTTGAGCGGGGTGGGTTTTAGACAGCCCGTAATGGTCCTGCAGGTCTCGATAAGCGCAACACCGACTTCTTTTGCATGTGCAGAGCGATGCCATACTGGGCACACATACTCGCCTGCGGAGTACGACAGCGCGAGACCTGTGGTTCTGAGAACGTGCGCGGCTGCCCCCCAGGTGGTTGAAGTGAGACGTTTGAGAAGGTTATTACGGGTTCCAATCTTCGGGGTCGGGGGTTAAAAATAAAACTGTCATCTTAATAACAAAGTCTGTACCTACTTTTTAGAAAAGTAAATCGTATCATCTCCATCGCCACGCGATGTTTGTCCCTAATAACACCAAAAGCCGTCCCAAATATCACCGCTGTAAATAAACTTAGAAAAAGCAATTAAAATTATGCTTGATAAACTAACAGAGCATCGCTGTTTATTCCCGAATAACGTAACTTTTTATTGGATTTAATAATATTTTTCTAACTTATAAAGTGCTTGGGCTATAAATGAAAGTTTTAGACCATTAAAAACGATCAATCATTTTTTGTATCACGTTTTTTTTTCCATTGCGGATGGCAATATAGACTCAAACGTGAAATTGTCGCAACCGTCGATAATTAATGTAGATCCGCCAGGATAAATTTTATTTTCCAGCTAGTTATTAGAGAACAGAAAATATTACCGACTGAAGATAAAAAAATTGAGTGTCCCGAATAGCACCCAGAGTCCCAAATAACACAGGTTTATGGTAATTTTATAGCCTGGACATAGAAACCTCTTCATAGAAACTTCTTCTCTTCTCTTCTGATTCAAGTTCTTTTCCGTTGTTGGTTACCAGGAAACTAAGAACTAGGTTAAACTACCTACGAATTATTCGACTATAAAATCTGTTACATTTTTAACAATGACACTGACAGAAGTGGCGTGACACATGACGAATCACGCTACGTCAAAAACAGCTGAATGTCAAACAGTTTTGTTTACATCCAACAATACTTACTTTTTTTCAATAGGTACTTACCTGTGGTACTTACTATAATAAATGCAAATAGATCTGATTTAATACCTACTTTACAAGTTAAAAAAGTCGCTTGTCGATCTAGATAACTTCTAATATACAATTTATTCTTCATGTCAGTTTATGTATCAATAAAGGTTAAACGACGGTTGGTTGGTCTGTGGCGCGTTTATAAGTTTGACCTTCTCAAGGTGACCGATATCTAGAGCCGAGCCGGTTGTCCAGCAGTCAGGATTGTTAGGGACCGGCGGGTGCACGGTTCGTTGCTGATTACTTAGTCGTGGTAAGCGAGTCAAGATGAGCGTACAAACAGACTCGGAGAAGCGCAAGCAGATCTCCGTTCGGGGGATAGTTGCTGTGGAGAATGTCGGTGAAGTGAAGAAGGCATTCAACCGTCACGTCCACTACACCCTGGTGAAGGACAGGAACGTCGCGACCCCTCGGGACTACTACTTCGCCTTGGCCCACACTGTCCGGGACCATCTCGTCTCCAGGTGGATCAGGACTCAACAATATTACTATGAAAAAGATCCTAAGGTAACTAATCCATAATTAATTCTCAAACTATTCTAATAAAGAGTTTTCTTTAAGAATTAGATTCGAAAAAGATTTTGTACTTTGACCAAATTTGTATTGAATTAGTAAATTATATAGATTTTTAAAGTAAAGAATGTGGCCTTTGATATGTTTTTCTACTACTAACTAATTCGTCATTTTGTTTTATAAATATTATTGTTTTCTACCCTCTTAATAATTTAATTTTCCTTATTATTTCTAGATTTAGAATATTATTCCAGTTCAATAACACATAAGTTTATTAATAGGTTTATTTTTCCACATTTTCAAATGCTTGGCAACAAAAATATCTTCAGTTCATTGAACTCAAGTTTTTAAAGTCTCTTTATCATCTTGTTTGTACATATTATTTTCTTATTAGGACATATTTATTAACCACTATAAAAACATTGACATTCTTTGAATATTTGTTACAATAATTGAATTTTTTTGGAATACCTGTGAGTTTCTCTCCTCAGTCCACACAACATAAATAAATTTGAAATGAATTCAATTATATTTTCAAAAGAAACACAATTAATAATTGAAGCTATATATTTTGTGAATGCTATGTAAGGATGAAATATGAAAAATCAATGAAAATAAAAATTTGGGTTATCTAAAAAACTCCTTCTATGTCCCCACTAGTCATTATGTTATTTAACAATACTGGATATTATACCTACTAATAAGTTATTTCATTTATTTAATTGCCAAATAATATATTACTTTTATATCTAGAGAGTGTACTACTTATCTCTGGAGTACTACATGGGTCGTTCCCTCCAAAATACGATGATCAACCTTGGCATCCAAGGGACAGTGGATGAGGCCTTGTACCAGTTGGGACTGGACATTGAAGAGCTCGAAGAGTTGGAAGAGGATGCCGGTCTTGGTAATGGAGGCCTGGGAAGACTGGCAGCTTGCTTCTTGGACTCTATGGCCACCTTAGGATTGGCTGCTTATGGCTATGGTAAGATTATGTCTTTTATTAAAATATTTTGAGGTATAATTTAGCTTTTATAATTATCTCTATAACTCAGAGGGTCCAATATAATTTCTAACATGGTTCCGGTTTAAGATCACCAACCGGCAATAGGCAAACATGGTGATTATGTCTAATCCTCCTGACATTGCTGATATCTTCATTGACGTGAGAGGTTTTTGCCTAGCAGTGGAACATTAAAGGCTAATTACCTGATTTAATGACAATTACCATTAGAGAGAATTGGGGGAACCCAAGTGTTAACAAAGTGAGCTTGATGAAAAAAAAAACTGTTTTGCTAATTATCTATCAATTGAATGTTATGTCATGGTAGCTTTTGTAAACTCATCTTGATAATGACAGGGTTAAAAATTGATAATAATGGACAAAAAAATATGATTTGCATTTAAAATCACTCTACTGATATACCTGGCATGGCATGGTTAACAATAGAATTAGTGTTTCATCAAAACTAATCAGAAAGTGTAATAAATGTCAGTAGTATAATAGCATAATCTTTCCGGTAATCTCACTACATTTGTGTATACACAGTAAAACATTAACAACTACCTGCTGCAGTTTCGTTTTATTTCTGGAAAGTCCTGGACAGCAAATATTGCGCAGTGTCCAATAACATTGTATACTGAAGTATAGAAATGGTATATGTATATCTGTAGTACCAATAATTAACTATGAGTATACTGTCAGCAGCGTCGTATGTCGACTACCTATAAAATTGTATGGTTGTCGTAGAACCAATAAAATTTCATTGGAAAGCTCTGTATGTTGGTGTCGGTTGAATAACGCTACGACTTGCCAACGACTATGGTTGGGTTTCTAATGGTTAACACTTTTGTCGACTGTATTTATTCTGGCTGACATTGAATTCATATTCTACAAATACATCAATACGTAATTGCTTAAATGAGCCAATAATTCCATGCTCAAAAGTGTACCACGAAAGTTAATTTGTTCTCAAATAATACAATGTGAACGAGACAATATAATGTCTCGAAGTGGGGGTCAAAGAAGCATTGAAATACTTGACATTATCTCGAGTATAAACAAATTTGAACGGTTGACAACGTCGCCGTCCTGGCTAACCGCCAGTTATATTGAGAGTTCGGTAAACGGTGTTATGATGAGGCGTTGTTTCATATTTACATAATCACATGCATGCATTCTCTTTAAACAGGTTTCAAATGACCGTGACGATTTATAGTTCAAATCTTGTTATGATTTTGGTTGTTATAGTTAGGTAGCTACTTTACGTAATTACGATTTAACATAAACATGGTTTGATTGAAATATGTCCTAGTTTACCTTCCTTGGCTTCAACATAAATTGCTTTTCCTCTTAAGTAGTACCTTTATGACTCAGTTACCGTTTTAGACACCAATAAAATTAATCTATCCGAACTGACAAGAAAATACTTGGACACTATTCTTTAAGAACTGAAATATTTACTGAGATTTTCATCTTAATAATGCTTGATTATATAAATAAACAGAGTTTCGGACTTATTTAAATATTTGTTAGACCTAACCTGGGATCCAACAACCTGATAAATAAATATTGGACCACCCACTTATTATGCTCACACAATCATTAGGAATGTTGATTAAGCCTAGTCCTTCTCAATGGTGTATTCAGTGAGTTTGACATCTTATCTGAAAGGTCATTACTATACATAAAATTCTTCGCAATTCAGCAGGCATAGATTATCTATGCCTGCTGAATTGCGAAGAATTTTATGTATAGTAATGACCTAGATTCTTACGTATGGCTTTTAGTTTCCTTTGACTACAAGTAAGGCTCCGAAGTTCAGTTAGAATCTAATAATCGTATAATTTGATAAAAATGTGCTTATATGTTTTCATAAAAAGTATTGGATTTAATTACCGAACAGGCATAAGGTACGAGTACGGTATCTTCGCTCAAAAGATCGAGAACGGCGAGCAACAAGAGGAACCGGACGACTGGCTCCGGTACGGCAACCCTTGGGAGAAGGCGCGCCCCGAGTTCATGCTGCCCGTCAACTTCTACGGGAAGGTCGTGGACACGCCGCAGGGCAAGAAGTGGATCGATACCCAGGTAACCTATACTAACATAATAAAGCTGAACAGTTAGATTGTTTGTTTGTTTGAACGGACTTATCTCAGAAACTACATTCGACGGTAGCACATTCAACGGGAAGGTTATGGTCTACTTTTCATCCCGAAATTTCCACGGGAACGGGTAGAATGCGGGTAATACCACGGGGCGCTGCTTGTTAATAATATAGGAGATTCTCAGGTTTATTTGGGTTAGACGAATGTAGTTATGTCATTGTTAAATGAAAACGAAAGCTTGGGTATGAAGGAATACCATCATCAGGAGGAGAGTGAAGCTCTAGCAACGGCGTGTACTGGACTATTAATAACAACTATTATAAAAAAAATCCACTCAAGAAGACCAATTTCTAAGATGGAATTTGCTGTAAACTACATGTTGGCAATAAAATTAAGGTTGCAAAACCACCCGTATTGTAGACCGCTGCAATCCGCAATATTCATCGTGTTACTTGACCTCATCTACTTATACTTTTTTTTGCCAAATCATAAGGTACTTTTTATGCGGGCTTATAAACTACCTATCTGTTTATTTACCATTAAAATCTGTGCAGTCATTCCATATGAGAAGGCCACAAAGAAAAGTTACTTCTATAAATGGCTAAAAACGGCGGGGATCATTATTAGTAGTCTAGCCAGTCTGATGACATCACCTGCATAACAACTGATATATTTACAAAAAGGTTTATTGATACGCGCGTAAATAGCCAATTATATAATTTGGTACAGTACAATGCGATAAAACACATGTGCTCGATGAGTGATAAAAGTACTAGCCCTGTCGTAAAATGTTTATCAGCTCTTGAAAACAAACAAATTTTTCACCGAAACTTAACCGCCGATAATTTTTAATATACTATCGTTTAGTAACAACAAGTTTGTTTCTACATTATGCTTATTATGAGCTATTATGTTCCTATCTTAGCGTAATTATTTTACTATCGCGATAGGCATATTATTTTCAATGTTATAAGTATCTAATTAACTCTCAATATGTGATAAGTATTTATTTACTTACTCTGATAATTTCATTGAATAATATTTATAGACCGTCCCAAGGTCACGAGATGCACATTCGTACATCATGTATCTACCGTACGTCAATAGGCGAGGCATCTCACTTGTTATTCTCATGGCATCATTATGATATGAATAAAAAAACATCTGTTATCGTGATCTGATGAAAGCTTCCGTATTTACATTTGTAGGTTCATTGATAAGGATTATTATTCATATTGTTTTATCATGTTTCTATGGCGTTGACTTTGCAATAAGTCTCTTCGTTATAGAACTCTGTTATGAGTCGACTAAAAAATATTTATAGTACAGAAAGGGTCCACAGAGCCTTATATAGTTGTTTTGTTTCACAAGCGCAACTGAACCTAATACAAATAAAAATACTTGTAGTAGTATAGAGATGCGACTTTGTGTAACATTGACAAGTTCAATGTTTAAGTATATTTATTTGACTTACCTCACTGAATAACCATTGAATGAATTTTCTCCGTTCACTCAATCCTACCATGCTCTCGTTACTTCAAAGACAATTTTGTCGGGATTTTGACGCGGACCATGTCGAGTACCTCTTAGTCAATGTGTATGTATGTACAATTACCTACAAAAGTATGGCTCAAGGGCGCTTGTGAGATAAAATATCTTTACCAATTTGTAAATACATTTTCAGCTGGTATTTGCGATGCCCTACGACAACCCAATCCCTGGGTACAACAACAACGTAGTCAACACTCTGAGGCTCTGGTCTGCTAAGAGCCCCGTCGACTTCAACCTTCGTTTCTGTGAGTATCATACAGTTACATCAAACTACAAGTTTTATGATAGAATTTGTATAGACCTGTCTGTTTTTTCTTTCAGTCAACTCCGGAGATTACATCCAGGCCGTGCTCGACCGCAATGTCGCCGAAAACATTTCCAGAGTGTTGTATCCCAACGACAACTTTTTCGAAGGAAAAGAGCTTCGTCTCAAACAGGAATACTTTATGTGTGCGGCTACTTTGCAAGATATTATTAGGAGATACAAGAACTCCAAGTTCGGCAGCCGCGAAGCTGTCAGGACAACTTTTGAACATTTCCCTGAGAAAGTTGCCATTCAATTGAACGACACCCATCCCGCTCTAGCTATTCCCGAGCTGCTCCGAATCTTCGTAGATGTCGAAAAGTTGCCTTATGAGGAAGCTTGGGATTTGGTCGTGAGGAGCTGTGCCTACACTAACCACACCGTTTTACCCGAGGCCCTGGAAAGATGGCCGGTGTCTATGTTAGAGAATGTATTGCCGCGTCATATGCAGCTTATCTACGACATTAACTTCCTACACTTACAAGAAGTGCAGAAGCGCTGGCCGGGCGATCAGGGCCGTATGCGGCGCATGTCGCTCATCGAGGAGGACGGCGAGAAACGCGTCAACATGGCCAACCTCTCGGTGGTCGGCTCCCACGCCGTCAACGGAGTCGCCGCCATTCACTCGGAAATTCTCAAAGCGACAATCTTCCGCGACTTCTACGAGATGTGGCCGGACAAGTTCCAGAACAAGACCAATGGCATCACTCCTCGCCGCTGGCTGCTGCTTTGCAACCCTGGTCTCTCGGACCTGATCAGCGATAAGGTCGGTGAGGACTGGACCTCGCACTTGGACAAGCTGCAAGGGTTGAAGCGCTGGGCGAAGGATCCGGCCTTCCAGCGAGCTGTGATGAAAGTGAAGCAGGAGAACAAACTGAGACTGGCTTCGTTGATCGAAAGGGACACTGGGGTGGAGATCAACCCCGCCTCGATGTTCGACGTGCAAGTGAAGCGTATCCACGAGTACAAGCGGCAACTCCTGAACATCCTGCACGTCATCGTGCTGTACAACCGCATCAAGCGCGACCCCACTGCCCCCATCACCCCCCGAACCGTTATGATCGGAGGCAAGGCCGCTCCTGGTTACTATATCGCGAAGCAGATCATCGCACTGGCTTGTGCTGTCGGCAATACTGTAAGTATTAATAAAAGTGTTTTTTCCTGGAAAACTCATTCTCCTCACTATATCTTCAGTAAGATAAAAGACCTGAGTGGAACCTGACGGCTTACACTTTACTTATCTTGAGACTTGATTTTTTTCATTGTTATGCTTCATTTATACTCTCATCCGTGTATTCCAAACCCCTATTATTAATATCTTGTAATAAGTATAACAATATATTCTTCATTCCAGGTGAACAACGACCCCGATGTCGGCGATAAACTAAAGCTGATCTACCTTGAGAACTACCGTGTTACTCTCGCTGAACGCATCATGCCTGCGGCAGACCTTAGTGAACAGGTAAAAACCCTTCATTAAATATTACTTATCATCTCATCATAGTTGCCAACCCTGGAGTCATTGTTTAGAGACCGCATAAAGACCTCTGACATGGTCTTATTCGATTGAATAAACCGGTATAGTGTATCGCAAGATTCGCAAGGTAGCGCGTAAATAAAAATGTTACTTTCGGTCATCCATCGAAGTAGTAGCCAAGACTAAGTAAGACTAATGCTTGCCCATTCACATTGAGTTAACGTCGCCCATTCATACTGAGCCAAAAACGCTACAAACTCAATAACTTTTAATTATATCTAGTATTGTTTACGTTGTATGTACTTAATTAAATGCAGTCGAAAGTCGAGCCAAATTGATGTGAATTATCTTCATTGCCATACCGAAAAAGATTTAAGTACTTTGACGCGCTAAAGTGTGGTAGGTGATTGGCTGCACTTATTCGTTGAATTTTACATATTTTAATTGGACATAGTTTTAAAACGTGTGCGTGCATTTGATTTCTACATAGTCCGTCGAGTCAAGTATCTTTCAAACACGCTTAGAAGTTTCCAATGCTAGAATCGAATTTTTACTACAAATTAACGCCTAGGTATTTAACTTAATATTCAAAATGTAAATATAGACGTTTATTTGCAATGCATTGTTGTTTTTAATCTGTGATCAGGTATTGTATCATTCATTACTTAACAGAAGATGTTCTCAATTCGACTGATATTCTCGGTACCCGTTTTATTACTTACATGGATAACTAGTTTTAACCTGTTAGCTCGCAAACCATGGCCCATCTATTGTCCTGCCCGAGCTGTCTAAATCCCTGCTCTTCCTCTCCAAGGTTTGCAGGCACCTGCAAGTCTATCTCACAGGCCCCATTCCTGACCAATCATTTTAAATTAATCTCGAACTACTTGACCCATAGAAGGAGAAGACTAGTTTTTATAGACGTAACCATTCCTCATCCAGATCTCGACAGCCGGCACGGAGGCGTCCGGCACGGGCAACATGAAGTTCATGTTGAACGGCGCGCTCACCATCGGCACCATGGACGGAGCCAACGTGGAGATGGCGGAGGAGGCGGGCGAGGACAACCTCTTCATCTTCGGCATGAGGGTCGACGATGTGGAGCAGCTGCAAAAGAAGGGGTGAGTTGAGTTGTTCTTCTTAGAGAATTTATGGTTAATCTATGGTCTCATGTAGGCTTACTTAAATTTTGGCAGTTCCAAGGCGTTATCGAAGGTTTGAAACAAACTCTCATGCGTACAGTATGATATGAGTCAAAAAGGATCGGTAGAATATAATTCTAGCTTAAGGTATCATAAAGTTGTAAATAAATGTTAATTTTAACTAACTTTGATCCAATGGAAAACCAAGATGGTTACTTTTTTTGACATGCCTTTCTCTTACACCTTATGACCTTACATTACTTTACCATCCCTACCCCCAGCTACAACGCCTACGAGTACTACGAGCGTAACCCTGAGCTACGCCAGTGCGTGGAACAGATCCGCAGCGGGTTCTTCTCCCCGGGCGAGCCGGGCCGGTTCGCGCACATCGCCGACGTGCTGCTGAACCACGACAGATTCCTGCATCTGGCCGACTTTGATGCGTATATCGAGGCTCAGCAGAAAGTGTCCGATGTTTACCAGGTAATGATAATAATATACTTATTAATTAGATATGAGAAGATCCAACGGCTAAATCAGAGAGATAATTCAAATTAAATTTGATGAAATATCTTGTCTTGAGAATAGTTGACCCAATGGGTGGCGTGCTACTAACATAATGTGTCAAACTATTCTATAGAGACCCAATTGACACTTATCTAAAATTCACTTCGATCAACAATGCACAACTAGATGTCGGGTCGGCGCAAAAAATACGTCTCGGTGAATAACGCCTCATTTGAAAAGTGAGGCGTTATTCTCACTTATGTTATTCATAAGATTTGCTACTTTATTGCTAGGTGTCATGGTTGTAATTAGGTTGAACTTCGAACTGTTTTAAAACTTATTTTTCAGTTCAGTAGTAAACAAAATAAGCTGTCACACGTCATCCCCGCGGACAGTATTTAGCTTTGATTTTGTACGTGACCCGATATCTAGTTGTGTATTGTTGATCGAAGAAAATTCAATTGACAGATTTGTTATCATACTAATTTTCTTCCAAAACACAACACAACACTAGTATCTTATAAGGTGATAAGAACATTAAGGCCCCAATTTATTTGGTATTTGTTACTAATGCTAAATACATTCCCAGAATCAAGCGAAATGGGCAGAGATGGTGATTGAAAACATCGCGTCATCCGGCAAGTTCTCTTCGGACCGCACCATCGCCGAATACGCTCGCGAGATCTGGGACGTCGAGCCTTCTTGGGAGAAACTACCCGCACCGCACGAGACTTCCTAGACTTGTCACGAACAGCACATTGTCATGACCATTTAGATCATACGGTAGTCATGACTATTTATATTTACTTTTTATTAACAATCATGGACATTTACATCAAAATGCATCATGACCATTTGCTTTTGAAAAACCAGTCATGACAGTTCACAGCTCAAAAATCGTCATGACAATTTAGAGCTCAAAATTTAAGTCATGACATGGTCATTTATAGTTTAAATGGCGCATTTGTCTTGTTTGGTCATGAATTTGTCAATAATTTGTCACGTCTTATTCTTTTAGGTACTACGCACATCTATTTATTGAACAACTTTGCTATTTAAATATTTATTTTATATCTAATTTAATTAATGATATGACAAATTATATTGTCTTCCACAGTTTGGTCACAAATACATAGTCATGACTACGCCGCAGTGTCCCATGTCATCGTTTATCGAATCTTAAGTAAGCATAAAATCATGTTTGTTTTAATAAGAGTAGAATTGTTGTATGTAGTATTGTGTTATGGTATGATTTGATTTGAATTAGGTATTTACAAAAAATGAATTTGTCTTATGAACTATATTATTTTTATAACGTTATTTATTTATATAACATATATTAAAGTGTACTCAACTGTGTTTTTTCCTACTTTTAAAGCAATATTTTCATATACCTTCTTACTTAGATAGGTACATAATTAATCTCTTAATATTTCGATAATGTAGTTCATCAAAGTAATACTATTTATGTAGAAGTAGAAAATTATATTGTTAATACTTAGAGATTTCTATCATAGTAATGTTAATTATTAACTATAATGTAATCCTAACGGTTGATATGTATATTAATACTCGCATATTGAAAAATTTAACATGTGCGCGAAATTACGAATTTATGTTTGTGCCATACATGTTCGTTCACACGGTGTCCGACATATGTTTAAAAAAGCGTTTTTATTAACCCAATTTATTTAATGTCATGTACACACTGGTTAACAGTGACGAGTTTAAGGCTCGGACACAATAATTGCCATTTTATAGCGCTCTTTACTCCGAATCGTTTTAAGCAAGCGATAGCGGTCAATGTATCGATTCTCTCTTTCAAAACGTGCTAAAAAATATTTTTTTTATATTAGAGGGGTTTTGTTTTGTTGTAAGAATAATTATTTTTCTACTAAATACTGCCATAAATTATAATTGTTACATCGAACTATATATTTTTAATAAATTACATGTTTAAATAATTATTTATTTTATTAACCTGTCTTATATATTTAAATAACTTATGTAATTTTAGCGGAACGATATTACCACTTTCTATAAATGAAACGGTAGCCCACATTATGTAGACATAATTTATTTAACAATATGGTAATTAAATTAACATTCACGTCTTTCTCGGCCTAATCCCCCTTCTATAAATCTTCCAACATAAAATTATAATTGCACTTTTATAACTAACTACAGACATGAATGAGCTGCAATGATTGTTAAATCTATAAAAAACTCGAATTCAATAAAGCCATTCGTACATAATAAAACCGGTGTCAGTTAAAGTATTATGCTTGATCCTTCGGCGAGACACGCGTATACATAATAAATGTATGAGTAGTGCACGTTCTTTATGTACGTACATCCTGCGCGCGCATTATCCTACAGTGAGTACACATCCTTAGCAAATCGCGGTGGAGGGTATCGCCGTCCTTGTCCGTGACGCCTGCGGTCTCTATCTATGCGAGGGAGTCGAAGTCATACCGCGTCTATACCTCGGACGAGCCGGTCGTCGCCGCTCGTCTTTTCGCGTGTGTCGTGAGTGCAGTGTAGTGGTGCTGCCCTGATCCGCTGCCCTTGTCCCGCAGGTAACCACCCCAAACACTTGCACCACCGTATCGTCCCTCACACAATACATTTTATGTCACAAAAACGCACTCGCGAATCTTTGCATTCGGTAGCGAACGCGCGACGACGATCGATAACGATGTTGTCTTGACCGGGTAGAGCTCGCAATATCGTCTCATGTCTAATGTTTCCCTTCCTGATACTATATTTGTGGAGAATGTTTAGATAATATTATACTATACTTAGCATTGTATAAATATACAGATACATCAATCCTTAATCGGCGAGTGAAGCACTTAGGCTCGCTCTACAGCGTACCGGTGAAATACGTAGGTGCAATATTTATTAGATAAACCGCATTCGGTACAAATTGTCCTTTAACTCGTTTTATTTATTGTTCGGCCAAGCAGGTCGTTCAATTGGATCCAATGATTGTGGGTGTAGGATATTGAGAAACTAGCGGTCGGTTAGCTTTCGTAATTATCGATCGTAAATTTTTACCTTATAAAGTTTGGGAAAATATTCTGAATTAAAAGTATCAAATCAGGAAAAGGTTATGATTAATATTTTTAATTATACAATTTTAGTATCGGAATACCTAGATTTTAATTGAGCACTTATAATTAATAGTTTGATGATAACAGCCGTAACAGTACAATGTTAACGCATACGATAGGCCATATCCAACTTAAATAAATGAAGGTACATAGTTGGTGTGGACTGCAGTGAGTAAGAAATCAATGATTCATTCATTCGTAAAGTACGCACGTGGTTCCGTAGATTAGTACTATAGTAACCCGGTGCGGGTCTAGACGTAGCGCCCCATGCCCTTTTACATTGTATTTAGTACGTTTTCAACAATTCCTTGAAAGGCTTTTCAAATCATTTTTTTTTTTCAAAATCCTAACAAATTCTGGACTGCCTTACCTTTAAATATTGTAGCAACTTGTTATGATATTTTTATAAGCCACATCCGATCATGCGAAAGTCGACAGGGGTGTAGTGCAGTCGGTCGCCATGACTGATAACGATTGAGAGCATATACATTTTCCATATTTTATGTTTATAGGTATTAGGGGCAAAAGTATTCAATGTCTGGATATAGGCAACACGCTACTACGATCGTTATTGTATAGACTCGAATATATTCGTGCCAAGTTTCCAGCGTGTAAAAGGTATATAAAATCTGACAAGACATGGGAATGGTTGCAGTGACACTGAACTTGCAGTCTAGACTCCTATGTAACCGGGACGCTTTCGCAGCTAGCCTCAAACCGGTCTCGTTATTTACATCACCGTTTGTATTTATATCTAACACGTCTGTCCACTGTAGTGCAGATTTTTATATACTGCTTAGACATTAAGTGGACTTGTCACGTTAGGCAGGTTTTTTTTTCTTTTTTTTTAAATAATAATAGATTATGGTTTTTTTTAAATAAGGTATTGAGCAATATTTATGAACCATGTCCATACCCATTCCATTATATGGTATCAATCTTGTGCTTTGCGGTTATTAGCAACGTTCCGCAACTGCACGGCCCTTGTGACTGTTCCTGTGGGAATTTGGGGATAAAAATTACTTTTGTGTTAGTCAAGTTGTCAGCAAAATTTTACCCAAATCGTCGAAGCCGTTTAAGCGTTAAAGAACAATGCCTATAAATGCGAGTCCAATCGTGATGTCGTGATGTAAAATGTTCCGATATTAAAAAAATCTAGGTAGGTATTATATTGTTTTTTTATCGTCTGCATTTTTATTAAATAGCATCTGGAATTATAGGGCTTAGCCCATAGCTCGAAATTTTTAAATTAATTTAATTTGTGCGTAGTTGGTTGAGTGTTTGTAATATATTTCGGTGAGGAAGGGCCGGCCCCTGCCCTCCTGGCACATCGACCTTTCCCCATTTACACACATAACAGGGAGGGTGACAATTCGGTCGGGACTTTATGTACCTACAGAATTTTTACGAAATACGCATTACAATATTGATAACATCGCTTAAATTTTACGTTGAGGACCCTAAAATTATAATTTTATTAAGGTATCTGAAAATTTAAAACTTTAGAATCATCAATAGACGATATGGTAAACTTTATGAGAAACCTTTTGGTTTAATGTTTATAGCAAAAAAATAAAAACATGTTGTCCTTATTGATGATGTTGCATAAAGAGACCCCGTAGATGTGATTATGTGTCGCTGCTAAAAGATCCTTAAATAACGGCTCTGCTTAAGGCATATTTCCTTAATCCAAAAACAACTGAATCTTAACATTTACGCTCGGCTGGTTTCGAAGATCATTGGTATACAATTTGAAACACATGGTGGTTCCATACAAAGAATCCTGTTCTGTAGCCACGACAGGTGCGAACTTAAATGGAGGCGAAGTTTTTTTTACAAACCTCGGCAGGTAAACGGGTCGCCCTTGAGTATAATTCAATTGAAATTTTTCTCTTCAATATTTTCTGGTTTAGAGCTCCCACACAAAACTGCGATGCGATGCGATGCGAATTCGCATCGTAGAAACTTGCGATGCGAATTTCTACGATGCGATTTAGTGCGGCGAACCGTTTGGTAGGGTGACCATTCAAACTTAAAAAAAATTTTTTTCAATTAATTATAAACAATTAAAAATTGATAAAATTTAAATAAAAATCACGTGGCTATAAACGCGCCATGATTGGTCACCATAGTTGTGACGTCATAATGTTATAGATATTTAATAACAGTCCAGCGTTTACGGCTGAAACGGCGGAGTGAAAACTAACATTATGACGTCACACGCGCTCGGGTTTGTACGGGAGCTGTCGGCGTGTCTTCGGTACTGGATTCAAAAATTAATTTTTATTTTGAAATAACTTTTGAATTATTGCGAAAAAAAATAAAATAAAAATAGTTTTGTTATAAAACTAATATATAATCTTTCCATTTATCACAAAAAATTTTTTTTTCAAAAGCCCAATTCCTGTCCTGAAATGTTCTGAAATGGTGTCACCAAGGATGACGTAATATGACAGGAATGTGCGATGCGAAGCACATCGGAAATTCTTACGATGCGTCGTGCGAATTCGCAGATTTTTGCGATGCGATGCGAATTCGCAGTTTTGTGTGGGAGCCCTTATGTTTGTCTCTGTTAATATCTTACTCCTACTTAAGTTTTGGACCTCGTATGTGTCTTCACGACCATCTCTTCATCTCTCTCACTCATCACGGGTGGTCTTGTAGTTTTCTGCAAAAAATGACAAGTCTGCGGAATATTGTGATAGTTTCTAAAAATTACTTGTTCTTCAACTCACAATACAATTGCTTGCCATTCCGAATATTCAATACAATGGAAACAAAAAAACGCCAACAATTTAGTCTAAATAAAGCATCAATCCCAAGTTGGTAAGCGAACGTTAAACGTCCATTTTACTTGCGTTATATCTTCGACATCCTGCGTAGAATGGGTCGTGGAGTGAGGCGGGGCAGATTCATCCCCCACTCGGAGGGGTGGGGTGCAGTCCCAGACGGCATGGCATGGGACGAATCGATTACTTTATAACAGGAATACCTACAAACTGTACAAACCCTCGATGTCGAGATGATTTAAGAGCTCTTTTATTTGTAGAACTTCTACGTTATTTTCAAAACTCATCGTTATTTTTCTAATTGAGAGTCGTTTAAATGTGGTTTAGACTGGACTGATAATCATCATTATGATAATTGGTTTGCCTTAAAGTAATCCACCATGAAATTATTTTTGGGCCAGCAAAAACAATAGTCTTAAAAACTAAACAAAGCAACTATCCTAAAACGACTTATTTTGTGAACATATAAATTCAGGAATGCGTCGAAGCGTGCTGAAGCAATATTAAGTTTAATTTATATTGCTCGCATTCAGCGGTCGGCTGATACCAATCTTTGTTATATATCAAAACGCATTCGTTAGAACTGAGCACGAAGGCGCGTGGCCATTCCTGGATAATGGATCCCGAAATAGTCTTCCGTCACTCGAGCGTGAGCTTACTCGGTACTCACGTTCAATATGTTTGCCTAAAGCTGCGTGCACACCGACCAACCAAATACCGAAACAACTACGTTACCAGTTCGTCGGCCTTCGATTGGAACGCCCAAAACATCCCAACAAGAGCAACGAAAACGATCAAATCAAATGGTTTGTTTCTGATTGTGGCAGTGTGTACGCACCGTTAAATATGTTTGCGTTCGTATCAAATGTGAATAGAAACACGGGCTCGTTTTACAATAAGTGTTTGAATGTTTATGATTGACGCCACTTTGTTTTCTTTCGACGCGTGCTTTGATGCGTGGGGATGCCATGTTGATCGATAAACGGATTCCGTACTTAGTTTATCTACTTTATAGGATGTTTATTAAGTTACGTGCCCTAAAAGTGTCGGCGGTTGTATTTTCATTCATTTTAACACACTTTTTTGTTTCAATACTCCATAGTGAAATTATAACTTCAGTTAGTGTTGAGAATTTGCATTGGCTCTATATTAAAGGATAATAATTAACTCTTTCTTTATGAGTGATATTTTCTCAACAGTTCTACTAAACTGAGTGTACTCAATAAAATCAGTAGGCAAGCGGCCAGGTCATGTACAGTCCACGTAATATGCGATAAGATAGTGATTAGAATATTTATGAGATACTATTACAATGCTCCACGCCACTGGTAACAAGTGGGACCTAGTTTTATGAATTGAGCAGTTTAATAACCGACGATATCGTTCATAATTTAAAACAAGGACCAAGTTCGCTATTAAATGTATGGTATGATGTCATTGTCACTCGCCTTCATGTTAGAGTTGTTCTGCTAATTACACTTAACCGCTGTGGTTATTTTTGAAATATTTATTAAGTGGTATGGAGTGTGTACCACTGCTGTAAATGTTACAATAAAAAGTAGTCTAGGCTTACTGTCTACTGTAAGGTAGTGGTAGACGTTCCCTTTCGCTTCTTAAAGATGTCCATTTAGAGAGGGAGAGAAAGGATTAGAAGTAATAGTGGATTTCATAATTACCCACAATTGTAACTCGAACACGTCGAGTATTCGTTTACCAAAATATAGATTACTTCCTACGAGTATCGTTTAGGTATATTGATTAAATACTTTCGAAAGTGCAGGCTAATGATATGAAGTGGAAGCTGTTCCAGTCCACCATTTCCTACATTCGGTCATATGTCATGTGCACGTCTCATTAGTAAACCTAATTCGAGCAAGTAGTAATAACATTAATCCATCGCGTGATCCTGCAATAACATAATCTCCCCTTTTAAATAAATTGAAAGAGAGAGACGGAAAATGTACGAGGGTGTAATCTAGTACACAGTTCACAGTTTGTTGACTTTAACACAAATGGTTTTTGTTAGTTTTCTTTACTTTATTGCCGACGGAAGTATTTAATTTACAAACACAAAAAATGCATTAATGTTGACAGAAGTTTAGTGAAATTGGGACATGGAACAGGAGTTGGGATATACATGTTTCCTGGATTGGTTCGTGCAGTGATGTTGATTAGACATTGGTAATAATGGTTTCTTAGGATTGAGCACCACTGCACATATTCAACCGAACTACACTTTATAAGAAGATACAAAAATAAAAGAATAACACTTAAAATAACTGTGATTATAGGGTCAGAAATTGTAATTGGATCGCCACCTACATGCCGCACTCAGACATTTGCGAATAAATAATTGAATAGCCTCATGTTAACGGTGCTTCCAATTAAGCATGCTCTTGATTTCTTTCTATTATTAGTTGTATTAACGTGTTGCTCTTTGTTTCAGATCGGGCAAAGCCCGCCGTTCGCGGCGCATCGAATCTTTACTTTTCGTTGGTTGTGAAATTCTCCGCGGTATTGGAAGTGACCACCAGTGTGTGATCAGTGAAGTGAAGTGTTTGTGAACATGCAGTTTACTGGATTTACCGCCCTCGTGGCACTGGCCGCTATAGGTGAGAATACTCGATGATCCTGTTTGTACTGTCGACATGACAAATATATTAAATCGTATAAGCAACGATTACAACGTTGTATACAAATAGCCCCGAGCACCTTAAGTATGAATACTTTACAAAAAATAATTAAAAAATAAATAAATAAATAAAAAATAAAATAATCATTTATTGCTACAAGAATACAAAAAGACAACTAAAGAACTAAATTAAAATAAAATTTTTAAAAAGTAGAAGATCATTTCGAGGCAGAGAGCTTTATAAAGCATAATGCCTTATTTCTTTATATCTTTCACCATCAACATTTTTTAAAGATAATATTGTGCAAAGTCACTTTTGTAACTGACCGTACCTAGATATAATCGGATCTTAATTGTGCGAGAACAAAACCTGTTTAAATTCAAAACAAGAGTATTTTTTGTAACACATCTAAACGTCCTTCAGACGTGGTAGTCGGGAAATATGATATGCTATAAAATATTGACGAGTCGCAAAAGTGAAAAACGTCATAAAAAGGGTAAAGTTAGACGAAAGGGAGGCAGAGACAGACCAGTTATATGACCCAGATTATGGGAACACTTTATCAAGTTTAGATGTAAAACAAAACTTCTCTACCAATAAGTAAAATACTGACATCAGTCTTCTGACTATACACAGAGGACTTACTATCTAGATAGTAAATTAGCTAAATGTTGATTTAATGGACGTCTGTACAGACGTCCATTTAACTGATTGATGTAATTGTTCATACATTACCTACATGTTAAAACCATTCATTAAACCACTACTAAGGAAGCATTTGACGGGTCTGAGTACGGACGTAAATGTTGTAGTGTCAGTACGAGACATTCTATATTAGATTCTGTTTTAGTGAAATAAGAGCCATCCCTTAAATAAGGGCTAACATGAACGAGCCGGCTCGTGACGTCACGGGTCGATACCGCGAACGGCCAACGAACTAATATTTGCACGTTCAAAAGCTCCCCGGCATCTCCCCAGCTAATTTTTATCGTACACACATTTTGCGCTTCATGCGTTAACGATTTCTTAAATAGACCGATTCAGATAAAACACGTTCTGTTTACGTTTAGCGATTCGTAAATAAGACGGCATCTGTGCGGAATATATGAGGATATCTGACAACTTTATCTCATTTTATTATTGGCGTTGAAATTGATTTCTTGAAACCTAGTGTTCCTTGTTTGATTGAAGCATACCTGAGAACTAAAATTAGAAGTATTGTATTCCTATTACCTACATTATAGGATTCTAATTAATAGTCTAAGCTAAGGTAATGTTATAAAAAAGTAATATCAACTTCTTTATATCAAGTAGACTATATTATACAGGTTAAAGAAATACGACAAATATTTGCCGTTAATTTTCAAAGAAGTATCGTTTTCATTGTAATTGAATTGTATGACGTGAATTAACATTGTTTAACGTAAGTTTGCGTCTTTATTACGGCACGCTACATGCCGGGTACAAGATATTCCAACATAATACTAAGTAATATTCGTACGTAATTAACCACGCGATAAATAAGGTCCTTTAGTAAAAATAATTAAGTAATTGAAATGAGTGGTTGTTTGTAATAATGTAGACTAGAATTGTCTAGCGGTTTTGCCCGAGTTGTATCAGTTTCCCGTAGAATTTTAGAATTAAAAGTAACCTGTAAACGAACTCTTCAATGTGGATTTCATATACAAGAAGAAATGTTGAGTCAGGTGGGTAACAATATCTGCATTTCTGTAGCTACAGATCAATACGTTTTTCTTAGATAATGTAAAATTGTTCAAAACATTTGTTAAACAACCAATGATTTCATGTGTTTGCTTTCCAATTTTCACTGTCCAGAGTCGCTAATGGTTCAAATTGTTGGACACTAGCTGTTTGCTTATATGTTTAGTATAAATCAGACACAACACTGACAGCAGTTTTGAAATTTAAATGTATCTTATTTACTTGTCAGTGGTAAAATTATTTGACAAACAACTGCAATGTTCCAAACTAAATTAGAAGCTTTCGAATAGTAGTAACGATGTAATTTTAAAGGCAAATATCAAGGTGTACTGTAAAATATGCTGACGTTTTAATTAAAAAGTCTGTAGCATGTAATCTTATGAATCGCACACAATGTTATTCAGCCGAGGTCGCCAGGTTCAATGTGAGGCATGCTTGCTCCAAGAGTTCGGTTCTCCACAAACATTTATTTTACACAGAACGTTGGCCTTTCGACTCGAACTCACCGAAGGTCGCGACCGTGATTCACTCAGTTTGCACATCCACGCTAAATCAATAAGAAACTGGCTAGACTCAGCTACTTGAATACAGCATCTAACACGCTCGAAACTTTAACTAAACAAGTGGTAGAATTAATAGCGGCCACGCCTTCTCTTTGCTAAGACTAATCAAGATTTCCGACAATAAAATCGGGGTGACCATAGAAATTAGTCTTATAAACTGGTGGATGATATTTCTACAAATTAATTGTTTCATATTTGGAATCTCAGAATAAATCGATACAAACGTAACAGAATATGTTGCCTTGGAAAATTACCAATATTAGCTAAATAGCTACTACTAAATAGTAGTACTACTAAATCAAAAAGAACATATTATATTTTGCATCCAAGTTGTTACAATAAGCTTTAGATCTAACTTCAATAGGCAGATTAAAGTCAGCTTTAATAATATGACCTACTTACAGTCTCACGGACTGACTGACTAAATGCGAAAGTTTGACGAAGTGCGGATACAATACATATTATAGTATGTTGCGGTCAAACCGATGAACAAATTTAGTTTTTATTTGCCTCCAGATTTTCTCATAATCTAGAATGGCGCATGTGACAAGTACAGTGTTTATGTGTTTACTATTTCTTGTGTAAGTTATTAAGGGTACAATAAAGATTGTATCTATAAATCTCGTACTTTTCTTCCGAAATTCATGGTAAAGAAAGTCACCATGGGACTTTGCTAGTATAATATGTAATGCTTGAAATACCAGATTTCTGGATGTTGAAATACGTTCTGTGAAAGTGTATCTCTGCGGTCATCTGCATTAAGTAATGTTAAGGTTTCTTAGAAAACTGGACTCTTACTATACACATGTGTATTTCGAGAATAAATCCCTTGATATGTTGCACCTGTGAAGTATTACTATTGCTAAGATTAGATCTGACTTTTATGTGCACTTTAGTTATTATTGAGGAAAATATTCCAGTTATAAAAACATATATGTTTTCTTGGTAATGTTAATTAACTTTTTTCAAATCGCATTATTATTATTGTACGAACAGGTACGTTTATTCTACTAATAAAATAAATGCGAAAGCTCGGGTGGATTTAAAGAAGAAAACGCTTAAATATAAAGGCTCAGCATCAGTTTTCCGGTCTGATATCGTCTGTTATTTTTGTTACTAATGAACAGTATTCTATTAGAAGACATAATATTGACGTGCTAATAATTTCTAATGATCTGGTTTATGCGGGTAACTAACCTACTTACATGCTTATCAACATAACGCATTCAAACACATATTTGCAAATAGATGTCCATATTTTAATGCCTACATAAATATAACACGAAATAGATTCACTACGTACGAAATAGAACACAATTATTATTAAATTTTGAATATCTTTCCGTTACATCTCTTTTTGGATGTAAACAACGAATATGTATCGACGTGGGTGGTGTTACAGCTTTATAAGATACAACTGTCAATAAACATGGTTGTATTTTAATGAGGACTAGCAGCGCCCCGCGGTTTTACCCGCGTTGTGCCCGTTCCCGTTGGAATTTCGGGAATTTTTTTACATAAAAACCTTCCTCTTGAATCACTCTACCTATTACAAAAAACCGCATCAAAATCCGTTGCGTAATTTTAAAGATTTAAGCATACAGACAAACAGACAAACGACAAACAGACGCGACTTTGTTTTATACTATGTAATGAAGATAAATTAACTTGGATACTATACTTAGTGTTTATTTATTTAGTTAAGAGTAGGTTATAAAGCTGCAGGTGTTCTGGTTCTGTGAATAAGACCATTGTAGTACTGAATATATAAATACATAATAGTATGTATGCACTGATGAGTATTGTTTATTATGATTAAAATTTAGTACACAGTTCACCTTCTAAGCATGACTTAGATAAAGGCCTGCTTGAAGTATTTAAGTGTCAGGACTCTCTAACTAAGTGATAATAACTGGGAATCTAAACTATTTTGGAACCGAAATTCTAGTTATTTTCTCCTTTGATTGCAAGTTGTACTAACCAATTTATTTTAAGCTAATGAAGAATATAATATTTATGGTACAGATTGGTAGAGAGCCAAAAAATAAATTTAAAAACATGTCGTTTCCTTGTAAAACTATGGTAATTTCATTTGGAACATGTAGACATGGTCTCGGCAGAGTTTAGAAAGTACTCCCCTGCTTTTCATTACCATACATAGGAATAATGTTGAGCTTCTCACGAGAAAGAATATTTATGCTTTCGTCTCGTTGGCTGAGGTACTCATTCGTGGAATACTAGAAAAGCTACCAAAGATAAACCTATACAAAATATATGTTCTTACTTTATTTCTACTATTACTATAAACCATTGCTGAAACCATAGTTTGTTTTACCAATTCATTGTGGTTTTTTTTTCACTATTCTAATGTACCTCGTTTACGAGTACGTATATTCTATTTAATTTTATGCGTGTATTACTTGTTTATTTGCAAGTTTAAAGGTTGGAGAATCAATCAACTGCTATATTCTTTATTCTATTTGTTCAGACTTTGCCACAAAACAAAAAAAAACATCAAGCATACAGAAAAGATTATTTTAGAAGTCCGTAAAGAATGTTAATCTTAATACCATTAGAACGACCTGTGAACGCCTTCGTGGCTCCGGCATGTGGGATAAACATTCCACCCACACATCACGAAGCCTCCATATTATCTGTGTGTATACAACTACACCATGGTTATGCAACTAGCTTAGCTTACTTGACAAAAGATAGCGGAAACATCAGCTGCACTATGACACCAATGAAATCGGTTGGACACGCGTACACGTGAATAGGAATGGTTCTGTCCATTGCGTGTTAAATAATGATGGTTGTGGAACGTGGAAATCTAGGACGTGTCAGTCAAAAAACGTAAAAAATAATTTACTTACATATTAGTGTTGGTAGAATAAAAAAAAACGTTTTTCCATATTTAAATTTTGGCGACTCTGCTCTGTAATTTAATAAATTCCAAGTTTAAAAAAGTACCTAACTTTTATCCGGCTTTTAGTATATCCTGAAATTGATTTACATTAACAAAGCTTTTTAATTAAGGCAAGTAATTATAAAATATCGAAAACCATTGATCTACCCACAGCCGTATTCCGTATGACCTCAGTGGAGAAAATATATTTTCTAATAAATAATAAACGAATTGTCGATATATATCGACAATTCGTTTTATAGAGAGGTCACGTTTCGCCCACCTCCGCTAGCTATAATAGCTCTGTTAAGAATACCGATACCATTTACACAGTTCAGTTTTATTATTATGTATCTAATATTTACAACGTTTGTTGTTATCAATTCTTAGATAGCTTATATCATTAGCTTCCGGTGTCCTGCAGATATTGCTAATCCCGATACAAGATTTACTTTATCTGTACTTATATTAAGTATCATTGCATTATTCTCGAGATATCGACAAGTTGTTGTAGGAAAACTCATATGACAAAGTTCTAACTATGGATCTAACTTTGACTGAGAAGCTTTTTTAGTCAAATTTATCGTTCTAAATTCATAATTTTAAATAGTAATGTACTCATCGCCAACATTTCAGAAGGTGTTGTAAGATATTGTGAAAGAGATAAGGATAGTATGATAATACACGGTAGCGTTTCGGGCCTGGAATTCTGTTGGGTTAATGACCCCATTTTACGGGCTATACTCGTATACAATAGAGTCGTATCGTAACACACTCCATAAAACTAACAAGTGCTAGCCGTATAATGGTGTTACTGAGTAATGGATCTTAATTCTTGTACGTGAATGGAAGCTTAAAACGATTTAGCATCATTATTAGATAAGAGCCATGCTTTAGCTGTGTGATTTTGTCAATGCAGCAGTACCTGTGTTTGTTTGTTTATGCAAATAAAGGATGCCGTTGGTATTTTGCAATTTCTGTAATTTGTAAATATAACAGTGTTAAACACCAAGCTCTTTATTTTTTTATTTTTAAGGCTGTATTCGAAAACAGTAAGATCGATAGATATACGAGTACATGTATATTAAATTGTTTCTTTGTTGTCTTAATAGTTTACATCATCTTATTTTTTATGGGAATCTCTGCAAGGAGAATGTTACAAGTGTATTCATCTAGCTCTAGCTCTTGACTTTTAAAACTGTTCTGTTACTTTTCTACTCAATACTCATGTTATTTTGTATGGACCATTGTATTCTTCCAAGCATACGTAACGACCTCCTAGGTGGTTAACATTCACGACAAACTCTCAGAAGCTTTGGTCCACTATAAATTCCTTGCGAAGTTAATTTTATATTCCATAGTTAATGAAATGACCCATTTTCTACGTCTCGTCTCGTCGATTGTATTATAAGTTGAGGTTTGCGGTTTTCCTTGGATCGGTTATGGTTCTTTTTATTTGGAATATCTGGAATAGCCTTATAAGTTATAACCTTTATTTTTTCTGTTAATGTTCCACCCTTTTTTGTAAATCTAAAAAGCAAACAATTTTTATTTATTAGGTTAGTTTTATTATCAGACAATGATTGATAATATTTTCTCTGTGTTGTACAGTAAGTAGTTATTTTTTAAGTAGCAGCGACATCTTTATTGAATTAATCATTCTATTGTGTGGTAATGCAGCTTTAATTATGGGACAAGTGAATAGATGGTGGTGATAATTAGAGACTAGTTAAGAGGCAGTAACGATGAATTAAACGTGTTAAGATGTTTCGTTACGTTCTTATGCGTGTTAATTAATAACTACATTGGTTACAGGATTTACGATTTACATTGAAATGGTCTTTGCTCTATTCACGAAAAAAAAACAAACTATAAACTGTCGAGCGATTTGGTGCTTTGGATTTAAATAAAAATAATTTTCAAACAACTCTCTTTTAAACTCAGTAGTATTAACTCTCGTATTTTAAAAGCAGGTACTCACAATAAACACAGGTACCACTGACCCAATGCAAACGGTAACGATTTGATAAGCATTGTTTCAATATAAACAAAATCTATATCAGCTGTTACTTTATCAGCAACCTTATCGTGGGCCGATATTGAGTGATTAAGTATTACTATAGGTTTTGCACCGCAAGAAAATTTATTTTTTAATTATTTGTAAAGTAGTAATTTAATTTTGTACTCAATCCCATACCACAATATACGACGGACTCTCATTTGTGGTCACAGCAATTCTGTTTGAACAAGTTAAGTAAGTCAAAGCGATATGTAGTAGGTAGAGAGCTTAGACAGCTGCATTGTCGATTTCTAATGTTTAAAACAAAAAAATAAAATCTTAGCAAGTGGCATGAAGAAATCTATTCCATCCACCTTCGTGTGATCAGGATGAGCCGAACATCTGCCGCGCGTCCGACCAATCAGGAGCGTGCGCACACGCACATCTGTCGACCACGCAGCACGCCCTCGAGTTTTTGTCCCTTTTGTTGCTATTTTTTATTCAGTACTCGAAGTAGGTCCCTTTCAAAACCATTATTTGTTCAAATCATGGCCACTTTGATTTTATGCTGGCTATAGTCTGTCTGTAGCACAAGAATATAATTCTCATTATAATATGCAGGACGTATGGTTAAAATCAAAATGTATAACGGTTTTTGTACAAATCTTATCTCTTTATCTTATCCTCTGGCATCAGATTAAATCAAAATATTTATGTAGCGGATCAAAAATCCTATCTCTTGTCATTTGAACCGGAAACTGTAATGTCACGCTAAGTAGCGTGTCTATTAGTGCGCTAGTAATGAGGTCACTAATTGGTCGTAAGCGGGTGTCATATGCACTTCATCTCTTGTACGGTCGTTGGCGGGGTCGGGCCACTTGCTCTGGATTATTTTTCGAGCTTCGTTATGAAATAGGTCGAGCGCCCGCTGCCGGCGCGAGCAGCTTTCTGGCGCAAAGGGCTCGCCACGCCGCACCACACTCCAGCTAGATTCCGCGACTCAGCAATGTATTTTAGCGGCTATTGAGAAACGACGGATGTTATTTATGGCGTTTTTATAGCGGGAAGAGAACTGAAGCTTAACGATATTTGAAGTGTTACCGAATGTTGTGATTATGATATTGTTGCTACTGTTGATGAAGTTATTAAAAAAAAGATTTCGGATCCAAACCAATAAGTTTCATGAGTTTTACCACTATCTACGAACATTAAGAAGCAATTTAGTTTATTTGCGTATGAATTTGCATTGATAAATTAATGTCATAATATGACATTCATTGGATACCCCATCTGCTTCCTGTCGCTGTATGGTGATGGTGAATCATACATACCTAAAATTGTTTTGATAGGAAGTAACGTATCAAGATATACGCGACTGGTTTATGGTTGCATATTATTGAGTTGGTACATGAGATACAAATAATAATATTTACCTCAATTATAAGACAACTGCTCTTCACCATTGCTCACCACATGGTAATAACCGAAAACTAAATTCAAATTCGCACGAAACTTGATTCATAAATTATTATTAGCTTGTATTTTATATTAGATAAAACCTATCGAATAATTATTAGCAAGTTACCATTATAAATTCATATACGAGAAATACATCATTAAACTTAAGAGCTAAGCTCTTGTCGGGGAAACTGATGCACGATTTCCTTTTGTTTCTTTACATCTTTATATACCCATTACTTTGTAAAAAAATCTGCCGAAAATAAACTTTACCCCCTGAACCAAATTCTGACTCAAAATTTATCCACAGGGTCAGTGCTATGTGAGGACGAGACTATAGGCCCTATCTTCATGAAAGAGCCTCCGAACCGAGTCGACTTCAGCAACACGACCGGCGCCACCGTCGAGTGCGCCGCGCGAGGATCCCCCTCTCCCGACGTCATCTGGGTTCGAGCTGATGGTACCGCTGTCGGAGACGTTCCCGGCTTGAGACAGGTGAATATTCTACATTTCTATAACGTTTTGTAATATAAGTGAGCTATATACTCAAAAGTAAGTCAGTTGGTCAAGCTGATCCGATTTGACAAACATTTATAAATAGACCAAATAAAGTAAAGTCATTCTGAAAATGACAGTAAAGAAGTAAGGAATAAGTAAAGTATGAACATATAATTACAAACACAAGATTAATATTTTTAAGCTATTGCATAGCTTCTATCGCGGGCCTTGAGCGCGGGGACCAAATCCAAAAATTCCGTAACGAAAAAACCTCACGCTTACCCGATCCGACGGGAAGGAGGTGTGGCTTGAAGGCCGTGCATCGTCTAACGTCGTTTCAGTTCGGCAGTCTTCGACACGGCGTTGTGTGCGATTGTGCGTTGGGGGTGAGAGAGAGGGGTTGAGAGAGGGTGGTGAGAGAGGGGGGTGAGAGAGGGGGTGAGAGAGGGGGGTGAGAGAAGGTGGTGAGAGAGGGGGTGAGAGAGGGGTGAGAGAGGGGTGAGAGAGGGGTGAGCGAGGGGGGTCAGAGAGGGGGGTGAGAGAGGGGGGTGAGAGAGGGTGGTGAAAGAGGGTGGTGAGAGAGGGTGGTGAGAGAGGGTGGTGAGAGAGGGGGGTGAGAGAGGGGGGTGAGAGAGGGAGTGAGAGAGGGGGTGAGAGAGGGGGGTGAGAGAAGGTGGTGAGAGAGGGGGTGAGAGAGGGGTGAGAGAGGGGTGAGAGAGGGGTGAGAGAGGGGTGAGAGAGGGGTGAGAGAGGGGTGAGAGGGGGGTGAGAGAGGGGGGTGAGAGAGGGTGGTGAGAGAGGGTGGTGAGAGAGGGGGTGAGAGAGGGGGTGAGAGAGGGTGGTGAGAGAGGGTGGTGAGAGAGGGTGGTGAGAGAGGGGGTGAGAGAGGGTGGTGAGAGAGGGTGGTGAGAGAGGGGGTGAGAGAGGGGGGTGAGAGAGGGTGGTGAGAGAGGGGGGTGAGAGAGGGTGGTGAGAGAGGGGTGAGAGAGGGGGGTGAGAGAGGGGGGTGAGAGAGGGTGGTGAGAGAGGGGGCTGAGAGAGGGTGGTGAGAGAGGGTGGTGAGAGAGGGGGGTGAGAGAGGGTGGTGAGAGAGGGTGGTGAGAGAGGGTGGTGAGAGAGGGGGGTGAGAGAGGGGGGTGAGAGAGGGGGTGAGAGAGGGTGGTGAGAGAGGGGGGTGAGAGAGGGGTGAGAGAGGGGGGTGAGAGAGGGGGGTGAGAGAGGGGGGTGAGAGAGGGGGGTGAGAGAGGGGGGTGAGAGAGGGGGGTGAGAGAGGGGGGTGAGAGAGGGGGGTGAGAGAGGGTGGTGAGAGAGGGGGGTGAGAGAGGGGGTGAGAGAGGGGGGTGAGAGAGGGTGGTGAGAGAGGGGGGTGAGAGAGGGGTGTGAGAGGGGTGAGAGAGGGGTGAGAGAGTGGGGGTGAGAGAGAGGAGGCGGGAGGGGTGAGAGAGAGGAGGCGGGAGGGGTGAGAGAGAGGAGGCGGGTGGGGTGAGAGAGAAGAGATATCAAATATATCAAATATAATTGCATAAGTTGATACAAAATGCTATGCAATAGCTTCACCGCGGCAGTCCCCGAGTGCCACACGTCTTTTTTTTGACTGGTAATGTAACTCATACAACCTTTAGGGTATAGTACATTTATAACGAGTATTTCAAGTATACTATACATGCAGCGTTCTAATTGGTAAATGAGAGTGCCCGTTTTGTATGTGTCATCCGATATTAAAAGAAAACTGAGGATTAGATGATTCATAGCTGACGAACCGCATAAATTATAGGCGTAGTTTAATGAAATATTATACGTCGCCATAGTCATACACGATATGATTTTATTTCGTAAGATGATGATCATATTTGTAACCTTTGCATATTATAACTTATTTTCTCCAACTGCATCTGTCCGTTCGTGAAATGTTTATTACATTACACTACTGTTTTGTTTATATTAATTCCTAGATCCGTTTGTCTCTGCATATTGTTACAACGCGATGATTGCGCCTGAATCTAACTAAATTCTTCATCTATGCCCTGCACTATTTAACTGGCCTATATTTGTACCAGGTCCAAGCGAATGGAAACCTACTGTTCCCTCCCTTCCGCGCGGAAGACTATCGTCAGGAAGTCCACGCCCAGGTGTATGCCTGCTTGGCCAGGAGCGCGGTCGGAACCATCCATTCTAGGGACGTCAATGTCAGAGCTGGTAAGTTGGGAATACTATGATACGTTTAAGATTATTTTTGTCGATGATAGGATGGGACTTGATAAAGATTAATTAAATGAAACTTTAGCAGTGATTTTAGAAAAAGTAGTTTAGCTTATGCTCGCGCTTCACATTGGATGTATTGGGTCCTTATTATCGTCTTGGTTCCAACACACCATGGTATTAAAGGTCTTGGGCAACCTTGGAGTGACCTGTGATCGGTCTTGGGCTGTCCTGGTGTGTCATGTGACCGATCCACACATTGGAGAGTTGGAACCAAGACGATAACTTGGACCAATAATGTGCAGTGCCGACATTAGCGATGATTTTATAAACATGAAAATAAATTTATCCTTAGACTATTATAATTATTAAAATTTCACATATTGTTAAGTCTCTATTACAAGTCTATAACAATGATGCTTTTCAGGTTTTCAATCTTTATTAAATCCCATCTTGCTAAAGGTCCAGCAGTCACTGATAGATAGCAGTCGCATTAGATAAACTAACTGAGGTTTATGTACTTCAAACTACTGAGCCGATTTGACCATGACTATACCTAAAGTTTGATAATAGAATTGAACTTGAATTGAAATCCGCACAATAGAACGATAATGTATCATTTTTATTAGCATCAAACTTTAACCAATCATCATTTCGTGTTTCTGGTAACTACAATGTATGTCTAAAGGTACGATTCCACCAAAACAGTGTGCAGCACATTTGTTTACAAACATTTTGTGCAAAACTCCAGCAGTGCGCGTACTAAGTTGTATCGCATTTGGCTTCCATGTCCACTGGTGAGCCTGTGCGTAACTTTTGTAAGCGCACAGTTCAGCACATTTGTGCGCGAACATGTACACTGAGCAGAGTTTCTGGCGAAGACAGTTCAGTAGTTAATATGGACGGCCAAAATAATCTTCCATTTTCTCATTACCTCAGTCGAGTCACAATTGAAGCTTTGAACTTGAAACTCTTGATTGGCGTCATGTTTTTTGTTTTTATTTTTATAATCACTGTGACTAGAATCCCACAGCACAGGATAAGTTTCAATAGCTTGAATAAATGTAATAATTTTATCATTCGTCCAATCCATATTTAATTTAGTTAATTAAAAATGTACGCGCACAAATAAATGTTTTCACTCCGGTAGCGGAAGCAAGACTGAGTTCGCGAACAACAGGTTTGTACACGTCGACGCGAGTCCACTGCCTGCATGTGTGCGCGCACAAATGTTACAAGATGTGCGCGAACATACCTAGAATGTTCGTGCACGATTTGTTATTGTATGCTTTAATGAGTCGACCAGAATAAACATTTGTGTCGCACAGTGTGCATTGCAGTGCGGCACAGTGCGGCACACTGGTGGAATCACACCTTAACATCAACACGTATGATATATTTTAAACAATGCATCATCTCTACAGATTATGATGTTATTCACTTTGTCTCTCTTGACTTATGACCTACGCTCGCTTGTAACATGATATCATTTCGTAGCATACGTAATAAGTATGTTGTTATAACTTAACCAACGGATTCTGTACTGACCATTATTTATAACTCTTCTTAAAGTTTTATAAAGGGGAGAGAGCATCACATCCCATTCATTCATAAATGCTTTCATGTATTAACTGCTGTCGGGATATATAAAATGGTTGATTGGCCATCATAGGGCGCTGCCCTTTACAACCCGGGCCAAATAAGGTCAATTTAATAAAGCTACAAAGCCGTAACTTATAGACTATTGAGAGATTTCATTCTGGGTTATTAATAAGCCCGTCATTGTATGACAGCCGACAGGTCCTTCATTACTTGCTTTGATACATTATCGTCCTATTAGTGCTACTTATGCGTGTTCCACTATAATATTCGTTTATTGTCTATTAATGGAACATTTCTATTGAATGAACGTATGTCTCTTTTCCAGAATTGTTAACTATTTTTTAACAGGTATAATGATCGTGTTATCTTTATTACTTTTTAATGTATGTTTAAGTAAATGTCTGTTTGTGTGTAAGTGGTCGCCCAACAGTACGATACCGATGTGAACAAGGAGTACGTCATTATGGGGAACAGCATTTTGTTGAAGTGTCAGGTTCCGTCGTTCGTCAGTGATTTCGTGCAGGTGGTCTCGTGGCACACCGACGACAACGAAGACTTCCTTCCCGGCGAAAACTACGGTTATTCCTTCATTCGACTTCAAATCGACTCATCCCTCTCCCAAGCTCCTAAATAATGCCGATGTTAACTCCCCAGTGGTACATCAACAGTACGAATCAGAAGTGAACAACGAATACGTGATTCGCGGTAACTCCGCAATACTCAAATGCTCTATTCCGTCCTTCGTGGCGGACTTTGTTTACGTCGTGTCGTGGCACGACGAAGCCGACAACTCATTTAAACTTGGCGAACCCCAAAACGGAGACGGTACCACTTGATAACTCAGAGCTTACCTCCCACGGTCCCGCACCTATCCTGTCTCACGTTACGTATGATGAATGAACTGTGCCCGTTCCAGTTGTAACGCAATACTACGAAGCTGAAGTAGTCTCAGAGTACGTGATCCGAGGCAACGCGGCCATTCTCAAATGCAACATTCCATCCTTCGTCGCTGACTTTGTTAAAGTTGAGGCGTGGATCGACTCGGACGGCGGCGAATATCTGTTGACCGATGATATCGGTACTACCCCAATCATAATAACCACACCATATCCTCTACTCCATCCTGACCATCGCGTGTGTAATTCGAAACGTTCATAATGTTTCTATTTTCAGTCGTTAATCAGTTCTATGAAGCTGAAATTCTAACGGAATACGTAATTCGGGGCAACGCTGCTGTTTTGAAATGCTCTATTCCTTCCTTCGTTGCCGATTTTGTAAAAGTCGAGTCGTGGATCGACGAGGAAGGAACGGTTATTACCCATTCGGACAATCTCGGTATCTACACAATGCCTATCTAAACAATAGGTCCGCTTCCCGCGCCCGCTAAACGCATGTCCCACACCTTGTACCTGTTATTCCTGACTAAGTACCTAATTGTTATTCTTCAGTCGTGTCACAATATTACGTGACCGAAGCCGAAAACGAATACGTGATTAGAGGAAACGCTGCCATTGTCCGCTGCAAGATTCCATCTTTTGTTAGCGACTTTGTTTTTGTGGAATCCTGGATTATGGATGACGGACAAATACTGACCATAAACAATACAAACGCGGCAGAGGGTATACATAAGTCTCTATAGTTTGGTTACCTCATCCTATCCCTCCTTTATTTCCATTCTTTGTTTTATCTGTCTTTTCAATATTTTTGCGTAGTGGTGTCGCAGCCATTTGAAGCTGAAGCCGATAACGAGTATGTAATAAGGGGGAATGCGGCTATAATGAAATGCGAAGTGCCTAGTTTCGTGGCTGATTTTGTTTATGTTGAAATGTGGATGGACAGCGAAGGAGGCACTTACTTCCCTGGCAGCGGCGAGGGTAACTAATTCGTGAACCGTTTATCCTTAATTCCTTCTTAATCCTGTCTTGTTTCGCCGCAGCGGTCTTGCAAGCTTACGAGGCTAGAGTCAACGACGAGTTTGTTTTGAGAGGCAACACCGCGATACTTAAATGCATCGTTCCTTCCTTCGTCGGGGACTTCGTGCATGTCGTGTCTTGGATTATGGATAACGACACCGTTAATGCCGATGAAAATAGAAATATAGATTCCGGTAGTAACTAGATATTAGTGGATTTAAGTAATGTTTCCTACTCCTTTCCTCACAAAGTATTCATATAGTCGGAAGATATCTAATGTCGTTTACACTTATACAGTTGTGCATCAACATTATGAGCCTCGTGTTACCGACGAAGATGTTCTGCGTGGCAACTCTGTCATTGTTAAGTGCATAATTCCGTCGTTCGTAGCGGACTATGTCCGCGTAGTGGAATGGGTGGCGAACGATGATTCCCTCACTACCTATTCGTTCAACGGCTCCGAGGACAATTACGGTAATCGAGAGTACCGCGCGTCCCCAATTGTTCCTATCCGCACTCCAAATCCCCGAGTCCAATTGGACGACCGTGGCTCGCAATGTCGCTACATCATATAAATGTTACAGCTGTTAATCAATTCTACGAGTCGCAAGTATATGACATATACGTTATTCGAGGCAACGCTGCTGTTTTCAAGTGCCATATCCCATCGTTCGTAACCGACCATGTGCAAGTTATATCTTGGCACGATAGCGAAGGAGGAGAGTACGCACTTAATGAGAACTACGGTACATTTTATTGCGTCTGGAATAAACATTAATTCCTGTAATATTCCCGTCCTATTACTATTGGTGTTATAATTTTATTCAAATGGAATTTTTCTTATTCATAGTTGTGTCTCAGGCGTATACAATTCATTTGGTCGAAGAAAACGTTTTGCGGGGCAACGCTGCCATTTTGAAATGCTTGATCCCGAGTTTTGTCACCGAGTACGTATTTGTTTCGTCGTGGATCATTTCTGAAGGAGAGGATGAAACCGAGATCAAAGCTGAAGATGTTGCTAATAGAGAGGGTATTTAGTAGGATTAGCCGACTTCTATTAGTAGTATTTTCCTAAATCCCTACTCCTGAAAATGTGTTGTTAAGATTTGGAAGTCGTATATATACTATACCATGTCGTATGTACAGTGTACAGTTAAGGGAAAATTCTTGAATGATCATTCAAATTAAGGTATTTCTTTATTGTTACTTTCCAGTTGTGACCCAAGCTTACACGGTGAATATATTAGAAGAAAGTGTGTTACGGGGAAATGCAGTTATTCTCAAATGTCATATCTCGACCTTTGTTACCGAATACGTTAGCGTTTCATCGTGGATAATTTCCGAGGGGGACACCGATGAGTTGGAAATTAAGGCTGATTCTAATGATCTCGGTACCTGAGGGGCTTTTCTTAAAATAATAGCAATAAACCCACATTCCCGTCCTAACTCTAATTTCTCTGGTCTCTTGTTTCTTTGTGATACTCCGAGATTCGTATCATGTTTCAGTGGTATCCCAGGCGTACACAGTTAACTTAATGGAAGAAAATGTGTTGCGTGGAAATTCGGCGATAGTAAAGTGCCACATACCCAGCTTCGTAACGGAGTATGTGACCGTCTCCTCTTGGATCATATCTGAGGGAGATGTTGACGAAATGGAGATTAATATTAACCAAACTTTCAGCTTAGGTATTTCATGTTAACATGCAAGAAAGTTTCGAAAAATCCTTAAACATCCTTCCTTAAAACGTATCGCTTATCTACGAAAATATTGAGTGTATGATGTTGTTTCAGTGGTATCCCAATCATACACGGTAAACCTCTGGGAAGAGAATGTCTTGCGCGGAAACGCCGCTATTTTAAAATGTCACATCCCCAGTTTTGTTACCGAATATGTCACGGTCACCTCCTGGATTATATCTGAAGGGGAAACGGAAGAAACAGAAATAAATATAGATTCTGATTTTAATTTAGGTAAATTCATCATCGCCCCTGTTTCCTCTCCTGACCCGATCCATCTTGTTTTATTTATTGGAGATTTAGGATAACTTTTGACTTAGGAAAGTAATAGGAACCTTAATTAGTCACTTAGTAGTAAATGTTTTTTTCTCTTGCGGTTACAGTCGTCTCGCAAGCATATGATGTGAAATTCTGGGAAGAGTACGTTTTGCGCGGTAACGCAGCTATTTTAAAATGTCAAATACCAAGTTTCGTCGCTGAATACGTGTCCGTAAATTCCTGGATTATATCTGAAGACGAGAAAGAGGAGGAAATCAAAATTGATTCTACATCGAATTTAGGTAGCAATTTGATTTGGCGTCCTTAATCCTTCTCCTTAATCCCTCATTAATCCTTCGTTCAGGTTGTTTGAACAAGCAGTACTAATTAGGAAAATTAGGTTAGCTTTAAATATATCGCACCAATTAATTGCAATCGATGTTAACATCTAAAATCCCATTGTTTCAGTTGTTTCTCAGGCGTACGCCGTTAATCTCATGGAGGAATATGTTTTACGGGGCAATAGCGCTATATTAAAATGTCACATACCCAGTTTTGTATCTGAATACGTTATCGTCATATCGTGGATCATCAGCGAGGACAACGAGGAGGTCGAAATTAAACTTGACTCCGCTCATAGTTACGATGGTACGGAAATTGTGTAATAACATTTTCAGCCAAATGGCTTCGCTTTCCACGTAGGAAATTTGTTTATTAACAGCCTGCAACGTCGCGTCGAGTTGTTTATTTAGGCGTGTTCCTTAATTGGGTTCCCGTGACACCATGGGCCTGACGGCCTGCCTTTATCCTACTTCCTCCTTCCTTGCATGCTTTGGAATTTATAAGTAGTCGCAACCTTACGTTGTGGTGCTGAAATGGAATTTATTAACACATTAGACCTTGTAACTTTTGTCTATAACTTTTAAATTAATATTTCAGAGGGCAAATACTTGGTACTTCCGTCTGGTGAATTGCATATTAGAGATGTCGGACCCGAGGACGGTTATAAGTCGTACCAATGTCGCACAAAGCACCGACTCACCGGCGAAACTAGATTATCCGCTACCAAAGGACGACTGGTCATCACTGGTATGTTTATTGATCATATTCCGAACCGATTCATGATACGCAATCAGTTCATCAGTTTTTTTCATATTTGCTTTATTTTTCAATGAATCCATTCCGTTTTCTGATGCAATTCAACTTGTTTTGGCATTTAAAATACTTTTAATGTACCAATACTTTTCTTACGAAACATGATGAATTTATAGCGTAGTAATTTTAATCCGAAGTGACATACATTAAATGTAGTTTCATTCAACTTGTCCTTAAACTTATTTTTTAATAGAAGTCACTTCGGATATTAATATTTTGTGGAGAATATTTTCAACAACCACCTTCAGTTAATAACCATCAATTTGCTTGAAATATTATTATAAATAGTTGAATTATAAATATGTTGAAAATATTCATTTTATTGTATTACAAAGAAATATAGAGATTTCCGTAATAATTTACATAAATATTAAATTGGAATATTTTCAAATAAACTCATATTACTGTGTTAAAAAATGACTGCCCGATTTCTCTAAATTTCTCAATTTTTTGTAGACAAAGTTTATAGACACAATGCAATATGTTGTGCGTATAATCTTATTTAATGTTAAAATAACTTGCCTGAATGTTGGGATAGGGTACCCTGCAGAGCCTTGACTCGCGCGTTTTATAAACAGTAGACTTTTGAATGATAGAGAACTGTAGGGGCATTCCTTGGATTTCCTTAGAAATTGGTTTCGTCAACCTTTGTATGGTTCATTTGTGAAGCAGCCTTCTCCCAACATGCGCAGAGCCGGTAGGGCGGGTGCCTCCCAAGTTTCCTAGCGCGCAGACGACCAGTGGCTTCCAGTTTAACCAATCCACCGCCATCGCACTGCTGTGCCCCGCACAGGCTTACCCTGCGCCCATGTACCGGTAAGAATATATATGTTAACACCACTTTGCGTCACTCCTCAGAGCCGATAGGGCGCGTACCACCCAAACTGTCCACAACTCAAGTCGGGATGATGTTTCTCACTACATCCGGTGGCTCGTTTGCATTACAATGTCCTGCCCAGGCATTCCCTGTTCCTTTATTCAGGTGGGTTCAATATCGTAACGACACTATCAGCAGGTGTTATTAATATTTCTAGAACCGGTCGGCCGCGTATCTCCTAAGTTCGCCTCCGTACTCACTGGCACTATGTTTGAAGTTAGAAAAGGAGAATCTTATGCTTTGCAGTGTCCCGCCCAAGCATTTCCGACCCCATTGTTCAGGTAAAGTCCTAGAACGACTATGTCCTTACTAGTTTACTTTTTGGCTAAACCGTTTGGAACCCGTCGGCCGCGGTCCGCCGAGATTAGCATCTGCCGTGATGGACACAATGATTGGAGTCAAAAAATATGAAAAGTTCGCGTTACATTGCCCAGCACGTTCCCAGTCCCTAACTTCAGGTATACATTCCGTTATTATCATGTTGGAGCATACTAATGATAGTATTATTTCGCTTCAGAGCCCATGGAAAAAGTTTCTCCTAATTTCCAAGCTTAGTAAAAAGTAGATTATTTAACGTTGATGCTGGCCAAAGTCTGGCTATACTATGTCCTGCTCAGGCGTCCCATGTTCCTTTATTCAGGTGGGTTCAATCTCTTAACGACACTATCAGCAGGGGATATTGATATTTCTAGAACCGGTCGGCCGCGTATCTCCTAAGTTCGCCTCCGCTGGCACTGGCACTATATTCGAAGTTAAAAAAGGAGAAACTTATGCTTTGCAGTGTCCCGCCCAAGCATTTCCGACCCCATTGTTCAGGTAAAGTCCTATAACGACTATGTCCTTAATAGTTTACGCTTTGACTGAATCGTTTAGAACCCGTCGGCCGCGTTCCGCCGAAATTAGCATCTGTGGTGATGGGCACAATGATTGGAGTCAAGAAAGATGCAAAGTTTGCGTTATATTGCCCAGCACAGGCGTTCCCAGTCCCTAACTTCAGGTATACATTCCATTGTTATTATGTTGAATCATACTAATGATAATGTAATATTTCGCTGCAGAGCCTATGGGAAAAGTCTCTCCAAAATTTCCGACCTTAGAAAAAAGTAGATTATTTAACTTTGATGCTGGCCAAAGTCTGGTTATACTATGTCCCGCTCAGGCGTTCCCTGCCCCAATGTTTAGGTAAGATATTTTATTTCGTAAAAGTAGTTTTTTTAACATAAAATCTTCTTCCGTAGAACCAATGGGAAGGGTCTCGCCGAAATTTCCGACAGGTGACATAAGTAGAACCTTCGTTGCTAATAAGGGAGATGGAGTACCGTTACTTTGTCCTGCGCAAGGGTTCCCTGCACCAGCATTTAGGTACATTTTCTGCTGTACTCATTAGTACTAAACTATTCCTTGAACAGAACCAATGGGCAAAGTCTCACCGAAGTTTCCATCGATGGAAACTGGGCGCAGTTTTACATTTTCTTCAGACTCATGCGTGACAATGCTCTGTCCGGCGCAAGCATTCCCTTCTCCAATGTTCAGGTAGATACGTTGATTTACCTAGATTTTGTGTCTTTAGAGCCTGTTGGGCGAGTCTCACCGAAATTCCCATCAATGGACAGTTCGAGAAGTTTTAGTGCGATATTGAACACCAGTTTTACAATGCAATGTCCGGCCCAGGCTTTCCCGGTCCCACAGTTCAGGTAATATTTTACGATCAAATTTAAAAAATGATCTTTTTAATCTCCTAGAACCAGTCGGTCGTGTTTCACCTACCTTTACTTCTGGTGATAAGAGTCGCGCTTTCGATGCTATGGGAGGAAAAAGTATCACTATGTTGTGTCCTGCGCAAGCATACCCTGCCCCAGCCTTCAGGTATTAATGAACCTTTTTCGTAAACTGACTATTCACTTTTTCTTAGAACCAGTGGGTAGTGCAACTCCAAAAGTCGCTACAAAGATGATTGATATAACGGAAGGCACTTCTAATAGTACCATTACATTGTTATGTCCGGCGCAAGCTTATCCTGTTCCAATGTTCAGGTAAAAATATCGTTTATAATGTCTTGCATTATGGCATTTGACGTTTATTCTCTTCAGAGCCCGTAGGAAGAGTTCCTCCAAAATTTCCAACAATGGATAATGTAAGAGGCTTCAATGCGTATATCAATGCTAGTGTGACATTGCTGTGTCCCGCTCAGGCGTTCCCTCTTCCTTCGTCCAGGTAACATACATATTGATGTTAAATATTTCTTCTTTTAGAGCCAATTAATAGTGCTCCACCTAAAGTACCGACAAAAACTATCGAGTTCGTGGAGTTCCGGGTGAGCTCCAGCGTAACGTTGCTTTGTTTGGCCCAGGCATTCCCGGTTCCAGCATTTAGGTGAGTTTCAAACTCTTTGTCTCTTGTTTTAGAACCGGTCGGTCTGAAAGCCCCTACGTTTTCTACTGACTTCAAAATGGCGTGGTATGTAAGGGACATTAAACAGGGCTTCGCTTTGCTATGTCCGGCGCAGGGTTACCCGGCCCCGTCAATCAGGTATCTCACTTTATTTTTTCTTTTTAGAACCGATCGGCTCAAAGAGTCCTTCATTTCCAAGTGGTTCCAAATTATCATGGTTTGAAATAGAAGCCAGACAAGATTTTGCATTAACTTGTTCCGCCCAAGGTTATCCTGTTCCTATGTTTAGGTGAGGTTAAATAAGTATTATCGTACTTAAACATATTTCAGAACCCATCGGTTCCAAGTCACCCACATTTTCTACCGATGATAAGTTAGCATGGTTTGTGAGACAGAAAGATCAAAGCTTAGCACTACTTTGTCGGGCGCAGGGATATCCTGTTCCAATGTTCAGGTATTTGAACCCTTACTAAATACTGTTTTAATATTTTAGAACCAATCGGATCTAAGTCCCCTACATTTTCCACTGACAGTAAATTTTCTTGGTACGTGAGACATGTGGGACAAAGTTTAAACATTCTGTGTCCAGCGCAAGCCTATCCAGTTCCGAAATTCAGGTGATTTAATATTGATTTTGAATTATAGAACCAGTCGGCTCAAAGTCCCCTACTTTCTCGAATGACGTTCAGTTTTCTGGAATAACTCGTAGAACTGGTCAAGATTTTGCGCTCTTGTGTCAAGCACAAGCATTTCCCGTCCCAATGTTCAGGTAAGACTTTTCACCTAATTGGATTTCATTTTTGCCACAGAACCTGTAGGGTCGAAAGCGCCAACATTCTCTATGGAGTTTAAAAGCACTACTCTTACTAAAATGGCGGAACATCCTCTAGTTCTTTTATGTCAGGCTCAAGCACACCCCGTTCCCGCTTTCAAGTGAGTGTTCTTGACTAAATATCGAGTATTTCTTTGGTTCAGAGCCTGTCACTGCGAGGGCACCCGCATTTCCTACCTCTGCGTCTTCCTACAACTATGCTATTCAAGCTCATTCTGGCGGTTCAATGCTTTGTCAAGCTCAAGGGTATCCTCAGCCTGAGTTCAGGTAGGTTCACATAAGACTTATGTGCTATATTTTTAGAACCGGTTGGAGCGAAGGCACCCTCTTTCTCGACTGAATCTAAAGGCAGCATTTTTGTAAAAGAAGTAGGACACAGCTTTGCATTACTATGTCAGGCACAAGCATTCCCAACTCCCAATTTTAGGTGAGTTTTTAACTGTTTCACTATTGTCTACAGAACCTGTCAGTTCAAAACCACCATCTTTCTCTACCGACTTTACGTTGTCGGCGGTAACAAGGCATAAAGGGCAAGGTTTCGCAATGTCATGTCAAGCGCAGGCTTTTCCGATCCCCGTTTTCAGGCAAGTGTATTTCTGTATAAATCATGTACATACATTCCGACTTAAGTTTCATTAAGTCATCTAAACTTATTTTGTGCAGAGCCAGTTGGATCTAAGGCTCCTTCTTTTTCCACTGAGTCGGCTCTTTCATCTTTAAAGAGACACGAGGGTCAAAGTTTCGCGTTGTTGTGCCAAGCTCAAGCATTTCCAGTCCCTATCTTCAGGCAAGTTATAACTATAATATGTAATAATTTTGTAGAACCTGTTGGCGCAAAATCTCCAACTTTTTCTTCTGAATCTATGGGGAGCATTTTTCGAAAACGAATCGGGCAAGGCTTTGCACTTCTCTGTCAAGCTCAAAGTTTTCCTGCTCCGACATTCAGGCAAGTTTTATTTATTTTTACCGCAGAGCCTGTAGCCTCAAAGGCGCCTACTTTCTCTACGGACGCTCGTAGTACTACTTTCCTGCGTACTGTCGGTCAAAGTTTTGGGTTGCTGTGTCAAGCTCAGGCATTCCCTGTTCCTTTATTCAGGCAAGTTTGTACTTATCTTAGACTTTACTTTTCATATGTTCCTAAAATGTCCATATAGAACCGATTGCCAGCGCTGCCCCGAGTATTACAGTAACATCGAAGGCTGCAGTTCATTATTCGCAAAACACGTCTTTAGCGCTGTTGTGTCCAGTACAAGGATTCCCCGTACCAATGTCGAGGTATGTTTTATATCATGGTCAATATTTTTTTGGCTCAGCAGATTGTTCAACAATTATTTCTTTTGGTGAGTTCAAATATTTTTGACGCTCTGAGAGGGTTTCTTGTTATTTGGTATTATGGATATTGGCTTGGTACAGATTATAAGCGGTTGCTCTGTCGGTATCATCGTATACTGGTGTCGTTAAAAGTCGTCTCTGTTATTACAGAACCTACGAATAAGATTGCTCCTCGAAAAGATTCAACCAAAAACTTTGAGGGTTGGGAAGTGTTCACCGTGCCGCAAAAAGATGTCGCATTTTTGAGTTGTCAAGTAGCAGCTTACCCTGCACCCACGTTTAGGTGAGTTGGGTAGTTGAAGAAGGTGTTTGTTCGCAGAGCCCACCGGTAGGACCGGTCCCAAGGTGACCGGGGACGGGCTCAATCGGCACATAGGTCGGGAGAGCGAGAGTCTCGCGCTCCTTTGCGAAGTCCAAGCGTACCCCGCACCCCTGATGAGGTACGGTTTCCATTGACGGCCGGTCGTCGGCACTCACGCATTCATCCATCACGTAGTCATACCATATCATCTCAATGTACTGATGTGCGTTGTTATTGCAGTCGATTGCGGCGCACACGTGACTGAAGGCGTGATGCCGCGGCCGGCCGCGCTATATCGCTCTTCAGCCAAAGTAACGATTGAGCAGCGCAAACACCTGTCGGTAAGTGTCAGGGTGTTCTTGCTTTCATTCAGGCGCTTTAATCTTTACTTTGTGCTTTTCGTGAGTCAAGGTTGCACTTATTATTTTGAATCGATACAAGTCCCCTCGGTTGATCGGTAGCTTTTGTCCAACGCTAGCTTTATGGTTTGTTTTTCTAATAAGCTAATCCTTAGGGATGCGCATTTCTGTTATATAGTTTTTATTAATATTACCTACTTATATGTTCACGTCATCGCTTAGTTTTGTCTTTTTCTTCTTCAAGAACCTACAAACAGTTTACCTCCAAAGCTGTCTAGTGGTCGTTTCCAAGAATCTGAAATAAGTACTGGCCAAACTGGAACCATTGTTTGTCCTAGTCAAGCTTTTCCCGTTCCTGCGTTCAGGTGGGTGGTCGGTGGATATTGTGATAAGTAATAGGCAACAATCCAATTCCCTGCTCAGTAATTTGAAGTCAATTTTTGTAGATATTTGTCCTTTCAATATTTTTGAGATGAACTTTAAACTGAACTGGATCTGTATTGTTTCAGATGGTACAAGTTTGTTGATGGCACTGCAAGGAAACAGCCCGTTACATTGGATGACCGAGTGAAACAAGTATCTGGTACCCTTATTATCAAGGAGGCTAAAGTTGAAGATTCTGGAAAGTACCTTTGCGTTGTGAACAACTCTGTTGGAGGTAAGAACCAAACTACAAACAAAAAGCTTATTAATGATGAACTACAAACAAAAAGCTTATTAAGGTTATTAATGATGATTTCGTTCTCTAAAAGTTACGTTATCTTTCAGGCGAATCCGTAGAAACCGTATTGACCGTAACTGCTCCCCTGAAAGCCACAGTCGAACCGGCCACTCAAACAGTTGATTTCGGACGCCCAGCTGTGTTCACTTGCAGATACGAAGGAAACCCAGTGAAGACTATCACTTGGCTCAAGGACGGAAAGGACATGAAGCACCATGATGCTATGCTCAGGTTGGTAAAACATTGTTTACACAAATTATTTTAAGTTAATCATAGAGATTCGATTTTCTTTGCCAGCAATTAAATGGCCGTAAATAAGAACACAGTAAGACACAACCGCCGTTGAAGACTGTTGCCGATTTCAGATACCTTTGATATTGTGCCGCTAGTTTATTCAAGTCCAAGGTGCCTTGTGTAATGATCCTAATCCATTATTTAAAGACAAAACAAATGTTTGTTTCACGGATTTCTTTCTAAATTTTAGAATCGAATCAGTAAAGAAGGAAGACAAGGGAATGTACCAGTGTTTCATCAGGAACGACCAGGAAAGTGCTGGCGCCAGTGCTGAACTGAAACTTGGAGGACGCTGTAAGTACATTCATTGTCGAGCTATTTTATTGGCGTATCTTGGAATATTTATAAGGCTTGATCCCTCATATGGAAATATGTACGGTCATGACCGAAAAATGGTACTCAAAACCTGTATTTATAATGTTAAAAACATTTATAAACATTTCTATTTCGATTAAAATAACATTGATACGAGGGCGGGTCAATAAGTCCGTGACTTTTGCAATAAAAGACAGATTTTTTTATTAAAAATATATTTTATTTTTCAACGTAGTCTCCCTTGAGCTCTATACACTTTGTCCAACGCTTCTCCAATTTTTTTATCCCTTCCAAAAAATATGATTTGTCGAGGTCGTCAAAATAGGCCTTTGTTTGCGAGATGACTTCATTATTGGAGTCAAATCTTTTTCCACCAAGCCATTTCTTCAGGTTTGGGAACAAGAAGTAGTCGCTCGGAGCCAAATCTGGAGAATAGGGCGGATGAGGGAGCAATTCATAGCCCAATTCATGGATTTTGGCCATGGCAACTGCACATGTGTGCACCCTTGCATTGTCTTGGTGGAAAAGAACTTTTTTCTTGGCCAAATGAGGTCGGTTTCTTTTTAAATCGTCATTGAATCGGTCCAATAAGTTGGCATAATATTCCCCATTGATTGTTCTTCCCTTTTGAAGGTAGTCAATGTGGATTATCCCGCGTGCATCCCAAAAAACAGTCGCCATAACTTTATTGGCCGACAATCCCACCTTGGCCTTCTTTGGCGCCGATTCACCCTTGGAAACCCACTGTTTTGACTGTTGTTTGGTCTCTGGTGTGTTGTGATGGATCCACGTTTCGTCCACGGTTACAAAACGGCGCAAAAACTCCTCCATATTACGATTAAACAATGCTAAACCTTCCTGTGAAGTTGTTACACGATTGCGTTTGTGGTCGACTGTGAGCAAACGCGGCACCCATCTTGCGGACAGCTTTCTCATGCCTAAGTGATCATTCAAAATTGAAACCACTGAGCCATGCGAGATCCCTACTTCTTCCACAATCTCTCGCACTTTCAATCTTCGGTCGGCCAACACCATATCGTGAATTTTTTCGAATGTTTTGGGTGTAGAGACCTCAACTGGGCGTCCAGGACGCTCGGCATCTTTAGTGCTTGTACGGCCACAACGAAATTCAGTAAACCACTTTTTTACCATGGAAATCGATGGTGCAGAGTCCCCATAGTATTTATCAAGCTTTGCCTTGGTCTCGGTAATGGTTTTTTTTCGCAAGAAATAATGCTTAATAAGCACACGAAATTCACTTTTGTCCATTTTCTCGTCAAATTAGTGAGTAGTCTGATAAAGATAGCTGTAAAACACAAACTAACTGACGCAGCAAGTTCAAATTTTCAGAGGAGGCAACTGACAGATGCCTGTTGACGGGACCAGTATTATTGTTTCAGTAAAGAGGTCGGAAATTCAAAAAGTCACGGACTTATTGACCCGCCCTCGTATCTCCAGACCGACACTTTTAATTTCCATCTAAATGTATTTACCTAACTTCAACGTTACTTTTGCAGTCGAACCCCCGCTAATCCGTCACAGCTTCGGCGAGCAAACCTTCCGTTCCGGCCCTTCCCTGCGCCTCAAATGCGTCGCCTCTGGAAACCCAACCCCCGACATCTCCTGGTACCTGGACGGAGACAAACTGAGCAGCGGCGAACGCCTTCAGATCGGACAATTTGTCACCGCGGACGGAAACGTAGAATCGCACCTTAATATTTCGTCTGTCCACACTAACGACGGAGGATTGTACACTTGTGTTGCGTCTAGCAAGGTAAAAAAGAGTTTGGTTGAAATAATCAAACATGGCTACGTAAATTCAAGTTATCTTACACGTTTGTTACGTATAAGTTTTTCTAGTTTGATCAAGTAATGAGGAAGGAACATGTTAATAATTCAATTTACTGTCTGATGAATGAGTGCCACCATACTGTAGACCTCATCCCTAGAAAGCCAACGACTACGTGCTACAAAAACAGACGCACACAAACGTAGACGCGTGCTAACACGTAGCAATCTCCTCCCTACTGTAGCGCACTACTACTTAACTACTTCTACGTCTGTTTTAGAGCGTAGTTTGTAGTTGGTGTATATATTTTGTATCACTGGCACTACAACATAAACAACTACACTCACTGTATAAACAACCTCGGCTTCCCCCCTATGGTGTGAACTATCCCCCTATCACAACCGACACTGTGTTACCTTAACATTTGTACTGATAATCATCCCAAATCTCAACAAACCATTTCCCTCTCCAGGTCGGCAGCGCCCAGCACGCGTCCCGCGTCAACATCTACGGTCTCCCGTACGTGCGCGCGATGAAGAAGCGGCCCGTGGTGGCGGGCGACACGCTCACGGCGCACTGCCCCGTCGCCGGCTACCCCATCGACTCCATCGTGTGGGAGAGGGAGGGACGGTACGTATCTACTTCTATCTCTCTCACTACTAGCTGGAGTTGTTGTAACAGATGTGCTAACAGAGGATCGGGCCCAACACCGCCCCCTGCGGAACACCCTCACAATCACAAGCTTAGAAAATTTGCGTAGTTAGAAGCTCACTTTATTGGTAGTTTGCTGAGGTACATCGCATAGATTATTTGTAATGTGCTTCGGAGGGCTCGTTAAGCAGTCGGTCCCGGTTGTTTCATTCGTTAGACCATGTTGGAGGCCTTGAGGCGGTCTAAAAACGCCGACACCAGGGCTGACCTACTCGAACCTACTTACTTACTTTTTTATTGATCACTGACGACTTTAAAAAGTGATTATAACACTTAAAATATAAAAAGGTCGGGCTGGTGGTATTTCAAACACTTACCTCTTTCTACCAGTAACCCATTTATTACCAAATCTATACCTTTTTCAGCGTCCTGCCAATCAACCGCAAACAAAAAGTTTTCCCCAACGGCACACTGGTGATCGAAAACGTCGAACGAATGAGCGATGAAGCCACTTACACTTGTGTCGCTAAGAACTCCCAGGGATACACAGCCAAGGGAACGCTCGAACTTCAAGTTATGGGTAAGTTATAGATGACTGGATTAAGTTATGAGTGGGAAAATACTTTTGGGTTTTATTACTTTGGGACGAACTGGCGTCTGGTCAATAATTAGGCAAGTTATTAGCGAATATTCAAATGTGAGTTTAAAAGTTACATTGTTATTTTGGTGTAGATCAGTTTAATTTATTAAGTTTGAGTAGGTTTACGAACGTTTCGGCAATTTAAACTAAACAAATAAATATCTATTATCATTTATGTCTGAAATAATCAATTCTCCCAACAAAAAATTTGAAATGATTGGAGAGTAATAAAGTTAAAATAACTCAAAAGTATTTTCCATAAACAAAAACATAATATAAAATTACTTAGCTAGACACTTGATTCCATGTTCAAAGATATGGTCGGTTTCTTCTTCTTCTTGATTCCATGTTCAAAGATAAGTTTGAACCTTAATGTGAAGTAAAAATAAAGTCTGAAATAAAGTAATTTATATAATGTTCTACTTTTAAACTTAACGAAGAGTTAACCGTTTACTTACTAACTACGAAAATATGCCCATTGATATCTACTGTCTGTTTACCAAAAGCGAAGAACATTACACATTTTCAGATGTGTACTACACACTAGCAGATCGGAATAATACATTGAAAATATTCCAGGCAATTGTATGAGTGTAATTGTAACTTAAGTTAGATAGTAAGTAAATGGTTTTAAACTGAGGCTATTTAAGGTTGTAAAAAAAAATTAATATGTTATATCAGATAGATCAGAGTATAAATTCACTTCTGCAATACACTCAAGACTCAGTTACTCTTCTTTTTGAATAATGTCATTGTCAAAAATATTTAATATTTAAAAAATCATAAATAATACATAAATTATGCCGTATAATATATTTTTTGTTAGGAACTTTATTGACTTTGTTCTCAAAAGTTATAGAAAAGTAAACACTAAGAAATTTTACAAGTTGCAAGTTGATTTACTACTTACTTGTACTATGACATTATTCCGTGTATAGTTTTAGTAATAATAAATTCTATTTCAGATATAATTACACAAATCATAATCAAAATAAAGGTATAATTAAAACTAAAATAAACAGTTTATGCCCGCCAAAGCTACCTCGTTTGCCACACACGCCCTTGCACATTCGCTTTACTCTGAACAATAATTGGTTTACAATGAACAGTGCCGCCACAAATGTTGCCATTTGAGTTCGGCGAAGAGCCGGCCAATGCAGGAGAGATGGCCTCCTTAACATGCGGTGTCAGCAAAGGAGACCAACCGCTTAACATCTCCTGGATATTCAACGGACAAACTGTCACACAGAGAAATGAACTGGGAATCGTTATAACGCAAATAAACAGAAAAACCTCCATCCTTAACATCGACTCTGTAAATGGCATACACAGAGGCACTTACGTCTGTCTGGTCACGAACCGGGCCGGCTCGACCAATCACAGCGCCGTATTAGAAGTCAACGGTACACCCTATGCACGATAGTTTCCATACGTTTCTTATTATTTATTCACTTCCCCGCTTCCTAACTGTGTGTATGGTCATAGTCCCACCGCAAATCACACCTTTCGAGTTCGGAGAAGAAATATTGAACGAAGGAGAGACCGCGTCGGTGTCGTGTGTGATGAGCAAGGGCGACTTGCCGGTCCAGTTCAAGTGGCTCTTCAACGGAGAAGAGATCAAACCTCGCAACGCCTTGGGCATTGTACTAACTGCCATCAGCAAGAAAACCTCTATCTTAAACATTGAACCGGTCAATTCCATCCACCGCGGCGCTTACACGTGCCAAATCAAAAATGCCGCCGGTGAAACAAATCACACAACCCTCCTGAGCGTCAATGGTTCGACACATTCCTCATTAGATACTTACTTTTATTTATCTTTTGCTTTTTTGTGTATCACAGTTCCTCCCCAAGTCTCACCATTTGAATTCGGAGATGAGCCCGCGAACGCAGGTGATACTGTGTCCGTTCAGTGCGTTATGAACAAGGGTGACCTCCCGGCTAACTTCTCCTGGAGCTTGAATGGACGGAAAATATCCAAAGATAACACTCTCGGAATAGTCATTGGCAGTATGAGTAAAAAAATGTCTATAATGAACATTGATTCGGTGAATGGCACCCATAGAGGTATCTACGTCTGTCATGTCGAAAACAAGGCCGGTCAAGTGAACCACAGTTCGACTTTGGAAGTTAACGGTTAATTAACATTTAATAATTCAAAAGTAGCAAGTTGTTGTAGTGTGACTATTACTGAATTATTTCCTACAGTTATACCCCTAATCCATCCTTTCACCTTCGGAGAGGAGCCAGCCAACGCAGGTGACACTGTCGGCGTGCAGTGCATGGTCACGAAGGGTGATACTCCCATGAATATCACTTGGCTATTGAACGGGAAACCTGTTGATAAATTAAAGGGCATAACAATCCTCAAAATTGGTCACAAGTCGAGCAGTCTCACTATTGATAATGTTGCTTCTATACATTCGGGCACCTTCACATGTTCCGCTACCAACCAAGCGGGCCATGCCAATTATTCTTCAGAATTAGCTGTGAACGGTACTTCTATAACTATTTAATCGATTGCACTAAACCCCAAAACTATAATTTAAGCTTTATTTGTATGTTTTGGCAATCCTATATGTTCATTCATTCCTTTGGTTGTTCCGATTCTCATTGACGTGTTTCTGTAGTTATACCACAGGTGACGCCGTTCGATTTCGGTGAGGAAGTCCTCAACGCCGGAGATACCGTATCTCTCACTTGCACTGTCGGAAAAGGCGATCTGCCTCTAGAAATTCATTGGCAACTGAATAATGAAACATTGAATTCGGGAAATGGTATTCTTATCAATAGAAATGGGAAAAGAATATCTATGCTTAGTATTGAAAACGTCGAACATGATCACATCGGCACTTACACGTGCATTGCCGAGAACAAAGCTGGTCGAAGTAGCCACAGCGCAACTCTCAGTGTCAATGGTACCCCAGCAATTCTTCGAAATAAGCTGTGCTTTTCGCAAATTATTTGTTGTCCTTTATACGTTTTATTTATCCTTCTTACTTCTAAAACTCATTGAATCGTCAGCACCGAACCTCAAAAATATAATTTAAGCTTTATTTGTATGTTTTGGCAACCCTATATGTCCATCCCTTTGGTTGTTCCGATTCTCATTGACGTGTTTCTGTAGTTATACCACAGGTGACGCCGTTCGATTTCGGTGAGGAAGTCCTCAACGCCGGAGATACCGTATCTCTCACTTGCACTGTCGGAAAAGGCGATCTGCCTCTAGAAATTCATTGGCAACTGAATAATGAAACATTGAATTCGGGAAATGGTGTATTCATCAATAGAAACGGCAAAAGAATATCAGTTCTTAGCATTGAAAACGTCCAACATGATCACATCGGCACTTACACGTGCATTGCCGAGAACAAAGCCGGTCGAAGTAGCCACAGCGCAACCCTCAGTGTCAATGGTACCCCAGCAATTCTTCGAAATAAGCTGTGCTTTTATTCGCAAATAATTTGTTGTCCTTTATACGTTTTATTTATCCAAACTTCCTAAAACTCCTGGGAAATAAACTAATAAGTATTCCAGTAATGTAGCCGTGCATCGTTGAGTTGTGTTACATTCCGATCATTGTTTTATGTTGATGTCCTCAGTGGTGCCTCAGATTACACCGTTTGATTTCGGTGAAGACGTCCTCAATGCGGGCGACACTGTGTCACTCATCTGTACCGTTGGTAAAGGCGATTTACCTCTAAAGATACATTGGCTCCTTAACAACAACGAATTGAATTCGGGCAATAGCATCACTATTAATAGAAGTGGGAAAAGAATATCTCTCCTCAGCATTGAAAACGTCCAGCACGAACACATTGGAAACTATTCTTGTATTGCCGAAAACGACGCCGGTCGAAGTATTCACAGCGCAGTTCTTAATGTCAACGGTATTTTATATCCATACAATGTTTAGTTAATATTTTCTTTTATATTTGTGCTTCGCTTCTTGCACCTCTCTTAAATTCCATTTACCACGATCCTCAAGGTTAATATCATCGATAGGCCCGGTCAAATATTCCTTATCATCATAAGTAAATAAACTTTCTTCATAGTGGTGCCGCAGATTACTCCGTTTGACTTTGGAGAAGACGTCCTAAATGCTGGTGACACAGTGTCACTGATATGCACGGTCGGCAAAGGCGACTTACCTCTCAAGATACACTGGAAACTAAACGATAAAATATTGAATTCGGGCAATAGCGTTACCATTAACAGAAATGGCAAAAGAATCTCAGTACTGAGTATAGAGAACGTCCAACACGACCACATTGGCAACTATACGTGTATCGCTGAAAACGAAGCAGGCATTAGTAGCCATAGCGCAGTCCTCAATGTTAACGGTATCATATAAAAACTTATCTTTATTAGCATTTAATTTTGTGCTTTGTTTATCCATTCAGTGCTAAGGCTTCTAAATATTTTATTTATATGTTTGTTTTTCTCCAAATGGGACATCTTCCTAAACTACTAATAACACGTCAAACACGCCGAAAGTATTTAGGGAAGGTGTGTGGCACAATTACTGGGCAACAATATTGTGACGTTAATATGTGTTAACAGGATCAACGTTATATGTTACTAACATATTTTTATGGTGTGAATTATAGTTGCACCTCAGATTACACCTTTCGATTTCGGTATGGAGCCTGCCAACGACCAGGATATGGTGGTAGTCATGTGCGCTGTTACCAAGGGCGACATGCCCCTAGATATCAAATGGTACTTTAACAACAATACTATCCAGTCTGGAAGCAACGGAATCGTACTCACCAATGCAAAACGCACAAGTCAACTCACCATTGAATCAGTAACTCACGTTAACCAAGGAAATTATACATGCGTTGTAAAGAACAAAGCGGGCACTACTAACCATTCTGCAGAACTATTTGTCAATGGTATATTTGTACTGACTACAATATTTCATAGATTTTAGAGTCTGTTAGTTATCTTGATAGATGAATATTTCCTTTTTGCTATATCCCATGTCCTTCCCAGTTCCTCCGCAGATAATGCCTTTTGAATTCGGCGAAGAACCTATCAATGCTCAAGAAATGGTATTAGTCACATGCACGGTGAGCAAAGGAGATCTTCCTCTGAATATTCAGTGGTACTTTAATGATAGTCCCCTCAAAACGGGCGATATTGGAGTATCCCTGGTTAATATGAAAAGAACAAGCCAACTGAGTATTGAATCAGTAACGCATCAAAACCAAGGAAACTATACGTGTGTGGTCAAAAATGCTGCGGGTGTTATGAATCACACCGCTCAACTTTTTGTCAATGGTATAACTAATGTCCTCGTAGAAAGTAGATAGACATGCAAGTTTATAATGTTTGATTTTGTCTAACTCCATCACAATCCTGACCTTCCTCGTAACTTTGGCGGGCCATAAAAATAATGATACTAAATAATGATAAACCTCAACAAAATTATGCCACGTCGACTTATTAAACAAGGTTATTTCAGTGGCACCATTGATAGCATCATTTGAATTCGACGAATCAGTATTTTACGGAGAAGGGGTTCAAGTTATGTGCCACGTTACAAAAGGAGATAAACCTTTAAATTTCAAGTGGACTTTTAATGGAGGAGATGTGAGTTCGCTCTCGGGGCTGAACATCATGAACGTTGGGGATATGGGGTCTGCTCTTATTATCCCTGCGGTGACGGCCCAACATGCTGGAAATTATACGTGCACCGCCTCTAATATTGTTGCCAGAGCTAGTCACCACGCCACACTCAATGTCAAGGGTACACTTGTCTCTCTAGGGTGATTAAACTGTGCTTTTCTCTTCTGTTTCGTCCTATACCGTACATATTTTGTTTAAACAGCACTTAGAATAGTTAAATTGTAATTCACATTCCAGTGGCGCCTATGATTTCCCCGTTTGAATTTGATGAAGCTATATTTTATGGGGAAAGTATTCAAGTGATGTGTCACATTCCGAAGGGTGACATGCCATTACAATTTGTGTGGTATTTTAAAAACTCACCAATAAAAAGCGATGCGGATATAACAGTTACGAAATTAGGGGCCAGAAGTTCGGTACTGGCCATTCCAGCAGTTACAGAGAAACATTCCGGAAACTACACATGCACTGCTTCAAATATCGTAGCGAGCACAAACCACACAGCTATTCTTAACGTTCAGGGTACACATATTTCTTGTGTTGTATATTTGGTTTGTTATCGTTTTTTTACTCCTCACCAGTTCCACCACACATCGTTCCCTTCGAGGCTGAAGAGCCAGTATTTGCCGGTGAATCTGTGCAGTTAACCTGTCACGTATCTAAAGGGGATGCCCCTCTCACTATTACATGGAGCTTCCATGGGAAAGATCTATCTTCCCATCAAGGAATCTCTACTATGAAGATAGGCGACAGAACATCGTTGCTGACTATATCTAGTGCAACAGCAAGCCACAGCGGCGAATACTCGTGCAATGCGGCAAACCATGCCGGGCTAGCAGTACACTCGACTACAGTCAATGTCCATGGTATCCCATAGTTCGATAGCTGACCTGTACTCATGCCTTACCGCGCACGCTGCACGCTTTGCTAAGCATTAATTTGGCATTCTGGATTAACAGTATTACCGTACATCGTACCATTTGAAGCGGATGAGTCGGTGTTTGCTGGCGAATCGGTCCAGCTTAACTGTCACGTATCCAAGGGAGACCTGCCGCTTGATATTAAATGGCATTTCCATGGGTATGAAAATACGTCTTCGCATCTCGGCATCATGACTACTAAAATGACATCACGTACCTCGTTTCTGGCCATCGCTGCGGCAACTGCCAGCCACAGTGGCATCTATACCTGCGTGGCAGCCAACAGTGCCGGCACCGCTAACCATTCCACTGTCCTAAATGTTCATGGTCAGTTTGATTTACTCATCGTGTCATCTAACAGCTATCATCGTTTTGTTAAAGCGTCTCGGTGCTTTGAAATATGTTATTAGAATAAGCATGAATTCTATTAAAATATTTCACAGCGTCGTACGCGTTATATTTTTGGTTTCATGTTAATTTTATTTTAATCATCCTATCATGGTTATTATTTTATTTTTACACAGTAACACCGAACATTTTGCCATTCGACGTCGACCAAGCTTTATTTTCGGGAGAATCTGTACAAATGATGTGTCATATATCGAAGGGGGATACACCGTTAGATGTGTATTGGAAGTTTAACGGCCACGACTTAGCCAAGGAATTAGGGTCTTTTACTAAAGTTGGAGACCGGTCGTCGGTGTTGATCCTACCCGCCGTCACCGGCGCGCATAGCGGGAACTACACATGCATAGCAAAAAATCGTGCTGGATCTACCTCTTACACCACAATACTGAAAATCATCGGTATTTATATGTACACGAAGTCAGGCTTGCATTTTGCGTTCTTTAGTTTGTATCCTCTCCATACCCTTTTATAGTATCGTTCCGTTAATTATTGTCTTGTTATTCTTATTTCCAAAAAAAAGTGGAACCGCACATCAATCCGTTTGAAGTGGAAGAATCAATTTTCGCTGGTGAATCAGTGCATCTTACGTGTCACGTATCGAAGGGTGATCGACCACTGCAAATATCTTGGAGTTTTCAAGGACATGAGATTCCTTATCACAACAACATGGGCATAACCACCACTAAATTAGGAGAAAAAGCGTCTGTACTGAGCATCCCAACGGCAATGGGTCATCACAGCGGAATTTACACATGTACTGCTAGTAACCGTGCAGGACGCGCTAACCACTCCGCCCTCGTCAATATTCACGGTACTTAGGATCTAGTTGTATCCCCAATAGATTCTATTCAAAATAAATGTTTAGATTTTGCACGTTTAGATTAATTTAGATGTTTTCCTTATTTGTGATTAGTTCCTCCTCACATAATGCCATTCGAGATCGAAGAATCCGTGTACTATGGAGAGTCCGTACAAATGACGTGCCACGCGAGCAAAGGTGATCGGCCTATGTCCATTACATGGACTTTTGAAGGGAAGGACTTGGCAAGTCACAAGGATATTAAAACAATGAAGATGGCGGAAAGAACGTCATTCTTGTCTATAGCATCAGTAACTGGGTCCCATAGTGGCAACTATACATGTATAGCGAAAAACAAAGCTGGAGAAGACAGATATTCCACTACTCTGAATGTCAAGGGTAAACATTAGATGATATAGCATGCTTCTGTTATACAGACACTAACTTTTAAAATATTTTCTTTGCTCAGTTGTTCCTCATATCAAACCTTTTGAACTGGACGAAGCGGTATTTGCGGGTGGATCCGTGCATCTTGACTGTCACGTTTCCAAAGGAGATGTCCCTTTAAATATTACATGGAGCTTCAAGGACCTTCCCGTGACACGTAGAATGGGCATTAAAACCACGACATTGAGTGAACGAGTCTCCGTGCTAGATATTCCGAACGCTATGGGAGCAAATAGTGGCAACTACACGTGTACAGCCACCAATAAGGCAGGCACCACGAGTCACACAGCTGTCCTTGACGTATTCGGTACTATACGAAATTAATATTTGGGACCGTATTTGCTTTCTGTTTAGTTCCTCCTGTGGTCCAACCCTTCTCTTTTGGGGAAGTCGCAATGAATTCGGGGCAAGTCGTTACTACTCCGTGTTCGGTTATTGAGGGCGATCATCCACTGCAATTGAGATGGCTTTTCGACGGCGAACCTATCAAACCGAGATCTGGAGTGACTGTGTTTAATATCGGAGAGAGAAGTGCCATATTAAGCATCGGCTCGGTGGCACATACCCATGCTGGAAATTACACTTGCGTTGCTGAAAACGCTGCAGGAACTAATTCGCATACATCAATCTTGATCATTAATGGTGAACAGTTAAGCCAATTAGCTCGCGTTTTACTTAACTTCACATTAAAGTTGATTGTATTTATTTTATGTTAAAAGTACGTTGTCCAGCTATTATCAAAGAATAATAATTCCAGTTCCCCCTAACATTCTGCCCTTCACATTCGGCGAGAAACCCGCTAACGTAGGAGAGTATTTACAAGTAGCGTGTACGGTGAATTTCGGCGATCTTCCTCTAACGATAACTTGGATGTTTAACAACATGTCGATTTCGCAAAGAAGTAACGATTATATGGTGTCAAACTCGAAAAGAAGTAGTATTCTGATAATAGAGTCAGTGGACGCAAAGCATGCTGGATCTTACTCTTGCATTGGAGAAAACCGTGCTGGGCGTAATACTTATTCTACTGATCTTATTGTTTATGGTTAGTCAATACCTTAATCACACATCAGTAATTTGTCATTAGATTACATTTGTTTCAGTTCCTCCCAAAATTGCACCTTTCGTAGCCGGACCGGAACCGGCTTTTCTAGGAGACTATTTTGCCCTTCAGTGTATCATAACTCATGGCGACCAACCCGTCCGAATTAATTGGATGTTTAATAATAAATCTGCCAATAATGTCCCTGGAATTCGCGTCAGTAACGTCGATAGAAGAAGTAGTGTACTCACGATTGAGTCAGTGGGTGCGAATCATGCTGGATTGTACAATTGCACCGCGATCAACGCGGCCGGCGTTATTTCACACACCACAGAATTAGTAGTGAAGGGTGCGAAATACAATAACATTATTTTAATTACCGCTTCTATATTCTTATCTCGTCTAACCAACTCCACAAGTTTGTGAGTTTCCCGCTTCATTATCTTCGATATTATTTGTCCTAGTTCCACCGTTGATAATGCCGTTCAGTTTCGGCGAAGTACCATCCAATCCCGGAGACACAGCTGTAGTGAATTGTGTTGCCACGAAAGGAGATCAACCGCTCGAAATCTCGTGGACATTCAGCAGTGAAACCTTAGACTCTAGCCTCCAACGTGACATCATGACGACGCCGCTAGGGCCGCGAGCCTCCGTCCTCACCATTAATTCCGTGAGCGCGAACCACCAGGGGAACTACACGTGCATCGTGCAGAACGCGGCCGGCCGGGCCGAGCACGCGGCCACGCTCGTCGTCAACGGCACGTCATCTTATTTAATAACACTATATGCTGCGATATGATAACGGGGACTAACATCACAACAATGCACCTTCAACGAACCGATTCAACACAGTTGCCACTCTATATAATATCAACATCACTATTGCTAACATTGCCTGCCAGATTCGATCTCAATCTAACCCATTTTTCTGTGGTTGTTTCCAGTAATGCCTCGTATAGTTCCATTCTCATTCGAGACTCCGCTGTTTGCGGGGCAAGCTACTCAAGTCAATTGTATGGTCTCCGAGGGCGACTTGCCCCTTGATATTCAGTGGTACTTTGAAGGGCAGCTCTTGAAGGAGAAAGCCGATGTAACGGCGACTAAAATTGCGAAGAGAGCTTCTTTGCTTATCATTGACCCAGTGGGAAGGTCTCACAGCGGCTCATACGCGTGTCTCGCTCGCAATGCCGCTGGCATGTCCAACTATACCGCATCACTAGAAGTCCACGGTATTCCATCTCATACCTATGTGTACCCTCAATCCTAGCACGGAGAGCTTTGCGTAGATTCGATATTGTACTTAAGCTTTCTTATTGATTTTATACATTTAAAATATAGCTAATTTGGGTACAAATCTTAGGCCATATCAGACACAAATCATATAAAATATATAGGAAAGCCGTAGGGTTATTAGTTATTGGAGTTATTGAATAGCTGACACGATAGGTACTAGTGCTGTACTGTGAGTTGTCGTTAGGCACCGGCTGCGGCTATCATCGACGAACCTACTCTCTCCCTTCCCGGCATTTTATATTGTTTCATCACCTCTCCTATCCTTGGGGTCCTTTCTTTATTATATGTTCATTAATTTATTTGCATTTCGCTTTTTGGTTAATGCGCTCTTTGCTTGGCTTTTTATTACAAACTTGTTGAAATAAAAGTAAGGGTTTTGGAGGTTAATTAACCAATAAATAAATATTTAATTATTATCTTAATTCAACACGTTTGTAACATTTTACGTTTGCATTTAATCAATATAACCGTAATATGTTGCTTCTTGTTTATTTATTATTTTTTATCCATTTTTTATATTTGTTTTGTAGTTCGAAATGCTTGACAATTATTTATTTGCATATCGTGACAATACAAAGCTTCTTTAGCGAAAGCTTAGCCACTATTGGAAAAAGAACTATTTAATGTAATCATTGCATACTTATTTACACTGTAATAACTAAAGATTTTATTACAAATCGTTAAAGAAGTTTTAAAATTAATAAATTGACTGGACTTTTTATCTATTATGTTTATCCAGACGTATTGAAATCTGTGTTTTATTTTCTGTTAGTGTTTTAGTTACGTAAAATATTTTATCAATGGAATTCCAGTCAGTATATTAGTCTTTGTCAAAGTTTCTTGTTGTATAACTCCCAAAAATTAAGAAAAATTCTGAACCGATTTCATTACCTGCTAATATTTCAGTCTCCTTCTGAGAGAACGCCAATGTAACATCAGCAGAAATTATTATAAAGTTCCTTAATATTTTTCATAAACATTTTAATACTGTACTAATTGAAATCCTATGAACAAACTACTGGTAAAGAAAAGAACTTGAAATTTATTACGAATTTTATTAAAAATTCATTAGAAAATGGGAGTTTATACGTAAATTCAAATGTATTTCATGTTTCCACTTTGAGACCCGTAGCGGTTATGTTAACAGCAGTGTGACGGTTTCAGTGCCTCCTCGCTGGATTATTGAGCCCACTGACAAGGCATTTGCCCAAGGGTCCGACGCTAAAGTGGAATGTAAAGCCGACGGGTTCCCCAAGCCCCAGGTCACGTGGAAGAGGGCGGAAGGTAAATATTAAGTTATTAGAATTAATCTAAATTTATCCAATAATGACTTTAACGTAAGTCCTAAAGTGCCTTAACGATATTGATTGTCATTTGTTTTAGTAAGACATCAATTATATCCACATACATAGGAAACTAGCAGCGCCCCGCGGCTTCGCCCGCGTTGAGCCCGTTCCCGTAGGAATTTTCGAAAATCCTTTCTTAGTGTGCACTTACGTCACTTAAGAACCTTCCTGCCAAAATTCATGTTTCTAGGTGTAGTGGTTGAGGCTATGCGTTGATTATCAGTCAGTCAGGACTTTGAATTTTATATATATAGATGATCAAAATTATGGTTTTTAAAAAAAGGTTTCATCTTACATTGTAAAGATTACGTTAACAACATAAAAAATTTGAAAAAGTCACGTTTCAAAGAAGTTTCTATGAAACATATGCACTGAACTTGAAAACGAACAAAATCTTAATAGACATATTCATTGTAGGTGATACCCCTGGCGATTACAAGGATCTTAAGCCAAACAACCCTAACGTTAAAGTAGAGGACGGAACTCTTACCGTCAGCAACATTCAGAAGACCAATGAAGGATACTATCTCTGTGAGGCTGTCAATGGAATCGGCTCCGGACTCTCCGCTGTCATTCTTATTAGCGTACAAGGTAAAATAAATATAATATAAGTTCAAGTAAGTTAGTGGCCCTGTCCAACTCTGTTGTTTGAAATTTCTAGACTGTGACAATTTCTGACACGGCCTTTGAAATGACAAGAACCGACAACTTAATGTGGCATTACAAAAACGTAAATAAAACTAAAAATAATGTCAAAATTAGTATGGTGTAACATTATCCTGTATCTCAAAGAAGTCGTAATTTTATGCTAACATTGTGATGTTTTCTAGCTCCTCCTCAGTTTGAAATCAAAATGCGCAACCAAACCGCCCGCCGAAGCGAATCTGCTGTTCTTCAATGCCAGGCTAAAGGAGAGAAGGTATGAATTTACAATTTAACGTTGTCCATAATATATCCTTTTATCTCTACAGGTGTCTGAAGTAAAGAGAATTTGTTTAATTGATACATTCATTTCATTGATACATTTTTTTATTTTAATTGATACATTCATTATGTCCCCAAACTAATATAGTTTTCTTTAGTTCTTCTTTATCTGATTCATTCATACCTAAAAGTAAAACATTTGGTATACAAATATTTTCATAATTCAAACGCCATATTTATAAACCATTACAATACAAATACCCTCATTCAAACTCCATACGTCACCCCTTTCTAGCCCATCGGCATCATTTGGAACATGAACACCAAACGCCTGGAGCCCAAATCTGACCCGCGCTACACTATCCGCGAGGAGATCCTGCCCGGAGGAGTGGTCTCGGACCTCAGCATCCGGCGGACGGAGCGCTCGGACAGTGCGAGGTTCACCTGTGTCGCTACCAACGCGTTCGGATCCGATGAGACCAGCATCAATATGATTATTCAAGGTAAATACCTGTTACTGAGGCCTTGGTAACGATTTAATATATTTTGTTAGAAACCGTCACAAACGTGGGTTCTGTGCCCACAGCTGCGTACTTAGTTGCAGGATTTTTATAATTAAAATTCGGTACCTTATTAATTTTGCCATAATAATTAATCGTAACACTGTTACATCCCTTTGATCATCTTCAGATGTATGACTAACTGCTATTTTGTGCATAATTTTGTTGAGATAGCATAAATGTTCACTTTAATAATTGATATACTTTCTAAAAGTGCCGTAACTAATACCAGTGTGTGTAATGTAACAGAGGTCCCCGAAGCCCCGTACGGCCTGAAGGTCCTGGACAAGTCCGGCCGCACCGTGCAGCTGTCCTGGGCCGCCCCCTACGACGGAAACTCACCCATCAAGAAGTTCCTCATCGAGTACAAGCGCGCTAAGGGCAACTGGGAGAAGGATATTGACAGGTACTAGCGAATGATAGATTAATTTATGGAGGAAAAGTTATTTTAATGATGATTAAGTTATTGGAACGAAGTTCCTTATTTTTTAGTGTTTAGAATTGCTCAGCGCCAGTACAGTATGTTCTAATAGCGTGAGACCTATCGTGAAGTCAAATCTTACAAATGAACTAGGATTAAGGGTTTTCTACCCGTACTAGTTTGTCAGCATGTTGTAGGCCACCATGTCATCCATGTGAGCATGTCAGCCATGATCTTTGTTAATATTTATTGTTAATTAAGTCTTCAGTACTTCGTTGTTCAACGGCCAATAAACCAATGTGTGGTAACCCGCAGAGTGCTAGTCCCCGGCGACACGACGGAGGCGGGCGTGTTCTCGCTGCGGCCCGCCACGGCGTACCACCTGCGCATCGTGGCGGAGAACGAGCTCGGCACGTCCGAGCCGTCCGAGACCGTCACCATCATCACGGCCGAGGAGCCGCCCTCGGGCCCGCCGCAGGACGTCAAGGTGGACGCGCTCGACAAGCACACGCTGCGCGTCACCTGGAAGTCGCCGTCTCCGCACGACTGGAATGGAGAGCTGCAGGGGTCAGTTTACACTCATTTTGAATACACAAAAGGGGTTCTCATTCGAATGGTTGTGACATTTTTTTTTATCGATCTGACATAACTCAGATGGGTTATGTATAATAGACAATTCTTAGATATAGATTTTCAAGATTATTACTTTGTTTAAAAGGAAATTTTTAATTTTTAAAGTAAAAAAAATATTACGCTGTGGCGTTGATGTTTTTAAAGTGCTTGTGGAGATCGTTGTATTATATTATAGTGATTATGTGATAAAATTGATACTTTAATTAATTGACATAAACTTCCAACTCACCAGATACTACGTGGGATACAAACTGGCCTCAAGCAACAAGTCGTTCGTCTTCGAAACCGTCGACATCTCGAAAGAATCCGGCAAGGAACACCACCTCGACATTCTTAACCTCAAGTAAGTATTTACGTAATACGGAGTAACTTACATACATGTACTAATACATGGCTTCATTAAGAAATTTGCAAACTTATTACTTTTACTAACTGTCAATTTATCTCCGACTTTTAAAACAATGTCTGAAAATTAAAAAGTAACTGAGAAGATACTACATAATTCATAATTTTCCGGTAAGGCCGACTAAAATAGTCAACAGTTCACAATACAGTAGGTACTGTCCTAACCTAACTAACAAACCCATCTCATTACAGGACATACACCCAATACTCGATGGTAGTACAGGCTTTCAACAAGATGGGGTCAGGGCCGGTGTCGGGCGAGGTGAAGGCCTACACGGCGGAGGGCGCGCCGTCGGCGGCGCCGCAGGACGTGCTGTGCACCACGCTCACCGCGCAGACCATCCGCGTGTCCTGGGTCTCGCCGCCCCTGGCCGCCGCCAACGGACTCATCAAAGGGTACAAAGTGATTTACGGACCTAGCGATACTTGGTATGGTGAGTATTCAAGATGCTTTTGTTTTGTTAACTGTACTTTTGTCGATTAAAACTATGCTTAGGTCGTCCCTTTACTCGGTAAAAGTTTATTAAACGATTTTTTAATCGCCCAATTATTTTGGACTGGCACTATTTATTACCACATAAAAAAAATCGAAGCACTTTAGTGAAATACGATAGATTGTCCAAACCTTCAGATACATTTATGTCACCATAAATAGTTTTAATCTTCATTAAAGGACCATAACTAATTTCAATGGTTTTTTCTTCCAAATATTCAAATAATATCGCATTCTATCCGCACCATAGACGAGAAGACCAAAGACACGAAGATCACGGCGAGCAGCGAGACCATCCTGCACGGGCTGAAGAAGTTCACCAACTACTCCATGGAGGTGCTCGCCACCACGAACGGCGGCGACGGCGTGCGCTCCGCGCCCATACACTGCCAGACGGAACAGGACGGTACGGTGTTTACCTATAAAATTGTCAAAGATCTTTATTTCAACAATTCAAATTAACTGCCCTTAAAAGTAAAAAAACAGACCTTAACAAAAGGAAAATCTAACTTATGATTCCATCCACTTCAATATACCTTCCGTGATAATGTTCTACATCTTATTATGGCTCTTCTACGCCTCTAAACGATGTATATCATTTTCGCCAAGTAATTTTGGCATTACCTCCGCATGCGGGTTAGGATTTTCGCCATAGAATGAACAATCAAAGGAACGCTGAAATCGACACTATTAGACATTAGACTTCAAATGCGTTCTAAGGATAGCGAGATGTCGTAAAAGAGTTCCACAAGGAACATTGAATGAAGCTGTAGGTAACGAATGTGTCCGCCGCAGTGCCCGAGGCGCCGCGCGCGGTGAAGGCGCTGGTGATGGGCGCGGAGTCCATCCTCGTGTCGTGGCGCGCGCCCGCGCAGCCCAACGGCGTCGTGACGCACTACAACGTGTACACGCAGGCGCAGAACAAGGAGCCGCATCCCAACAAGGTACCCGCCACATCACTACAACGTGTACACGCAGGCGCAGAACAAGGAGCCGCATCCCAACAAGGTACCCGCCACATCACTACAACGTGTACACGCAGGCGCAGAACAAGGAGCCGCATCCCAACAAGGTACCCGCCACATCACTACAACGTGTACACGCAGGCGCAGAACAAGGAGCCGCATCCCAACAAGGTACCCGCCACATCACTACAACGTGTACACGCAGGCGCAGAACAAGGAGCCGCATCCCAACAAGGTACCCGCCACATCACTACAACGTGTACACGCAGGCGCAGAACAAGGAGCCGCATCCCAACAAGGTACCCGCCACATCACTACAACGTGTACACGCAGGCGCAGAACAAGGAGCCGCATCCCAACAAGGTACCCGCCACATCACTACAACGTGTACACGCAGGCGCAGAACAAGGAGCCGCATCCCAACAAGGTACCCGCCACATCACTACAACGTGTACACGCAGGCGCAGAACAAGGAGCCGCATCCCAACAAGGTACCCGCCACATCACTACAACGTGTACACGCAGGCGCAGAACAAGGAGCCGCATCCCAACAAGGTACCCGCCACATCACTACAACGTGTACACGCAGGCGCAGAACAAGGAGCCGCATCCCAACAAGGTACCCGCCACATCACTACAACGTGTACACGCAGGCGCAGAACAAGGAGCCGCATCCCAACAAGGTACCCGCCACATCACTACAACGTGTACACGCAGGCGCAGAACAAGGAGCCGCATCCCAACAAGGTACCCGCCACATCACTACAACGTGTACACGCAGGCGCAGAACAAGGAGCCGCATCCCAACAAGGTACCCGCCACATCACTACAACGTGTACACGCAGGTGCAGAACAAGGAGCCGCATCCCAACAAGGTACCCGCCACATCACTACAACGTGTACACGCAGGCGCAGAACAAGGAGCCGCATCCCAACAAGGTACCCGCCACATCACTACAACGTGTACACGCAGGCGCAGAACAAGGAGCCGCATCCCAACAAGGTACCCGCCACATCACTACAACGTGTACACGCAGGCGCAGAACAAGGAGCCGCATCCCAACAAGGTACCCGCCACATCACTACAACGTGTACACGCAGGCGCAGAACAAGGAGCCGCATCCCAACAAGGTACCCGCCACATCACTACAACGTGTACACGCAGGCGCAGAACAAGGAGCCGCATCCCAACAAGGTACCCGCCACATCACTACAACGTGTACACGCAGGCGCAGAACAAGGAGCCGCATCCCAACAAGGTACGCCGCCACATCACTACCGACGTATCGCGCGACGACTCTGGGCCTTAGTTTGGCTTTAAATTACCGTGTGTCAATTTGTCCGGATGTATTTATTTATTACCATTATTACATCAAATACCTACTTATCTCACTGTACTCATATCTTCATAAGATGAGAAGCCTTTGCTCAACAGTGGGACATTAAAGGCTTACACTAGTAGGTACTACACGACATGAATGTTACTATAGGTGCCGGCGTCGCAGACGAGCTACTCCGCGACGGACCTGAAGGCGGGCCGCTACGACTTCTGGGTGACCGCGTCCACCATCATCGGGGAGGGCCAGCCCTCCGCCACCGCCTCCTGCAGCCCCAGCGACAAGGGTCCGTGTTCACCATCATCACTAGTTAATGCCTCGTACTAAAAATACTCGACAGTGTTTTATAACATGACTCTCGCGATGTCTTTTCGAGTTCGATGTTTAAATTTGTCTAAAGGACTAGTTCAATTTTGTATACAGAGGAACTTTTCAATTGAACATGTATATAGCTTAATCCCAAGTGAATGTTGATTAGTGCGAAGGAATCCCTGGATCGATTTTGGTAAAAACTTTAACTTGATTTATTAAATCAATCGAACTCGTTTATTTAAAACACATTCTATGAGTATATTAGACCATTCTACTACCGCTCTTCTAATACATTATAAAAAGTAATGACAATACAAACAAGAAAACTGTATAATGATTATTGTCGAAGAAGAGTTAAAATCACGATGGCGTTCCATTGCAGTGCCTGCTAAGATCGCGTCGTTCGACGAGTCGTTCACCGCCACGTACAAGGAGGACGTGAAGCTGCCGTGCCTCGCCGTCGGCGTGCCCTCGCCCAACATCTTGTGGAAGGTACACATTATACACGGTGCAATTTAAAATTTTCTTATCTTTCTTTCAAAGACAAAAGTGTATAAAGTTAAATCTTCTACAAGCAAAAATGCACTGAAAGAATTTTACAAATACGTTAGTACACAAAATGCACTTTTATGGCATCTCATATGGTTAATCATATCAAACACACTAAACAAAGTACCGAAATCCCCATCACCCCAGGTGAAAGGCCAGCCCCTCGAAGCTTCAGAACGCGTCCGTCAACTCCCCGAAGGCTCTCTCCAGATCGCGGGCGTCGCGCGTGATGACGCGGGCGAGTACTCGTGCCACGTCGACAACCAGTTCGGAACCGACACCGTCACTCATACTCTGTCTGTGCTTGGTGAGTTGGTTAATGTGGTCTGCGCTCTCCAAGATTGAGTTTTGTTTTCTTCGCGTTTATCGTCTCTGAAGTAATATGGCTCTCTCTCTCTTTCTCTCTCATAACGCATATACAAAACCTTTGTCTTGGCAAGCGTTTTAGCCCTGCTGGTAACTTGTATCTCTCCAAAACGTCTGTTCCAAGCCAATAACGCTTGATCTGGACGAAGCCTATACTAACTAAGTTGACCTAAGAGACCCAGGCTGATTCCACTTGGCCCGCAGCGCCCCCGTTCCCGCCCGCGCTGTCGATCGCGTCGTCGTCGGTGTCGTCGCTGACGCTGCGCCTGAAGCCGTCGGCCGACGCCGAGCAGTCGCCGCCCGCCGGATACACCATTCATTACAAGCAAGAGTTCGGAGACTGGGAGACCGTACAGGTACCTACTACCTACAACATGGATTTATACTGTCTTCTTCTTCATCGAGTGGATGGTCAACTTGACCAATCCTGGTGTCACAGTTATTATTTATACTGTTAAAAAGTTGTTTTATATATGCTCAGGGAAGAACCACAACTTGAAATCTGAACCTTGAAATTTGAACCGGGCTAATGAATGGCAATTCAACTGTCACGTGACATCTAATATATAAAATTCTCGTGTCACAGTTTTCGTTGCCATACTCCTCCGAAACGGCTCGACCGATTTTGATGAAATTTTGAGTACATATCGGGTAGGTCTGAGAATCGGCCAACATCTATTTTTCATCCCGAAATTCCCGCGGGAACGGGTACCGTGGTTGAACTCCTCTGAAACGGCTCGACCGATTCTCATGAAATTTTGTGTACATATCGGGTAGGCTGAGAATCGGACAACATCTATTTTTCATCCCGAAATTCCCGCGGGAACGGGTACAACGCGGGTGAAACCGCGGGGCGCAGCTAGTCATAGTATAAATCTATTTAGTTGTCGTTGTCTCTACATATTTTTCCTCCACGGGACATTGATTTTCACGGGACGTTTTACTATTGGCATAATGAGGGTCAGAAATTCATTTCATATGATTTTTTCTTCAGGTCCCAAGCACAACTGATACGTATACCCTCGAGAATTTGTTCTGCGGCTCCAGATACCAGCTCTACGTTACCGCTTACAATGGGTAAAAAACCTTTATTTATTCATTCTACTTTGTTAACTGCGTAAATATACAATTACATCGTAGCTCCAAAACAAATGGACATTGTATTGATATCCACATTGTATTCATATATTCAGTGAGATACGAGGCCTTTGCTCAGTTGTGGGGGTTACTTCATAGTTACTACTACTTTCTTACGTAAAACCTACTTGCATCATTTGTGAACATTCATCTTTATGTGTCTGTATGGGACACGGCATGTTGTATGCGTTGTATCGTGACGAGCGCCCCCGCAGCATCGGCACGGGCGAGGCGGGCGACGTGGTGACGGCGCGCACGCGCGGCTCCAAGCCGCCCGTGCCGCGCGCCGCCGACTTCATCGAGGTGGGCAGCTCGTCCGTCACGCTGCACCTCAAGCAGTGGCTCGACGGCGGCTGCCCCATGACGCACTTCGTCGTCGAGAACAAGAAGAAGTATGACAGCTTTGCATTTTACGCCCAAAGTTATTGTTTTTACCGGCATCTGCTTCAGTATAATTGATGCCTGAATACTCAACTTTTTCTCAATATTTAATGAATTTGAAATTTAACAATTTTAGTGGCAGCTGGGTATTTGACGGTAGCAGATGAACCGGTCATGGGTGGGTTAATATTTTGAAAAATAAATGGTTAAATGTGTTTCGACTGTTATCGACTTTTTTTAAACTTGCAATATAACAATCCAGTTGCCAATATTGTATTTGACAAATTGTTGAAATATATATTTACATTCATATTGACAAAGCAAATGGTGTCACTTAATTAATTTCCTAATGCAAATATTTATTATTTCTAGGGGCGCCGCTGAATGGAACCAGATCTCTAACGCTGTGAAACCTGGAGGAAACTTCGTTGTTCTTGGTAACTATTCAATCGACTTGTCTTAAATTAAATATGTGCTACAATATAATTACTGAATACCGATCTCTCAAATGATATCTGCTTTGCGGTATTCTGTTTCACATTTCCATACAACATGTACCTATATTAATGTACATAGATCTCGAGCCCGCTACGTGGTACGTGCTGCGTATCTCCGCGCACAACAACGCTGGATTCAACGTCGCCGAATACGAATTCGCCACCCTCACCCTCACCGGAGGTTAGTACTTGTGTTTTACGTACCTATAACCACTAATACATTTGATAAATTGAATAGAAAAATCAATTGATAAACGCACGTTAATTATTCAAAATCAATTGCACTATGCCACCACGGAAATCGCGAAAACGATCTGGGTACCTGAAATGCATCGCCTCTTTTATTTTCCTTTCAAATTAAGCAGTGACTTGCCTACTCTTTCATTAAAAGAATCGGCAATTCACTAGTTCTTAAAAACCGGCAACGGAAGTAAAAAAACCGGTAATTTTTCCAATAAATGTTGACGTTACGTTACTTACGTATCTCCCGGGTATGCATTTCAGGTACTATTGCGCCGGCGCGTGAGGTGGGCGGAGGTGCGCTCACTCCCGAACAAACTCTGAAGATTCTTCTCTCTCACCTCAACCTGATCGTGCCAGTAGTGGCGGCCATACTCGTCATCATTATTGCTGTAATAGTCGTTTGCGTTGTCCGAGGCGCTAGGGATGTACACAAAGGTAAATTATACTTAGTTTTGTTTGCATTTTTTACCACCGTGTATAGGTACAGTGGCGCCGCCTGTGGGAACTTTGCCTGCGTGGGCTTTAGCGATTCTCCAGCCGGAAGTGCTGGTTCCGATCCTGGCCACCCTGGTGGTGTTCATAGTGGGCGTGGTGGTGATCTGCCTGACGCTGGCGCGCCGCAACACGCCGCGACGCCTGCGAGGTCAGATCAAGGACGTGTACTGTATGTATTGGCATTGGGCTTATTCTCTATGTTTTGGTGGGATTTTGACATTTCGAACGATTTTAAATGTTCAATGGATTGCAGTTGTATACCAAAGAAGTCTGCATCGGCCTCACCGATAAGAGCTTAGCTATTAAATCTAAATCGTATCGATATTAAAAAATATATTTTCACAAAATAATCAGCATACTTTATTTATAGAGCTTTCTTACAATATTCATCAAAATCACTTTCATTGATGCCCGGTTTCTTAAAAGCCATGTTCGAAATTTCGAAATCTACCTTTCACTTACAAAATCTTTCTTACATTGTGTTGGTCCAAAAACTTCTAGATTAACCCTGTCTTTCTGTTATAATTCGGTACATACCTCTTCATGAATTCTTCTAGCTCATATTATGTTGTGATAATCCATTGTTTTATATTGTTTGCTAACATTCGTACTAAATGTAGCATGAAGTATCATCCGTAATCATAACCTGTAGTTGTGTTTGTTTTATAATTTACGCGTTCAAATAATAACATGACTGCAATGGAGGAAGGTAAATAACTGAATGTTAGTGTTTTAATTACTCATATTGTTTTAACTACAGTTTTAGACACTGGAAAATAATTAGTAAAAATAGATACTTTTAAAATATCTAAATGAGCTAACAGAAGAAAAATAACTACAACTAAAAGGGACCTCAAAATTAATAAAAATGTTATCTTGATTAGAGGTACATATCTCAATTTTAAGATGTTACATATCTTATTTGTTTTTCTCTTACACTATTTATGATGATGAATCAATATATTAAGAATCTCCAGTCTTAGAATATCACCGGGAATATCTTAAGACTCACCAGTCCTAGAAGTGTATCACCACTTTCTATAAGACCTCTGTATAAAAGAGGATTCCCTCCGCGTCCCCTCCGTGACCGCACAAGAGAGTGAAGCCGCGCTGGTGTCCGCAGACGACGCGGTGTACAACGCGTCGCAGGCGGCGCTGGGCGGCGCGGGCGGCACGCTGGACAAGCGCGGCGGGCTGCGCGACGAGCTCGGCTACATCGCGCCGCCCAACCGCAAGCTGCCGCCCGTGCCCGGCTCCAACTACAACACCTGCGACCGCGTCAAGAGGCAGGCCGTCATCAGTGAGTATGGGCTCGGGGCTCCACTTACTACTCCAAGGGACGCTCTTCAGTGACATTTCATGACATTTCAAACGGGGTTAAATTGTGTTATTAGTGAGTGTTTGAAGTAAAATGGGTTAGTTTAAAAGGTGTTTTTCGATGGAAGAACCACGTTGTCTTGGATTAGCTGTGAGTCTCATTTGAGTCAAAATGAAACATTAAAACCGTTACAAATTATTTTCTGAAAAATATTAAGATAATCTCTCATTCGTTTACGAATTTAATTTGGTTCACCGACATTTTTCTTTTCTTTTCAATTTTCTACGCTTTACCAAATCTAGTTACAGCACACTTTTTCATACATAGCACACACATAAAACACTATTTCTTATAGGAAACGTCTCAAATATTGAAGCTAACTTTGGTTATGGTTTAGTGGCCAAAAGCTTTTCCTCTAGAATCGCACGATCTATCCTATTTTCTAATTTAATTTCTTCTTGTCTAGATGTTGTGGTGAAGGTAATTTTAATACTATGTTGTCCTTTATTTACGTAGCAATTTTTGTAATATGACCTAAAACAGGCTACATTTTTACCCCTTTAAATTGTTTTTTGTTTAGTTATAGCATTCATTCTTTTTTATACCATAAATGTAGTAATTTGATAAATGTGTATAAATTGGAATGTTTGTTTAATTGTTATAAGTACGTAATATCTGTGATATTTTCTTACTTTTTTGTGACGTCATAGTATGCAAACTGACTTAAAATACATGGTTGCCCATAAAACGACTCTCGCAATCGCAACCTCTATGACGTCATCATAGTACAAGCAAAAAAGTAAGACAATACGCAAGGCATTACGGGTAGTGGCATGCGTAACGCAGTAGAGTTACTATGTGGTGTCAGTGGGCGCGCACTCGACGTGGGACCCGCGCCGCCACCACTATGAGCGCGTGCGCCGCCCGAGAATGATGCGCCGCGGATCCGGTGACACCATCTCTACAGGTATTTTAACGAAACGTTTGCACTTAGTGTTCTGAGCGAACATTCGCTTGTATACGGTAACGATATTTGTACGCTCATACGGAATTTTTTTTTTTATTTGTACGCTCATACGGAAACGATATTCGTACATTCCTACGCTTATGCAGTACGAATATTCGTTCATTCGTACGCTTCTTTCTCTTGGTAAAACGTATTACCCAGATCAATTCGTAGGTACTCTCATACGATGATCTATTTTGAGCGAATATCTGTTTTGTACAGATGTTTGGTCAGAACACTAAGTTAAAACGCGGTTTGATAGGGCTTGTGCTTGAGTTGTGCTTAAGCACTCAGTTGTATGAACGAATTTGTAGTGTTAAAAGCCAGTTATTGAGTTATATTTGGATTCGGGTAATGAAATGAATTGTATTGTTTTTGACATTTTATTTCATAATTTTTTTTAAACAATTATTCGACTATGCAACTGGGCGTTTATAATATGTACAATATTTACAGCATGAATTTATTCGTACATCTTTAGTATATTTACCCTTATTTAATTATTATTGATTAATTAATGATAATATCAATACTCAACTATACTATTCAGCATGAATGTAGTTTATAAAGTACTTCGAAGTAATCATAGGAGTTGATCGAGTGCAGTGTTACTAACCGCCCGAAAAAAGTAAGTAATAGTTATAATATTGACAAGGTTTTCTTTGGTTTGTCATTTTAATTTGGTCGCTTTTTACTAACCCCAGTTATATTTTTATTTGCTAATACATAACTTTATATTACACTTTTGTGTTATGTTACATACAGATTACAGACTGACATGTTACATAAAAAAAATTGCACTTACCCTTAAATAATTACTAATCAAAACATAATTATTATTTCAAAATTCTGCCCTAATAAAGTGAAGTATCAGAGATAGACAATTCAAATTCTGCTGATAAGAGAAACAACATAGTAGTGTAAAGAAAGCAGAGATCTAATCAAAAACATCTCTTCTTCTTTGCGTTGGTTAAAAAAGTCGCAGATCCAAGCTGTACTCACGTCACAAATGTCATCAGAGATCAATCAAATCTCTAAACTCGTCACACACACGTCACGTAAATTCAATATTGCTTATGTGATGAGTAATACCCGCAGGCATGGAAGACGAAATCTGCCCGTACGCGACCTTCCACCTGCTAGGCTTCCGCGAGGAGATGGACCCCACCAAGGCGCTGGCGTTCCCGCACCACCACGCCGCGCACGCGGGCACGCTGGCGCACCCGCACCCGCACCACCCCGCGCACTCGCGCGCCGGATCACAGAGCATGGTGAGTACTACTTCCAAGAAGAGATGGACCAAGCATATCGGTTGAACAACAGAAGTTGTTGCAACTACCGCGAACAGAGAGACGTGGCGGGGTACTTTTGTAAAATACAAAGATCGGATAGTTCAGAGAAGGTGAGAGTTAGCACTCGTTTCCATTGATCAAGGGTAATGAACACTTAATTTGACACACCATCACAACTTTTCCTCATTATAAAATTTCCTTTTGTTTCCGTTCCAGCCCCGTGCCAACAGCCGCTACGCCCGTAAGAACTCGCAAGGAGGCCAGAGCGCCATCTACTCCACCGCCCCCGAGTATGACGACCCCGCTACCTGCGCTGAAGAGGACCAATACGTAAGATCAACTCGATTTATACACAAACAGATTATGGTCCATATCCTCATTCCCCACACAAAACTTTGAATCTCAAACTCAAACGGACAAGTTAGATCCAAAAAAGGTGACATTGAACGTCTATAAATTTTCTGATTTTCTAAACTGCAACCGCAGACGTGCGCTTTAACCGCACCCTACATCAAAAATATTAGCCCACCTTGTAGGTACAACATGCGGCCAAAATTGGAATGCGTCTTTTAACCGAGTGTTTATCCGTATTGTATGCGCAGCGTGCCCGCTACTCCCGGCCGATGTACGCGTGCGGCCCCGAGTACGACGAGCCCGCGTGCTGCGCGCCCGAGGACGACCAGTACACCGGCGCCTACGGCACGCCCTACTCCGACCACTACGGCTCGCGTCCCAGCATCGGTCAGTACACAACACTAGCACTCGCCAGTGGCGGCTAAAGGATTTAGCTGGCGTACCTTTAGAGCATTCAGCGGGGCTGGAACGGTCGTTAGAGCGTCCGCTGGTCATAGTGCGACAAACTTGGTCACATACCAAGTTTGTCGCACTATGACAAACAACGTCGAGTTGACTAACGTGACTAACCTCTTCCTATCGTACACTCCCAGTGATCTCCGGAGGCCCGCGCAAGTGCGGCTCGCCCGAGCCGCCGCCGCCGCCGCCGCGCAACACGACCGCCGACAACAACTGCTCCTCCTCCTTCAACGAGAGCAAGGACTCCAACGAGATCTCCGAGGCCGAGTGCGACCAGCCCAGGAACTACCCCGGTATGATACTCACTAACGTACAGTGTAGCTAATCTATCAGCGCCCCGCATTTTCACCCGGGTTGTACCCGCTATGGCACAGATTTTCGGACCGGCATTACACAGCCTTGCCGGACGGCAAAACCAAACGAATGTGGCACAAAATTGCTTCGGTTTAGCTTTATCACCTGGCAGACTGCCGAACCAACTGAGCCGACTTGAACATGTTCAACCCTTACGAACAGTAACCCATGTCTTGATCCCACGGAAATTAATAGTATTAAGAGTTGTAAAACTACTTTTGTACTGCCAAATTTTGACCATATCCGTCCAGGCATGGTGGCGTGAAATCGCGCCAGTAGATCCTTACAAATTTTCGCTTTTGTGATATTAGTTAAATACATTATAATTTTAACTCTGAATCAATGTTCAGAGTTTACACCAATCATTCACGATTTTTGGTTCAATACGAACATTTTAAAAATATGACCTTTATTCGAAACATCATATGGGTCTTGCTTTGACTATGGTATTTTTATGTGATGTCAAAGCACATGAAAGTTAATATTTATATTTTATTGTTATGTATCTGCCTACGTTGTATATTATTAATACACATAGAGGTATAGGTACTCGTCATAATAATTATAAATTAACGATAGCTTTTAAATCTTAAAGATTTAAACATTTTAAGAATAAGTAGTACTTTACCCAACTGACCCACTAATTGGTATTGTTACCTATTTGCTGAAGTCTAAAGCAAAATTATAGAAAAAAAATATTCGGTTGTTTTTCTTGGAACTAAAATTGGAACCGTTTTTGTTAAATTGGAACTTTTTCCAAAGTCATCACCTCATCCCCATTCATGAAAGCATTTGTCTAATAGTGATTGCATTAATTGACTAAATTATTGTGAATTGGTTAACGCACCCGTGGGCACCGACAGATGACGGTAACTTCTGAGAAATCTTGATAAGTTTATGTTTTTAATACTTTGTGACTGACAGCATGCAAACATTTCAGTAAATAACAACTTTCGATCGATATTCGGCTTCAGGATTAGATTTTCCTTGTAATTGGCTTACTATTACATGTTTTTTTTCAAAATTTTCTCTTCTCTATAATGTTGGCGAAATTAAATTATAACATCTTTAATAATACAGCACTACCTAATCTTCACTTAATTATTAGGCTAAGACATAAACTGTGTTTGGATTATTGTCCAATTTTTTGGTAATTAAAATAAACAAAGTGCCTATGTTATAATTATAATTTATTTTCGCCAACTACACACAAGGGGATAGATATTTTATTTAAATATTGGTTCGATTGAACACAACGATAAATCTCTTTATGTGCTTAGACGTGATCGTGTTAACAATTATTTACTCTTATGATTACAGTAGATTTATTTAGTAAGTGTTTTCTCATTATATTTTCATACAATGTACTCAAGTTTTCTACAAAACCATTTATACCGATTATGTGAAAGAGGTATACAGGGTTATTTCTAAGTTATCGAAATCTATTGAAGATAAACTAACATGTGATTATTACCAACCTGCTGTGAAGTTCCTTACGAGATATTTTCCGAATGGTTAAGTCACAATAGACCCGAATTCCGAATGGTAGTGTCAGTCAAGTGACATTTGGTTGGTATTGTGTATATATTGTATGAGAATATAAGGCAATTAGAAGGCGGCTCGTGGTGATCGTGGGTAGAGTAGACGCGTCGTGACTTGTGTGTTGTTACAGTCAGGGCCCACACCGCCAAGGACGGTATGCACACCGAGGAAATGAGGAAACTCATTGACAGGTCAGTCCACAGGTTTACTATTACACCCTGTATACTATACAGCAACAGAGTATAACATCATACTACATACTCATGGTTTTCCAATCTAATGTCAACACTAAAATATTTTTGTCAACAATTTAATTGACACAACCTTAAATGCACTTATTGAATACTAGAAACTAAAACCGACTCCTTGTGTGTGCGCTAGCACGATATTAAACAGATTAATTATTTGTCATGTGATAGAGATGATCTGTAATGGTATGTCTAGTCAATGCTCGTCATTAAGCATGTGTTATGTTCTGCATCCGTGGTCTACAGGAAACAGTAAGTCCAAGTATGTCGATACAATTTACCTTCTGTATGTACCCCTTCTTTCGCTATGTTTTGTTCAATATCATTAACATTTTGTGGCTAACACTTTTTATATTCACGCACTGATTGTATAACCCTAATTTTGCTGGAGCGACGGTAAGGCACTTTACTTTTCAGTATAAGGCTAATTTATTTATTTTTTGCCATCAGGCATGATTCCTGTTCCTAGGAATGTGTAACCAAAGTTTAGCTACTAGCTGGAAAAAATATATATACTGAAAAATCCAACGTACAAAGCTGATTTCTTAAGTATCTTCTACATACTAGACTACTTGCAAAAATAGCCTAGACTCCCGCCTTGCACAAATAAATGTAGCTGATGCGGCATCTTAGATACCATTTTCACTCGATGTACAAATCCTGAATGTTGCAGTGTTACCTTTTATAAAGGTTATGATACCAGAGTGTGTGTACTTGACTGCTAACGTGTCGTGTTGACTTGCAGACCAGAAGCAGCCACCCCAGTCCCCCAGCAAGCAGTCCACGGGCGGGGACTCACAGCCTACGATACTGTGGCAGTGTAACTTGTAAGGCGCCAGCCTCGCATCGCGGCGACACACACACTCCACGCTCACCACTTCTCTTATGTTTCACTGAAGGACCATCACCATGTTGCTGACGCGAGCCTCGCGCTTTCTCCTAACTACATAAGTTTGTAGCGCTTCTTTCATTGGCCAATTCATTTATAATAATTTCTAGCCATACGTAACAAGCGGTCAGCAACATAGTGATACTTGTGCCAAAATTATATTTCGTTCACCGTCAGTGTGTCGCGGGTTTATGTTGCTATTATGTTAAAATTATCCCAACTTAGTTGGCTGGATTATGTCATTTTAGTTTATAATGATTTTGAAGCGCACACTCGTGCCATGAGTTACTCATTGCTTTCGTGTCTGTTGCGGCGCCGCCGAGCCGAGTGCCGTCCGACTAGCCGCCCCCGCGCCGCTCGTAATGTAACCCCCCGCGTGTCACACACAATAGCGTTACCGATATAACAAACAAAACTATGGTTGTGCTAGTTATTTCAAATTGATATATTTGGATTGAATTAATAGATGGTAGGTGACGCGCTCCCGCCCCACGTAATGTACCGCGCCTCGGCTCGGCGTCCCCACTCCGGAATGTTGTACCTTTAAGTTAATTTGTCTTATTTGTTTAGCTTAATTTAAAGAATGTTTCGACGGCGGATCTGGAATGCTTCGGGATGATACAACACGTTTCCATTTAAATTAAGCTCAACATGTAATATTGTGATATTTTGTATTTTTACCCCTTTTTATTTTTATATGATGTAACGCGTTATTTATACTGGTGGTCTCCTAGTATTTTAATAATCCCTTAACCTTAGATTTTTAAGTAACAGCTGACCGCACGGTCGGCACGATGCTTCCTTTAATAATTACTGTATTGTGTTGTTTTAAATGCTTATTATTTACATGTTCGTCGCGTATTTTTTAATCACAATATTAAAGCGATTTTCATTAATTTGCATTTAAACATACTACTATTTAGACGTAAGTTTAGTAATAATCATTTTACTAGTAATTAATCGATTCTTAAAATTATGTACTCCGTAGCTAGTTAGTAACACAAGTTACTCATTATATACTATACTTAATAGTTAAGAGCGTTTGAAACTAATCATTATCTTTAGGATAACTTTGCAATTCAAATACTGAGCACGCAGTGAGCGGCGCGCCCGCAGACGCCATACATGAGTTACCTACCGGACACGCGCATCGTATCATACGTTATAATAACCCACAGGACAGGAACAGTGCTGATACGGAATTTATAATATTTTTGAATATTATTGTAGTGTATTAAGGCGCATTTTAATAATCATACCTAATCGTAATTTTATCCTTCTATATAATATGCAAACGATTAGATGTAAGACACTAATGTGTCACCTTTCTAGATGTTTCTCTTTATATGTTGTGCATTGTCGTGTAAGCTTCGCAGCGTAGGCTTGTAGTTAGGTTTCGGCGAACTTCCTACCAACATATTCTTCTCTAAACCTTCCAATTAGGAAATTACAAGAAAATTAATAAAGATTAGATAAAGTTCTATGTGAAACAAAATTTAACTATTCGATTTAAGATATTTAATGATAATCGATGGATATTATTCTTATTCGTAATATTGTAACTGTTGGCAGTTGAAGTAATCGATTTAAAATGAATAAGTTTCGGTATATTTTCGCTGTAGTCGTGCGTTTGGTTTGCCGCTAGTTCCGAGTATGTTTCGACTATTATTACACGAGACATAGCTAACCGCAACTAACATACTGTACCAAAGTGTTTGATTTGTGTTAAATAAACTATTCAAAAGTATTATCGATCGTTTTATTTCACTAATAACAAAGACATTTATCATTAACACCTCTCACTTTTCCATACTAAAATTCCCACAAACTTATTTTAGTTGAAAACAACTGTACAAAGCAGAATGATTTTAGAAATTGCAACCGATTACAAAGTTATCTTTACTATCAACGAAATAAGTCAACTATGACATCATTTCGTAACTCTTTTGAATTTCATTTTATTTAATAGTATATGAAAGACTATACTTAAAATAGTAGATTTAAATAATAGATGGATATATTTCTACAGAGGAGTTGTGTTTATTGATAGTAGTAGTAAATTAAATAATGTTTGTACAGCACTAACATTCGGTCCGGGTTTACGCCGCGGCAGCCTTCACGATCTCTTCCGCGACTTCGACGGCGATCGCGGCCTCGGCTTTGGCCTGCAAATAATATTTAACATTTTAATAAACTGAGTGTGAGACAAGCATAATTAAGAGGAGATCTGAGGGTTAAGTCACAACTCTTTGCTGAACAGTGAGGCGAAAAAGGTTGATAAAAAGGGGGTAACATCTGTATGGTTCTCAATCTAGTCTAAAGGTGTGTACTAAGTGGAGCAGCAAACCGCAACTGCACGCGCGTCGCGATCATCGCGATCATACAAACATTTATTTTCAGAACAAACATTTTGTTCGATGTTCTGTTGCTGTTCAGTATATTTCTATTAAACGTGGTTAAATGTCAACAAATATGATCATGTTTCTCCTCTAATTCCCTTAAACATTCTGTGATTGGCACTTAGTAAATAGACTGTTATGTGTAGCAGAGTATTCACATTAATATCGAGTGAATTTTCGAGTAGTAAGTGTGGTTTATTGCAACTTTTAGTAACGTTTAAAAGAAACCGTCACTAGAGAATAATGAAACAGCAGTATGCGTGACTCGCCTGCTCGTTGGCGGCGGAGCTGAGCTCGGACTGCGCCTTGCTGAGCGCCTCCTGCGCCGCGCTGCGGTCCAGGCTCTCCAGCGGGTGCGCCTCCTCCGCGAGCACCTGTCACAATACATTGCCATATATTATAAGGATAAAAACTATATGTGGAAACTGTGATATAACATATTGGAAACAATTTTCATACTCAATCGACCTTCTGAAGTTCACCTTATGAAGTTAAAAGCTAAATGTCATACAATTAGACCTCTTTATTTGAGTGGTGTTTGGTGGGACCTAAAACTTAAGACGGAAATGGGTACAACATAGAATTTACTTGCATATGGAAAACTAGCAGCGCCCCGCGGTTTTACCCGCGTTGTGCCCGTTCCCGTAGGAAATCCGGGATAAAATGTAGCCTATAGCCTTCCTCGATAAATAGACTATCTAACAGTGAAAGAATTATTCAAATCGGTTCAGTAGTTTCTGAGATTAGCGCGTTTAAACAAACAAACACAAACAAACAAAACAAACTCTTCAGCTTTATAATATTAGTATAGATTTATTGAAATTGTTTAATAAATAAATAAATAATACTCTCTAGTCTAGTGCGGTCTAAGCTCTCAATCGTCAATGTTGACTCACTTAAACTTAAAATGAGAAATGGGAAGATTCTTGGAATTGTAATTTAATTCCTCAGATAGAAGAAATTCTTAATTTCAAAAATGAATGTACCTGAACTGAGGAGTCGTCGTTGACGGTGACGGTGCCGGAGGAGACGAAGATCTTGGTCTGTTTGCCGTCATTCTCGAGGACGGTCACCACGCCGGGGCGGAGCACGGCTGAAAACATTTATATTTAAGTTTAGTTATTCAAAAGTATTTCCCTAGTTTTCCACAGTTGGGCATAAATAAATATTATACTAGTGATACCACTGATATTAAGAACTGTTTTTTCGAATCTCAAATAATAATAGTAAGTAAGTATACTCACCAAGTGTGGGCACATGCTTGGGCAGAATACCGAAAGCACCGCTGAATGAGGGCACATCAACCTGTTTCACTGCTACTTTGTTGTAGAACACCTGCAAATACAAATTCTCACATTATATTAAATACTAGCAGCACCCCGCGGTTTTACTCGCGTTGTGCCCGTTCCCGTGGGAATTTGAGGATGAAAAATAGCCTATAACCTTCCCGATGAATGTGGCTGTCTGATACAAAAATAATTATCAAAAAATAAGACTATCATTTGAAAATTAATGATATTAAGAGTAGGTAAATGCTCTCTTTTCAAAGTAACTACTCATATTATGATTAGAATAGAGTTCCATAATTTTTCAAATTACCTTGTTACCTGCTGCGAATGTGAGAGCCATTTCATCACCTTTGGGTGCTTCTGCGGCGTATGTGCGGACTTGGAGACGCCTGGCAGCTGATCGGAGGGCACCACGGAATGCAAGAGCCATTCTGTAGAGTTAAACCTTCTTTAGGTGAATGTATCCAAGATACACATAATAGATAATGTTATCAAATTTTAAGAAACGGGGCTATCATTGGGAAATAACGATGAAGAGTTCGTAGGAAGTTATAAAAACAAATGGTAGCTGTAATATATGGGCCAATAGTCCGAATTTCAGGCAGTATCCCCACAAGCACAAAATGTATGTATGAACTTTGAAGGTAACCTATAAATATTTTTTATACTCAATAATTATACTTTGAAGGCTACATTAGTTTATATTTTCCTTTTAAATTAAACAAAACACTGATATCTAATACAATGTGTAAACTTTTTTGGTAAAATATACAGAACGACTTTCAGGCACAAACACAACCGCAGATTATGTAATAATAAAATACTCAAATTCCCTGTCTGCTTGATGGGTATGTTTACAGAACATGATAGGAAATGATAGATATATAATATTTTCCATTATTTATTCTTACTTTAGTGGTTTTTCAAGGAGATTTATGTAAAAATAGGAATTTTAGTCCTTCTATCGGCACCTCCTCAATTTGACAGCTGATATCACTGTATTGCCATATAAATAAACTTATATTGTCTGTCTGTTTTTTTAATATGCAACATCTTCTAATCTGTCAATGTCAAGGCTTACTGCAGCTATCAATGTCAAATATTTAAATTGTTATCAATATCAACCTGCCATTAAATTGACAATATCAATACAAATGTCAATGTCAATTGTAGTGAAAATGGCGGGTAATAAAGAAAAACAAAATCGAACAGAATCCTGAATCGAGCAAATAAATATATATTATTTTTAGCTTAAAAGTTAAAACTTGAGGAGTGAGTAAAATCACCGACATATTCAACTAATCAACAGGCTAAACCGTTAAAATACCAAACTTAATGCTACTTCGTCTGGAGCGTAAGTTGATTTATTTCAGCAACGTACTGAAATCTACGAAATAGGTATGCAAGTTAGTAAACAATAAAATAATTTGTACCTACCCACTTTCAGAAATGGTATGAAGAAATGAAGCTCAAAGACTTGGACTTAGTTGCATTTTCGAAGTTAGTATCACAACAAGTTGATCAAGTAACCTGTCTTGAATGGTAAGTTTCTATTTATACGATTATTTTTGAGGCTGAATTAATTAAATTATTATTATATCCCAAGTTACTTATTTATTTTTTTAATATTATAACTACTTATTACATATTGAGTCGCCAAAAGAAATATCACAGAATGTTCCTTGAAAGTTGATAAATTGTATGGTTTTATTTAACTTATATATGGTATCTCTCTCATAGCTTATATTTAACGTATAATTTTTCCAGTTGTAAAACATTCACAAACCCCGAGACCACTAAATGTCATCACACCTTGTGCCACAACTGCTGGGGCGTTCGTCGGACGTGTCCCTTGTGTGCGGCTCCTTGCGAAAAACGAGACTTGAGGGTCAACACCCCTGTTCATAACTTAACAGAACATGTTCAGACCTTACGTAGTTCATTTGAAAAACTTTTCGCAATAAAATGTAAGTACTCACTCAATTGTTAAATTTATTACAACGAGACTTCTATTGTATCATGTAAAATTGATTTATCCAGAATTTTACCTGGTGAGTAAAAGCATTTATAAAATTATAAGTTAACATGCATTAATAATTTCTAACTATTTTTTTATGCATAAATTTTACAATGCAATAACACAGATTCCTCTAGTAATAACATAATCACTAAGATACTTTTACTTTTCAGTGGAGGAGTTCCTCTTGGACACTGTTGATGACCCATCTGATCCATCAAACAACGTTAAGGAATGGCTAGCAAGCTCCCAGAACCACTTCTCAGCACCAGCTCAAAGTTCCGAACAGTCATCCGATGAATTACAGAAGTCTAATACTTTAGAAGTGTCTTCCAGTAAGATTCAAATACATAACAATAGCAAAAAGACAGTAACTCCAGAAAAAGTTGTCCATGTCTCTATTCCACAAGATGATTGGGATAAGATAGAGACTATGGCAGAGACCGAAGTTGTGATCAAAGACAAGGAGAATATTATAGGACCAATGGATATAGAGCCTTTTCTCTATGATGATAATGAATATACAACAAACAACCCAAGGAGAAGCTCCAGGAAGAGAGACAGAGAAAAAACGTTTGATTCAATTGTTAATAATGAGAATAATTCAAATGACAAACTTAATTTTAAAGATTCTAGTGGAGAAACAGATGTAAAATCTAACAAAACCAAGCAAACATGGAATAATGTCAAAAGAATGAGAAAGGAATTCAGTAAATTGAACAAAAAGAATAGAAATAAACTGAATGTTTCTATAGAGATGTGTAAAAAGACACAAAGTGTGGCGAAAACTACTGAAAATAAAGTTAATTCTGAAGTCGTCTATGAAATAGATGATAATACTCCTAGTGTACTACCACCTACAATTAATAATGAAAATATTAATAATGAAAAGGAGAAATCAGAATCCAACAAGGTTATTATTGTTGATGACAAAATTGAAGCAGCAAAAACTACTCAAACCATTATTCAGAAACCTAGTAATTCTATCAATAATTTAAGTAATACTAATGACAATCAGAAAAACAAAACAATAAATCAATTATCTCCTAAAAGTGTCAAAAATTGTGACCTAGTTCAAAATAATAACAACACAAATGCAATTGAACAACCCAAAATGCCTTTCTACAAAAAAGGATTGTTACACAAAGAAGTTGAAACCTCTCCTCTTAAAATTGTTAATCACAACATTGAAAGAAATGCACATTCAAATGATGACATCGAAATAACTATCAGAGTTGGAAATACAATAACAAATGTATATATTAAAAAGAAAAACGAGATTGAATTGAAAGTTAATACTGATAGGGAAGTGCAGACTTCTTTTGTGACAACAAACAATAAAGAGGATTTAACTAAGCAGGATAGTCAAAATATACATATAAATATTGGTGGTGATGGAGACAGTTATGTCAGGACAGAACCTTCTAATACTTACACAGAAAATATTAAGAAACAACTTTCAAAGAATACTGCTAGCAAAAAGCATACAGATTCCGAAGACACAGCTACTGGACAGTTTGAAATAACTGAAAGTGTTGAGAAGGAATTGTCTAAAATAATGGAATGTGCTGAAGAAGTTAGTGTGATTGGGGCCAAAACTGTCACTGATCTGCATAAATCTATTTCCAACAATAAACATATTGTTAATGATGTTCTGAAATTTTCTCCACATAGACCAAATGTTGATGAACTAGAAGATCTAAATGACATAGATATATTTGAAAGTGGATCTTTAAAAGAGCTACACGTAGAAAAACTGAAAAGAGGTAAACAATGCCCATCAGAAATCCTAATGCCAACAGTCTCAAGTAAATTCAGAACACAGAAATTGGCCAAGAAAAGAGACAGAGACGAAAATGATCAGGAGTCACAATCTAAGAAGAAGAAATTATATTTTGAATCTCAAAAAACTCAAATAATAAAAGCAACAAGCATTCTCAAAGAAAATAATGAGAACTTGAATGAAAGCGAACCTATGAACTATGATGCAGTTATGGGCAAAGTGTTTGCTAACATTGACGCTGATATTGAAGAGATTAAGATCACACAGACAGATAAAAGTGCCACCAAGCACATAGCTAGTGAAAAGGAAAAAGTTGACACCCAAACTGAGAATCTTTGCAGTACTGTGATTGATATTAGTACTCAGAACTTCAATGAGTTGTGCAATCAGAAGGATAGTGAGAATGTTTTCTCTGTGTGTTTGGAAAAGGAAAAACCAGATAAAGTTATAGAAACTGTAAATGATGAGGTAAAGCTCAGTAATTTGTTGTAGTTTTAATATATGTATAAGCATCCGTGTTATCTTTTTCACTGTGGTCACACCAATTAGCTGTCCTCCCAAAAACCTTCTAAAGAAAATTTATATGTTTCAAATGGTAATGTTCCAAATTACAATCCAACAATTGTGGGGGGGGAGGATATTGATAACCTATGGGAGGGTCAAAATGGGTTTTTGGGTCAGTGTAGTATTTTAGTGATTCTAGTGATCCTATCATTGACACAGGTTCCCGAAGCACCTCATCCAAACACGCAAGACTTCCTTACACCAGTGAACCATCACAAAGAATCGTCAGGTGTCATCATAGAGGATGATAACGATGACTCTGATAAAAGCGTGGTCGAAGAAACGCCGCAAAAGTAAGTATTATTTTATGCTAATTTAAAAGGGTAAACATGAAGCTAACTAGTTTTTAACTTACATTTTGAGAGCTGATAAGCAATCTAATTATTTTAGAGGCTCGTTAAGTAGCTGGCAGCAAGCTAGTGTGAGCATGAACGTAGTTTTTTCTTGTTTTGTATTTGAAGGTCACAAAAATTAGTATGCATGTTGAATAACGTGCTCACTTTTACGTTCCGCTAAATATAATGAACATGACTTGTATAAATCATAATGAACGGGTCAATTTGTAAGACAATTTAAGTTTTTTACGTTTTGCTAATCCGTGTTTTTACAACAAATCTTCAAATTTAACAAATCTTATCCATTTTTGCTTCAAATGGCATTTATTTCCAACTTTGTTATTTCCAATTGTTTATTTCAAATTATGTCTGAAGCTTTATTCTTAACTAATAACTTACTAGCCGTGCCCCGTGGGTTCAGATGCCTCGCGCCCGATTCCATTGGATTTTTGTCTATTGAGGGAAACCACGAAACTGTTCGATATGTAGTTTTTTAAGTTTATCGCATAGTAACAGACAGACGTACAGTACACATATTTTGTAATGATCATAATTAATCACAATTTTCTTCCACAGGACCACATCATTTTCTAAGCTAAAACCGAAAAGCAATGGAGGCAACAAAAGTGAGACTCTAAGTAAAACTGTATCAAACGCTAAAGCTTTAGAGAATAACAACGTTAAAACAATAGTCAACCTAACTGATTCATCCACAATGGATACAAGAAGTAAAGACATCACAGTCATTGATAACATCCCGAAGAAAAGTGCTTTAGAAACCCCCCTGACGATAAACAAATTCGTGAATCATATCACTTATAAATCGACGCCAGTTGCAAGAAAATCGCTTAACTTTGAAAGTGAGAATGATCCGGAACAAACTCTTTGCCCATCTAATGTAGAAGTGGCTAAAACGACACAAGAGAAAGAATTCCTTGCTAAAGCGTTTGAGAAAACGCCGAAATCGGTGACCAGTAACGAAGGTCGCACCAAAGGATTGACTGCTAAGAAGTATTGTATCGCTGGATCATGTCTATCGGCGTCTGAAATAGCGCGAGTTAAGTTGCTGTGTTCGCGACACAAGTGGACTTACCTCGATAAGTATTGCAAGGAACTAACGCATCTAATAGTAGGTGTTGATGACGAAAACAAATCTCAGAGGTATGTGAATTGAGTAACTGTGAAATTTTATGTGACAATTAGTATGGTTATAAATGTTTTTCATGCTACTAGTCTGTATATTATATTTTTAGTAGTCATATAAACTTTTTATGTATTATATATGTATAAAGGGCAAATCTGACTGACTCACTCACTATTATATATCGACACACAGCTGAAAGTACTACTGATGTATGTGAGCATTAAGAAAGGATTTTGCGAAATTCAACCCCTAACAGGGGGTGGTCCTTTCACCCAAAGCGAAGGGCGGAAAGGCAGCTAACATGAAATTAAAGTACCTTAAATGAACAATATTTAAGGTACATAAATAGTTAATTTTAAGCTTCCAATTTGATATTACATACATAGTTCATGTGGTAGATAAACTAGATGGACTATATATAATTATTGTGTAGGTACGTGACAGAAACAAAATCAACTACTTGCATATTTTCAAGGTAAATTATACTTAATGCATTGTAATGTAAACTCTTATAAACATTAATAGAAATGTCTCAATCTTATGTTTAATATCAAGTCAAGTCAATGACAAACCAGTTTTAATACAATTATGTTAGGCGCTATCACTTTTAATTATTGCGGCCTTGAAACAAGCTTGAAACTTACAAGAATTTTATTGTATTAGGTTAGGTTAGGTTTAGTGTTAGTGACTTAACTTTACATAATTTAAATCTATGTTGTTTTTTATCATCAGTTGTCAAATAAGTGATTAATGTTTTTATCATCAGTATAATAACTTATTTTAGGTGCTCTAGACTTTATTCTCATCTCTAATCATGAGTTAAGTTGAACTCCATAACTTTTCCCAATTGTTGATATTATTTGTCTCATTCACACATAAACAAAAATTCTGCTTAATCAATTGTGTGTTAATGGAGTCTCAAATGGGTCCCCATGGAATAATTTGACACATTTTGTTCATATCATAACACGATATGTATTCTCCTATTATATCGGATCCCATTAATTGATATGCACCCAATGCAGATACAAATAATTCGGCAGAATTGACTGGTTTCTGTAGTAAATATTGTTCGCAGGTCTGTGAAATACATGTGCGCGTTAGCCGCTTCCAAATGGATTGTGTCTTACGAATGGGTGGAAAAATGTTTACAGACATACACGATAGTAAACGAGGTATGTACATATATGACGTTTGGGAAAATTTAAAGATTTCCTTTGTTTAGAAACTAATGCGAAATTAGCGAATAATAAAAGAATAATGATTAAATATCCCCGCAGTTTATCCGCTTTGTACCCGTTTTTACCCCTTAGTAATTCCAACCGAATCGGATAACGTTACGAGTGAAACCGCGGGCCCTGCTTGTATTTTTACTGAATACAATTATTTGAAAATTACGTCATAATTTAAATATCACAATGATAACAATGCATGTAATTTATAACTCAGTCAAAAATCTAAATTTCTTAGCAATAACAATAGATTTATTATCGTATTTATCTTCTACTAGCAGCGCCCCGCGGATTTACCCGCGTTGTGCCCATTCCCGTGGGCATTTCGGGATTGTTTCATACATATAAACCTTCCTCTTGAATCACTATCTATTTTCAAAAACCGAGTTAAAATCCGTTGCGTTAGTTTTGAAGATCCAAGCATACATAGGGACAGACAGACAGTGGAAAGCGACTTCGTTTTATACTATGTAGCGAAACGGTTTTGTCAATGCTTTACCTACTGAAGAAAATTCGTGACAAACTGTGTAATATAATATAACATACGACCGGTTGTAAAACCGAAAGATATTTTGTTTTCATAAACTTGCTTATCTAAATTGCTTAAACCACCATTCGGTATTGGATATAATTTCTGTGTATACTGATTAGATTAGCCACAATCATAGTTAGACCTACACCTTTAACCCCAAAATTAGAGGTAATTTATCGAAGTCGGATATAGCCAGCGGGCAATGCTAGTAATTCTTATGTACAATGAAGACTCTCTTTTTTCTAACGAGATTTAAAATCTAAATTTACGAAAAACTATGCGGTCACGTTTGGATGACGGTTTACCTACTCTTTTTGTACATATGTTAATTATACCTAGCAGTCATAATACTCCATTTGTGAGAATAATATATTTAATATTTTAATTTAGTGCATAATATGATATGTTTAAGTCGATTTACATTACTGACACTAAGAGAGTGGTTTTACTGGTTCCGACTGGGGCACCAGTTCTTCATAAAAACTATTTAAAATTAATTTAAAAGCTTATGTTAAGCAACATGCAGCTCGGCCACTAATTGGTTTGGTGGCCGATATTTGAACTTCTCTCTGAGCGCTGACGTGCTTCGAAGGGCACGTTAAGCAGACGGTCCCGGTGATATCAATCGTTAGTCCATTTCGGAGTCCTTTTGGCGGTCTAAAAACTACGACACCAAGGTTGGCGATTGACCTACAAATTTGAAATAATGACATTAGTCAAACTAACAAGCGTTTCCACTATAATGTTACTTATTATACCTATAAGTATATCGTAAATAGTACAGGATATATATTTGTTTACTCGTAGATAGCGTAAATCAAAGGTTACTGATACTACCTCGATGTCTGGGTTTTAAACGGCCGAAAATCCTTCGATATAGCCTGACCATGATATGAGGATAATTGAGCGATAAGAAAGACCTTAGTTTGACCGCATTGTGTTTCCCAACTGCGTATGAACTCGACTTATGAATGTAAAAGTCATTATCCAGTTTTGACTTCCAAGAATCTCTTTTCTACTTAGCACTACGTTGTATCTCAGTTGATGTTTTTCCAAATGGTTCGTGGTAAAACCACGTGGTGGAAAAACATCAACAGAGGAGACAATTATAAAATAAAAAAACAACATACCCGGACAAATTCACACACGGTTAATTAGACCCAAAGCTCTATGCTTTTATTATGGAATCTAACTAATTGATAGTATGTTTTACATATCATAGACAAATACTTTACATGAATTTAAGATATAATATATGCAATTTCGAAACTCCATACATAAGAAAAACATTAGCCTGTAATGTTTCACTGCTGAGCCTCAACAGGCCTCGCATCTACCATCTATGAAGAAAGTACAGTGTGTTTCTACCTAATTTTAATTTTATTTTTAGCAAAACTACGAAGCGCTCGACAGTACAGGGGAGGCGGGCCCGCTCAGATCTCGGACGTCCCACAAGAAGTTGTTCAAAGGGATCAAGTTCTACTGTATGGAGCCGTTTAGTGTGCTCGATGTGGATACTTTGAAAGTGGGTTCAGTATACCTTTTGACCTTCATTCCTTCCGTCAGGCTTTATAGGGTTCCGTAGCCAAATGGCAAAAATGGAACCCTTGTATCCGTCTGTCCGTATGTCACTTTCCTCGGACATTATTTTTACAAAAAATAATTTAGTTCTATTAAACTTAACCCAATAACCCTTAAATTATAACCCTGTTTCAAATTGAGTTGACATATTACATACAAGTTTAGTTTATATGTCAATGCAAGATAGTGACAAAAATAAAAACTTTTTATGAAAATCTCGCTTTATGGAAGTAATTTTACGGAAGGTTCTAGAAAAATCCAGTCCAAATTGGGTTTATCCTCTTCTATTTATAATCTATTGTAAAACTTTATACCGACTTAATAATGTCATATAATGCACACGTTAAATTGTCGGTCCCGGCAGTTCCAACCATAAGACCGGGTCCTCTAGGTGACCTCTAGGTGGACTTAAAACTCCGACCCTAGTTTTGGCCACTAATCAACTCGAACTTATTTACTTGTACTCTTAAATACATAGCACAATATTTACAAATGATTATTGTATTCATGACTCAGTTGTTAGTCAGTTCCAATGTCCAAAGGCCGTGCAAGCTCAAAGTCCATGAGACAAAAACTCACGGTCAAGAGTGGTCATTTGCTTGCATAGTAATTACTTGTTACTCATCACTATCTTATTATTTATCTATGAGATAACTCAACGAATTTAGAATTTTAATCGTCTTTGTTGAAATAAAAATACCAGCTATGTTCTATAACAAAGAATACATTTCTCAATTAGACTAATAGCTAATATTCATTAGAAAGTCTTTGGTAAATTGAAGTTCAAACTTAGTTAAGATGTTTTAGTTCCAATTTTTCTATTACATGATCTTTACATGTAATAAGTAATTTGGCCTAAATATTCAGTTGTAAGTTGTTTGAAGTTTTACCTATGCTACTTTGGGACCGACCGGTTACCGCAATTGAAATTTGATGAAAATTGTATTATAGGTCATTTTACGTTGTAAAAACTATATTAATGTAATTATTTATGTTATTTGTATTATTAGGACATGCTGAGAAGTTCAGGCGGCACGGTGGTGTCCGAGGCGAGAGATGTGAAGATCACGGACAAATGCGACGCGCCTGCAATACTGCTAGCTGAACCGGAGAATACACAAGAGGATAAATTTATATGTATGTCTCACACCTGTGCCCGTAGGAACTTTGGCATTATAAATTTTCTACAACAATAGCAATATACCTAATTACAACTACAACTACACTTCCTGAAGGGATTTTGGGAGAAAAAAATCCTATAACATTCGTTTTGAATGTAGCTACCCTATTAAAAAAGATTGTCATGTCTATTTCTGCAAACAAAGACATGCTCGACAAAGACTAAATACAAAAAAAAACATTAGGTAGAGAACAAATTCTACGAAACTCTATTTGTACCTAAGCTGCTAAAGGGTGACATATTATATATTATCCTACTAATATTATAAATGCAAAAGTTTGTGTGTATGTATGTATGTTTGTTACTGTTTCAAGCAAAAACTACTTAACGGATTTGGATGAAACTTTACATTAATATAAGTTATACATCAGAATGACACATGGGACACATTTTATCCTGAAATCCGCACGGGAACGGGTACAACGCGGGTGACACCGCGGGGCGTGGCTAGTATTATTATATTATATCTACATAAGTACACTTTTTTATTCAAAGTAATTTCAAAAAATAAATGCGAATATATAATAAAAGCCGTAAAACCTTATTTTTTGTAAAATATTATTTTATCACTTCATTGTGGATTTCATCATTTTCTTGGCATGACGTGTTTTACTACATCAACTGTAACTGCGAAACTTTAGGTACTGTAACGGATAAAAACATGTTATATTTGTATGTATATTATATGTATGTATGAATTGTTATTTATACTTTTTAGTGTTGTACTCCTTATAGCCAACTTTTAGTAGTTCCAAATTATAAGAATAAAAATCCTTGTCTATGATTGGAGAATGCATTTGCGCAACCCCAGTTGCCCCAAATCACCCTAATACGGGGATCACCTCGTGCCGGGTAATACGCCACTAACCCCATCCATCTAGGCTACCTTTCGGCATAGCAAGATGTCCGTTTCTCTGGCCACAAGAATCAAAGTACTGACTTACCACGTTTGTGCTTATTAGAGGGTCTAGGAGTAATATTAGTATAGATTAGAATAGATATGTATGTAACGTAAACAATACGTCATAATATTTCATGTTACACAATGCATGGTTAAATAATATCAAACAATAATTATTAATGTAATCCAACACCGCCAAAATTACCTTTAGAAAGTGCTTACAATTTAAGCGTAGTGACCTCGATTGACCTGTGACCGACCGCGACACCCCTAGCGTGAATGAGCGATAACACAATGTCATAATGTTATGCTGATCATTACTAATTGGTCATTAGTGGAAATTTACAAAATAACGAATCTTCTGACCAATCAAATTGCGGAAAATAACTTCCTAAAATAAACGACGCTATCGCGTATTTGTTGTGTAATGTTATTATTTGCGTTATTATCTTAAGCCCATGATAGGGGTCTATTTATAGATTTACAAGTAAAAGAAAAAAAACTTTGAAAAACATTCAGCGAATAAAGATTATGTGGATTAAATTATTGCATCTTATCATGTAATAAAACATTTGATCTTATTGAATATGTACTTGTCGTTTCCTGCTGTTTCACAAGTGAATTTGTAGAAAACCTTTCCCAAAGTCTAGTTTATCTGTATCCCCTCCATCAAATCGATTAAGTGGTCTTAATCACTTTGTATGATGATTGATGATATATTACTTTGTACGATTACGCTTTGCATAATGATGACCCTTAGGTCAATACAAAACGTAACTGTCAGAGTTACTTTCGCATTATGATTACAGGGAAAAGTGGGAATGTAAATATTGTTTTGGTTTAAAGTACTTATGTACGTACATATGACTATGGTTTAGCAAAAATTGATTTTTTTTCAGATCTCGCAATGGAGTTGAACATAGTGCCTGTGAACTACGAGTGGGTGCTCAATTGTTTAGGAAGCTATACGCTGAGTTCTATTATAGACTTACTTCTATGCCCATCTACGATTTTACCTAAGGCCATTCAAAGGTGGCCTCCGCTGTTATTGGCCAGGGAAGACGATTAACTTGAAAATAATTATCAATCGATTGTTGATTGAATTAATAAAGTTTTACATGTTGATATGTATTTTGTTTCATTATTTAGGTACACAATTTTACCCATTCCCATTATTTCACTGGCAGTAGGTATATCCTTGTTTTAGTTTATTTAGCATTTAAAGGTCAACGTTAAGTAATTTCAAGTTATTACCACTGATGGGTTCTGGTCTCGGGCTGAAACAGGCCGTGCCGCCAGCGCTTCCCAGGAATACCTATATTAAAAAATTTAGCCAAAAGATATGAAATAAAATAAAATGTTGCGTCATAAAATACATGATGTTTTCGTATGACTCTTAATACAGACTTTGAACTGCACCTAAATGATTATATTTGATCAATAAGTGTACTTATACGGGTCAAACAAACACCTGTGTTTTGAAATCTATTAATATCACAATCAGAGGGGACAAAATTATATTTCGCTTTCGTTTTTTACGAAGTGTTTATCTAGTGACTAAATTGTCAACATACTCGTACCTACATAATAGATCCAAACCTATGTTTCATCCACATAATCATCGCATGATATGTAGGAGTGTGTACACAACACATTTTTCGATAATTGATTAGCTAAGAAATTAATTCAGTTGTGTTTGCTGATGATGATTCCTATTTAATTGAGGTAAAAAATGTCCTCTGGCAGACAATGTAACGTAGAGACACGTAGCCTTTTGCGCAGCAGAAGCCTTAAATTGCCCGTTGCTTAACCTGCACTAATAAAGGAACAATCTTTAAAGTAGGAATGTATAATAAACCTTCAAATACAACATATTTCTCAAATTTTAAAATGTAAACTAAAATAAATCCACCCACGAAATAGAGTAGTCCTTACGCAGTAAGTGCTTAGCTCTTCCATCCACTCACCCCTGAATTATTATACGTTTGACGGGACAGCAAGTAGGTATGTATTAAGCTGAAGTATTTGATTTTTTGCATTGAGTTATATGTATGTACTAATTTGTATCAACGGGCTCTTGAATCTCGGGAACTACCATTCCGGTTTGAATAATTCTTTGCAATGGATAGCCACATTCAATAGGAAGGTTAAAGGCTATTTTTTTTACCGAAACTCTCAGGGCGCAGCGCAACTACAGCGCGGGTAAAACCGCGGGGCGCTGCTTGTTTACTTATATGGTAAAAATGTAACGGTAGGTAGGAATTTCGGATGAAAAATAGCCTATAGCCTTCCTCGATAAGTGGACTATCAAACACTGAAAGAATATTTCAAATCGGACCATTAGTTCCTGAGATTAGCGCGTTCAAACAAACAAACAAACTCTGCAGGTTTATAATATTAGTATAGATATAACTACCTACTTTCATATAAAATAGATTTCTAAATGGTAGAAAAGTAGGTATACCTTTACTTTAAGATATCTAAATAGGTATTAATTGGATGTTATGTGCATTATTTAGTGTCTGCCTTTTAACTTTTAGGCTTATAACGTATAAGTAAGCAAAAAATTAAATCTTTTTTTTGTTTGTTTTAAAAATTCACCGTCAACTATTCATACAATTTTGTCGGGTTTGCAAATATATTTGTACTTACGTAATATGAACAAAAAAAAGCAGGAAAAGTATGTACACAGGGCGTCCCAAAAATTATAAAAAATTAAGAAAGGGTGTTAAATTAGGTACTATTTATAATTAAAAGCTAAATAAATACATTATTTTATTTTTTAAAGTAAATGTGTGAATATAATAATAATTTTCATGAATTTTGAATAAAACGTTTTATGTTACTTACCTATTTCTTTGATTAAGTTTTCATTATAAGTGTGATCCATAGAATTGTCTTTACCCGTTCGATTACGCCCAATAGAAAGGTATAGTAGCAGCCTAGGAGAAGTGTTTTCAGGAGGTAGACTATTCGTTGCGTTTACATTGCACGTACTAATTAGCTAAGTACTTATTTTTCTTATCTCAGCCGACAGCTAATAGCCTAATGATGCACCTATCAGTAGGTACCATAACATTGTAGCTTTCCCAAGCATTAAGATTACAGTAACCCCTAGATATTAGTTGAACTTGTACCCTATTATTGCACGTAGACATTTGAAAATAAACAGTACGATCACTGGCTAGTGTCGTGTTTGTTAGTAAGCTACGTGTTCCGAGTGTGCGGGTGTCACGTGACGTCTGCTCACGATCGCGCCACCGAGTCAACCAATGACAAGTGCCCCTATGGTTCTACGAACGGCTCCCGGCCTAGCGAGCATTGCATCGCGCGAACCAACCTCGGCTGGTTCACAGTCCACCACGTGAAATATACGTATCACCACGCCGCGCCGGATTACGTTGAATCACCGCAGAGATTAACCAGACAAAAACGAATGAATAATTAACTATATAACGCCGTAAACACGATACATTCTGTCATTCTCACTTAGAACATTGTGTTATATTACCGTTAATAGTAGTGCGCTTGCAAGTGATTTTACTTTCATTAGTAGTGAATTTATAGTTAGACGGTTTACTGGAATTTAATTACTAAAGGTAAGATAATTTTTTTTATATTCCTTCTTTTTGTAAATTTATTTTGAGTTTATAAATAAATAAATAAATAAATATATATAGTTGAACTATGGTTGCGAAATCGACGCATTTCTAACTCGCGGTTAGTAAACTTGGCAATTGTTCGGCAGCCGGCGAACATCGAGGTCAAAGAAAGGACTTCCACTACGATGTTTTGTAGTCGTTGTAAAAATACTTAAGTTTGAATAGCCTATGCTTAACTTTTAAAATATGGAAATGAATGAGGGTCTGTAATTTTATTCCTGTGGGTGTGTATAAAAGTCAATTTTATTGGTCCTTTGTTAAATCATAAATAAGCATATTCAATTTAGAATGTGAAACCAAAAGATCAGGTACTTAATAGATACAGTAAAATAAATTGGTAATTTGCTTCTGCCGAAATAATATTTATACCAAGGTTTGTTGCGATAGTATAGTGGTAATGACGCCAAAAATAACAGCGACGCGCCTAATTCGATTCCGGCCACATCGAAATAGCGCATAAAATACCGTAAATCGTAAATATTCCTTTGCATTTTAACAATGTTTTTGACACACGTTGTTATGAATAATATAAGGTAGTATACTGTACTTTCTTGATTTGCTTATCCCCTATTCCAGTCATATAGACTCATATAAATTAATATTAGTCGGATACGCAAATAAATAAGTAGGTACCTGAGTAAGTCCGAATAAGTTGATCAATGCTGGTGTTGGAGTTTTTCGACCGCCTAAAACCCTCCAACATAGGCCATCGATTGAAACAACCGGGACTGACAACTTTAAGTTAACTTTTAAAGCACGGTAGTGCTCAGATAGAAACGCCACTAACACTGTTTGCTTAACAATCGCAATTGGGCTTTTGAAAAAAAAATTTGTTTGTGATAAATGGAAAGATTATTTAGTTTTATAACAAAACTATTTTTTTTTTTCGCAATAAGTAATTCAAAAGTTATTTCAAAATAAAAATATTTTTTTTTAAGTTTTTTGCAATATTATTAATAATAAAGTTTTAAAATACATAAAAAAAATCTTTTTTTTTTTCAAAAGCCCAATTAGCTAACATCGCTTAGTCAAACTACGTATGTACTACAAACTACATAAATAAGTATGCAGTGTTGAAATTAGTATAAAAATAATCTATTTCAATTACTTGTTTAATCTATGAGTTTGAATAGAAGTCAATGGATTGTACTGTCTATGTTGTAATGAATAAAAATTATTGGTCTATGCACAGCCATTATGTGTGTTTCAATAGGTTATGGGCCGCTCCCATTATTTTACCAAAAATAATTTGTTACAATCGTGCGGAAGTGTAATATGTCGACTTCGGGCTATTTGGTGAATGTGCCGAGACTCAAGGGTCGCGAAAACTATGATGATTGGGCGTTTGCGACGAGCAACTTTCTTCTTCTCGAGGGAATTGACATCGAAGCTGTATCGGCGTCTCTCACGGAAACCGATAACAAGAAAGCAAAAGCCAAGCTCATCATGACCATCGATCCCTCATTATACGTGCATATCAAGAGTGAGACTACAGTGACTGGTGTGTGGAATAAATTGAAAAATTTGTTTGATGACAAAGGATTTCAACGAAAAATCAGTTTGCTTCGAACGCTGATTTCAATTCGTCTCGAAAACTGTGATTCCATGACAGCCTATGTATCTCAAATGGTTGAAACTGCACAGAGATTAAAGGGAACAGGTTTTGCGATTACTGATGAATGGATTGGATCATTACTTTTGGCAGGACTGCCAGATAAGTTTTCACCAATGATAATGGCGATCGAACACTCTGGAATCGTCATTAGCGCCGACGTCATCAAGACAAAATTACTTGATATGTGTGAAGAAGTTGGTAATACTGGAACGGAAAGAGCGTTCTGGTTGAAACAGCGGTCAAAGAGTAGCAATACTAACCGCGGTGCCAAATCACAGCTGTCAATCAAAAATGACACTTCAAACGGTAGTAAACAAATAAAATGTTATAATTGTAAGAAAATCGGTCATTTCAAGAATAAATGCCCAGATCTAAAAGAGAAAAACACCGTGAACGCTTTTAGTGCCGCATTCTTCAATGGGAAATACAAAACCGACGATTGGTATATAGACTCGGGAGCAAGCACGCATATGACTGCAAATCGTGAAAATTTGCTACATGAACGACAATTGCACGAGAAACGTGAGATAATCGTAGCAAATAAGATGACTGTTCCAGTTTTGTGCGCCGGAGATACACAAATAACAACTAAAGTAAATTCTCAGTACTACGACGTGATAGTGAAAGACATTTTGTGTGTACCAGACCTATCAACGAATCTACTGTCAGTCAGCAGGCTGATAGATGCAGGAAACAGAGTAACGTTCCGACAAAATGACTGCCAAATACACAATAAGCAGAATAAGCTAATAGGAACGGCTGAGAAAGTTAATGGTGTGTACAAATTAAACACTATGAACACTGAGGTGTTGGTAGCAGGAGTAGCACAGGTATCAGTCAGCAGTGTGCAGTGGCATAGACGGCTAGGCCATATAAATAGTAAGGCTTTAGAGAAAATGAAGCAAGGTGCTGTTGAAGGAGTTACTTTTAACAAGAACGCTGACATACGAATCCAGAATTGTGAAGTATGTTGTGAGGGCAAACAGACACGTTTTCCTTTTCCATCTGCCAACCATAGGAGTGAAAAACTATTGGATGTAGTACACTCAGATTTATGCGGGCCAATGGAGACCAAGTCGCTTGGTCAGTCAAGATACTTTCTTATATTCGTAGATGATGCCAGTAGAATGATTTTTGTCTACTTCTTGAAGGAAAAGAACCAGGTATTTCAGCATTTTGTAGAATTTCGAAGTAAAGTTGAGAATCAAACTGGAAACAAGATAAAGATACTGAGAACCGACAATGGAGGGGAGTATTGTTCACGGGAGATGGAAAGCTATATGAGACAAGCTGGTATAATCCATCAGAAGACCAATCCACACACTCCAGAGCAGAATGGTCTCTCTGAACGTTTCAACAGAACTATAGTTGAACGGTCTAGATGTTTACTGTTTGAAGCAGATCTCGACAAATGTTTTTGGGCTGAAGCAGTACATACTGCAGTATATTTGAAGAATAGAACGCCAGCCGCCAGTTTAGGCATGATGACACCATTTGAAAAGTGGACAGGTAAGAAACCAGACCTAAGCCATGTCAGAATATTCGGTAGTAAGGCAATGGTGCATGTTCCCAAAATACAAAGACAGAAGTGGGATAAGAAGGCTGACAAATTGATTCTAGTTGGGTATCCAGATGATGTAAAAGGATACAGATTATACAACCCAAAAACGAGAAAACTTACTACGAGCAGAGATGTCATAATTATGGAGAAGCAAGACTCTGACACAGCTCAGGTGGTAGTAAATGAAAAGTCAGAGAAGGAAGAAAACTCTGAAGGAGAAGATAGTTCATCAGAGAATATATTGGTAGAAACAGATGACCCTACCTATGTCTGTGACACATCGAGCAGCCTAGAAGAGTCATATCAATCTGCGACCGACTCAGATGAGTCTATTATAAATGAAGAAGCTGCGGTGGAAGTGGTTAGTAAACGTCAGAGAAAACCAGTTGAAAGGTATGGAATAACCAATCTATCTGTCTTGGATGAGTTAGAATCTGGAGATGACGAACTCAGTTATGAAGCAGCGATGAATGGACCGGAGAAGGAGCAGTGGAGGCAGGCAATGATGGATGAACTGAAAGCTTTCGACGACAACCAAGCATGGGAATTCATAGACAGGAAAGAAGCTGATAGGGTAGTTAATTGCAAGTGGGTATTTAAAAAAAAGTTTGAAACTGATGATAAAGTTCGGTATAGGGCAAGACTGGTTGCAAAGGGGTTTACTCAAAAATATGGACAAGACTACACTGAGACATACTCGCCAGTGCTTCGATACTCAACTTTAAGACTTTTAATTGCTTTGAGTGTAAAACTTAACTTTCAAATTACACACTTAGATGTAACTACAGCATTCCTAAATGGCTACCTAAATGAAAATGTATACATGCAAGTACCACCTAATTTAGATTGTAAAAGTAACCAAGTACTTAAATTGAAACGTGCAATTTATGGTTTGAAACAATCAGCTAGGGCTTGGAATAAAAGAATTAACGATTGCTTATTGGAAGCCAACTTTGTAAAGTCGAAATTAGAACCATGTCTGTTTGTTAAAAAATGCAAAAAGGAGCAGATTATAGTAGCAATTTTTGTTGATGATTTTTTCATTTTTTCAAACAGTGATGACATGGTAAATGAGCTGAAAATGTTGTTAATGTCGAAATTTAAAATTAAGGATTTGGGTCGATTAAAACAATGTTTGGGTATGAGAGTAAAAATGTATGAAAATGGCTGTATTTCCTTAGATCAAGAGAAGTATGTTGATAACATTTTAAGGAAGTTTAATATGGCAAATTGTAATGGTGTTGATACACCAATTGAAAGTAACTTAAAATTAGAAAAAGGTACAGATATTGGTAAGTCATACCCATATCAACAATTAATAGGAAGCTTAATGTATTTGAGTGTTTTAACTCGTCCAGATATTTCCTATAGTGTAAGTTATTTAAGCCAGTTCAATAACTGTTATTCTTTAACTCATTGGAAACATGCCAAAAGAATTCTGAGATATTTGTGTAAAACGAAATCTTATGGGCTAATGTTTACTAAAGATAATTGTAATTTAGAAGGTTTTGTTGATGCAGACTGGGCGTCGAATACTTTAGATAGAAAATCCTACACAGGTTTTTTCTTTAAGTTCTCAGGAACCGTTATCTCATATGAATGTAAAAAGCAGCCTACTGTAGCTTTGTCAAGCACTGAAGCCGAGTATATGGCGATAGCGGAGGCTTGTAAAGAGGCTATATACTTAAAAAATCTTTTGTCTGAAATAGTAGATTTTTGTGATTATGTTATCATTTTGTATAATGATAATCAAGGTGCTCAGAAGTTGACAGAAAACCCCCTGTTCCATAAAAGAACTAAGCACATTGATGTGCGTCACCATTTTGTTAGAGAAACAGTCACTAACAATCTTGTAAAGATAGTTTATCTGCCAACGTCTGAAATGCCCGCAGATCTACTGACTAAAGGGTTGAGTAGTGTAAAACATAAGGATTTTGTAGAGAGGTTAGGTATTCAAAATATTGTTTGATGGTTGTACGCTATTTTGTTTAATTCTTTTGAAACTTTGATTGAAGTAAAGAATTAATAACTTTTAGATTATTTTGATAAGTGGAGGTGTTGAAATTAGTATAAAAATAATCTATTTCAATTACTTGTTTAATCTATGAGTTTGAATAGAAGTCAATGGATTGTACTGTCTATGTTGTAATGAATAAAAATTATTGGTCTATGCACAGCCATTATGTGTGTTTCAATATGCAGTTGGGTACAATACTTTAATTACGTTTTTTATTTGTAGAAAAAGCAAAGATTTGAACCTATCTGATTTAATTAATAAAGAATTTAGTACCTATTTAAAGTCTCTATATTATTCCTAGCTACTTAATTTATTATTACACTTTTTGTATTAGTTTTTTGGATATAAATATTCTTCTTATATTTAAATGATACAATTTGTGGGTAGGTACTTAGATGAGTAAAAATATCACTACATATTATAAAACAAAGTCCCCGGCCGCATCTGTCTGTGTTTTCGAGATAAACTCAAATCCTAATGCACGGATTTTGACGCGGTTTTTTTTAAATAGCTAGAGTGATTCAAGAGGAAGGTAAGAATGCATAAAAATTCCCAAAATTCCCACAGGAACGGGCACAACGCGGGTAAAACCGCGGGACGCTGCTAGTATTCCTATAAATTGCGTCATGTAGTGCGCATGTAAATTGCGTAGGTAGGTAGGCTGGACATTTGTCGAGTTTATTGTTATGCACTATGCATTACTAAATCTTAAAGTAGGTACCTAACTTAAGGTGTTTAAGTAGGTTCTTACTTCTTAAAATTATATACAGAGTGTCCCACGGCAATGCGACACGATATGGGAAGTTCATTACTTTGATCCAGCCTATCACTAATAGGTACCTACCTACATAAAGAGGTAAAATAATAAAGCTAAAATAAACCTACCTAGACACAATAGTCAGTATTAAATATATTTTGCATAGATACTTTGTTGCTTTCTTATTTTCAATACCTACTTACTAAAGGTATGAATGTCGAACTATGTTTACCATGTGCGTAATAGAGTAACAATGTTAAGTGGATATAAATTAGGAAGGTAATCAAGTAGTTATGTAGGTGCATACCTACTCAAATCTTTGTAAACATCACTGAAGGAAAACCTCGGGAAATCCTTATGCGCCCTGTACAGACTATCAGACTTAACTATGCTATGTGTCATCCATCATCGATCATTGTTAGTAGCAAGGAGTCTGTAAATAGATCATTACTGATTGATTACCGTTTGTGGTCCTTGCATACGACCCTGAGTTAGCTATAGGATGGTGCGAAGGTATAATAATAATATCTACCGAGTTTAGCTAAGTACCTATGTCAATCAGTAGCCTGATTTGATTAGCAAGTGGTACCTATATAAAGATGGATATTACATGTTTGTTGTAATATAAATGGTAGTAACTTATTACGAAAATTGTAAAATTATTTTTATTGTTACAAGCGTGTATGAAAAGAATTGTCTAATGCTTTGTAACTATAGTAAATTGGACTGGTTTAGCAATGGGTGCGCTTCACGTGTCTCCGCTCAGTTGAGACAAAATTGCTACACTCATCTCACGTGTAACACGTGTGTGACCATGAATGGTAGACACTATGCGGAATCTGTGTCATTTAGTATGTATGGTTGCGAGATTATGGTCGAGGACAAGAGGAAGGACATGAAACCAGTTCCGATATAGCAGAAAGTTCCCCACCTGCACAGACGTGCAGTTGCAGTTGCAGACGGTCGTAGAAAAGAAAATTCAAATTACGAGATGATTTATTTATTTCCAACTCACATTGTAATTGCAATATAGGTAATAAAAAAATACGTCATATTTTTTTTTGAGGTTCCGTACAAATCGGACCCTGTTACTCAGACTTCGCTGTCCGTCCGTCTGTCACCAGGGTGTCCATCTCAAGAACGGTGATAGCTAGACAGTTGAAATTTTTCTAGATGATGTATTTCTATTGCCGCTATTACAACAAATACCAAAAACGTGATTTTTTTGCCGTTTTTTAAAGTAAGGAGCCCTCCGTGAGTGAGTCCGACTCGCACTTGGCCGGTTTTTTCTCATAATTTTGTAATAAACTGTCAAGGGTTAAGGTCAAAACATATATGTTTTACTATTGGGGGTCAAAGTCAAAGTCAGTCTTGTTGTCAATAGTCATCTCCTTGTTGAACTCTGTCAAGTGTCACTAAACGAAAGGAACGAATCAATGAAAATTATCAAAATAAAAAAATCATATCAAAATCAAAGCAAAATACCAAAAACAGACAGATATAATTTTATGAAACCAATATATTATGAAGCCTTGGCTTGGCACAATTTAATTTAATTAAACTTTGTTGGTGGAGGACTTTCTTCTTTCTTTCGTGTATTGTTGTTTTTCAACGCTGTGAATATAAAGTTTTACGCGTAATATGTCGAAATAGATCTCGTTTCAAACCAAATAATTTCGCAGTATTAATTATTTTAAACCGATTTACATCTTCCTGTAATAGTATTCGATCTGATTAAAATGGATTTTGAGACAGAAGTAGTTGAATGTGTGGGAAGGTACTTATCATAGTTACGTGTTGGATAAACAGAGGAAATTTTATCGGCAAATCTAAAGTGGTTTTAACTTTGTTTACAGTGTTCATAACCGCAAGACAATGGCTCCGAACGCGACCGACCTGAACGGGGTGTTGTTTGAAAACGATGCAGGCACCGCCGACATGGCCCTGTCCCATGCCACCGTACAGAAGGCAGACAACAGCCCCAAAAAGCTGGTCTGGCGCAACATTCTTCTCTTCGCATATTTGCATCTCGCAGCCTTGTATGGTGGCTACCTCTTTCTCTTTTCAGCCAAATGGCAAACAGATGTATTTGGTAAGCAAATATTGAATATACAATATACAAAATATTGAATATTAATGTTAATATTGTTTAAATTAGGTACTGATTTAAACTAATTACTTTGTCCACAGCATACATTTTGTACATGATGTCTGGTCTGGGAATAACAGCTGGTGCTCATCGGCTGTGGGCTCATAAGTCATACAAAGCCAAGTGGCCACTCCGTATCATCCTGGTTATCTTCAACACAATCGCTTTCCAGGTAACTACATACATGATAATGGATATAATAACTTTAGAAAACAAACTTATTTCTATGTGTATTGTATATAAAGCAGTACATTTTTGGAATGCTTAAGAAAATTAACAACTTAACATTATTTGCCCATATGAGTGAGATGAGAGGCTTTTGCCCAGCCCTGGGACATAACAGACAATGGTTTGACCACCATGAAATACCAAGTAAGGTATTACCATAAACAATATTGGACAACCAACCATAAATGGGACATAAATAAAAGTCTAGCTTATTTGAACATGTATACCTTTTGTGTCTCAACACAATTATATTCCCGGAATATGTTGTCAAATATTGTGTTACTTAGCTAACAATTCAGAGGATGAGATAAGATAAATCTGAACCATAGCTAATTGTTAAATAATAGGAATGTTTCTTGTTATGAATAAATGTTTTGTGTTACTCCAGTATTTCTAGAAGTAAAACTAGCTAGTAGTTTAATTACTAGCAGCGTCTCCTGGTTTTATCCGCGTAGTACCTATTCTCATTAGAATTTCAGGAGTAGCTTATAAAATTCCTCATGAACATGGCCATAATATTCCAAATATATAATTTTTTTTAATCAGATAGATAGAGATTAGCGCATACATTCGATTTTCCTAACGATATATATTATAATAATATATATTACTTATATATATTATAAATTAAATATATATTATAAATTGTTTTATAATCTATTTCATCTGAATGTATCTCTTTCAGAATTTCGGGTGTACCTTTTTATAACCTTCCTCATGAATATGGTTATTATATAATATATTTTGATTGGGTGGATAGTTCTGAAGATTGGTCCATACAAACAAACTTCTCCACCTCTCCTCCTCTTTATAATATAGACTTTATCTGATTGTACGAGTATAACATAAAAAATGCTTCCCTCCAGGATTCCGCTTTGGACTGGGCCCGCGACCACCGCATGCACCACAAGTACTCGGAGACCGATGCGGACCCTCACAACGCGACGCGCGGCTTCTTCTTCTCGCACATTGGCTGGCTGCTGGTCAGGAAGCACCCTGAACTCAAGAGGAAGGGCAAAGGCCTCGACCTGAGCGATCTGTATGGTGACCCGATCTTGAGGTTCCAAAAGAAGTAAGTTTGTGATTATTTATTTAATGTTTAGATTTTTATTAAGATTTAAGACTGATGAGCTGCCTTTATAGAATGGCACCCGTCATTAGTGTATGAGGCCGTTCAAAGGATACAATATTCTGTAAACAGTCTAGTCACTAGTGTGAAGCTGTCGCTTTGACCTAAGTAGATAGTAGGTTTGGCGACCGCATTACGTATGTCTCATTGGAATTTCGGCAATAGGCACAGCATTAAAAAGATTAATTTAAAAATTGCGGAAGAAGCGGCCACAGTAAACAGTACCAGCTTTGTAATGTATTTCAATTAAGAACCTTCATTAAAACTTTTAGTTAGAGCTAGAGAAAAAATCCTTTGCTTCAAATTGGCATGTCCTCATCACATTTATTAATTACCACTTTACCATTCCAGATACTACCTCATCCTGATGCCTCTCTTCTGCTTCGTGATGCCGACCGTAGTGCCCGTCTACCTCTGGAACGAAACCTGGTCCAACGCCTACTTCGTGGCCGCTATGTTCCGTTATGCCCTCATCCTTAACGTCACTTGGCTTGTAAACTCCGCCGCACACAAGTGGGGCGACAAGCCCTATGACAAGAGCATCAAGCCATCGGAAAATATGTCTGTAGCGCTGTTCGCCCTCGGAGAAGGATTCCACAACTACCACCACACTTTCCCTTGGGATTACAAGACCGCTGAACTTGGTAACAACAGGCTGAACTTCACTACCGGCTTTATCAACTTCTTTGCTAAGATTGGATGGGCTTATGACCTGAAGACGGTTTCCACTGAGATTGTTCAGAGCAGAGTGAAGCGTACTGGAGATGGATCCCACAATCTTTGGGGATGGGGAGACAAGGATCATGCTCAGGAAGAAGTAAATGCAGCCATCCGTATCAACCCCAAGGATGATTAAATCGTATTTTAACATAGAACAAAGCACTGGCATCCTATCGAATTTCAACTAAAGTTACAAAGTATCTTGTGTCTTTGATAAATAATCCTTTCAAATTCACTATGTTTCGATTCATATTTTTTGTGGTTTTAATATAGGGGATTTAAATGTAGTTGTAGGATTTCGTCGATTTGTGAATTGCAATAACAGAGTTGCTTATTTATTTTTGTTCCTAGATTCATAAGAGCACAGTACTGATAAGCGCATTATTTATTATGTGGAAGATAATTTTAAATTGTTTTCGCACACGCAGTTAGAGCATTGCTACTAACATTATATTTGTATTGTATTAGTTTTTAAGGTATGTCACTTCTCAATATAAAGGTGCATTTTACATGAGCAACTTTATTTATGCAATATGTGGCAATTCAATGGGTTATCGGTACAATAAAAAAAAATAGTTATAAAACAATTGCCACATTTATTTTAATTGCTCTTAAAAGCGACGGAAATTGATCTATTAGTGTAACTGGGTAAATTCTAATAACGTTTTAATATAATTGCCCGTGTAAGTGCGCCTTAGAAGCCATATTTTAATGTCTTATTGAGTGATTGATGACTGAACTTTATGTGAAACAATTGCAGGTCGGTTGTTAACTTAATTACGTGCGAAGCATTTATTATTTAAGCTAGTGTAAGTGTTCCAATCTTCCACACTAAAAGATTAGCTTCATTGACATTTTAATTATTCAATATTGTAACTTTTGCCACTTTCTGTGTTTAAAAAAGTATTTTTACAGTTTCAATAGTTTTTCAATGTTTTATTAGGGCTAGTTAGGTTATCGTGTAATTCGCAGTTAACGCTTGATTTATAAAAATAGTTCTTATTACAATGCAATTAGAACTAATCATATAATGAGCACTTATATATATTATTTTAATCTGACTTGGTAATCTACGGCTCAGCCAGATTTGTACTAAAATTCGAATCTTTATATTAACTACGATTAAAATTCTGGGCCTTGGTTATAATATTTCGTCAGTATTAAGTGTATGTATATCTCATACATAATATAACATTATAAAATGTAATAACATAACACTAGTTTATAATATGTACCTAGTACTACTAAATGTATTTTCGATATTCTGTGTGTAATATTATGCTTCCAATAACTTCCGTTGACAATCTTAGAAAAATATTCAGCCAGTGAATTAATATAAGCTTAAAATTTGTATTCATTTACAATTTTGTATAATTTTTGAATTATTTGAACAATCCGCTCAAATTCAATTTGTTTTGTTATAGAAAGGGACTGATGAGTAAGGTATATGTGATATTTAGATGGGACGAAAGACGTCCTTTAAGAATGAATAAGATCTTAATTGATATGGAAAATGGTTTATTTTATGTTTGGAACCGATCCCGACTACGACGGAAACCGGCGTAGTTATTAATAATAACTTTATTTACAAAATTGTCGTTTCATTTATAAAAAAATATAAAAAATCTTGACAGCACTATCTGAATTGTACTTCGAGCAGTCGTAGTCGGTAGGATAAATGTTGTAGTTTATAACATTGTTAAGTATTTAAGTCAAACATTTTGACCGCTCTGAAGATGGTACCAAGATGCGCAGCGACTATTTTCCTTATAGAATTATCTACTGCGCAGCTTAACGCTAATTTCGGAGTGGTCGATATGTTTGACAGATGTATTATCGTAGTTGGCTTCATATCTAAAAGATGTATAGCTACTTATAAAGTAGGACTTATTTGTAGAGATTCGATCCTTATGTCTCTGAATTTTTCGCGCCCTTGTGCGTATAATTATTAATATGTATTTATGCGTTTGGAAATAAATATATTGTCATTTAAAAGCAAAATTATTCCTTTATTTTCATAACCTTTAAAATATGTTGTCGAACAAAACCTGTGGCCATCATTAATATTATTTGGTTTTTGCATCAATGCCTTTAGTTTTTATATTCAGGATCAATTTGAATCAAACCTAATTCACCCTTATCTCGACACTATAGATCACGTTTTCCTTTTATCGAGAATTAGTAAAGGGTAACAAATAAAACTATAAATACAAATATCAATCGTTTATGTTGCAATAATAAATATAATAATTGTGCTAAGATCAAATTAATTCGTAGTTAAACTTTAAGCAGGTACCAAGGATCACATTCCGATAGCAAATAACGTTCAATCAAATATGAGTATTTTAAATCACAAGCATTTTAAGCCTTAATTCGAGACAACTATATTCTCCCGAGTTTTACGAGCACAATTTAATTAGAAAAATAATATTCTTATCATTTCATACTTACTAATACTAATTAATGTGTATCATTATTGGTTAGTAAATTGTTTATTCTATGTTATTACATAGTAGTGTACTCTTTACAGAAACTGCTGTGTAGTGACATAGTGACTATTCATATTGTGTTGACGACTTCACTCCTACTATAATTTTTAAGTACGAGTATTCTTTGTCGTTACTGCAAAGTGACTGAGTATGCACCTCATCTGTTAGGTAGGTACTATCTCTTCGAAGTATGACATACGATACGAATACTTTTCCTCAGATCGGCGTGCCCGTATTTGCGTGAAAACATCTCGCATCATATGCTCTCTTCGTAAAATATGTCTTGTTCATCGCTCTTGTCTGGCAGGCAGACGAAAAACTCGATGAGATTCATAATGGGCCCCCTTGAGAACGGGTTTAGGTAGCGGCCCCTCTTGTCTCGCAGATACGGGTATCGTTTGTAGTTGAACATCTCGTTTGTAGTCAGATTCATGCACGCGTGAAGTATCTGTGAACAAATTGCTTTATTATTATGGATATCGAAATAATGTTGTCTAGTTTCGTCGGGATAGTCGGATTAATCTTTTCTTGACCTTATAAATTACATATTGGCAAAATTCAGTAATGTAACTAATTGCGTTAACTAATTTATTTATTTTATTATCAGCCGTTTGTGTCCCAATGCTGGGCAAAGGCCTCTCCCCATTCCTTCCATGTATCCCTGTTCTGGGCCACTTCTCTCCAGTTGGTCTGGTATGCGTCGAGATCGTCCCGCCACCTGCGCCTCGGTCTGCCGCGTCGCCTGCTCGCTGGATCTGGCTGCCACTCAGTGGCTGTTCTGGCCCACAGCTCTTCTGGCATGCGGCAGACGTGGCCGGCCCAGTCCCATTTAAGTTTAGCGGCTTTGTGAGCTACATCAATGATCTGTGTCCTGGAGCGCAGTTCGGTGTTGCGTATCCTGTCCGTACGCTTTACACCCAGGATGCTGCGCTCCATCGCACGTTGACAAACTTGGAGTTTAGACTTTTGAACCTGGGTAAGTGACCAAGTCTGCGCACCATACGTGAGAACGGGGAGGATGCATACGTCCATTAGCTTCCGTTTAAGGGACAAGGGGAGCTTTCCTTTCATAATATCGCCCATGGACCAAAAAACTAATAGAGAGTTGTAATGCTTTATGTCAGGTACTGTTCTTGCTTATCAAATCCTTACCGAAGTACAAGTCAATATCCATCCAAGCGCGCAGAAAGTGATGGCTTCCAACAGTCCCAAGACATAGAGTAGCCCAAACCCTTCCAGGAGCAGACAGTAGCAGGCGAAGTAAATTGAGAGTGTGCAATTTATGGCAACACTCATTACGAAGAGAAAGAACCACATCCGGTTCCGGACCCCCACGCAGTTGTAGATAAAAGGGCAGTGGTGATCGAAGTAGGCAACGCAACGCTTGCAAATGCGACAGTGTTTTGCTCTGCGAATTTGGAAAGGCGAGTTGGAGTTTATGTTAATTTAATAGAGTGATTGTTAAGTATAGTGATTTCTTAGAACTTTATATTGTATTGCTTCATTAAGTATGCTATTTTTTTTATATTATTGGTATTGTACCTACATGGTATAAATACCAAACCATAAGTATCGGCCGCAGTGAACATAAAATAAAATGCTTAAGAATGTTATTATTTAGACCGTTCAACTAATCTAATTTAGAATTATCTTAATGCTAGACTGTAGGTTACAGTGCCTCAAGATCTTATCTAAGTCTAAACCGGGTGGATACCTAGTCTTGTCTAGCTGTAGCTTTGATGCCGTTACATTAAGTACCACTCATTAGTACATAAGTACCAAATAAATCCTTAGTGAAATTAGCCATGTAGGCTAATAATAATTAATCCTCAAACTCTCAGGTACCTACCTAAGTATAACTTGTAAGTAAGTTGACATGAAGGGAGCGTAAAATTGTTACATCGACCTACTAACAGGCTCCTAAATTGAAATTCTCCACGGTTATTGCATTACAAAATCCTAATAGTATTACTCGCATATGACAGGTGGTAGAACTATTGTTATCTAACGAATTATTCGATAGACATTGTTATGTGGTACTCAAATATTGGTTAACTTCGAGATTCTTTTCAAGTAGGTGATTGGCTACTTTTCTTTTATGAATTTATATCTACTTATATGTGTGTAGTTAGCTAGTGTTTTTGTCGTGTCTATTACCTATAAGGATATTTCTTGCTATCAAGCTGGCATGTTTTAGATTTTCCTAATAAGCGCGAACCTACTTAGCTGTTTGGACGTTGACCAAAAACCTCTTAAATATTAGCAAATTAAAACCTACAGCTAACCGTAAACATATTCAAATATTTTAATCAAACTCCAAAAACTAAGATTCCATCTCAGGAATCCAGTTCTTTGGATCACTTTCACTTGTCTGGCGCAGTTTACGTACAAACAATAAACTTAAATGATTCTTTCTAGTAAATTGAATCAAACCTGCATTTATGTCGGATAGAAATCTGTGCGAGTCACGCTAGTTCGTAAAACGCGTTGCATTGAGAATGAAACTGTAGTGAGTGAAAATACAAGGCCAGTGCGACCGTTACCATGATGATCATACGTCTCGAGCCACCTACTTACAATTAAACATGCCAATCTAACGGTAACGGGGGAATCTTTATGAATGATTAGATAGCACCCAGTAACGTTTCATAATGTTCATTCATGTACCATTGGAATTTGGTATTTTTATCGCAACTAATCAACTTATTACTCCTACTATCGTTATCTTTTCTATTACACATTACGACCAAATTGGTATTAGTAACATTCGATATTTCAGTCATTGACTTCCATCTGTCTCAACCGAAACAAGCGAGCAGACATAGGTAGTTCATTATCATAAATATGTTTTATATGTTCGATTACAGTTACAAACCTTAGAGGTCGTAGACACCTACACGTGTGACACAGTCGAGATAGTATTGCGTTTCTCTTCTTCCATTTATCATAGTAGGGGATTTGTCTTATAGCCCTGTAGTATGTCTCGGAGTTCTGAGGAATGTAGCCGGGGTCGCGGCGGTTGGCTATCACCCAGCTGATCCACATGATGGCATTCCAGTAGAGGAAGCAGTAGTGCGAGAGACGCAGCGTGTTCCATGTTAGGGGAATGCACCTGATGACGTACATTGGATAGCCCCACAACAAAACAGATATTAAGAAGAATAGCAGAGGTCCCTTCGAATCCCCTGCGCCTCCAAACAGAAGCGCCCACAGCTCAGATAGCGGAGGCATCCAGTGAGATTTCCGCTTCATTTCTTTTTGCAATAGTTTAACCACTTCTGCGTGACGATGACTTTGCGCTAACATAAGAGGCGTTTTACCATTTTTGTCTCGTGGTTCTAATTCTGCTTTCACCTGGAAGAAAAACGTTAGTAATCAATATTACTGGCAAGAAAAAGGGCACACTTAACCTATTAACTTTTGCTTGCAGTTTGGTTAACTAGCAAGTTTTTCGGCATCAAGTTTAAATACTTACGCACGTCGCACAAAAGTTGAAACTCTTCTTAATGTTGAAATCTAAGCTGAGACGACGTACCTAAGGTTATAAAGACGCTATATACTAGTAAGTCTGTGGGTAATCTGGCTTAGAAAGGTACTAATTTCTAAAAATCTATCTTACCTTTTCACACAACAACCGAACACAAGTCAGATTCCCGGACAGGCAAGCCAAATGCAGAGGCGTCGAGCCGAAGTTATCCGTGCAATGCAGAGGGACTCCCGAATATATCAGTAGCCGGACGAGGTCTGCATGTCCTTTGTAGGCGGCCCAGTGCAAGGCGGTGTCCCCGTTGATGTCCGACAGTCTGGTGGCAGCCCCCATGCCCAGGAGGTAGGCAGCCGTGGCGGTTTTCCCGTACATGCATGCCGTCATCAGAGGAGTTAAGCCTGGAAGTTATGTGGCTGTTAGTTATGAGGGAGTTGATAGTTGTAAAAGAAGGAGGCGCCATGCTTCGGCGACTTAAAAGTGAATGCCATATTAGAGGGTTACAGTGTTCAATGTTCCGTTTTATATAAAATCGTTAGTCGCCGTCGCCGCACTGTGGCATCTCCGAATATCAGAACGTTTACTCAAAATTTAGATGAAGATGGGTATCTATGGATAGATTGGTATCATTTGCATCATAAGTATCTGTTGGTCCTAAATGCTATAGCCGAATCATAGAGAACTGCCTGTTTCTTATCTTCAAATAAATAAATGACATTGAATTCGTGATGCAATTTTCAAACGTGCATTTACATCACTTTAATTACTGTCGGCACCGCCTTTATGAAATGAGATCACTCACGATAAGTAGACGAAACATAACACAATATGTAATCGTTATAATTAATCAATGAAACAAATGACAATATCATTTTACTCATTACCAAGTCATTCTTAAGTAATATATGTATTTGAAGTTCATTCATTATCTTTGCTTTGCTTGTTTTCCGATCGACGATAGAGGCAAATATCATTCATTATATATCGTCGTGTCCGTATCACACTGCAATTTTCGGGACCGGAACAATAGCCCATTGGAAGCCTAGTGGAATTGGCTGGTTACTGATAAACTCATACACATAGTTACATGATAGTACGTACCCATATCTTCAAAATTACTAACCTTTGAAGTCGGCCGCATTAACAGCAACTCCGGACTGCAACAATACTTGCACGACTGAGGCGTGGCCTTTCCGACAGGCCCAGTGGATTGGACGGGGGCCCTATAGACAAATAGACGGAGAAATAAGTAACTATTAACAAGATAAGTCTAAGACAGGTACTGAGGAAACTATTGTAAGTATAAATATTGAGGTGCGATTAAAGTACAGTATTTAAGTCGCTCGCCGGATGCAACATGCGCGGTCGCTACTTACTGTTAAGTAGGTAGATAAATATTATTAATATTATTATATTCATTCAATCTTCCCTTCCTAAAATAAAGTATCCCTAAAGTACCTGCGTACCTAGTGCCTACCTCACGTAGTAAATCAGAGGGCACCATACCACTCTAATAGCTCATTAGTTAATAAGCTTGGTAATAAAAAATGAAACAAAACTTAGGTAAGAATTTAAACTTACACGGTTTTAATAACATACCTAATTAAGCAAAGTAGGCACGTTTTAAATACCAGTTTATTTCTGTATTCATTCAAAGAATCTCCTCAAAATCCATTAAATGACGTATTCGAAAGAGTATGCGATATGTTATTTATCTATAACTGGGTACGTCAATTGAGACTAGTGATTCATATGCCTACTTTTAGTATATAAGATAATAATGGGATCTAAAGGAGTGCTTGGATTTTAATTGCCTTATTTAATAATCAGGACAACTGGTTTTGTACTAACTATGCAACGATGCGCAATAAAGTTATTTATTTAATGGAACACTTAAAAGGAATTAAATTATACTAATTTCATCGAGTTTTTGTACTGCTCAGATTTAGGGTGCCTTATCACTAGCTGTGTGCTACGTTTGACATGATTGGTGGATAGGTACCAAACTAAGGATAGCAGCGTAGTATAGGTAGTATGCCCTGGTAGGAGGAGGCGCCCTGAGCGTTGCCTAAGTCGCGTTAGTTGAGCTTGCCTTTGAAGCAAAGTTGAGCTTTATTTGATAGGAAAGCGCCTAGGGATGCCTCTTCTATTCGTTATTCTCATACTTATCATAGGTACGGTACTTAGTATTTAACAAAGTACTTATGTAATTAATTACATATTGTTAGTGAAAAGATAAACATCTATGGGTTATTTATTAGGTATGTTGTTATTCCTTCATAATTGCTGCGAAAGTTTGTAATGTTTGCTAACAAATAGTTCAAGTTACTCATTGGTAAGTTAACTACCTACCTAATGAATGTCCAATTTATAACTTGATACACTAATTAAGATATGAGCGATTATGAATAGGTACTTATACTTATACCATCATTCTTAATGTAACTAATCTGTATAAAAACTAACAAAGTTAGACGCAGTGAACTTTATACTTAACTAGGCTATCTCAGTACCTAACCCAACACTGAACAGCGTAACCTAGAAAGTCCTTAAAATAGACTACGTATTAAATTACCTTTGTCCCCGAGCACCTCTCTATTCTCTATGACTGACCTGTGTCCCCAAGCACGAGAGGTCTATGGGCGCCCCTCGCTCCACCAGGTACCGCATGACGGCCACGCTGCCGTCCAGCGCGGCCCAGTGCGCTGGCGTGTAGCCATGCTGGTCGCGGGCGGTCAACACTTCCACGCCCAACTTCTCTACTAGGCGTTCTATTTCTGATACTTCCCTGGATGAAATAATATTGTTTTTAATAAGGAAAATACTCGTTTGCAACTGTTTTTGCTATGGTTACCCTATATCTATTAGGAGTTCTATTACCATAAGTAAGTAGTTATAGTGAATAAGGCGCAACTTTTATCAATAAAATATGACTAATATGGCCTACCCTTGTGCTCTAGCACAAGGGTAAGCGGAACCCTTGATTATGACAAAATGCATAAGAACTTCTCGTAATACCTATAATTAGATAGGGACAAATACTTACCGAACGGAACTGCTGTCTGAAGTGCGGTTACTGTCGTTACTGAAGTGGTAATTAATTGTGTACCTACTTGGTTCTAACCAACCTAAACTTAGGTAAAGTGATCAACTTTATCTAGGACAATTACCTAACTATAATTAGAAGGTAGGTATGTGCTAGTAATGCATTGCAACTAGTCCCGACTGCAAAACTTCGATAAAAAGGTGTACTAAAAAACGTGAGCTAAAAAACTTAAACTTGACAGACGAAGGCCAAAAACATTGTAGTTAGTAGATTCATAGAATAATGAATAATTATACTAACCCCGAGCGCACCGCTTCAAATATAAGCTGGTGCAGATCGGAATGGTGGCTGAAACTGGTGATAGTGCCCCGGGGCGGCGCGGCGGGCGTGTCGGGCGACATGGGCGAGCACGGCGGCAGCGGCTCCTCCGCGGCCATGGAGCACGGGGGCGGCTGCGGCAGCGCCCATACGCCGCGCGCCCCCCCCGGGCTCGGGTACACCTGGTACCATAATTAGTTTTAGATATTACATGTGGCCTGACTCGTCACAGTTTATTTGTTATTTCGTGTCGCTTCAGATAATGGATGCGTTTGGAAATGCTACATTTGCTAACTCTGCTACCCGGATACGGCATAACAACAGCGCTCCAGTGTACACTTTCTCGTGGGAATTGTGGAATGACTGCTAACCTATAGGTATATAACCTTAGGTAGGTACTCTTGAATGTGAAAAATAGTTTTTGTAACCTAATACTTTTCGGCTACATTATTTATTAGCAGATTTCTGTTCACCTAGGTGGTGTTGGAATAGGGTAGAGCACTCTTTCGTTGTTAGGTAAAAAGCCTATTACAGGAGAGTTATCGCGACAAGCCGCAGACAAGTGATGAATGCAGAATTATACGGGTTACTCCACGGTTTGTCTCAAGTTCCGTAATCCGCGTGTTGAATCATGCTTTGCAGTAGCGTTACAGAATATTTCATAGTGTCTACAGAAAGTAGCGTCTAATTAGGTGATTCGATGCACATCACATCACATGTACCATCAATTCGGTCAAGGTCAATAAGTCATAATATTTTTTTATTAAATGACTCGTCGAGTTAAGTTCAGTCCGCCTAATTATGCAGTATAACCGCTGAAAATAATCAATACGAAACTCTGAAGGCAAAAAAGTACCTACCTAGGCGGAATAAGAACACTTAAGTTGATAGGAATGACTAATTAAATACTTACCTGGCTGTTTATCCATCTAGGCAAACGGGATATAGATACTATAAGGGAAAAATAAACTCTGAGACTAACTAAGACCTATTAGGTAGGTACTTACATCGTTGTAACTATAATCGTATTATTGTACCGTATAAGTACTATCTTAGATGTTAATGGCACCGATTATTCACATCACATGACGCAGCTACTTACAAACACATTAATTCGTAGAAATTTTCTTTACATCATAATTTAATTAATATGTAGTAACATAAATGAATTTTATGTTACAACCTATGTACTGTACCTACTTATTTAGGTAAACACCTGAACGTGTGTGATTTGATTATCGTTGTTTCGTAATTAATTAAGCTGATATGTGTTACGAATAAATTTGATACATAGGTAATTGATTTATGACCTAGATATTAGGCGGGTAAGTTTTCCTTTGTCTAGCTAGACTTGTGATTTTAAGCTAAGTACTTAACAAAATGATTCCCGGACCACATATGAGTTATGGCTCATGAACTATTGTTAGATACAGACAACTACCTATTATTTAAGACTTAAAACATGAATTAGCTTCTGGTTCCCTACATTACCATAGGCTGCCACATAGCGTTATATTATTAACTTATGAACCTATGAAATGTGGACATTTATTGTGTTTTACTATATGTTCGATTTTTAAACTTTAGGCAGTTGGATATTCACTTTATATTCTAGTATTTATCATGGTAGCTCTGTATAGGATCTATTTGGTTCTGTTTATAGAGCTTACCTTACTATTCACGGCGAGGCCGACGCCTCCCGCCGCAGCCGGAGTCTCAGCGTCCGCCAGGGCCGCGTCACCGGCACGCGAATGCACTATGAAACAATTACTACGCCCACTATTTATTATCCCACTAATGTTAACTATTTTTTAACTCAAAATTGAGACTAGCGTTGCGTGACACGCCGAACTAAACGAATACATATCGATCCCTTGGCGCATGCGTAGTTTTATCAGTTTTTGTCCGCGGTTTCATTTTAATTTGAATTGTTCATAATGATAGCCTTTATTTTCAGGTTTTAATTTACTTACGAAAAATGCAGTTAATTGTGTTATGTAAATAACAAATATAGATAAAAATTAAATGCTTATCAGTTGGCTATGTATGTTATATATATGTAGCTAGCGGTAGTTAGGTCGTATTGCCTAGATACCAATCTACTGCAGTGCAGGCAATGCTACAACTCAATTTATTTTAATTTTCCCTATGGTGACAGTATACATTATTGAGTATAACATATCATTTAGTAAATTTATTCCTCACACTATATCGTAATACTAACAATTCCTTATTTTATTATTCGATATTTTACCTTATAGTCACTTTGCCTCACCCATAATAAGAATCATGAAAGCAACATTTACTACACAATATACTTTTACAAAACCCTTTACAATTACATAGCAGATACAATAAGATACATACAGACTAATATATCTATTGCTAATTCAACATATTTATTAAATTTACGAAACCTCTTCTGTTCGAGTCGTAAAAGTCGGTAAAAGAAACATGGCATGAAACAGTATATTAATAAAAATATTTCCAATTAGTAGTTGGAAATTTATTAAATTTAAATATTGATAAGTAATTCTTATAAGAATTCAGTCGCAGTACAGGCAAATTAGAGGCCCTATTATCAGAGGAATAAGATTTAAATCAAAACACAGTTATAAAATTGTGAAAATGAACTTTTATTCAGCAAATTTTATACTAAATGTATAAATATGATATAATCTAGATTTCGTTTTCACTACCTAAATAGACATCATTGTTATAAAAAGTGTACAACTAAAACTAGTAGCTGATTAAACATCTCAATGTGGCTTATCAATTAGTAAGATCATGTAAAAGCACTTCCTTTTAAATGTTTTTTTTTATTATACTTAAATAATAGATAAAAATAAAGAAAGCATATAGCTTACAACTGACATTGAACTTCCAAACAACAATCATATTCAAATACAAAATCTTAAACTTCTAGTAAACTTGAAACATTTAACGAGCAAACTGAATAAATTATTATTCATAAACAAACTTAACAATGTCGATAGCTCAAAGTAATATAATTATTTTCAACAAGAGTCAAATGACCACTCACATAAAATAGTTGAAGTGTACACGGAATCAAGATTAAATCTATTGCAGTATATGCAGTGTCGGTAATGCCAATTGATAAATAGGTATGGGTATAATTAATCACCTATTTCTTACTGTATTGATATTGTAAAGTTTATAATAAGTCTTTAATTTCATCATTATCTTTTCTGAGTCTTGAAGCTCACCGAGAGGGGTTGCCCGTGCAGGACGTAGCCATTCAGTGCCTGTATCGCCATGGCTGCCTGGTCATAATTTCTCATAGTTACAAATCCAAAACCTTTACTCTTATTAGTTTGGTGATCCTTAATAATCTTAACAGATACAATAGCACCATAGGGACCAAACAGTTGCCACAGCGTGAGCTCCTCCACTTCGGGAGCTATATTATAAATGTAAATGGACCATGTGCTTGGAGAATTGTGATCTCCTATAGCATTAAAATGGTTAATCCAATGGAAAGGCTTCACAAGAGAACTTTTAGCAAAATTGTTATTATTGTTTTTATGTTTATTAGGATTACTTTTATTGGCATACTTAACTGTTAAAGGGTGTAGAAAACCCGGTGGTGTAGTGCCATTGATATTCTGAATGGCTCTCTCTGCTTCGAACTGGTGTTCATATAAAACAAATGCTATACCGGCAGCTATGCGAGAATTAACTATTTTACCAAATTGTGCGAATAGTCCATGTAAATCCTGCAAGGTCAGTTCATTAGGCAGGTTACATACATATAGGTTCCAGTCTGCTTCAGGCTTGGAAGGCGGCTTCATCTCGGGATTTAGCAGGGCGTGTGACACTTTCAGTGTCTTGTTCTGCATTAGGAGCCCGTTGAATGCTTTTCTCGCCTTGATTGCGTCTTCAGGACGGGTGTACTCGACGAACCCATACCCTCGGTTGGCTATCAGCTTACAGCTTTCCAGTTTACCCATAGTCGAAAAAAGTGAAAACATCATATCCTGGGTCATGACTTCAGGAATGTAATTGACGATAAGTTTGGTGGGTGATTCGTCGGGCCCAAATTCATTATTTCCATGACAATTACCGTCTTGACACGATTCCGACATTTTTTAATTTGTTGTCGGTGTATGACATTTCATCAACGACAAGATAGAAATTTACGTTCAGAAACAGGAAAAAATATTTGTCTATTCATTCGTATTGTCTATGAAATTTGTTAGCGATGGCACGATAGTCGAATAGTGATCGTATCGTGAAGTGTAAACTTTCTAAAGAAACCTATGCAGTGCCGTGCTCAGCTGAGACGGACTTATTTTAATTTAAAACTGTCAAAACCGAGTCGGTCGAGTCCATTTTTGCCCTTCCAAAAACCTAGGTGGTTCTCAATTCAAACCATGAACTTTTTTCTGGTACTTTGACGGTCTTGTAAACATGGGATTTTATCATTTTAATAAAATGAAAATTTATTTACGAAACATTCATTCATTGATTCATTTTTAGGCCATCCCTGATGTCGGGAGTTTTTAGACCGCCTAAACGCCATCGACAGACTCTAACAGTTGAAACCACTCGAACCGTGAAATTTATATGTCCTCCAAAGCACGGTAGCGCTCAGCCACCCAATCCAAGGAGGGCCGAGCCGCACGTTGCAATGAACTAACATCGCTTTAGTACACGTATACAATAGAGATGGTAATGATGGATGACATGTTAATTGTTATAATTTAATTTATTTTGTAAGGAAACCAAGGGAAGACATTTAGGGATGTTAGGTAATTGAAAATAATAAAGTTAAATATATTATGCACCTTCATTTATTGAATATAATGTACAATGTTTGATTAAATTGCGATTTAATACCAAGCAATCACATAATAAAACATTAAGTTGACAAGAATTTAATGAAACTCATATAATATGAGGGATGATAGACACACACTATAAATAATTTATTAATAGAGAGCTAAGAGTTTATATACTTTCTTTGGTACATTTATTATAAATATGACATATATATTTCACAATAGAATAAGCATGACACATTCGACACAGCAAAACATTGATTTCAATAAATATTGTGTGATTAATTTAACATCTTTTAATAAAATTAATATTATGTATATAATGTAGTTCATCCACAAAACACAGGTAACAGTATACTTATGAACTATATTTGAAATAACTCTCACTATTCGGTTAACATTCAAACAAAACTGGGAATGTTTTGTCAACTAAATTACCATAAATGCGAAGAATTTATATCACATAAGTACAGCCCGCCCATGAAACGTTAAGCATATGAAGAACCAAATTTCTATATTATCTATTACCATCTTCAATCAACAATACACAACTAGATGTCGGGTCGGCGCAAAAAAATACGTCTCGGTGAATAAGGCCTCATTTGAAAAGTGAGCTCTTATTTTATTTATAAGATTTGCTACTTTATTGCTAGGAGTCATGGTTGTAATTAGGTTGAACTTCGAACTGTTTTAAAACTTTTGTTTCAGTTCGGTAGTAAACAAAATAAGCTGTCACACGTCATTCACGCGGACAATATTTACCTTTGATTTTGTACGTGACCGGATATCTAGTTGTGTATTGTTGATCGAAGATTAACATGTCAAGACAATTATCAAATTATATAATGTGACAAAGTAATAGTGGTTGAAATTGTCATGGGCTGACATGACAAAAGAAATACATAGGTTGCTTTTTGTGCATTAATTAAATACTCTCAGTGCATAAACTCAAAAATCGATAACATGATTAACAGAAAAAAGTTTTAAAAATGTAAAAATAATACAATCACGTAAAAATACCAACAGGTACATAAAATTTATATAAAAATAAACATCTTAACCTTCATCTTACTACAAAACTATTTATTATTCATAAAACTAAAATGTTTCTAAACATTTAGTTGTAATAACGTCCATTATTCTATTCAGGAATAAATAATTACTTTTTTCTTATCACTTTGTGTTGAGAACTCAATGGCGAACTATATGAGACTTAAACTAACATAAAATGCTACATAATTACATTATATTTTTGGATCCAAAAATACTAACTGGCTCACTTTACACAACATCTATATTATAATTCAGCTACACAAAGCTAAACGAAATCATTAATAACAAGCGTATTAACGTATTCCAAATTCGAAGCTACATACAATTATTGTCATAAACATTTATAGAACTCTTTGGTTTGGGTTTATTTTTTGATTGTCTATTAGTTTTCAAGGAATAAGTTTTCTATACTCGCGTATGTTCCAAATATGAAGCCAGTTATTCCGAATAGAATAATGAGGACGTCTTTGATCAGTTTCCATTTGTACATGCCGAGTTGGTCTGGCCATAGAGTCATTATTTCGATGATTGGCGGGAAGATCAACGCGAGCGCCGAACTGCTGAACGCCCCCACTAGCGAGATGATTCCACTTAGGTTAGGAATTATGGCCGCAGCGCAAACTGAAACAGAATAAAAGTTTATTTAGTATAACATTCATCATATTTATTGGATGGCAAAAAGTGTTAATATGCTTCGCTCAACCCGCGATCCCGGTAGGTACTTAAATTTTGCCACTTTGCACATGACATTGCACTTCTGAAGTATCATCCTATTTTTTTAATATTTTATAGATAAATTCACATAAAATCATCACAATAAATGAATGAACTTTGTATGGTCCAATTAAGTTAGTAACTACCTCGTTATAGTTACAAAGATAACCTTTACACCAGACACACATTTGGGTGTTTCATTATCGAATCTGTTTTCACAATAAATAACAAATAATTCATCAACAAATAGGTAAATAACATAAGGTTAATCTCAAACTTTATACTGGTGTACGGCTCGTGCGTGGTGTAAGAGGTCAATTACATGAATATAATGTGAGAAGCTTTAGCTATGAATATTATTGGAAATAGTGACTGGTAGTGGCACTTTATCAACCAAGTAGAAAGGAGAGGGCATGCATTAGAAGGCATAAATAATTAATTAAATAATCGTGACACTATGTCGGGAACCTTCAGTTAGGCGATTTTAAATCAAGACAACCTCGCTGAGGATATTAGTATATAGAGGGAGGTTAGGCGTAAACACTACGCTTATGCCTCAATATATTATGTAGTGACCTCTATAGTAGTGTAATAGCCTCTACAGTAGTGTAATAACCTCTACACTTATCTAGTAGCCTCTACACTTACAAGTAATAGTGATGAGCACCAATCTGGTGACGGACTCTCCGTTCTTGATCGCCACCTCCGAGGTGAGCTTCGACTTAATGTAGGGCCACACTATGTTCATGGGCACGTAGAACTGGAGTCCGTACGAGAGGAAAATGGCAGCCGCCATCACTGTTCGGGCGCTTTGCGCCAACCTGAAAGAATAAAATATAAATATTATGTGGGTACATATATTATTTTCGGGTTTCTAGGGGTGGAGGGCGTTATACGTTTTGGTTTGACCCATATTCTATAACGCTTGATAGACTTAGCACCTACGTATGGTTTGCTTTACGATGCTATGCAACGACAATAAAACAGCTTGTTCTTAAAAACCATTTTATATTATCGTGTTAATTGAAAAATAGGTAACATTCATCGTAATAACCTATTGTTTAATGCCACAGTATGTGGTACCGTAATTATCATTAAATCACGAATTCACTGGATGTTTGTGCGTGATTCACAGAACAATAAGTTTATCTTATACTGCCTAAGTACATTTACGTACTGAGTTTATAGTTGATTTGATATTTTAAAAATCGCTCCTAGGTAAAAGGAAAAAGCATGACATAGGTATTAAACATAGTGTATAAATACTAAACGCCCTGAATACTAAACGCCCTATATACTAAACGTCCTATTCAAATAAGAGTTAAAACATTGACTGATGGGACACTGTTTTTTTTTTTTTAAGAATTGGGATTGATAGTTTCGTAGACTATGGCCTTCTTCCAACCAAGCATTTGATTTAGATGATTACTATAGTATAAAATTCTACTATATATTATTATTCTATCAAAATCAAGTTTAAAGCGACATTCCTAATAGCTTTTTTTTATTTGAGAATTTGAGTGCCAACTTCCATCCTACATAATACTTATAACAACCGGTTTAGGCTGTTAAACCTATATCCTTAAATCCTATACATATGACATGATTCATAAATTTTTTAAATAAAAAATATTATTTTTAAAATATATACTTAAGCTTCAATTTGAATATTGAAATAGAACGAATCTTTCGAAATTATCAAATATTAGTTTTAGAATTATTTTATTATTACTAGTAGTAGGGACTTCTGATAAATTGGTCTAAAACCCAACTGATGACCAACAGCACGGAACGTAGGGTCGAGGTAGATGGGCAAGTAGTAAGTTATGTCAATGAGTACATTTACTTGGGCCAGTTAGTGTCTTTCGGCTACAGGCAAGATGCAGAAATTGCTCGTCGCATAGACAACGCCTGGAAAAGCTACTGGTCCATGAAAACGCTAAAGAAGGGAGATTTACCAATCTCTCTGAAGCGGAAACTCATTGACATGTGCATCTTGCCCAGCCTAACTTACGGAGCACAAACATGGTCACCTACCAAAACACAGAAGACCCGACTCAAGGTTTTCCAAAGAGCAATGGAACGTAGCATTCTCGGTATTAGGAGAGCAGACCGCGTCAGAAACACCACGCTACGTTCCATAACTGGTTTGCAGACGTGGCGATTAAAGCTGCCAAGCTAAAATGGAACTGGGCAGGTCATGTCTCCAGAATGCATCCGGATCGATGGGCTAGGATCTCGACAGAGTGGGAGTTCTAGAATGTTCGGAGACCTCGCAGTGGACCCCCTACGAGGTGGCGGAAGGAACTGGACGACTTCGACAAAGAGTGGAAAGAAGTGGCGAAAGATAGATCCAGGTGGAAAGAATTGGGGGAGACCTTTGCCCAGCAATGGGACATAACAGGTTAAATAAAAAAAAGTAGGAGTAGAATAAGATTAATATAAAGGACCCTATTTTTATCCTTTAATTAAATAAACTTTTTTTTCAAACAAATTAAGAAGATATTCACAGTGTTCTAATAATATTATATATACATTGTATAAACTTACACGATTTGAACACATAGTTTAAACGTACTCACACGGGTTTTTCGCGTTAGAAAGTTAATAAAGCAAGTTTACCCGCGACCACGAGAGGTGCAATCCCCTCGAAACGTCGGGAAATAAAAAGTAACTTATTACTTGCTTTATTAACTTTCTAACGCGAAAAAACCCGTGTGAGTACGTTTAAACTAAATGTTATATACATGTTTTTAAATAAAATAAAATTGACTTAAGTATTCGATTTGACATTAAAGTCGATATACGAATGATAGTCCTTAAAAAAATCTTAAACAAGCTTTATGCATTATAATTTATATTATTAATAATCAATCCTGTTTTATTCTCAAATCCGGGTAAAAAAGCCTTTTTTATTTATTAATCTATTCTCAACTTAATAAAAAATCCATAATAGCGCCACAAAAAATATGTAAATTATTACATAGTTTTAAATACTTTTATTTAAAATGATCTTAAATATTTCAAAGTGGACAGACAGGAGATGGCCACAGAAAACTTTAAAACCGAAATCGCTTACGCAGATGTCGTTGCCGATCGGTATTTTCAGTGCAGATTTTTTCATGGATTTAGATGAAACCTTCAAGCTGATAAATATAATAAGATTTATCCCTACAGAGGATCATAAGCCATCCCAACAATCCGACAGCAAAGTTGTGCTGGTAAAGTGACATATTTTTCTACACCCACGTGCAAGTAATATTCGTCAAGTGGTTAACTGTAAAATACCCCGACTGTACACACCTAGACTTTATTTATAAAGGAAATTCCCTTAACGTGTGGTTGTTATCACTATTTATCATTACCTAATTAAGTTTGCTCGTTTCTGGACTAATTTATTTGCTCTCTTATTAAATGTATTGATTTATTGTTTTAAAGATATTATTGCTTTTGTCATTCAGCGGAAGATAACTTTATTAGTGGAATATTTTGACTGCGGCACCATAAATATGTTACCTGCCTGGTGAATGATAGGAAAGTGTCGTTATGTAAGTGGGTTGTTATTTTGGTTTCGTAGGTGAACTTAGAAAAACATGGTTGTGAAATAGAGGAAAATTATCTATATTGATATTTTTAATGGACGTTTTCCTACTTGGGTAAATAAAGGAATAAGACTAGGCCTTACTAATATCAGTTGTCAAGATCGCTTCGAATAGAGATCCCGCAGTGAAACTGGGATAAAACACGGCGTATATGCACTTTGAAAGCTCAAATGATTAATTATTTTGTTCAAACTTAGTCTAGTCTCATATTTTAATACAGACTGATCTTGTCTCAACTACCTACAGAATATATTAATAGTAGTTTATGAATGAACACATGCAACTTTTAATCGTGTTTATTTGTTTATATAGGTAGGGTACACAAATTACCTTCATGACGAAACCTTCCTAATGACTTACTATTAGTAAATAGTTGGGAGTAAATAATAAATATAATATTTACGCGTTCATCTACTTTCTACAATGAAGTGCTCACTATCAATCAGAGTTATCATGTATTACATAATGTAAACATAATTAAGTCAGTTAACGCCAGTTTATATACCTAATAGCATCGCCCCGCGGTTAAATCCGCATTGTTTTCGTTTTCGTCGGAATTCCGGGATATAAATACATATTATCTTCTCCTTGAATGGCTATCCATTATAAAAAGTATTATTTGAATCGGATCGGTGCATCGCGTTTGAACAAACAACAATCAAACTCGGCTTAAGTATATAACTATATATTAGTATAGATATATACTTGACTTATATATATTTTTTATCGTCTATATTAAACATCACATCACCACCCAGTGGGTCCCGGGAGGAGCGCGGCGCCGCGGGCGGCCTAGGAAACGCTGGAGGGACGACATTGTCTCCTTCGACAGCGAGTGGTGGGAGACCGCGAGGCGCGAAGGATAGGGAGAGATGGAAGAGTTTGGGGGAGACCTTTGCCCAGCAGTGGGACGATATAGGTTAAGGAAAAAAAATATATTAAAGCTGAAGAGTTTATTTTATTTAGTTTGAACGAGTTAATCTCAGAACTATCAGTCCGATTCCAATATCATTGTAATAAATAGCTTCATTCAAGAGGAAGATAATAAGCTGTTATGTATTGAGCGTGGCTATTTTAAGTAAAAAGATTAATAAAATCCCACTGATTGTTCCAGAATTTATCGCGTTCAAACAAGAGAGGAGTTATACTTTTTATTATCCACTGACCCAATCATATCGAATAAGTGCAGAGCACATTTAGTACCCGGTATTTACGACACAATACTATGTTAATGCGTTGGGTATTGATCGAGTGAATGACATCATAGAACTCCTAAGCGTGGCGTTATGCGAACGATTTCGCTGGCACTTGGTGTATAAATTATATAATAATAGGGTAGGTATGGGCGATGTGGGCGAACCGAAGAATATAAATAAGTCTTCTGAACTCCGTTGAGAAATAAATCACTACATAGTATAAAATAAAGTCGTCTCTGTTTCGTGTCTGTTTGTCTGTATGCTTAAATCTTTAAAATTACGCAACGGATTTTGATGCGGTTTTTTGTAATAGGTAGAGTGATACAAGAGGAAGGTTTTTAAGAAAAAAAAATCCCGAAATTCCCACGGGAACGGGCACAACGCGGGTAAAACCGCGGGGCGCTGCTAGTATGAATATAAATGAACAACTTATTGGTTTTTTGTGAACACTTGTTAATGAGTTTTTATTTGATGGTAATTGATATTCTGAATTTAGTTTGACAGCCTACAAATATAAAATGAATAGCAGCGGTCCGCGGTTTTACCCGAGTAGTGCCCGATCCTGTGTGAATTTCGCGATGAAAAATAGCCATATCAAAACATAAATATCTATTGAAATCGGATTTGTAGGAACTTACTCCGAGTTCCTCAGATTAACGCGTTCAAACAAACAGAAAATCGATAATACAAAATAGTTCACTCTTCAGTTTTATTATATTAATACGAATATCGATGTATTGGAAATGTCCCAGCGGTGGGCCTAGTGTATGATGAATAGATTTATTTATTTATTTGGCTCACATTAATTTAAAACGTTACACAACCTAATCAACATACTAATTTTCCGAATAAAAGTTCAAATCATAATACTCACATAGTATTAGGCAGATTGAGCGTGATGCTGCCGGCGACCTTGTCTCCATACTTGAGGTACCCGAAGAACCCTATAGAGGTGTAGAGGACGGCCACTATCACCATGCCCGTGTTGAGGACTCCGTTCCACCCGCCGAAGTCCTCTGGAGTCTTCATGTTGTTCTCCAGTGGAAGGATCTGGGGACAAGTAAATATATTGTATTCAGCTGACTGTACTGATGTGTTAAGCTGACTGTACTCATGTGTAAAGCTGACTGCACTGATTCTATTGGTAGATTTGTGCCAGGCAGCCTTAAGCCTCAATGACACTAACCTACTTAACCGACGATACTATGTAATACATATTATAAAACAGAGTCCCCTAAAGCTAACGTAATCGTTTTTCGTCCAAAAACTACTGAAAGCGTTTTCATGCGGTTTTCACCAACATACAGAATGAGTAAGGTTTGTCACGTCCTACTTTTCATGCCAAAATTCCCACAGGAACGGATCCAACGCGGGTCACTGTTAGTCTGATAATAAATTCATCTTACGAGGAACCCCGACATGGACTGACGGTTGGCACTGAGTAATAATGGCCATATTTGTACTCTCGTGAACAAATTGTGCATCTCCTTCACCTTACGGAGTTCGGGCGAAAAAACCATTAAAGTGAAAAAGTAGGTAAGTTCGTGTGGATTTTGGCAAACCCTGTTGTCAATATTTTTTAAACAACCGGGACTCACAATTTTACATATCCTCCGAAGCAACGGTAGCGCAAATATAGTAATGCCACTATCGGCCACCCATCCAAGTAGGGGATCGAGCTGCACGTCGCTTTACAATCGCAGAGCCAACATCGCTTGTCAAACACGCCACGAGCGCTACGCTAAAGTGAGTAATCAGTCACATACCCGATTCATATTTCAAAATTACTCCAAAAATATAATATATGTACTTTATTTACACCATACAATGTTAACTGAATTGTACAATTTTAACGAATTTGGAGTAAATTGACTACAACGTTTATGATAAAGTTAATCAAAAATGAACCCAATCTGTTATTTGTTATCAAGCAGCGTGCAATATTACATTACAGTCATGTTACAGTGTAGGTCAAAGGAACGTTATGAAAACGGAGGTCAGACTGGATAATCTAGTAGGTGGGTATATTTAACATAAATAGACCATATCTACGATAATATTATTGTACTACGTTAAAGTACACAAAGTTAGTATTTTGTTTTTGATAATGCGATAGTTTGAGAAGGTGAAAGATGTACTTATGCTTCTTCTTTTTGAAACTAAATCAGTTGCGTCAGATTCGTATTAATTTTTTTCTTCCACGAGTTAAAATTCAAACCGTCATAACCAATTATCCATTGAATAAAAGGGGTCAGCGATAAAGTTAAAGGGTAAGAATGAAACTAAACCACTAAACCTTCTTCCTCCTCAGAAAGAATCGTATTCGGTTGGAAAATCGACCTCATTCGTTTATGTTTAACGCTTGTAAGAAAAAATAGAGTGTAGATTTATTCGGCGCACGACACAAAGAATATTTAACTTGGATTTGTACATTAATGTAGGTACAGTATGTTATGAGTTTGTTATGGTAATTTTATTTGAATACTGATTTCCCTGTGGATTAAAAGTTAAATTTTATCGGTGATTTATTAGCAAGGTGTGAAATATAAATCGAAAGGTATTTTCAACAAATCATCAACATAGCATAGCTCAGTTCAAAAGATATGACGATAAATTATGTTCTATGCGTATTCGTAGCAATGTCGTTCGTGACGTATTGTATTCCTAACGTTAAAGCACATAATATACTCACATAGTGTTCCATTATTCGTCTACGATAATCTTAGAATATGATTATCATTGGACATTATTTTATACGTCTTATAATATGATATTCGTCGGACATAGGACATACATCAATTACAGACAGAGTATTATATGTTATGTCACGTACGCGTGTGTCATTCTTCCTGAAAGCTGCGAACATGACACAATAGCCTGGGCTCCGACAATTCATCGAACGTTCTCACAACCACGATAATATTGATAATACGACTGGACAGCGACTATTATAAATTTTTATTGGAAACAATTATCGTTAACCTATATTATAATAGCTAGTTATATGTAACAAAAGCATTGTTATTTTATTAATTCATATTAATAAATAATTAACTCATAGTTCTACTTCCCGCCGTTTGCATGCTTCAACTGCTTGACAGAACTGAATTGATTTGGAAAACAGTAAGTAACTATGTAACGGTCCGTTGCTGTGCTACTTTCGTTTGCTATGATTGGTAGATGAACCACCTTAGAATTAAAAAAATAAGAGTGTCTATACAGCGTGTTCCATGGCTATACAACATAAAAGAACTTCAAATATTGCTAAGCGAAAGCATTATTATGTTACATTGGTATGATAAGCTAGGTAAGGTTTATATTATTAGTAGATACCAAGAAATACTGTGTATCATGCATGTGTGTATCTCTAAGAAACCTAAAACTAAGTGCAACCAAAACGCGTTTCAGGATATGTTAGGTTTACCAGCGACTTATCATTTACAGCTCCACAAAAGTTTTCATACAGAACCAAAACTTAATAAAACCTATTAAACAATATAAAGAACAGTCGACTCACCACTCCGATACCTTCAAACGCGTAGATCGCGGTGCCAAAATACAACGGCAGCGTGTGCCAGCTCGCGTATTGATTCACCGTGTTCGTCTTGGGAAGGTTTTGCATCAAGTAGTAGAAAGTCACCACCAGCCCCCACGCCGTCATTATAGATGCGAGCAAAGACACCGGCGTTAGGTACTTCAAGTTCTTCACCATAGCCAAGGCTACGATGAGAGGAAACAACAACACTAAGTACACTTGAACCACCATGTTTATATGGAAGAAACGCAAAGTGTCTTGCAAGTTAGTGGCCACGAATAAGAAGTAGACACAGCAGAATCCGAGTTGCGTCATCACTAGGAATATGTTGACGACTTTTCTGAAACAATAGATAGCGTTAGTTTCTGTAGGTATTTGGTAATCTTTCTTTCATGTAACGGGGGTTGAGTCCTACATACCCCGGCTGTTACAAACAAACAAACGTCCGTAAAAGAATTTCCTAACTTAAATAAAGGGTTTTGTTACTCTTAATATTTAATACTCGCACAAGTTGATCAAAATTTGCCGTAGTAAATTATCACTCTACCAATCGGGAAAACCCGAATGTAAATCCGAGCAGTTTTTAAGTTTATCGCAAACAGACACATAAGTAGTGATAATAATCACTTAAAAATAATTAATTTGCGAATAATGCGAGAAGCTATGCCAATTGTTTCCAACTACAACCATACATATTTATTTCGTTGTTTATTACGTTATTGTTTAAAAGGGCAAAAATAATTCAACCCTTTATTATAGTGACAGCGAGGACTCTCGCCTCCCTCGCTGAAATTATAGTGAGGAGGATCGGAGGACATAACGCACTTACTTAATTCTAGTGAAACCTTACAAAATTACACATATTCATCGGCCATCGGGCTTCCTAAGGGAACCCCTAACTAATAGGTCGTTTACATCATTCGGTTAGACCGGATACAACTGCAGTCGGTACCCGATCACCGGCTTATGTAAACTGGCATTCATTTCGTTTTCGAATGCAGCCCGTATTCATCACCGACTAGTATTCAGTTAACCGTAATCGATCGCATCCCGCATCTAATTAAACCAAAAACGGTGGTCGGATTCGGCGGCAACTAATGTAAACGGGCCATAATGATTTACTATAGTAAAAACACCCTCAATTGTGGTTAGGTGTTAAAATGTGCTGTATAAAATTAGGGAACATACAAACTAGGTTTTCTAGCTATTATTTCCAACGCAGTAACTGCGCAATCTATGCTCCATATAACTAACTGTTATTGAATTCGTATCACAACTTATACCCTATTTCCAGATATTTAAGGCTCATATTTGAATTGTCTGTTGTTGAGCCGTATAGCCGTTGCGGTTTTTGAAGGCCTAACTGTTACGGAAAGTAATCCAATAGGTTAAAGGCAGTGACATAAAATATTGTCCCTAATCAATATCGAATATTAAAAGTATTTGAATATTAGAAAATAACTTGTATATTATCTTCACTTTAGTTTGATATTAATAATTTTGAAAAATGAAAGTGTTTCACTAATTTTATCAGATCTTTTTGTTCCAAAATTACTGCAGATTGAAAGCGGTTGATATCACTGGTCAGCAGTACTACTATCATAATTTGATATCATCAATAAATATTTATAAAATAGTAAGTCAATAAGTAAATAGGAAATTTCTATTGTGGAAGTAATTTATTTACTCTCACAACATAGTAGTCTCAGTACATAAACAAACAAACATGATAAAAAGTTGTATATTTCCATTGAGTACTTTGTCATTTGGGTCAATTTAGAATTTGTTATGATTGTTTGAACTCCCTAATCATACGAAGGAAGCACTAATTAAAAAATCTATTGGCAATTAAGATAGCCTCTTTACTGAGAAAGATTAAATTAGATGAATAAACAAAAAGTATGTACCACAAACAATATTTTATTTTGTTTACCATCATGATAAAAAATTGTGTTGGTTTGTCTGCAATAAAAAGCCAAAATCGAGTTTTCAGGAAAAGATAAAAACAAATTAATACTAGCAGTTAACAAGTGGTTTGTTCATTGCATTTCAGACAATAATTGGAACGAAGTTGCTTATCGTTGCGAAAGGGGGCTAGACGGAAGAAATGGTAACGATATTTTTTAGGCCAGAGAGGGACAGACAGAGAAACTTGTGCACGCCAGAGAGAGACAGACAGAGAAACATGCGCGAGAGAGACAGACAGAGAAACTTGCGCACGCCAGAGAGAGACAGACACAGAAACATGCGCCGCGCGCATGTTTCTCTGTCTGTCTCTCTCTCTCTCTTATAGAAACCAAGCTAGATATTTTCGTTTCGTCTTTCTATTTCGCATTGAACAGTGTGGTGTCGCGACGATTATTTTTGTTGATGATAAATAAACTTCGTTCCATCCGGGTGTCCCTTGACACCTCTCAAGTTCTTTTTCTTTTTAAATTAACTTGCTGAAACTTTCTTATCACAAAAGAATCGTAGTTAAGAAATTAATAATCTGTTTAAATCTAAGATAAGATAAACAAAATACTTACTTCATGGTCTTAGCATAAGGTCTTAATGGTATAGGTCCTGAAGCGAAGGAGTCCTCAACCACCTCCGGGAAACTGAGGGCTGGTCTCTGACTCCTGACGCAGAGCACATGTGAACACTGTATCAGCATATGCATGCAATGCGTGCATATTGCCCCCATGAACAGAGTTCCAAATACACCTGTAGGATATTAATGATTAAAAGCTTATTGTGTTTACGGTGGTTTATAAACCCCCCCCCCCCCCCTGTTTTGTTGACGTGAGAATATCAAGATGTGGACAATAATAACAGTCCTCTTGAATGAGGGTATGATATATGGAGAAAATTATACAAATCAATCAGGTATTTCCAAAAGAGACATTGCAGGAAAAACTGTGGGGCATTGCTAGTGTAATATAGAAGTAAAATACACTTTAATAAAGTGACAATGAATATTTTTATCATTGATTACTAGTTAGAGATTATTGAATCATGTAAATAATATATAATAATGCACTAAAAGTATAGTAGTATAGTAATAAATAAAGTAACCAATTAAAGATAACAGTGAAAGTAATAAAAATTGGATAATACAAAACCAACGAAAATAAATTGATAATAAGTAGATGGCAACCTTTTGATTTTTTTATTTATTTAAAACCCATTAATTTATAAATTAAAATTACTATTATATTCAAAATCATATGATTAATAAAAGGTTCAAATAATATTCAACTTGTAAACATCTTACCAAATATTAGTCCAGCATTCTTGAAGGCATCTGGCATAGCCAGGATTCCGGTACCGATATTCCCTTTGAGGAGATGAATGAGTGTATCAAAGTTCGACGTCGGGTGCTCCAATTCCCTCTCAGAACCAGGGTGATATGAGGATTTAGGTTTATCACGGCCGACTAAAGCGGGGTCCACCTCCAATTCTACCTGTGGCTCATGACTTTCAGTCGGTGTAATAGGCCCCGTAAGTAGGGGCTGCTTTTCATCATTCATTATTTACAAATTACAATTTAATATTGTACTTTATAAAGCGAGATCCATTCACAATGTAAATAAAAAATCTTTACAAGCACTCGGTTGTTTCCTTCACAAGCACGTCCGCATAGATCCGAATTTATAACAGCAATGGGAAATTTCAATTATCTGGAAACTCGAAATTTCAATTGTAATGAAAATTCTGTTCCATGCCGCCCGCTCGTTGCTTTTCGACTTTCGTGCGTTCGATTTTCTGGTCTCGCAATAAATAAATAAGAGTAGGTGTTGATTTGATAGCATTTATGTATAAATACAATACATATTGTCGTCTCATTTTAACAACAGCAATATTGCCTGAAATATCAAAATCTGTGTCTCACTCTAAGGCTTAAAATAAACTTTGTCACTCCTATAATGTAACATTGACTTGACATTGACGGTTATTTTGACAATGACGAAACTCTGACAATGACACTTGACATTCAACTCTTTTGACATTTTGTCACCTAGATAATAATCAATCAGCTGATCGGAAAATATTGATTGTGAAAGAAAACTAGATAGAAGCGATGTCTACTTTGTGTTGATTGGAAAAACATTTTATCTATTCTACAATCGAGTTACGCCGTTCATTGGCGTATCAAAACATATAAGTTACTCTATGATCAAAACATCTATTCGCATCTTGTGCAATCATGGGGAATGCTGGAAGTAACCAGCCTAAAGATTGGCAGCGTGATGTAGGCGCAAAGTCTCATGATACTGGGCCTTCTTCTCCGACCAAGGAAGGAGAGGCTTTTACGTTTGACAAGAAGGTTGACGACGACCGCATTGGGCGCGATGACGATAATAACATTGAGGACGGGGCTCCGTACTACACTAAGGCGGTGCCTGAAAGTGACGTAGAGTACTCGGGCCCGCGGCCGAGGTCCAACACTTTGACCGAAGGCAGTAAACTCGACGACGATCTCAAAGTATTACCGACAGTATTCAAATGGGAAGGCGGAGGCAAACAGGTTTGTAAAACATACACAAGAGTTTTATTATGTTTTTAGTGAAAATTGACGCGTTTCGATACTTCCGCCTTGATCTCAGTATTTGTATGCTAAAAATGTTGTGTCAATAATTAGTCATGAGCTATTTGGGAGCAATTATTAGATTTACTACACAGTTCAGACATTAGGATATACTATACTTGTGATATTAGGAATTCAGAGTTGTGCGTTTCGTTTATATTGTTTGTTCTACACTGGGATCACTCGATCACTCACTTAATTTCTCTTCTTATTCCAGGTATACATAAGTGGAACATTCACAGAATGGAAAACTATTCCAATGGTGAAATCCCATGGAGACTTTGTGACAATTATAGACTTGCCCGAGGGTGAACATCAGTACAAATACTTTGTAGATGGCGAGTGGCGCAACGACCCTGGAGTGGTATGAATGCATTTATATATTTAATAAGCATATTACGTCATTGGAAGAATCATTGAACTCTTACAGAACAATATAAATGCTACTTTTACTCCAAAATACATGCCAAAGAATGTTTTTTTTATCTTTTTGGGTTTTGTATCCATTCTTTTTTTCCCAAATTTTCCTTGTGAATTGGTCAAATCATTGGGTTAAGGTAAAAAAAAAACAATGCCAATAGTGTTCATAACAAAACAGTACCTTTACTTTACATTACATAGCCACACAGATTTATAATATGACAATTTATTTTTTGTAAATATATTTGATTTGTCTAATAAAATTTAAGTAAACTGTAATCATGATGGATTGTGTTTCAGAAAATGATTGACAATGGTATGGGATCTAAAAATAACTTGGTGACAGTAAAGATGTCCGATTTTGAAGTGTTCCAAGCATTGGCCAAGGATAGTGAGGGTATTCATAGCAGTGCGCAGACGGAGTATTCGCAGGTAACTCCATAATGGTAGGAAAATGTGGCATAGGTAGATTTTTTTTTTGTAGCAAATCTCATAGTTTTGCGAATTCTAAGGCAGTTTTAAACCTACTCTTTTATACCTCCCTGTGTGTTTTTATTTTACAACACTAATGTATATTATTCAGCTTTAATTACTTCAGATTATGCCTTTGAACATAATTATTATAGATTACAATTGCAATTTTATGATGTCACTATGATCTGAGAAATGGTAATATCATTTATTTTTATTTACAGGAGATACCACAGTCCAAGCCCTGGGAGAAGGTGTCTGGTCCCCCGATCCTGCCACCTCACCTCTTACAAGTCATATTGAATAAGGACACACCATTATCTGTGAGTTTTACTGTTATTTAACAGCAGCCAGCCATTATTGATACTTGTAGAAATTTCGAGATAAAATCCCTATTAACCCTGAACACTTCTAAACTCTATTCTATCCATTTCAATTGTATTTATTCAGACCTGTTTAGTAACTTTTGCGTGAAAGAGAAACAAACATCCTTCTATCCATTCATTCATCCTTATAAACTTTCGCGCTTTTATTAGTAGAATAATATTATTAATTACTAGCTGCGCCCCGCGGTTTCACCCGCGTTGTACCCGTTCCCGCGGGAATTTCGGGATGCAAAATAGACGTTGGCCGATTCTCAGACCTACTCAATATGCTCACAAAATTTCATGAGAATCGGTCGAGCCGTTTCGGAGGAGTACGCGAACGAACACTGTGACACGAGAATTTTATATATAAGATGTAATAAGAATACATGATTAAGAAAGAAAAATAATTATTTATAATACAGAATTAATTTCAAAAGGCGGTTCAAAAACACTAAAAAAGCTAAATGAATCTGAATGCCCTCAACGAATTCTGGTTTGTATTTTTTACTTCCTCATTAATTTTTCACACATTACTAAATAAAAGTTGTTATTATTGTTTTAAAGTTAAAACACTCTTTTACTTCCTCATAATGTTTTAATCTTTTTGTTAATCTGCTGTGGCTATGAACTGATCAACGAAGGTCGACGCAATAAGCCTATGAATGTATGCATCTATTTATGGAATTGGAATGTTTACAACAAATAGGAAGTAAATAAAAAGATATTGTTTGCAATGCATTTTGAATTTTTACTATTTTTATTTTAAGTAATTAAGAAAATAACGATGGAAAATGTCTTCATTAAACAGTTTACATATGCACTACTAGTTAAACAGTTTCCCGTAGTTGCAGCGTAACCGATCTTGTGGGAATTTCGGGATTTAAAGTGTTATCTATATCTATATAATTCAACACAGTTCCATAACCGAAATTCAATCTTCTTTTCTTACGGGATTTAAAATGTGAACTAATACATCTGATTGTCCAAGCAAGATAATTTCTTTTCGGAAAGGTTCGGATTTGTGGGATATTTATATATTTGTTTTTTTTTGCTTGGTTTATGTATATTATTTTTATTAACGCGTTAGTAGGGTACTACTGCTATTTACTAATAACAAGCAATCATTGTTTTGAAAAGCACGCTAAAGGGGTTTACTTACGAGGTACTTGGTGTAATTTTATGTTTGGTGTTGGTCTGTCTTTGAGTTGCATGTATGTTTGTTGGATGAAGATAGAATTTTCTTGGAAGTTGCTCAAGATCTGGAGGTAGACGTGGATTCGGGCAGCGAGGTCAACCTCGGTCAACCTCGGTCAACCTCGTCATCAATGACGAGGAGTTGACGGAGGAGGAGTCAGCTCCAATATGTTATAGAAGAAGAGGAGCAGCCAGAGGATTCCAGATCAGGAGTCCAGATCAGGACGGTTTCATCTGGCAGGACGATTACGCCACTTTTCGCGGAGAGCAAGAGGACTTAAATGAACTGTCTGGTCCCAAAATTGAAGGGACATCTCCTATTGATTTGTTTCTTCAAATTTGGGACCAGCCAGTCATGTCAATGATTGTAGAGCAGACGAATAGTTATGCGTGGCAGACTATAGCTGCTGCTTCTGAGACAGGTATCTCCGCTCAGTCACGACTCAATGACTGGGTGGAGGTATCTGTTTCAGAAGTATGTATATAGGCTCTTTGCAATTTTTTTACTGATGGGTGTGTGTTACCGGGCCCGAATAGACGAGTACTGGCATACGGGGACACTAGGGATGCAAGCATTCCGAAAGATTATGACGCTGGATCGATTTTGGTTGTTGATGAAATTTTTACATTTCATCGACAATAACACTATAACGCCGCTAGTTCGAGGGCACGAACGTAAGATCTGCAAAATTACGCCCATAATTAATCACTGTAATAACAAGTTTCCTACTATTTATACTCCTCGCAGAGAACTCTCTATCGACGAATCCTTGCTGCTGTGGAAAGGGCGCCTCAGTTGGGTACAATGTATCCGCACAAAAGCAGCAAGATTCGGCGTAAAAACGTTTGAGCTCTGCGAGGCATTGATCGGCTATTGTATTAAAATTACTTTATATTCAGGAAAGGGAAGTACGGGGTTGACGTCCGTGATGGGGTTCACGGCGTCGTCAGCCAAAATTGTTCTAAACCTTATGAGGGAATATTTGGGGAAAGGTTATTCTCTTTTCATGGACAATTACTATAATTCTGTGCCACTCACACGCTTCCTAAAGCGCAACCGAACAGATGTTGTGGGGACCCTTAACAGGCGGCGTAACGAAACTCCCCATGATATAAAATCACTAAAAGAAAAACAAGTTCCTAGGGGACAAGTGATAAGTCGGCATTGTGGTGACGTTTCTGTGGAATCGTGGAAAGACGTCCGCCTTGTCACCACAGTGTCGACTTATCACAAAAATGAAATGCTTCCCGGACGACGAGCTGGCCAGCCGGTGTTGAAGGCAACAGCCATACACGAATACAACAAGTGTATCTGAAAGATCAAAAGTTGTCCGCGTATTTGCTGGAACGCAAAAGGGGCCTCAAGTGGTATTTAAAAGTATTTTGGCTAATTTTAAATACTTCGGTTTTAAACAGTTATATAATCCACTGTGCCAACATCGGGCCCCATGAGCGTAAGTTGACGCACCGGAATTTTAGATTAAAATTGGCGGAAGAACTTTGCCAAAGGTTTGGCACTGACGTCCTCCCTCGGAACCCCAGGAATTTAAATAGATTAAATCCCTCATTGGGCCATTACCCCGAACATCGGGAGGTACCCGAGGGAGAACGGACCACTGCCAAACAAAATAAATTGAAAAGGGCACGGTGCGTTAGATGCACGGCAAAAAAAATTCAAAAAACATCAAATGTCATGTGTTCAGGATGTAACGTTTCGTTATGTGTAGGTGAGTGCTGGAAGGAGTACCATACCACATTGAAACGATTTAAATACCAGCGAAACGATTCATGCTGAACACATGATATTCGATGTTCTTTGTAATTTTCTAATGTTTTTTATGATTTTCTAATATTTATTGCAATTTTCTAATGTTTATTATTTTCTAATATTTATTGTAAGTTTTTCATTATTTTCTAATATTTTTTGCAATTTTCAAATGTTTGTATGGCAATAAACGACATTCTTATAATTTAGTTTTATTTTTATTACACGAAATAAAATGAGAACACACTTTATATCTGTTAGGATCCGTAACATACACAGACAATGAAACTTGACTGAATCAACGAAGAGTCAAGATCCGTATCAAGCACAGACGAACATATTTGAAACACACGCACACATGCACAACTTTCTTAGCTCGAAAAAAAAACTCATTTCAACAACCTAGTCTTTTTATAAACTGATTTTGTAAATAATGTGGCACAATTACTGATATTATTATGTATCATTAGAAAGCCCCATTTTTGTAGATTATGTTCATGTGCCATCATTCGAAAATAGTCTATGGTAAATTGTATAAATGTTATTTTGAAACTAGGCCTACTTTGGCCGCCGGGTCTTCGTATTTACCAATGAATTAATATGTTTTACAAATAAACTAAAGCATTTTGAATGTTGAAATGCAAAACTAAATATATTTTCTAAATAAATAACTAAACGCTAAGTTTTCACCAAGAAATCATCATGTAAAGTGGCGTTGTAAAAATGCGACTAACGGCGGAAACTTGCGGAAACGTCACACAGACGGGGGGTACAGTTTGTAGTAGTGTTCACACAGACCAAAGGTTAATGATTTTATTTCATTCTTACACCATCTCAGGAGGAAAACCTCTATAGAAAGAATTGTCTTCGGATTGAGAATCGGCCATATTAGTTCACATTTTAAGTCTCGTTAGAATAAATAGATTATAGTCACGTATTAATAATGTAAGTAGGGTTAAATAGGATAATAAATCAATAAGCCATTTACAGAGAAGCATGACATTAAACTAGAAACGTGATACTGCGTCTACGTCTGATACTCTTTTTCTATGATCGAATAACTACCCAGAAAATGTCAAGAGAAAACCTCATTAATCGAAAACTTTTTTTTTCAGTGTGAGCCAACATTGTTGCCTGAGCCAAATCACGTGATGTTAAATCATCTGTACGCACTTTCCATCAAGGATGGAGTCATGGTCCTATCCGCTACACATAGGTACAGGAAGAAGTATGTCACCACATTACTTTACAAACCTATTTAAAAAGTCCTGTTTCAATATTTATGTATAAAAAAATCAACTATCTAGTTCTAATCTATAAACAATCATGGTTAGGGTGTTATCGTCGATCGAATCTATTCGATGGCGTTTATATATTTTCTAGCCCAACAGTCTATTTATAGGTATGGGATAAATGTCTGAAGTGCTTGTCGGTTTCTGGAGGAACATATTCGGTCAGTCGAAACTATAGGCATAGCTCAAAAGTCACGCATGCGCCTTTCAATTTTTATATCGCTTGTATTAGATCTTAGCACTTCTTTACATACTAGTTATATGATCAAAACTAACTGAAGTTTTGTAAGCGTGGCAGCACCGATGTGTTGACTAACCAACTAGCAAGACATTTTTCCCAAACATATCGGTTTGTTTGTAAATCGACTTCGTCTAATCCATTCCACCATCGATCAATGCTACCGATCATGGATGGATCGATTGGTGTAGTGACAGTTTAGTTTTTGCATTGCAGCATGACTCAATGAAGACTATCATTTCAGTAAATTTATTGTGTTTTTTAAATACTTTGATTAAAATTGTAGTAAAAAGTCGACTATATTGCAAAGACTATAGTCTGTTCGTCCATTGGGTGTTGGATTTTTGTCTTTGGAAGTTTTTAGCTATGCCAAAACATACAGCTGTTTTCAAAGTATTCTGTTTCACTGCACAAAAGCTATTTATATCTCGCTCTTCCTGTAAATTCAAAATATATTGAGTACTTACTGTGTTTGACCTACCTTATTGTAAAATAAATTTCTTAGCTTAATTCAGTATTAATATAGGCTTACGATAAACTAAATAATGTGATTTGCCTTATTGAAGTGATGGAAATAGTAATAATTATATTTATAACGAAATAAATTGTGATAACAGTAATCTGTGTACATTAGATGAGTTTATATAAATCAGGTGTTCATTGTGACAAGTTGCCGCTAGGTGGCGCTAACTGTGTAGTACGTAGACGCTGCAATAAAATAAATAATTACGGGCCATTCATTTAAAACTCGAATAACAGATACTGTGAACATGCACGCAACCAAAAATAAATGTAGATTCTAAATTGTTTTAATTTCGTTTTATTTACTAACAGTGAGACCCATCAAATGTGCTAGGTATCCTGCTAATCCCGTACAACATAATTGCCTCTGCACTTAAACAAATCATTTAGAGTTCAAAAAATAGATTACTAAAGATACCTTGATAAATAATACACATATGCGAAATGTACACTACGAAATGGAATTAACGAGTTCGTAATTTTGTTTGTATCATGATAGTTTAGGGAAGTATAGGAACTAAGTATTTATTACTTGGGACTGGACCATACTGGCCAGTATAAACAGGGTGGCTACAAGTGATTTCTCTCGATTTTTTCTAAACTATGTATATAAGTTTTCAAAAAACTGATTACTGATCAAGAAGGAGCTCTATCACATCAGCGTTTAATATATTTTACGTGAATCGATTCTCCATCATGTATGTATCATTTCGTTCTATGGCATTCAAATAGAAACTGGATTCAATAAGACCTCCTAGTAAACTGAGGGCTATTTAAACAATTAGCTATAACGACTTCCAGGTTAGTACCGGACAGACACAGACAAACAGAGTATGTACTTCACGGTAGACTATATGCAATCGCACCAAGTTCGCTCTTCGTAGTTTAATTAAAGTGAGTTCAATGAAACAGATTAAAATGCCTTTTCGAAACGTACTCATATCGAGCCCGTCAACAGACAGTCCTTGAACTTCCAACCGTATTGTGATTGTGCGTCCTTTCTTCACGTTATTTAGTAACATTGTCATATTATCAGTTACGTTTGTTACTAATTACAGTAAGAACCGGGGAAGTTGGCAGATGCGTCGTCTGATGTCTTGCTTTGGCTATGAGAAATAATAATTTGGATGAGGAGCTAACAGATTTGTGAAATTTATTTGTATGACCTAAAGTAAAGGATTAACTACTATAAATTCATCTAATAAGGTAGTGAAGTAAGACTAGGGAAGAAGATCTGTATTCCAGTGTATCTATTTAAATTAACACCCTAACTAACATAATAAAAACCAATCGTCCATCCAATTTTCAGGGCACAACAAATTTGATGGTGTATCTAATTATGTTTTTGTCCTAATAGGGAATCAGGGCTAGCAAACATGTTAACACTAAGAGAGAAAAGGTAACACAAATCCAGAATTCCAGAATCTTCCTCTCATGCTCATCTGCCAACTGAATTGCCGACTACCTGTGACCCTGTGTTTGTGACGCGACTTGGATGTGCGACACCGCAATAACTTACGACCCACGTGCAATAAGTATGACAATATGACAGCGAACTCGCGATCCGGATCTCAGTTCATTAAAAATAAGTCTTAGATGCGCGTAGATTCAACAGATGTTAGTGTTCTACGTACAATGAATACGTGTACTGCTGTATATACATACCTACTCATGAATGGTTGCTTAGTACTATAAACGTCTGGGATTAATCCAAGATTATGGTTTGGAGAGTGGGCTTGCTTGACACTGGCAATGGTAGAGAATTTGGGGGTTTCACCATGATGGGGAAAGTTATAATGAAGAAAACATGATGTTATGGAAGGACTCTGATTCAGATGGTTTTGGGGGCAGGGATTGATTCCTTATCTCTCTGGTCATTCGCCACTGATCATAGCAATTCCCGCGCCTATAGGTTAGTGGCCATTAGCCAACCGTCTGGTGACACAGTTTTTAAGACCGACATGATAACGATTGGAACATCACTTTAATGTGTCATCATCTCACGTGGAAATATGCCCTATGTCAGTCACCTTTCGAGTACCTACCTACCTACTCGAGATGCACGTTGTTTTGCCTCGTGTGAGGTAACTAGTGCGTTTCTATCACAGCTAGTTTGAAAATTGGTGGATTGCAATTTAGATAACACCTTTCTCTATATTCGTTGCTATGTTACAATTGACTATTTCGATCATGTGTGTTGACAAACGCAAAATAACATAGGTCTAGTAGAAAACCGCATATCCATGATAAGGTACCAAACATATCTATCTTAAACTATAGTCAAAATACTACGCAACAAACACTAAATATACTTAATTTCATAAACAAATATCGAATACAATGCTTATCTGCGTGGATGCAAGTAAATAATGAACTTGTTTACATATTATATGCAAGTTCAAACGGTCATTGTATGCGACTGAATATCGATCGGCTCGTCCTTGTGGTGGGTATTATGGATGACGTTACGTATCTAGCACATTATGAACTATCCATCTACTTAATGACCTACTACGACCGCCACGGTTAGTCACAATAAGTATCTAAAGTACTGAATTATGATTAGATTTGATTATTTCTAACTAGAGAAACTAACTATCGATACAAAATATCGATACAAAATAGTTTATTCGTAATTCCTTAAAGAATTAATATTTTGAACCCAAGAAATACTTATACATAATTATAATTATCAAAATAACTCATATTTAATTGGGAGAATTCTCACGTAGAGACCTCACGAAAAAATTGAGTAAGTTGGTATCTATTCTTTTTTAAAGTTAGTGAAACGCTATTTCGTATGTCCCTGACCTACTCTAATAAATTAAGTTGGTACATGAAATATCCTTATCACCAGTACGATAGGATGGAGTACAGTCATTACAGTAATATTAAAATAAACTAAATTGAACGCCATTTTTGTCAAAACAATAGCTTGCACAATATCACTATCTGTTATGAAAACCAAAAAACTTATTGATAACCTTTGGTATGATCGTTCGAACTATGCCTGTCATGATAACGGTCTGTTGTGTGGGTACTAGCAGCGCCTCGCGATATTTCGCGCGTTTTACCAGTTCCCGTGGGATTTTTAAAAGGTTTTAAGAATGGAAAACGTCCCTTTTTAGGGTTCCGTATTATTGGAATCTCAGACTCTATTTGGAATCTCGATTTTTTAATAAGTAGAATGGAGAATGTCCGTGTGTTTTATTCGTCTTTTTATCGAAAGGAGAATGCCCGTCTTTTTATCGGAAGTGGAAGACCCGTCTTTTAATGGAATGAAAAACAGTATCGTTTTATCAAAAGGATTTAATCTACTCTGTTTGTTTTGAGGTACCTATCTAAATAATTTTCTACATATATACATACGTATATTTTAATTTACTTCTTATACCCTAAGTAATTTTATTAAAACAATGAGTAAAATACCTGGGGTGGTAATAATGTACCTATAAATCTCAATTGGGCTTTTGAAAAAAATTTTTTTTTGTGATAAATGGAAAGATTATATATTAGTTTTATAACAAAACTATTTTTATTTTATTTTTTTCGCAATAATTCAAAAGTTATTTCAAAATAAAAATTAATTTTTGAATCCAGTACCGAAAACACTCGGACAACTCCCGAACAAACCCGAGCGCGGTGTGACGTCATAATGTATAGCCCCATTCGGTTACACGTGTAATAGCCATAAACGCTGTACGTACTTATGGTTAAATAGCTAGCTATACATTATCACGTCACAACCACGGTGACCAATTATGGCGTGTTTATAGTCACGTGATTTTTATTCAATTTTTAATTGTTTATAATTAATTGAAAAAATATTTTTTTTAAGTTTTTTGCATTAAATATCAATATTATTAATAATAAAGTTTTAAAATACATAAAAAAAAATCATTTTTTTTTTTTTTCAAAAGCCCAATTCACATGATAATAAATAGTTATGTGTAAACCACAACAATAGGTATATATGTATGCTATCTATGTATTACAAACTCATGTAAAATATACCTACCAATTTATCTACTTACTTATGTATGTTACTTATCATAATATTACGATATTCGAACTAATAAATTACGAAAGTACTTAGGCAACACTGCTTGTCAGAATATCTGTCTTGTGTTTTCACCCAAAATGATTTTAATATCTTTTGGCAGCTGTTTTAATATATAATTTCAGAAATATTCGATACAAATGCATACCCTTAAATGTCATAGACATAAACGATATAACTATCGAAATAAAACCTTTGGGATAGACCTAAGTGACCTTTTAATCCCTAAATTCTTACGGGAACGGATCAAAATCGCAAATACCACCATATATCGGATCCAGGATTTTATGGAT